>CM046307.1:21193845-21874625 GCA_025267735.1 Mactra quadrangularis | reverse complement strand
CCATATTGCACGGTATATTTTGCGGCTCTGTTGCGATGGCGCAACTCGGTGTGCGAATGTGATTTTTTGCAGTTAGGTTGCTAACCATCTAGGGCACCTAAAAAACGTGTTTAAACACCAAACCCATTACGTTCAGGTACCGAGAAACCCCGTGCAAATCTCCCGACACTACAAGGCGACACGAATTTGGGGCTCTGTAGCCCACGCGCATCTCACTGTGCAGGTATGATTTTTGTGTCAATGGGTTGCTAACTACGTAGGGCATCGAGAAAATGTGTTTAAACAAGCAACTAACTACATTAAGGTAGCAAAAAACGCGTGCAAACCTCCCGACACCAGGAGGCGACGCCTATTTTTGCTGTTCTAAAGCCCTATATAGCCATATTGCACGGTATACTTTGTGGCTCTGTTGCCATGGCGCAACTCGGTGTGCGTGTGATTTTTTGCAGTTAGGTTGCTAACCATCTAGGGCACTTGAAAAACGTGTTTAATAACCAAACCCACCACGTTCAGGTACCGAGAAACCCCGTGCAAATCTCCCGACACTACAAGGCGACGCGACTTTGGGGCTCTGTAGCCCACGCGCATCTCACTGCGCAGGTATGATTTTTGTGTCAATGGGTTTCTAACTACGTAGGGCATCGAGAAAATGTGTTTAAACAAGCAACTAATTACATTAAGGTAGCAAAAAACGCGTGCAAACCTCCCGACACCAGGAGGCGACGCCTATTTTTGCTGTTCTAAAGCCCTATATAGCCATATTGTACGGTATACTTTGCGGCTCTGTTGCCATCGAGCAACTCGGTGTGCGAATGTGATTTTTTGCAGTTAGATTGCTAACCATCTAGGGCACCTGAAAAACGTTTTTAAGTACCAAACCCACCACGTTCAGGTACCGAGAAACCCCGTGCAAATCTCCCGACACTACAAGGCGACGCGACTTTGGGGCTCTGTAGCCCACGCGCATCTCACTGCGCAGGTATGATTTTTGTGTCAATGGGTTGCTAACTACGTAGGGCATCGAGAAAATGTGTTTAAACAAGCAACTAACTACATTAAGGTAGCAAAAAACGCGTGCAAACCTCCCGACACCAGGAGGCGACGCCTATTTTTGCTGTTCTAAAGCCCTATATAGCCATATTGCACGGTATTCTTTGCGGCTCTGTTGCCATGGCGCAACTCGGTGTGCGTGTGTGATTTTTTGCAGTTAGGTTGCTAACCATCTAGGGCACTTGAAAAACGTGTTTAAAAACCAAACCCACCACGTTCAGGTACCGAGAAACCCCGTGCAAATCTCCCGACACTACAAGGCGACGCGAATTTGGGGATCTGTAGCCCACGCGCATCTCTCTGCGCAGGTATGATTTTTGTGTCAATGGGTTGCTAACTACGTAGGGCATCGACAAAATGTGTTTAAACAAGCAACTAACTACATTAAGGTAGCAAAAAACGCGTGCAAACCTCCCGACAGCAGGAGGCGACGCCTATTTTTGCTGTTCTAAAGCCCTATATAGCCATATTGCACGGTATACTTTGCGGCTCTGTTGCCATGGCGCAACTCGGTGTGCGAGTGTGATTTTTTTGCAGTTAGGTTGCTAACCAGCTAGGGCACCTGAAAAACGTGTTTAAACACCAAACCCACCACGTTCAGGTACCGAGAAACCCCGTGCAAATCTCCCGACACTACAAGGCGACGCGACTTTGGGGCTCTGTAGCCCACGCGCATCTGACTGCGCAGGTATGATTTTTGTGTCAATGGGTTGCTAACTACGTAGGGCATCGAGGAAATGTGTATAAACAAGCAACTAACTACATTAAGGTAGCAAAAAACGCGAGCAAACCTCCCGACACCAGGAGGCGACGCCTATTTTTGCTGTTTTAAAGCCCTATATAGCTATATTGCACGGTATACTTTGCGGCTCTGTTGCCATGGCGCAACTCGGTGTGCGAATGTGTGTTTTTGCAGTTAGGTTGCTAATCATCTAGGGCACCTGAAAAACGTGTTTAAACACCAAACCCACCACGTTCAGGTACCGAGAAACCCCGTGCAAATCTCCCGACACTACAAGGCGACGCGTCTTTGGGGCTCTGTAGCCCACGCGCATCTCACTGCGCAGGTATGATTTTTGTGTCAATGGGTTGCTAACTACGTAGGGCATCGAGAAAATGTGTTTAAACAAGCAACTAACTACATTAAGGTAGCAAAAAACGCGTGCAAACCTCCCGACACCAGGAGGCGACGCCTATTTTTGCTGTTCTAAAGCCCTATATAGCCATATTGCACGGTATACTTTGCGGCTCTGTTGCCATGGCGCAACTCGGTGTGCGAGTGTGATTTTTTGCAGTTAGGTTGCTAACCATCTAGGGCACCTGAAAAACGTGTTTAAACACCAAACCCACCACGTTCAGGTACCGAGAAACCCCGTGCAAATCTCCCGACACTACAAGGCGACGCGACTTTGGGGCTCTGTAGCCCACGCGCATCTCACTGCGCAGGTATGAATTTTGTGTCAATGGGTTGCTAACTACGTAGGGCATCGAGAAAATGTGTTTAAACAAGCAACTAACTACATTAAGGTAGCAAAAAACGCGTGCAAACCTCCCGACACCAGGAGGCGACTCCTATTTTTGCTGTTCTAAAGCCATATATAGCCATATTGCACGGTATTCTTTGCGGCTCTGTTGCCATGGCGCAACTCGGTGTGCGTGTGTGATTTTTTGCAGTTAGGTTGCTAACCATCTAGGGCACTTGAAAAACGTGTTTAAAAACCAAACCCACCACGTTCAGGTACCGAGAAACCCCGTGCAAATCTCCCGACACTACAAGGCGACGCGAATTTGGGGCTCTGTAGCCCACGCGCATCTCACTGCGCAGGTATGATTTTTGTGTCAATGGGTTGCTAACTACGTAGGGCATCGACAAAATGTGTTTAAACAAGCAACTAACTACCTTAAGGTAGCAAAAAACGCGTGCAAACCTCCCGACACCAGGAGGCGACGCCTATTTTTGCTGTTCTAAAGCCCTATATAGCCATATTGCACGGTATACTTTGCGGCTCTGTTGCCATGGCGCAACTCGGTGTGCGAGTGTGATTTTTTTGCAGTTAGGTTCCTAACCATCTAGGGCACCTGAAAAACGTGTTTAAACACCAAACCCACCACGTTCAGGTACCGAGAAACCCCGTGCAAATCTCCCGACACTACAAGGCGACGCGACTTTGGGGCTCTGTAGCCCACGCGCATCTCACTGCGCAGGTATGATTTTTGTGTCAATGGGTTGCTAACTACGTAGGGCATCGAGAAAATGTGTTTAAACAAGCAACTAACTACATTAAGGTAGCAAAAAACGCGAGCAAACCTCCCGACACCAGGAGGCGACGCCTATTTTTGCTGTTCTAAAGCCCTATATAGCTATATTGCACGGTATACTTTGCGGCTCTGTTGCCATGGCACAACTCGGTGTGCGAATGTGTGTTTTTGCAGTTAGGTTGCTAATCATCTAGGGCACCTGAAAAACGTGTTTAAACACCAAACCCACCACGTTCAGGTACCGAGAAACCCCGTGCAATTCTCCCGACACTACAAGGCGACGCGACTTTGGGGCTCTGTAGCCCACGCGCATCTCACTGCGCAGGTATGATTTTTGTGTCAATGGGTTGCTAACTACGTAGGGCATCGAGAAAATGTCTTTAAACAAGCAACTAACTACATTAAGGTAGCAAAAAACGCGTGCAAACCTCCCGACACCAGGAGGCGACGCCTATTTTTGCTGTTCTAAAGCCCTATATAGCCATATTGCACGGTATATTTTGCGGCTCTGTTGCCATGGCGCAACTCGGTGTGCGAGTGTGATTTTTTGCAGTTAGGTTGCTAACCATGTAGGGCACCTGAAAAACGTGTTTAAACACCAAACCCACCACGTTCAGGTACCGAGAAACCGCGTGCAAATCTCCCGACACTAAATGGCGAAGCGACTTTGGGGCTCTGTAGCCCACGCGCATCTCACTGCGCAGGTATGATTTTTGTGTCAAAGGGTTGCTAACTACGTAGGGCATCGAGATAAAGTGTTTAAACAAGCAACTAACTACATTAAGGTAGCAAAAAACGCGTGCAAACCTCCTGACACCAGGAGACGACGCCTATTTTTGCTGTTCTAAAGCCCTATATAGCCATATTGCACGGTAGATTTTGCGGCTCTGTTGCCATGGCGCAACTCGGTGTGCGAATGTGATTTTTTGCAGTTAGGTTGCTAACCATCTAGGGCACCTGAAAAACGTGTTAAAACACCAAACCCACCACGTTCAGGTACCGAGAAACCCCGTGCAAATCTCCCGACACTACAAGGCGACGCGATTTTGGGGCTCTGTAGCCCACGCGCATCTCACTGCGCAGGTATGATTTTTGTGTCAATGGGTTGCTAACTACGTAGGGCATCGAGAAAATGTGTTTAAACAAGCAACTAACTACATTAAGGTAGCAAAAAACGGGTGCAAACCTCCCGACACAGGAGGCGACGCCTATTTTTGCTGTTCTAAAGCCCTATATAGCCATATTGCACGGTATACTTTGCGGCTCTATTGCCATGGCGCACCTCGGTGTGCGAATGAGATTTTTTGCAGTTAGGTTGCTAACCATCTAGGGCACCTGAAAAACGTGTTTCAACACCAAACCCACCACGTTCAGGTACCGAGAAACCCCGTGCAAATCTCCCGACACTAGGAGGAGACACGAATTTGGGGCTCTGTAGCCAACGCGCATCTCACTACGCAGGTATGATTTTTGTGTAAATGGGTTGCTAACTACGTAGGGCATCGGGAAAATATGTTTTAACAAGTAACTAACTACATTCAGGTACCAAAAAACGCGTGCAAACCTCCCGACACCAGGAGGCGACGCCTATTTTTGCTGTTCTAAAGCCCTTTATAGCCATATTGCACGGTATACTTTGCGGGTCTGTTGCCATGGCGCACCTCGGTGTGCGAATATGATTTTTGCAGTAAGGTTGCTAACCATCTATGGCACCTGAAAAACGTGTTTAAACTCCTAACCCACTACGTTCAGGTACCGAGAAACCCCGTGCAAATCTCCCGACACTAAGAGGAGACGCGAATTTGGGGCTCTGTAGCCAACGCGCATCTTATTGCGCAGGTATGATTTTGTGTAAATGGGTTGCTAACTACGTAGGACATCGGGAAAATGTGTTTAAACAATTAACTAACTACATTTAGGTACCAAAAACGCTTGAAAACCTTCCGACAAGAGGAGGCGACGCCTATTTTTGCTATTCTAAAGCCCTAAGTAGCCATATTGCACGGTATACTTTGCGGCTCTGGTGCCATGGCGCACCTCGGTGTGCGAATGTGATTTTTTGCAGTTAGGTTGGTAAACATCTAGGGCACCTGAAAAACTTGTTTAAACACCAAACCCACCGCGTTCAGGTACCGAGAAACCCCGTGCAAATCTCCCGACACTAGGAGGAGACTCGATTTTGGGGCTCTGTAGCCGACGCACATCTCACTGCGCAGGTATGATTTTTGTGTAAATGGGTTGCTAACTACGTAGGGCATCGGGAAATTGTGTTTAAACAAATAACTAACTACATTCAGGTACCAAAATACGCGTGCAAACCTCCCGACACCAGGAGGCGACGCCAATTTTTGCTGTTCTAAAGCCCTTTATAGCCATATTGCACGGTATAATTTGCGGCAATGATGCAATGGCGCACCTCGGTGTGCGAATGTGATTTTTTGCAGTTAAGTTGCCAACCATCTAGTGCACCTGAAAAAAGTGTTTAAACACCAAACCCACCACGTTCAGGTACCGAGAAACCCCGTGCAAATCTCCCGACACTAGGAGGAGACGCGAATTTGGGGCTCTGTAGCCAACGCGCATCTTACTGCGCTGGTATGATTTTCGTGTAAATGGGTTGCTAACTACGTAGGGCATCGGGAAAATGTGTTTAAACAAGTAACTAACTACATTCAGGTACCAAAAAAACGCATGAAAACCTTCCGACAAGAGGAGGCGACGCCTATTTTTGCTGTTCTAAAGCCCTAAGTAGCCATATTGCACGGTATACTTTGCGGCTCTGTTTCCATGGCGCACCTCGGTGTGCGAATGTGATGTTTTGCAGTTAGGTTGCTTACCATCTAGGGCACCTGGAAAACGTGTTTAAACACCTAACCCACCACGTTCAGGTACCGAGAAACCCCGTCCAATCTCCCGACACTAAGAGGAGACGCGACTATACCGTATACTTACCTTTCAAGACAACCAATAGTATCATATATTTTATTAATTTCTCAATACCGGAAAAGAATTTAATTTGACTAAAAGGGATTATAGAGAAAATTGTATAAGTTAAAAATATAGGTCAAAAGTTGGCTTTGACAGCTGCGCAGAAAAATGTACAGTTGATCGGAATCATACCCTTACCAACGTAAATATCGAGCCAATATCTTACTTTAATGATAGTGTCAGTCGTTGTACCATTTCTTCATATGAATGTCGGTATTTTCGGCATCTGGTTCGGAGGGCACATGCCACCTGTGGGCCTGCTGATTCCGGACCTGAATTCACGTACATTGTACATGTATTTTATTTATATTTCAGTTATTCACCTAGTCGGGAGATCAACAATCATCGCCAGCAGAGAACTTTCAATTCAATTGAATAAGGAAAAATGCAAGAAAAAAAATCCAACAAATTTACAGACTCGTGGTGTTTTGTTTGAAACCTAGTGTTTCTAATATTTGATCTACCTCATAGAGTTCGAAAGTTGACTTTAAAAGGATTTATTTCATTAACATATGAAGTCAAAACGTTTTTGAAGCATTAAACGTAATTAGGATTACATGTATAACAATCGTGTTTATTCCTCCCATGGATCCCGGTCCGTGGTTCTGATACGCCTTCGGTGACGAACACTGAACAATGGGAGGAAATAAGCGCAATGCATATTTTGCAATATTTAAGCCTATTAGAGTTATTTTCCATGTCATACAAAGTGAATCAAGAGGGACAATTTACGTAGGTGATGAAATTCAATACTAAGGAGAATTTTCATTAAAATGAATAAACTGTTGTTTTATTATCTTTACCATTAATATTTTTGAATTTGAGTATCATTTCAATGTGGTGCATATGTCAATTAGAATTAGCATTTTTTCCAATAAAACGACAGTCAGTTTATTTAACGTTGTTAAATATGTAATAATTTAATTTTTTATATCGAACTGTTTCTCAAAATTACAATATACAATTAAGTTCCAATATAAAGACCACCTTGGTTATGGCAAAAAATATTCGGATAGACCCAATCAAATGCCGAGTAGCACTTTCCGGATAGGCCCGATGTAGATACTAATGTCTGAACATGGCCTATGGAGTAAAAGTACAAACAATATCATGGCTCCAAACAATTTCATTAGTTGTTTATTAAAAACCGGCATAATCGAAAAATGTACAATTGAAATTCTTCTCGTTTATCAGTCACAGAAAATGTCGAGGGGGGCGGGGCTCAAATGTTAATTTCCAGCGATGGTTTGACCCAAGAGTGTTCCAGTAATCAGCTGAAATGTAAAACTATACGAGCTATAAGCACTGGGGTCCGCAAGTTTCTTTACACAACTTACAATTTAATGTTTTAAGTATACATGGAAGTATACTTCTGTCATATACATATTATAAATATATAATAAAAATACAAAAACATAATGTGCATGTGATAATTGTTCAATGAAAAATAAACCAAGTATAAAGATTTTTTTGGACCCAAGTATAGATGGCTCAGCCAAACAGATTAGTTGATAAAACACTGAAATCCTCCTCTGACCTGTCAAAAACTCAAACAGATTCAGTTCATTCAGCATGTTAATTATGTTTTGTCATACGAGAGATTCAGTTCCTTCAGCCAGTTCATTATGTTTTGTCATACGAAAGATACAGTACATTCAACGAGTTCATTATGTTTTGTCATACGAAAGATACAGTACATTCAGCGAGTTCATTATATTTTTGTCATACAAAAGATTTAGTACTTTCAACGAGTTCATTATGTTTTTGTCTTACGAAAGATTTAGTACTTTCAACGAGTTCATTATGTTTTTGTCATACAAAAGATTTAGTACTTTCAGCGGGTTCATTATGTTTTTGTCATACGAAAGATTTATTACTTTCAGCGGGTTCATTATGTTTTTGTCATACGAAAGATTTAGTACTTTCAGCTAGTTCATTATGTTTTGTCATACGAAAGATTTAGTACTTTCAGCGGATTCTTATGTTTTGGTCATACGAGAGATTCAGTTCATTCAGCGAGTTCATTATGTTTTGTCATACGAGAGATTCAGTTCATTCAGCGAATTCATTATGTTTTTTGTCTTACGAGAGATTCAGTACATTCAACGAGTTCATTATGTTTTTGTCAAACGAAAGATTTAGTACTTTCTGCGAGTTCATTATGTTTTGGTCATACGAGAGATTCAGTTCCTTCAACAAGTTCATTATGTTTTTGTCATACGAGAGATGCAAAACCTTTAGTGCATTGATTATGTTTTGTCATACGAGCACAATTATTCAAACAAACGTTCATTTTTCACAAATTTCTATTATACATGTATTAGGTTACAAATAACCGTTTGAAATATTCAGTTTGTTGTTCAATGTACTAACATTAGTGACTTGACGTTTCGCTTGAGAACTTTCGCGTTCTTTTGTTCATCAATATTAATTTATTTGATTAGCCTAAATGAGCGAAAGACATTAACATTTTCAAAATAATTATTTGGAAACGACGTGTCTTTGAATCTTTTAATGGTACCAATCAATATTAAATGGAGACGTTAAATGGAGTATTTAGGACAAAATATATATTTAAGTTAATTAGTTTAAGTAAAGGGAAAACATTTAGGAAGTAAGGAAGTTAAAATACTTCAAGTTTAGTCCTCACAATGTAATAATGACAAGTTATCTCTTTAGGGTTAACGAAAATCTGGTGAATACATGGTAAAAATAGAATAGACTTTAAAAGTGAGTAGCATAAGGCATTTTGAATTATCTTATTAAACACGGTATTAACTATACGCGATCGCATGCATGCTAGTCTAGAATGACTATCGCTATGCTTTGTTTTGTGTGCATTCTATTAATATGTGTTCAACCGAGTGAGATGGCAAAATTAGAAAAAGTTCATTTTAATAAATTTCTTCCAAACAACAATATGGGAAGTACATCTTATTACTCGTTTGATAAATTACTCAAAGTAAGTATAAAGGGTTGTATAAAGTCCTGTCAGAGTACAGAAGGTTGTGAATATATAAACTATGAGAGACGTTACGTGAGATGTAACTTGTTACGTCGTTATGACCATAACAACACTGAAGATACTACTTTAAAACTTGAGACTAAACTAGGACTGGTGTTTGGAAATAAGTCGGAATGGACAAAGGTATGCAAAAACATTTTATTATATTGAATACCAATGCACTTTAAAAATATGTAATGATTACACGGTCTGTTATTTACAACACATTCCGTACTTGATTTTCCCTAATATTCAAAATCGACGCATGTATAGTTAGGGCATCAATAATGAATATGGATCGGTGTCTAAATGGTTATATGAAGTTGAATAATAACACATTCAGTGACCGTGTAATTGTTCAAGTTGTGACAAGTTAATAAAATAAGACCGTAAATAAAATTTCTGTTCTGTTCTGTTCTCTTCTGTTCTATGATATAAATAGGTTTTTTAAATAAACTCCTGTCTTCGTTTTAACAATTGCGATAAACATGTATACATTTGTATTTATATACATGTGTAGTTATTTTTCACGTAATGTAGTATTTGTTTTGCTTAAACAACATTATTTTATTAGTATTTCGCTTAAAAGCTTAACAAATATTAGTGAACCAATTAATTTGCAATACATTTATCAAACAGTTTCATTTAAATTTATACGAACATCTTAATAAATTATGTAGATATACCTTATTTGTGAAATTATTTTTTATTTTTTGCGATGTAATTAGTTTAATGTACATGTTGATATAAATGAAATCTTAAAAACCACAGGTAAACATTATTGATTGTGATCATTGTGAACAGAATGAAGATTGTGTAAAGAAAATGGAAAATGAAACTTCTTTCTGCAAAATAACGGGTAATAATCTTAATCAACAGGAACTATTTTTTTCATAAACTATGTTAAGAATTTTAATATCAACGTATTTACAAAAGTTATTCATTATTCAGCTGCAAGTGATAAATTATTCATATATGTGCTTGTGTTGCATTCCGTCTCCTTTTAATCAACACGACGAGTATCGTCGGTAACCACAGTACGTTCTTCAGTTACACACCATACGTACCGTGGGCATTTGTCTGTCAAAATATCGTATTCATGAGTATGCATAAGGCAGAGGAGACTAATTTTCTTCCAATGAAAACGCACGTTACAATTAAATACTCTTCAATAACAATGACATCATACTTGGATTTTCTTACTTTGAATAGAAACAAACGCACGTATTTATTTTCTAAATTTTAGATATAAAACGTAATTTCATTGGCTAGTTTTCCGCAGTGGTTTCCTTGCGGAACCAATGAAACTGCCTCATTAATTATTTATGATTACGAGATTTTTCTAACCAAATGACCCACGGTACATAACTCAGCATAGCTGACGATGCACGACGAGTGAATTATGACGTTGCCTGAATTTTTATCAATTTAAACAACTCACAAATCATATTAGTGACACTTTTGCATTGCACCCGACTGCTTTAGGTCGCATACCAATTGTAACTTCGATAGTTCTTAATGGTTGCAAAAACAACAAACTCAAACAGTATGTTTATGAGTAGGTGTGCGTGTTGTGTTTTCTTTTTATTACTTTTTTAAAATACAGACATATTAAACAACGACCGACTATGCTTTTCAATCTTGTTTTTGATAAGACAAGTTTGCACTCGAAAGTATAGTCTATTTTCTGCATTGACTTTTCTGTATATTGTAGTATGACATTGTTTTATTGATTTAATGTTTGGCGCTACCAAACTAGTAAATATTTGACATTTTAAACTGATAAAAAAGACTATTAAAACAAAAATGTATGCCAAAGTGGAAGCATATGCAAATGTACTAGTATATGAGTGCTTTTAAATTAGTATTGACTGTTACATATCCCTACATCGTTTGCACTTGTTAAACTTGATGGTTTAAAATGGCGGATTTACTCAACACTAAATCAGTATCAGAAATGACCAAACTGAAAAACTGCCGTTTGATTCATCCTGCCTATTGGGTGGATTTGCATTTTTGACCGAACACTAAACAAATAATCAATTCGGTATGGCCATAGTGTAATAATCTTTTAATATAAACTCTGAGCTACGTTTGGTTTACATGTATATTTATTTCAACAGTATGCGAACAACCCAAGAATTCTCTCGTAAGAGATACTGTGTTTACACCAGGAAGAATAATTCTTCATAACTGCCAAGAAGGCTACACGAAAATACCACGTAAAGTTCAGTCAAACAAGGCAATTTGTTCAAAGAATGGAACTTGGGATAATGGTTTCGTATGTCTGAAAGGGAAAGAATTCAATGGTTTCTTCTATCATTATAATACACAACATTTGACATGGCACGATGCACAAGTAGGTGATGCTATATCATAATATTATCATATAGTTTTGTCATATTGTTTTCCTTATAGCTTTGATTTTCTGTTGAGATGTTACTAATAATATAGACTAATTGCGACAATTAGCACCGCTACAAACATACGTCAGAAAACATTTATACAACTGTAAAAGTGACGATGGGCTTTTTAAACTTTCTACAAAAATTAGAAAAATAGAATTAGAAAAGAAAGCTATTTGTATAAAGGACTTAGACCTTGATTTCAATGACGCATAATTTGTTTCGAACCTTACACGCATTGTGTCTAAAATACTTATCTTGACAATTCTATTATCACATTTCATCAAGAATTTAATCTCCAATGATGATATGGCAATATTTACTCTGAATATTTATATATATTAAGCCAGGGCTCGACTTAAAGCTCGCATACTCTCAAATGGATTTTGAAAATTGCGAGAAACTTATTTTGACTCGCAAATTTTCGCGAGTATCACCGCAAAAATATTACTGTCTATACTAATCAGGCTCAAATCAGCATTGAAACGGCCAGATAGATTGATGGAATAATAAAATAAAGGTTTACATTAAAAAAAAACATTATTGATATTCTTTGCCTATCCCAATAACGCACTTGTTCTATATTTAGTAAAGTAAAGTACTAAGTTGCTTTTATATTGCATATATACGGAGCCCCTAAAGTGACATTTTGAAATACTTTTTTTATTATCACAACTATTTCGTTTAAACGTAATATTATTTCGTTTAATCGAAATAATATTTCGAATAAACGAAATAATATTTCGTAAAAACGAAATAATATTACGTTTAAACGAAATAGTTGTGAAATTAAAAAAAGTATTTCAAAATGTCACTTTAGGGGCTCCGTACATATACGAATAGTAACTATGTGTGCTATTAAAATTTGGATATTTTTTCATTTCGCGAGTTGAAATAAAATCAACGTGCAAAAATTTGCAAGTCCAAGGTTTTGATAAATTCGAGCCTTGATTAAGTATAGTTTTCTGTACTTGGCTTTTTTCTATATGCCCTCTAAACGTTCTTACACAAAATCATCTTTTGAAGAAACATCCTGTTCTCATTTATCAATTACAAAAAGTAACAAAAATTCATCTGAGCAAATTCCTTATTTAACTTGTGGTATCTGTGGTCAGTTTATCTCAAATTTTTATTTGACGAAAAGGAGAATGGAGGGCGCTACACATTAATACAGTAAAACTCGGATATAACATACTCGGTTATAACATACACTCGGTTACAACATACCATTTTTTCTGGCCCGTTTTTCATCCTGATATATAACATACTTAGTATGCTATATGGATATAACATACCTCGGTTATAACATACCTTTTTGTATGGCCCAGCGAGTATGTTATATCCGAGTTTTACTGAAACAACATAAAAACAAACACTTCTTTTCTTAAAATTAAAGAAACTATATATTCTACATTACTAGGCTTTTTGTCAAAGTGTGTTTGGACATTTGGTTGACATTGAAACGGAAGATGAGCAACTGTTTATATCAGAGCTCGTGGGTAAAAACTTAATATTTTATCAAGAAAAAATTATTGCTTTGCATAAAAATACAGTACCCACAAAAAGTTTGGAGACAAAGGAGACTTGAAAAAAATGCATTGATTGTTTTTGGTTGAACCATAATTTTTATATACTTTATATGGTTGATGACTGAATGAAAACAAATTTCTTGAATGCATCACATTTTTAATATTCAGCATCTGATATCACCAAGCCTCCAAAATCAAATTCAATGTAAGTCTTTTCAAAAACATAGATTTTAAGCTTCTTTGGAAGTCATAACTATAAATATGAGTACCGTAACAAAAATACGCAAAACTACAAAGCATTTCAAAAATAAATGGTAGGCTTACAAATTGAAAATGTCGCTAAATTTGTGGGTACTGTACCGTGTAAAGGTGTTGTGAAAAAGTAAACATTGAATACGTTTTTCTAAAAATAAATGGTATTAACAATCATTAAATCTTTTAGAAACGCATCCCCGGTAAACCTTTCACAACACCACCATCATACGACAAGCGTGTGCTGTATAAAATAATTTAAAAAGTATTAGGAGGCATTTATTTACGTTCAGAATCTATATTTCCCATGAATATCAAATACAGAAACTATGCTTTTTTAACAGAGAAACAATATATCTTGATTAATTTGCAATTTTATTTCACCTCACGTGATTGATTACTGAATAGTCTAATGTGACGTCATGGGATGATAATCCGTAATGTCACCCTCTTGACATCACCTATCGACTCGCTTGACATCACCTATCAGCCCGCTTATAAGCGATGGGAGACCACTGCGTTGGAGTTTGCTGAATACCGGGACCCGAGTTTTAGACATTCAATATTAACGTAATGTTCATTAATGTTCAACCTTGACAAGTACATTAATGTAAACCTCGAAAAAAGCCTCGGTTGGCACTTGTCTCGGGTAAACATTCTGTTCTATCCACAGGTGTCAGTCACAAATTTTCCTTATTATATACTAGGACGAAAAAGAAACGCCGGGTAACCTATAATGATTGTTTTAAGGGATAAATTGTATTATTGGATTATTATATTTATTTTTGTATGAAATGTCATCTGTATGGAACCAGCTGTTGAAGTTTCAATCGATTTCCTATGCTGATTATGTGAAAAAATACCCCCTTTTAACGATGACCCTTCTTTTTTTGCGAAACACGGCCGGACATGTGTTGCATATTTTATGTACCCGGCGTTTCTTTTTCGTCCTAGTATAGTATATACAAATGTACATGTATAGAGAAAAGGTCTTTAACGCCTGTTCAACGGTTGTATATTTAAGATCGTCATCAAGCTCACAAAGAGGTCCTGAACGCCAAATCCTTTTCACTATCTGTTCTAGAAACATTTTTTGCATAAAATACTTTTAATTTGGATCGATCTACAGTTAATGAAATGATCCTATATATCCCCTAAAACCCCTAAAGTTCTTTCGATGTCAAACAACACGGCCACAATAAAGATAGAGCAAACTGAACTGTTAGCTCCGTTACGAGTTAATTAAACAAAAACTAGGATAAAAACTACATATATAAATTAATTCATTATCTGTTGATTAACGATGATAATCATTATATGAGAGACTTCCGCTGAGACATTAATCAACGAATATTGTTCAGTTACTTTACTCTATTGACTATATTCTACCATTTTGTCGTCCTAATTACAGTGAGGATTTGTTGTCGCCTGATTGGTCAATTTTAAAATCGAAAGTTAATGCATTTAATCAATTTTCATCGGGTTACTTTTTGATTGAATAAAATGATAAAGAATATTTTAAAATGCTATAACTACAGCCGAAACAGTCCATTTTACTCCAACTTTATTGTGGACGTGTTGTTTGTCAGTCGAAGGGTTATATGGGACCATTTAATTAATTGTTGATCAATATTTGTCAAATAAAAAAAAAATTTGCAGAATAATCCTTTCTGGAACAGAAAATGAAAAGTTTTAACGATCTTTGTGAGCTTGGTGACGATTTGAAAACTACGACCGATGAACAGGCGTGAGAGACATTTTGTCTATACTATAATACGGAATTTGTGACTGGCACCTGTAGTTCTATCACCCTCTGTAGCCCGGAAGTTCATTTACGCAAAAATTGCATGACTAGTATAAACATGACAATTAAGACTCACTATAAGATATCGATACTTGTGTGCCTGCACCAAAAAGGCGACCATCTTTGATTTCAAAGTGAAAATCGTGCTTTTCGTAAATGGTTAATTATACCGGTCGTCTGTACCAAATTTGGTGCATGTATCACTATGCGAAAGATTGTTGTAATTAAAGACCCTATAATATCAGTGGATTTAATTAATACATTGAAATGAATATACATGTACATGAAAATTTGTGCACTAATTAAAAGGATATTTTGTGAATTTCAGGTGAATATAAAACCGATGTTTGGATTGGAGGCAATGATTTGGAAATACCAGGAACTTATGTATGGTCTGATGGAACTAAGATGACGTATACACATTGGAGCCCTGGTAAGCCCGACCAAACTTTTGAAAACTGTGTTCAGCTATTATCTGCATATCCTGGTTGGAATGATGCGACTTGTCATCACCGATATCAAAGTCTGTGTGAAACGTCTTGACTTGAGAGATAATTTATTTTAACTTTAGGCCACACTTTTTAGATATTAAGTCTTACGAGCATTTTCCTGAAAAATGAGTGCGGTATGTCGAAATAAAAATAAGATATAAGATGTCAATTACAATCGACTTTCAAACCCATTTTGTACAAGCTCTGAGTAAAATTGATCTTTATCTTAGAAATTCACTGATATTATCTCAAATTATGTGATAATTGACAAGTTGACCTTATTCGTACTGGGATTGGTTCGGATTTTTTGGTGCACATATAAGTACGATGAGTTAAAAATAATCAAGACTTTACTTCTTTTCAATTTCTGAAAAATTAGAGTCGGAATTTTTGTAAGACAAAAATATAAAAGGTCTGGCCTTATGAGGTTTTTTACCAATCTGCAAATATTTGCTTTGACACACAAAGCAGAACGAAGCATACATAACATATATGAAAACTAAACATAAAAAAAACAGATTCAGTACAGTATAATTAGTTATCGAATTATTCTGTAGTACATTACGACTCCTTAAAAATGAACGTAGTTTATATATAGCAATATGTTTTTGTTTATTTCTTGTGATAATATTTTGATTTTCTTCAAAGAATGTCAAAGGACATTACCTATTTATTTTTGATATTAGAAAAATTCGGACAACACAGAAGAAAATGCAATTATGTTTCTCTTCGCTGACACGAACATACTTTACAAAGTATATTTTCGCGCTCAATATGGTTTTTGTCAAACACTCAAACACAAAATCATTATGTCTTTTTTGAGCATCAAACATGGATATAAGTTCTCCCTGCAAATAAGAGGTGATTTTTGCATAAGGAATAATTGTTAAGAAGATGAATATGTAACTACTTTAATTATTGTATCCTTTTGAATATGTATTCAATCAGGGCTCGAATTTCACAAAATATTGGACTTGCAAATTTTGCGAGTTGATTTTATTTCAACTCGCATTTAAGCGAAGAAAATCG
Source organism: Mactra quadrangularis (assembly GCA_025267735.1). NCBI lineage: Eukaryota > Metazoa > Mollusca > Bivalvia > Venerida > Mactridae > Mactra > Mactra quadrangularis. The sequence goes on along the minus strand of CM046307.1, from coordinate 21,857,814 downwards.
CTCGCATTTTTTCTCCAAATTTAAATGGCATACATGGTAACTATTCATATATGCAATATAATAACAACATTGTACTAAATTTGAATATAGATACAACAAGGTCGTTATTGTAGGATAGACAAAGAATATCGAAAATGTTTGTAATATGAATCTTCAATTATTGCTATCAATCTGTTTGTTTCATTAATTTGGACAGTTTGGCAACGATTTTAACTCGCGAAAATTTGCGAGTTAAAATGAAAGTTACTCGCAATTCAAAATCCACTTGCATTTGCGAGTATGCGAGCTTAAATTCGAGCTCTGATTCAATATTATTTTCTACTGGTGTTTTGGGGGTTTTTTTCGGCGCAGCTATCTATGCCAACTTTTGATTCATTGGATTTTTAGAGAAAAAACGTTTGGGAGGGCCGAAACACGACCGCATATGACAAATAGTCGTTTAAAAACAGGCGGTCGCTCAGGTAGTCTCGACTGTTTATTTTAATCAATATAATTTGCTCTACCACATCAGTTTGCCCCTCAAAAAAATTCTTCCGGTATAGAGATAAAAGATATGGTTCCATTGGCATAGGCGGATCTAGCAGGGGGGTCAGTGGATCCAGACCTCCCCCTCCTGAAATTTCCCAAATGTATCCGTTCATAAGTGTATTTTTTAACTGTAAACCATTTTAAGTAGCATGAATCGTGCTTAACATATATCTGATGGTTATGTAGTTCTTAAGTTTAGACAATGCTCTACAGGATATCTGTTTACGAAGATTGATCTTTGGTTTAAATAATATTTAATTTGGTAACCAGCAAGTACATATACAATAGTATGACCATAACAATTAGGAGGATTAAAGAGATAGCATAGCTAATTTTAAACTTCTCTCCTCAAACATTTTCTTGGCAAAGAGATACTTATTGTTTTAAAATCGCTAATGCGATCTTAACACTATAAATGTCCCTTTAAAATACATATATTTGTACCGGTTGTAACTGGTAATAATTTATGGATAATGAATGATATAAAATAATACACAAAAAGCTGAAAACAAAAACAAAAAACAGCCTGGCATGAGAGTAAAAAGAGATGTTGCTGTTGATTTCTAGGTGAGTACAGTAGAAGAGAAAAGATAAGAAATGTGTCACATATAAACAGGTAGGTCGGCAATAGGTATGGTATATAAGAGAATCAAAGCGCTGAAAGCACTGGAGTTGTTCGATTTAGAAAACATGTATAGCTGTAGTCACTTGTTGTGGTCAGAAAATGGAATTAAAGTATGCAGAATAACATTTTGTCACTATGAAGACAGACTGCAGAACTCTCCTTGTATGATATTTTCCTGCAAAATGGTGCTGTTTGTACACATGTACTTGGTTACTGTACATGATAATACAATATTCATTGGAATACCAGAAAAAGAACAGGCGCGTAGGAAGGAAGGATCTTAACATTGGTGCAGCAGATCGGGTGTGTACAGGAGGGATGTCCCCTACGAGCTTCGATTTTTTTGTGAATGTAAGCCTCTAAAACTCGCTTTCCAGCACTTTCAGTACACCCTGTTTAAGAACAAATCTTTGTATGAGCCCTCAAAATTTTCAATACGTGTCATGAAAAATTAACTCGCGGTCCCATTGCCGCTGCTTGCCAGAATATTGGGGCCGCGGGCCCAGCTCCTACGCGCCTGAAGAAACTGAACAACCTATACACAAAGCCACTTTCCAGAAAGCCATTAAAGCGGATTTGTAGAAATGGTGGCTTTGTCAAGAGGTTTTAAGTCAATCCATTATTTATGTTGAGTTTTTTATGTGATTGCATGCGTTGTTTTTTTTTTAATTCGTAAGTACTATGATCCTGGGCAGCATGTTATCAAAACAATAAAATATAGAAGGATTTACGACTAAAATCGGTCATAAGAAGTTTGATAATACGGGCTCCAGGGCTCGAGTCCATAAAAAAATTGAACTAAAAAATTTTTGCTAGTTGATTTATTTCAACTCACAAAATGAAATTTATCGCTCACATTTTTTCTTCATATTTTAATAGCATACATAGTAACTATTCATACATGGAATATAAAAACAACATAATGCTACATTTAACTAGGTAGATCAAGGGCGTTATTATGTGATAGACAAAAATATCCCGACTATCGATTCATCTGGCCGATAGACAAAAACTGATGAAAATTTTATCAGTAAGGGTTTACTGCTGTACTGGTAAAATTCTATCACTAAGGGTTTGCTGGTGTACTGATGTTCTGATGAAAATTCTATCAGAAAGGGTTTACTGGTGTACTGATGAAAATTCTATCAGTAAGGTCTAACTGGTATACTTTTAAAAATTCTATCAGTAAGGGTTTACTGGTGTACTGGTAAAAATTCTATCAGAAAGGGTTTACTGGTGTACTGATGAAAATTCTATTGACCAGTAAGGTCTAACTGGTATACTTTTAAAAATTCTATCAGTAAGGGTTTACTGGTGTACTGATGAAAATTCTATCAGTAAGGGTTTACTGATGTACTGATAAAATTTCTTTCAGTAAGGGTTTACTGATAAAAAATTTATCAGTAAGTGTTATTGGTATACTTTTGAAAATTCTATCAGTAAGGGTTTACTGGTGTACTGATGAAAATTCTACCAGTGAGGGTTTACTGGTGTACTGATGTTACTGCTGTCTTCACGTACATGAATAAATGATAGAAACGATTAATAGATAGGTTTTTAATAAATACAAAATAATAAAATAAATACTTATAAATACTAAGGAACCGTTATCGATTTAGTGACCATAGTAGTTCATAAACAAGTGTTTTAACCCTTCTTGAAAAATATAGAGACTTACGAATTTGAGTGAATTCTAAAGGGCGTTCCACAGGTTTTGTGCCGTGTGGCTGGCACTGTGGTTTCCAAAAGTAACTGGCCCAGACCGTGCAACTGTAACAGCCAATTGTTTGAACGGAGATCTCACCTGGGTTTGGAAACATGCGTTATGTCCTGGAAGTACATGCAGCATTGTTTGTTAGGTGCTTAATATGTACATTTGTATATATAAGGAGCTTAAAGCTGACCTGCTTACAGTTAACCAATAAAGTTATATCAGCACTGGTGTTATATGATCATGACGATGGGTTCTGATGATGATTCTTGCAACCGTATTTTGTAGATCTTGGAAGTTTTTCAGATTTGACTTAACTGCAGTTCTAGCAAGAAGAGCGTTGCAATAGTATAATCTTGATTTAACCAGATAATTAATTGATTTCCTTGCAGCATCAAAGTTTTAAGTGCAACCGACATATGCTGATAATACGACAGTCTGCACATAATATCGACATGCTTCTCCATTTGATAAGAAACACCATTTCAATACTTATAATCACTTTTTTGGAACGATGTTATTTAACATCGTTCCAATGGTAACAAGAAAGTATAAGATTACTCTTTTCACGCTTCAACAATTTTCAACATAGACAAAGAGGCGTAGTTCAAGCGTGAAACTCATTAACATCTCATTTAAATGTAATACAACGCTGGCTTGTGTTGTCGTTCTTGAAACTCTTCAGGAAAAGGGAGGTTACTCTCAGGACATACAAATCTTGCAATGGAGACGGGACAACTCAACCCGTAGACAACTCAATCCGTGACAACTGCAATGATTACTTGTTGGAGTAAAAAGGGCCTACGATGTTTTTGACAATGCAAATTATATGCGTAGCATAATTACATCATTCGATAGTAATAAACAATATTAAATGATCGTATTATATTATGTTACTTATGTCAATACATTAAGGACGATTTTGGTAGTTTTTGTGCGCATCGTTCTGTGCGTATCTAAAACACGACGTCAACGTTAATAATTATTATATTTCTATAAAGGGAGGTTATTTCGGCAATTTTCATTTAAAATCCGCAAAAAATATTCGTCCGATAACTAAACATTTCCTATAAACAAGGGAATTCACCACTTGAGAAGTCTAGTGCTATCCTTTTGTTAAATTCTGTTAATTGATACTTAATACATTATTTTATAGATAATATTTATATTTTGACATAATTATATATTCTTTAATCAAAAAATAAGTTCAGGACATCGTTCCTCCAGCACTCCAGTGCTTTGATTAATTATTATTATACACCGCATTTGTATAGCGCTCTTTTCATATTGAATATATGTTCAAAAGCGCTTCATAAACATATGCATAATTAGGAAATACGAGTTTAAATAAAAAACGAAAATGAAAAAGATTAAGAGATGATAAAATATGAAAACATAAACTGAAGACTAATATAAAACTAAGAATTAGTGATCAATAAACTGCTCATTGTAGTTAAAAAACAACAACAACAACATAACAAGTTAATTTTGAACTGTAAAAAATAGTAAAAATAGTGAATGAGTGATAATGGATTGTTGGTAGAACGGCAGCCAAAATGTCGATAGGGAATCACGCCGGATGCCACGAAAATACATGATTGCAAGGTGCAAAGTTGGATTCTAATCCAAGGCTCCCACTCGAACATCCATCATTATCAGTGCCCGCACGTCCCATAAAACATCATGCATTATATATGTGGTCAGATAAAATAAAAGTAATAAAAGTTATGATTAGATTATGAATAAAGGCAACCACCGACTAATGGGAACCAGACAAGATGCCTTAAAAAATCCATAATTGCAAGGTGCAAAGTTGGATTCTAATCCAAAGATCCCTCCAGAACGAACATCCATCAGCGTCAGCGCCTGATTGCTAAGATAAAGTTTAAGTAATATAGGTAATGATCATTTTTGTTTATCAATTAATCCTTTTTTTATTCGTGCAAATTATCTTTATATGCAGATCTTGTAGTTCAACAACTTAATATCAAAAATAGTATTTTCTTTTATGATGTTGACAACTTAATATGATTGTGATATGTATAACCATTTTTGTAACATAGCTATGTTTTTGCGAATAGACTCATGAGTAGATGAAGTTACACAGATTTTAGAACAATATAAGAGGATACAATGTTTCTTAATGATCTAAAATCTGTCTACTTCATAAAAGCTTGTGGAGTCACGCTCGTACTGCACAAATAAGGCAATCATTTTTATTTTTAACATGTCATCACCATGGTAACGACTTGTATTCGTATCAAGTATGTTGTTGTTCGTCCATCGTTGTCGATGAGGACCACGGACATCACTAGTTTGTAGTTGACTGGGTTCTGTGTACCCGCAGGTGGCTAGTCAGGCTAATGCGGGCTTGGAAGTATCTACCACAGGTGGAACACCTGTGGTCAGTAGCTGAAGTTGAGGTGCTTGAAGTATAAAATATGTATGGAATACATCGTATTAATGAAATCAGGTATATCCACGTTCTCTAAGTAAAACTTTGATAGTATAAAATCTATGAATGGATTACATATAGTTACTGGCCGATGAGGAACCTGGTTAGATGCTTCAGAAAAGTCCATGATTGCAAGTTGCATTTTTATCGTAGTCCAAGGGTCCCGCCAGAACATCCACCAGCATCAGCACCTAAGCATCTCACCAACCATTATTTAGTCATGTGACAGTTTACATATGAGATAGCACTCTCGTTACCTGGAAAAATATGTTTTAATTATGATTAAACTCGAACAAATAAGAATGTTTGTAATAAGTTCATGAATGAATATACTTATTTTCTTAAAACCAACACATCCCTAAAGTGTAGAATCAGTGGAAAAAACGACTTAAGCTTATTAAAATGTTACTTTTAACTTGACGTAAACTAATAAATCAGAATATCTAGAAAAACTACGATCGTATCCTTCATAATCAATGGTTAGTAAAACACATAAGCTAAATTTAGAACTTTAGAACCAACACTGACTCATGCATCCTCTTCTTTTAAATGCAGAAAGAAACCGCCCAGTTACTATTTTAAAATATCTCTCAGATGTTACAGTGACAGTTTCATTGTCCTCTTCATGGAAAAAGGTCCAGTTATTCATGAGTGCTCAGTGCTGCCTACACTGTAACCATTTTGCTGTGTAGAGGCCTTTCGTCATGAAACACAGGCTTTTCAACACTCCAGTTACGTAGATTCTGCTTTTTTACACACCCGTTCAAGTAGAAATGAGCTTCATCACTAAACCAGATATTGTCAATTATTTTATCATTTTGATTCCGCCACTGAGCAAAAGCAAATCTTGCTGAAACGTCGGTATCCTTCAGATGATGTCATTCATTGTCATCTTGTATAGTTTTGAATTTAAGTCTCAGTTCATGATTCTACGTACCGTGCCATTTGATGGACCTGTCTGTGCATTTGTTGGGTCTTTCATTACATTGCGAACGGATATTATTGGAGTATCTTCAACAATTATTTGCACTTTAACTATATTTTCTTGAGAACGCAACGTCGTTGGTCTTCCACAATTCTCATTGTGCCTGTCATTAACTGTCCCTGTGCTCTCAAATTTCTCAAGTAACCTCTTTATTTGCCATGCTAATACAGAAGGAGCTTCGGGTATATTTTCTTAAATTTGCATTGAACAAGTATAGGGTTTTTTCCTTATTCATAAAGTAATTTGACAATTTCGGTATTTTCAGCTATCTTTGATTTTTTTGAACGCTTGTGACCTATCAACGTCGCCATGACGATGCATGCTTATATTGAATTAGCCTTACAAAAGTTGGGCCTATTAGCTTTCCAATAAGAGTTTAACAAGTTTCCTATGTATAAAACTGACCGAGTTATTAAAAATCTTTATCTTTCATATATTTTGTATCACCCTGTATCTGTCGCGGGAAGTATGTATGTTAGAACATATTCATGAGAAAAGCCAAAACAGATTTAAATATCAATCGAGGCAGGTCATACCCTATATATGAGTTGTCTGCCTTGTGGAAGGGTAAGTTAGTAAAAGTGATAGAAAAGTGTCCAGGAAACCTTCAGTAGGAACAGCTAGTTGTTGTATATATAACATGAAACTATAAGATGAATAAATCGTTTAACCAAACAAAAAAGAAAAACAATGTTCGGAGAGAATCCAGGACGTTGCACTCTTAACAACACATTATCTACACAACAATAACCTGATTTTTATTTGAATTACCATTATCTGCTTGGTTCAGCATTTTCCCCCATCGCCCTTATGGCATCTAATCCAATAGGGCACTGGTGGTTTTGTTTGTTCACCAGGAGATCATGCCCTGTATGTTTAAGAAATAGTTTTTGATCTTTAGATGACATACATGTATCGCATGCCAAAAATAGTGAATAGTGGTGAAATGCGATGACGCATTTTGTTGCATTCACTAGAATAGAAGTACCAGCTCTCTCGGAGACTTGTGATGCAGCATGCCATCTAGAATAATAATTATGACTTCCAATTCTTTGTTGCAAATAGAATGGGTTGTCTGATCTGATTCAAACAGAGTTCCTGTCTTCCTGTAGAATATTTATAGGAGCCATGAGACCAACTGGAACTAGTACAGATATATACGCCCCTTGCCTTTCAGATATGCCAACTTAAACCATTAAATTAAGTATTGTCAGCTTGATCTGAAACATGTGTTAGTTGATTTTCGTATATCTATGCTCCTTTGCTAGCATCCTCCCACACTTTAAGTATCATACGAGCTGCTTCCTCTCCTCGTCTAGCATTACATAAGGTAAGCCCCGCAACCACCAATCTCCTAGACCTTCATATCTATAGTAGATATCAAATTACCAATCGGTGACTTCAAGTGCTCGATCAATACGTCAATTAAGTCAAAATGGCAAACAATGTGGAATAATGCTATATTTAATACAGAACAGAACATAATTTATTATAAAAGGCATAAAAACATGGTGTTCGTCGCCATTACAATACAACTGGCGGTACACCCAATACATTTTACATAATACAATGACATCAATATAATAATGTTATATATGTATATAATAGTAAGGTATCTGAAAAGTGTTACATAATATGAGCTGTATGTACATGCAGATACAGTTATATTCATATTGTGCATTAACCTCTTAATGATACCCACCCGGTAATGTTCGGTAGAAAAATCAGAATTTCACAAGATTTCAATAATAATGTCCGTTACCATAAACTAAGTCCTGGTTCCAGGTGTACCAGCCTTATCCAAATATATTTGAAATTTTAACGTCTAGACACTATTTTTTATTATTTATTATCGTTCAAAATTTGACGTTTACTGTATTTGACGCATGCGCAGAACAATAAGATACATGCCATAAAGCCAACTCTTAGTTCATCTTGGTCAATAATATCTTATGGTTGAAGATTCAAAGATACTTTAGCTAAATATCTACTTCTTCATTTCGATGTATTTCAATATGACTTGGTATCCAACAGAGGTGAACTATTTTAGAATATCATGTAATTTTAATTCGATATTTTTAATAAGTATATTGTCTGAACTACCATTTTTATGACCAGAAATACAGATAGTGAGTCTAAGAAAATAATTAACTTTTTCAATAATATTACTTGAAATGCACGTTAAAGTTAAATCTATTGCTTTGACTTCGGCAGTAAATATAGATGTCATGTCAGGCAGTCCAGTCTCGCAACAAAGGAATTTCCGTATGCAGCGCAACCAACTTAGTTTCTATCTTTGAAACCGTCAGTAAATAAACGTGTACAACCTTTGAATTTGTCCAAGACGTTTACGAATTCAGGTTTAAATGCTGGACTAGTAAAAGATTTATGAATAGTTAATAACTCGATATTAACGTGTGGTATGTTTTAGGTTCACGGAGGGACATTGTCGTCGAAGTTTTACGAACGAAGTGTTAATATTGAGCATTTCTAAGTCGTTTTAAACGGGCAGGCCAAATGGTTTAATTTCGTTCGGTTTGTTGTTGAGTTTATTGGTGAAATTTGGGGTTTTTTTTTGCGCCGGGTTTCTTTTGTTAGAAGATATTCGAGTTGCGTATTGTAATGGAAGCTTTTGTCGGCGTAATTTTAGTGATGGCTCGTTTGCTTCAATATAAAGACTTTCAACAGGTGAAGTTCTAAAGGCACCAAGGGCGATTCGTAAGCCCTGGTTATGAATTGTATCAAGCATTTGCAAGTATTTACGTGCTGATCCGTACATTATCGACTCATAATCTAATTTTTAACGAACAAGACTTCTGTATAATTTAAGTTTGTTTGTTTGTTTTGGTGGGTTTTACGGCGCACCAACACAAAAAGGTCATAACGCGCCGAAAGCAATCGATGATACTATTATTTCAAACGATATTATTGGTGTAAAGCTCTATATTTTATTATAAACATTTATTTCCTTCAAAAAGTTAAGTATCACATATGATGGTACAGACTCAAAAAGTTCTTTAAGTGAGTTAACTTTAAAATGTTTGTCACGGATGTCTTTTAGATCCTGACAGTAAAGGAGAACGTGTTTGACATTGAAATGCTCGTCACAGGGTATACATTTAGGTGCTACCTCACTTTTGAGAAGGTATGAATGTGTTAATCTGTTATGACCAATTCTACATCGCGAGATCACTATGTGATCTCGGCGATTAGAAAATATAATTGACGAAGATGAATCAAGGGTTGGCTTTATGTCATGTAACTTATTAAAAATTGCATTGTCCCATATTGTTTGCCATTTTGACTTAATTAACGTGTTAATTGAACATTTGAAGTCACTGCTTGGTAATTTGATATCTACTGGTTGAAGGTTTAAAGATTCTTTAGCCAAAATATCAACTTTTTCATTTCCTTGTATACCAATATGGCTTGGTATCCAGCAGAGGTGTACTATTTTAGATTTTAAAATTTCATGTAATTTTAGTTCGATACATTTTATAAGAACATTGTTTGAAGTACGATTTTTTATGGCCAATAATACAGATAGAGAATCTGAAAAAAATGATAAAATTGTTATTATTACTATTTGATATGTATGTTAAAGCAAGATCTATTGCTTTGACTTCAGCTGTAAAAATGGATGCCTGGTCAGGCAGTCGCATTCTTGCAACAAAAGAATTTCCATATGCAGCGCAACCAACTTTGTTACCATCTTTGGAACCGTCAGTAAATAAATGTGTACAATCTTTATATTTTTCTAATATGTTTACGAATTCCGATTTGAAGGCCTCTGGACTGGTAACAGATTTACGAAAGTTTGACAAGTCAATATTAACGTTTGGTATGTTGTAGGTCCAAGGAGGGACATTTTCATCAAAGTTCTGTAATACGGTATAATTTAAGTAATGCTTGGGTATCAGATCCCCAATAGTATGTGGAAGTAGTTTAAGTACCCTGTCGAGAATTTGATGAATAGTTCATGAACCGTGCATGAACAACAATTTGGACAAATTTGTTCATGACCCTGGTTCATGAACAGGATTCCATGAATTAATTCATGAACTGTGTCCAAATTGTTGTTCATGAACTGAGGTGATGATGAACAATGGCCAAATTGTTGTTCATGAACCATTCATGAACCAAAGCTGACTAAAATCATATACAAATATGATAAGCTTGAATTCCCAGTTACGTTACTTTATTATGGCCATCTCTGGTGCATAAAATACTGTACATTTTAATAATTACAACCTAACCGAAATAGTACTTTTTGATTGGTCATAAGTGAACACGTGACTTGAAAAAATGTGTTTTCATTTCCGTATAAACGCAGCTGCCAACAAGAATTCATTAATATTCATGACTTTAAATTATGTCATGCCGGTACTAATTTTATGAATGAAAAATCTATTTTAGCGCTGTCACACGCAAAACAAAAGCCATGCATGTCAATAAAAGAAAGAAATCATTGAAAACATGAAAAATGGTCCGATAATATCATATTGAAAATAAAATAAGAAATAAATGTTAACCGAAATAAATATTTCAGTTTCACTTTTATCTTTACAATAAATAGCTAGTTGACCTCAACCTTGATAAACGCACGGGAAAAGCGTAAAACTTTAAACTTGTTTACACATTTTTTAAAGCTACTAAATCTTGGCTTTCCCTTTTAGTGCTCTTTTTATACAGTTAAATACACCAACCATCTGTTGTAAAATCAGGACTATACATAATTTTGCATAATTGGTTCAGTTATGACATAAAACCCTTGAAAAATTGCATCGAAGCGAAGAACAAAATGGCCGACATCTGGCATGAAAGACCTGTGTACAACCAAGATTATTCCGCACTACAATGCATTTGGCTCTTACGCACTAAAATATAGTTCTTAATAGTTCTTCAGTGCATCACAGTAATAGTTAATGAACTTCGGCCTTTATGCACATTAGCTATCACCAAAAGTGACATTTATTTTTCGATGAAAGTCAGTTTCTATGAATTCAATCCTTAATTCAATTAATTCAATAAATTACTGATTAGTAGGGATGTAACGGTTAACCGATATACCGGTTAATATTGCAATACGAATTTTGACCGTTTTTAACTGGTTCGTTTTTTCCTGAACCGATTTTTGTAGTTATTTGTTGTTCTGATTGTTTTTATCAGGATCAGAAATTTAAATACTTAAATAGATGTTACTATGTGTTGAAAACTTCAAATAATCGTATTGTGCTTTAGAACGTTTAAAACATTTCGTCAAATGAGAGAATAACTATCTTCGATAGTCAGTTTCAAATTATGCATTTTCTAACGTATAATCCATTTTACATATGTCATTCATATATTTAGATAAGAGATCATTTGAAATTACATATATTTGCGTGTAACAAATGAAATCTCACGCATTAAGTCATGCTTCGCAAGTCTACTAAAAAACGATACATATTGCACTATATTGCATTACGGGTTTTGCATAATTACCGTTTTTACCGTATTGTTACACCTCCACAAATCAGTAGTTAATCAATGTCTACGTAAAACTTTTTGCATATTTTGTACTTTTTCAATTATGACCTTTTTCTCTGTTCCTGGAATTTTTTCAAAATGAAATTTAACATCTGACTAACTTTCTCTTGCTCAAGAGACGGCCTGCCGCTGCCAACACTTTTTGGAGACCTTTTTTTCAGTGATGGAACAGTTTTTTAACTCTTATTTTGAAAAAAGTTCATTAACTATTACTGTGATGCACTGATTAAGACAATTATTTCCCATTACAAGGGATTCAAAATCAAATATTTTATCAGTTTCTTTTTCATTTTTTTTTCGATTTATTTTGTGATGGTTTTCTGAAATTTACTGTTACTGTGGTCCCGATCCCTCTCTGCTCCTTAACTATCTAATTTGTTGACTTTGCGCTTGAGTCTTCTAACTTCAGCTTTCAAGTAGGAAATGTCTTCCTTCGTTTCAGAAATTTCACTTTTGTTACTGAAAACAAAATATAGTCAAATACGAACAAGAACAAGTGTTTTGTTATGACCTTGTATTTCGATCATGTATGCGTAAAACAGGTCTCCTTTCAATAAAAAAAAAATACCAAGTACAGAAAATAAAATTATGACCCAGTGAGAAACAGATTGTTGTATGACAAGACTTTTACAATCCACTAAAACAGTTCATGATAGGAAAAGAAATAAAAAAATTATGGAATAAATGCAAAATAAGTAACAGAATATATAATGATCAGCAAATAAACCATGAATCTTTAGGGCAATTTCATCATACACTTATATTCTTATAGCAAGAGCTCTGAAAATAATTTATTCAAACCATATGAAATGAACTGATGAAAATCATAACCTAGTTTTACTTAAAGATGGCATTGATACTTGGATTGGAGGTTCTGAGCTCAGGCTCAGTTGTCCTGGATACAGATGCTCTGGGATCTGGTTCAGTGTTGCTAAAAATAAAAAAATGAATAAAAGAATATATAATGATCTGCAAATTAACCAAGACTCATAAAGGCAATTTCTCTCATTTGCTTATCATACTTTGAGTTCTTTTCGCATGAACTCTGAAAAGAGTTGATACAAATTTTAAATAAACAAGCAAATTCGTCGAATTGATATCCCATTCCGAACAGGTTTTGTCTATTGATTTGAGAGTTGTAGATTGAAATGAGATCTATACACCCCTGAAGTTTCATGTTCATATCTATAATAGTCTTTGAGATAAAGCCCCAACAAGTTTGTGACGGACGGACGGATATCCAGACGGACGGAAGAACAGTGGGACGGACAACGCCAATTCTATATCCCTCTGCCGTGCCTTTGGTGGCGGATAGTAACAGAATATATAATTATCAGCAAATTAACATAAATCATTAATGCAGCTCTCCAATTTGCTAATCATACTTTGATGTTGTTTTTGCATGAGCTCTGAAAAGAATTGATTCAAATCTTAAATAAGAGAACTGCTGGAAAGCATTACCTTGTGTAACTAGAAGATGTCTTGAGTTCAGTTGTCCTGGGTTCAGATATTATGTTTTCGGACCTCCTGGGTTCTGTCGTACTGGGTTTGGTGGTTTCTGTCTTACCAACTATGAATAAATCAGAGATTAATTTATGTCTACTAGATGGACTGCTCATAAAAATGTTTACTTCTGTTAGATTAATGATTAGTTTTTGGCAACTATAAAAATGAAGTTGGATGCATTTCTTTGAGTAAAACCTGGAAAAAGGTTTTCAGACCTTTCTGAAGTTGTTTCATGACCATTTTAGTTGTAGATTTATTGGCATTACAAAATCTATAAAACATGTAATTAGATCATTATTATGGGCAAAAGCAAAAGCAGGAATGTTAGTCATGAAAAATATTATTCCAGAGTTTTTTGGTCCAAGAAAAATTGATTCAGTCCTCTTATTTATCCAACCCGGGTTGATAGCGCAGTTGGCAGCGCGTTGGGATTTGGAATCTCGTGTTCGAGGGAGTGTGGGTTCGAATCCCACCCGGGAAGGTTATGCCCTTCCATGAAAATTTGACAATGATGTTGTTTTTCCTCCATTGATTAGATAATATGGAGAAGTTTCCGGCCTTGTGAGTACTGGTTATAGACAATGGTCCAGGAAAGCTAGGTTATGTGCGCTGGACGCAGTAAAATGACCTAAATTGTGTTGACGTGGCGTTAACTCCAATAAATAAATAAATAACTTATTCATCCAAGATTGGTGGACGGAATGTCCAGCTGTAGCAAAGGTAGAATACAGCACTTGTACTGCCTTGCCTTCACTTGTTCATGGGATGGTGCCAGTCTACATGCACTGTGTGCTTTTAGGAGTAACCAATTTATTGCTGAACAAATGGTTTTCTCCAACTAATTCCCAGGAAGAATACTTTGTTGGGAAGAAATTAAAGAATATCTCTGAAAGGCTGAAGTCAATTCAACCTACAGAATGCATACAGAGACTACCTAGGGATATGGAAAAAAATTCATCACTGAAGGCAACTGAGCTTCAGGCATGGTTGTTGTACTACGGACTCCCGTGTTTGAAAAGAATTTTGCCTGATGTTTATCTAGAGCATTTTGCATTGCTTTCTGAAGGCATTTATTTACTTCTTGGCGATTCCATTACAATGCGGGAACTAGAAAGGGCAGACAATTTGTTACAGAGGTTTCACTCTCCATTTGCAGAGTTGTATGGTGCTGGATGATATGGCTTAAATGTCCATAATATTGGGTGTCATATGGTTGATTTTGTGAAGTTATTAGGGGCCGATATGGAGTTGGAGTTGTTTTCCATTTGCAGACTTTAATTCCATGGTTACAAAAACTGTGCATGGAACTGGAAATGTAACAAAACAAATAATGAAGTTAAAATAGGCCCAGTCTCTACTCAGAAACAACTTGCAGCTTGGATAAAAAAAAACATGGACAAAATTAAAAGAAGCAGAAAACTGCCAGTTAGCTGGTACAATATCTGTACTAGAGGAGGTACATACACTTCAACAATATTAAATGTTCTTAATACTGACAATGTTTTTAACTTAAGGAGAGCATTGCGCATTGTTAATAATGGAAAACGTTTCTATTCCAAAAGTTACACTAGAATACACAAAAGGAATTGTTATACAGTGTTGAGAAATTCAAGTACAGTTGTTATTGTTGTGTATTATGTTTTTGACCCAGATGTAATGCAAGTGTTTGCTGTTACCTTACCTCTTATGATAGGTAATAGTTACATTGTAAATGATGCAGGTAAACACCTTTACCTGTTGAAATTGGAAATGAATGTCAGTTGCACCTGGTTGAAAACTTCCTTGGAAATGTTTGGTTTATAAAGGTTTCTAATGATAGTTGCTTCATTTCAAAATCACCAAATATTCATGGCCACTCCATCTTTAAGTGAATTAATTTGATAATATTGGGATCTTTTTAAGCATGAAGTCTAAATGTAAGTTGTAAAAGATACTGGTCATAAAGTGTAACATTACTAGGGATACCTCGTTGTGACTTTGTAGTGAAAAGATACTTGCCTTTACCTTCACTTAACCACCAGTGATGACTTGTATAAAACAAACAGAAAATTAGGGAGTTTGCCATGTTTTCTATAAGAAATTGTTGTACTGATTATGACAAAAGTACTATTGTATTATATTCTTACAAGAATTGAATGTTAGACACAATAGATATTTTATATGAAGCATAAGGATCTGATATAGAATGAAATGCTACTAAATGTAATTTTTAAGTTATGTTTGTCAGTAAGGCACCTAATACAAATGTAAAGTACTGTTGAAGTAGAAATCTCTTTTCTCTTCACATTCATTTCATGAACTTTGCAATTATTTTGATATAAGCTAAAGAAAACACACCATTATTCATAGCTGGTCTTAAAAATGTGTTAAGTTTTAATATCCTGTGGCACTTTTTGTGAGTTTATACACTTTAAGAAATATTTTTATGAATAAAAGAATAACTAAGAGTGATCTAAATGAATTTTTTTGTTTACTCCCTGCACTTAATTTCTGAAGAATAATTTGTGCTGATTCAAGGTTCATGAACTCTTGTTGATGATCAGTTCATGAACTCTCTGATTGAACAATATGTTGATGAATTGTTGGCGAATAGTTCATGAACATCATGTTCATTAACTTATTGATGAACTAAATTAATGAACTTTTGAAGAGCAGTTCATGAAGTTTATGAACAGTTCATGAATGTTCATCAAAATTCATCAGTTCATGAATTAAATCTCGACAGGGGTAGATTCAAAGCTTTAATACATGTTTTAGAAATTACTTATTTCCAAAGTATCCTTGGCAATCAAGACAAACCCTAAGTTTGTCTTAAAATTTCACATTCCTCTCACGCATGGTTGGTTTTTTGCCGTGAGATAATAAATATATGTTGAACTCATAAATGTCTTCTTTTCTTTTTTATCAAAAATGATTTTGAATTGTTTTTGTTTGTTTTAAATATATTTAACTTCTATGGTTTCTTTTTGCTTTCTTATTATATATCTCCTTAGTTTGCAACCAGGCGGCGAATCTTTTCAGTAAACACAATATCTATCAGGTTTCTGAAAAATGAAAAAAATAAACATATATTTGCACCCATTAACCAAGGCGGTGAACGTTCTCCAGTGTATCAAAACAAGAAAAATGGCCGCCATACCAAAAAAGGTAGGTTTATCTTTAATATCTTCTTTAAATGACTTCCTCTGATAAAAAAGTATCTACCAGAACACGCTACTCACTTTCTGGAACACATCGATGTGTGATTTATTGTATAAAGTCAAATAGTTTTGAAGTTATGCGGAACCTAGGATTCGAATCGACGATATTCTCCCAACTATTCAGAAGATAGACTGGAGATTTTTCTTTAAGTTTTCAATATTCTCCTAAAATACAAGTCTTTATATGATTATTTTTTAGCAGTAGTTGTATTTTTGTATACAAAATATGTCTTATTGCTGCCAGCATCTATCAGAATGTTTTGAACACAAAACTTAATTTTATTTCAAAATGATAGACTGGAGTTACAAAAAAAGATGGATACACTGGAGACCCAATTTTATACAACATCTGATAATTATGTTTTCTTGTTTCAGTATCCGTAGAAAGATGTTTTGGAAGACTTATTTGGTCATTTGTTATTAAAATAAAAAAGGAAATTGTGAAAAGTAAGATTGTTTTACATGAGTTATAGTTTTACACAAACTATTTTATACAATGCATATATAAGCTATTGTGCTGGTCAATCCAGCGTCAATAGCATGGGTAAGAGTGTGTGTGCGTCTAATGTCTACAATTTATTATACGGCGTACAAAAAACGTGTTTTGGTAAACATTATAAATGAGACCATTCATTTCAGAAGTAGGCAGTATTGAAAATAAAATTTGTGTAATTCATTCACCGTGAAATTGTTCATGCTTTGACAGTTGAAAATAAAAGAATTTTATATAACTGTTCACTAGTTTTTTTCACTTGGTTTAACGACGTGTCAACACAATTTTAGGTCATTTTACGGCGTTCAGCGCATCCCAGTTACACACATGGTCGGACTTAAATCGGTCCTCAATCGGTTTATAATTTCTCTAATCTGATCGGATGTTATCGGTAACTGCATTTCAGACTCTGTGAGTAACCGGGTATCGGCGATGGAGATCGGTGATAGAACGGTTGTTCGTTTTTTTTTCATGTTTAGAACGGAACCGACGAACACCGATTTAGCACAGACATATCCGATTAGCTGCCGATTTATCACTTATCACAAGCTATAGGGGAAAGATGAGTCTCTTTGGTGAAAACTTACTGTCTTTTCCTAGCGGTGATTCATATTTGTACAACGGTAGCTTATCAGAGGCATATCGGTGATATCGATCATATACAGCTTGTCAATCGTTTGAATGTTTCTACGATCGAGAATTTTAATCAATTAAAACATCCCAATCGTTTTTTCACCAATGAAACTCGTCTTTTCCCTATAAAATGTGTTAGAAATATATCGACCGCTAATCGGAGACGTCGGTACTAAATCGGTGTTCTTCGGTTCCTCTATTAATGGGGAAAAACAAAAATCGATCTTTCACCGATTACTATGTGTAACTGGGCCCTTAGGGTCCGATTACACATGGGGATCGGGGAAAGATCGGTTTTTCGTTTTTCCAGTAAAGAACGGAACCAAAGAACACGGATCTTTCAACGACGTCTCCTACTTGCCGCCGATTTATCACTTATCACATGCTATTGGGAAAAGACGAGTTTCATCGGTGAAAACTAACCCTCATTTCCTATCGGTGAATCATATTTGTACTTCGGTAGCTTATCAGAGGCATATCGGTGAAATCGATCATAGACAGCTTGTCAATCGGTAATTCGTTTGAAATTTTCAACGATCCTGAATTTTAAACATTTTTAACATCCCGTTTTCTTTTCGCCGACCAAACTCATCTTTTTTCATAAGCATGTGATGAGTGATATGTCGGCCACTAATTGGAGATGTCAATGCTTAATCGTTGTTCGTTGGTTCCGCTATTAACGAGGAAAAACAACAAACGATCTTTACGGCCCGATTACGCACTGGATTGGGGATAGATCGGTTGTTCGTTTTTTTTCCAGAGAGAATGGAACCGACGAACGCCGATCTATCAAAGTTCTACGTCTCTGATTAGCTAAAGAATAATCACTCACCACAAGCTTTTGGTAAAAGCGAGTTTCATGGATAAAAACTTACTGATGGGATTTCAAAATGTTTAAAAAAATTATCGGTGAAAAATTCAAACGAATTAACGATTGGCAAGTTGTTCATGACCAATATCACCGATATATGAATCTGATACGATGGGAAAAAAATAAACAACCATTCTATCGGCGATACCTGGTTACACAAAAATTCTGAAATGCAGTTACCGATGCCAACCGATTAGTTAAAAGACATATTTTACCGATCGAGGACCAATTTAATAACATTTTCATTCCTTCCGACTTTTATGGATTACCATCAACACTGTGTTTGTTTTTTTGCATACCCAAGTTTTCCTATCCTTTTCTTATCTCTATTCTGTGATAAGTATATAAAAAGTGTTATTTTCTACGTTCAATTATTTCAGGATATGAGCAAGACAAGAACATCAAATAGCCGCTTCAGCTGAAAATATACTTTGAGAAAGAAAAATCGACTTAGTGCTGTTTTTGGAAGCTCGATACGCCCTCAACTGATAATTACAAACGTAAATTTGAAAGAACTCTTATAAAGTCCATCTACTATCAACTGCATGTAAACGACAGAAAACCCTATTTGAATCATCGCCATCGTTCAGATTTGATAAAGCAGAAAAATCTGACAATTCGGTAACTGATCAATGTGAAGCAGGGGATGATTTGAACAATATCAATTCTAGTACCGATTCTGTTGAAGACAATATGACAGATGTAGAATTACTATATGTAATACTGACACGGATTTTGATACTTTTAATATGGCATTCGAAAACAATATCTATTTTCCTCCATGTCTCCCTTAAAAAGGGAACATGCTTGAATTGATTCACTTTGAATTTCTTCCGTGGGAATATAAGTTAGTTCTCTATTTAATCAGGGATTTTATATAACAGGGATTTGTAACGATAAGTAAATGTAATTGATTTTCATCAAATTTCACTGTCGTCGCTATTATTTCGGCCAATACGGAAAACAAGTATAACAAGTTAAAATAAAGATATTCACATGAAATTTTGTACCAGTACCATTCAAAGTGACATGAATGTTAGAAAAAATGTGTTTCTAGATTATTTTGAGATAAATAACACTAACAGACTGTTTCACAAAATAATGCATTTCCCGCCGATCTGCCATTTTTAGCCCCTTTTTACATACCTAAAGTCATATTTTCGGTCATTATTGCTACAATTTTTTGTCAAAAACTTCAGAAACATTCACAAGTCGCATGGAAGACGTGTACAAAAACATGAATCAAATTTTTTAACTCTGAAAAAGTTTGTACAGCCAGCTTAAGTCAGTTATAGACAGTGACGACCGAGAAAATTCAAAAAAGCACTTCGTTTCAAATCCCTGTTATATAGAATCCCTGATTCAATCCATCCGGGTAAAATTTGACTTTAATTTGGTTTTCACATTTGTTACTTGTTCATGATTATAAAAAAGACAAGTTTTGTTTTTACATTTTATTTATCTAACAAAATATTTTTAAAATAATTATATTAAGGAGTTTTTTATATTACATATGTGGATTATATTTTTTTAATTTGAGCCATAATAGTTTACACCTTGATCTAAAAATATTTATAACGTGGGACCCCAATAAATAAACACTATTTTAGCGTAAATAGATTTTTTTTTCATATATTTGAATTAGAGACCAAGTGTTTTATTCAATGTCTAGAACTTGACCTTATTATTTTGATATTGAATGCAAATGGTTTATAAATGTTTTGTGTTCAGTGAGCTGAACAGTAAATACACGTAAAATAAGTACACTATAAGACTAGTTGGCCCACAATATTTGGAAGTACATTAGCTTCTCAGTGGCAATTCCACGTGATTATAATGTAAAAAATGCGACTGTGTCAAGAAGAAAAAAGTAAAGAATCTGCAGCGGTTTGAGTCATATTTCCATTATTCTTATTCGAGGCTAAGCAGAAAACTGTGTACTACTTGATGCACATCTCCGACGCCAGATTTATACTATCTGCAAACTTGCTGGATAACCTCTGTGCTTGTCTGAAACAAGAAACCATAATTATTAGTTGTTGTACAAAATTGTGTCTCCAGTCTATCTATCATTTTTTGCATCTCCAGTCTATCATTTTTAAATAAAAGTAAGTTTTGTGTTTAAAACTTCCTGTTAGATGCTGGCAGCTATAAGACAGATTTTGTATACAAAAATACAACTATTGCTTAAACAATAACCATCCAAAACCATGAATTTAGAGAGAAAAATTGAAAATTAAATTAAAAACTCCAGTCTATCATAATGAATAGTTGGGAGAATTTCATCAACTCGAATCCTAGGTTCCGCATAATTTCAAAACTATTGGACTATATACAATAAACCACGTACCGCCGTGTTCCGGAAAGTGAGTAGCGTGTTCTGGTACATACGTTTTTATCAGAGGAAGCCATTTAAAGAAGATATTAAAGAAAAACTTACCTTTTTTGGTTTGGCGCCATTTTTTCTTGTTTTGATACACTGGAGAACGTTCACCGCCTTGATTAACATAAACAAGGATCTTTCCAAAGAATTAGATGTAATTACTCCTAAAAATTATAAAAGTAAAATATTAGATCTTAAATATATTTTTGTGCAACCATTAATACCAACTAGAGCTATCACAATTATAATTAGGGGCATGGACGTAGAATACATTGGTCCAGTATGTATTCTACATTAAAAATATAAAAAAGTAGGGTTAAAAAACTTGAAAGACACTGTCTCATTAAAGTTTTCATTTGTGCCAAATAGAGCCTGCGTTAGCATGTCTAACTTCCAATCCACTGATAGCGGGTAAAGCCCGATCGCGGCAGGTCATACCCTATACATTAGTTGTCACCCCTATCATAGCCGCATGGATAGGTAAGTAAGTACTGGTGATAGAATAGTGTCCAGGAAAACTATATAAGGAAGAGCTAGCCGTCGTAAATATATAATACATATCTACATATCCTAAAACGTATGCAATAAATACGACGTTACCTCCGATCCTAAAACCTTCTGTGAATATAACAGCCTTAAATCTAGCCCTGGGTAATGGATAATGGAAAGTATTATGTCAAATATAATGCCTAATTGGTGATTTTTTACAAATATACCACTGGTCACCTTAATGACAACAAAAGTTCAAAATATATACCATATCTATGGTCGGTACTTTATCTTCACCACTATTAAGGGACGTATCTGTAGATAACTTTTTTAGTTATTGCTTTTTTATACCTTAAAAGAAATGTAATGTAGAAACCACATTAAAACCGGATTAAAAAAATTTTTACGCAAAAAATACAAAGGGAAATAATCCCTAATTAAGGCAGTTAGAGGTGTGGTTACTGTCTAATTCTGTTCACCACATAGTATGATATCATTGTATGAACTTTCATAAAGATCTGACCTGACAATAAATGGCAGAAATATATGGTATATGGTAAAGAAAAACTTTAACGCAATTGTTAACGACCCCGGACGCCTGTCCGCCCGCCCGGGTTTCGCCAAACTATTACCCTATTGCTTTCGTTGAAAATCCGGTTAAAAATTGCAAGATATGAGGTTTAAGTTTTTCCTATACAGAATATCTACATATTTGACTTCTTCAGTTAACATTACCACAACAATTTTACATGCTATGATAATAAGAAAATGCATTCTATAAATAGAAGGTAAAGATATCACCTCTATACTAAGACGCACAACGCTTCCAAGTATTCGGCGTTTTAGTACGCAACAGAATATAGTGCGGCGCATGAAGATAAATCGTTGGATGTTTTCGTTTTTTGACAAAATCATTGTTAAAATGTAACATAAATGATCACCTTTAGCTACAGGAATATAAATCCGTTGATAAAAAGTACTTTTAAACCTCTAAAAGAATAGATGCATAGTTAAACCGTGTATTCTACTTTCGATTTCAAATGTCTGTGTAAAGATTGACAGATGTAAACACGTTATAATGGTGGTTTAACTACCGGTTAAAAAGTTTAATTTAATGAGGGTAGTTGGTTGGATAGTTAAATTCTACTGAGTAGACACAAAATACATACTCTATTTGCTCAGTATACTTGAAGGGGGAAATCATTAGAATGTTAACATTGCACGTCTTTTCAGGTAAATAAACAGTTTTACCCATGATGCTCGGCGTCTCCGTACAAAGGTTAGTCAGACCGTTTGTGTACAGAATGAAGAAAATGTAAACTTGCTGTGGCAATATGAACTAAAGAAGGCCGATGGCCGAAACGTTATGATAAAATGAGAGTTTAAATAGATCTGTTAATATTCTTCACCATCCCTTCATGGATAAAAACTATAAATGAATTAAGCAAACTAAATATGTCATGCATTGTTTTGTCAAAAATCTGTGTGTATAATACAAGAACTATTTTGCATAACCCTAACGTGATTCGCCTCGCGTAGGTAATAACATTCCAAGCTGCCAGGGTAGACCCCCACGAATCCTTCCGAGATTATTCATTCATGAAAGGTCGAGGTGTTCCGAATGGGATAACCCAAGTGATAATCTCATATACATCATAATAATATGTCTATGGATAGTCTTCATAATACACGCATACATATGAAACTTATGACGTCAGAAGACCTTGGGAATGACGATATGCTGTACGTAATAATTCGCGCGTGCTACTCAAGGAAGGTGAGTAGAGAAAAACGCGTACACTGACCAATATCTCAAGTCCCTACACATTAGGAAAATTACAAAAACTATGAATTTTCACCAGTGTCCCGGATTACCATTCTTAGGCGTCTGAGGATGAACGCAAATCCTATTCGAGCTAGGCGACCTTACGTTGGGCATGTCTTGAATAACGGACATCGCGTGCATGGACGGGTCTTGACCCGTCGTCATGTGGTCTACAGTGTTTTTTTCGGATGTATCCAGGTCCAACTTAGCACATACGGAAGAATACGGGTATTCTGACCTAGAGGTGAACGATTCAACCAAAACTGGCTACTGGAACATGATCGTTTCGGTGGAGGCAGTGTTATCTGTAATGGTCCGAATCGGAATCGTGGGGGATAGAAAAACAGACCTAGTTTTCATCTATGGTAATTTTTATGCGCAAGGATATGTCGACTAAGTGTTGCGCCCTTCAGTTGTCTCATTCTTGCAACGCCATCCCGGTAATTTAATGCTTAGTAATGCTAGGCCGCATATTGCTGCATACCAAATATTTTCTCACTAGAAATCTTGTAAACTATTTGCTTTGGCCTGCACCCTCTCAAGACTTGAATCCTGCAGAACATTTAGTGTATCTGCCTGGCCGGAAATCCAGACAGTATTACGTCATAAACAATATTCATGATTTGATGGCAGCCTTGTCACATGAGTGGGACGCCATTTCTGCTGACGTCACTAGACGTTACGTCCGGTCTTTGTTCTTACGACTATTCGCAATGATCCGTAGACGTGGAGGACATAACCAATATTGATATTTTCGTAAAATGAAACTTCTAACTTAAGTCAATATCTACATTTCAAAAAAGTAAAATAAGTAAAGTTAGTAAAATAAAGCAGTACAGTTTATGCCTACAAAATTGTTAAATTTGATGCACGGTCGAATCGGTAGTAGGTCTAACTAGTATGTGATCTTCATTGTCAAGAGTCTGTGATGTACGCTCTTTTTAAATCAAACAGCTTTTTTTCGACCTCACAAAACCCTGTCAAATCATTTGTTTCATTTTGTTTTTGTTTAGATTTTACTACATGTATGTTTATCGGCACCTTAATTTCTACGACCAGCTCGGCTAACCAGCTTTCCTGGACATGTATTACTTTACCAGTACTCACTTTCTCTAGAACTACTACTCCATGTTAAAATTGTTCCATAAGAGAGCAAAATGATTTTTGTATCAAACTATTTCTAAAAGTTTACTTTGCACATCCATGGCGGCTTTTTTCCTGAAAACCACAGACAAAACTTATCTGGGGTGTCGCCATACGGAGCTATATTATGATTTTGTTATTAGCTATAGTAAGCCCAACGATACTTCACGTACGATTGTGCTTATAACATTTACTTCGCTCTTGACCTTGTTAAGTACGTAGCTATTGTAAGGTGTTTCGAGTGGATGGTCGTTTCGGTCAGGCCCGTAGGAAGCATTTTCAGATTGGGGGGGGGGGGCCTTTTATGGGAAAGAAATCAATAGTTATCATATAGGCCTAGATTTGTCCTACAAGACGCGCCGCCTCTTCCGCGGGCTTTCAAGAGACCAACTAAGGCCCTAGGTTATCTTATGCAGGTTAAATTAAATAGTTAAAGATTTTTAAATTGTTTTACTTTTTATTTTTTATATCTATCAATTTTACGGGTGGCGAAAGATTCAAGAATAACGTTCACTCAAAATCTAAATCAAAGTATAAAAATACAGAGAGACTTTCGTGCACATTGAAACCTAACAAATCCATACTAATGATCTAACACTTTACCTCCACAAGGCTGCAGATCCTTACTTCGTAGGCCCTAATGACCTAGTACAGCTGTTCGTAGAAGAGACTAACCAGGTTTTTACATGTAATAAGATGCCACCAGTTTTGAGGAAAAGGGTTGTCTACTACCAGGATGGCTGGCTACCACTTTTCAACCTCCAACTACTGCTCAAGATACATATGTTGCCTCTATTTTTAATCCTCCGCCTGTATACATTCCAACAACAGCTTCCAGTTAATTAAGCAGCAACAATTTGTAACTATTCCATTATGGACTTTAATGAAGATTTATTGGACCAAATCCCAACTCCTGGACCCTCCACACCCCTTCAAGACGAAAGTGTTCTACCCACCACTACAGACAAAAGTGACCCCCTGTTCCAGGGCATGACTTCATCCATTCGTGGAGACTCTCCACCACCGAAGTCTACCTTTCAAGATATTTCTGCTTAAACTGATCAACCAATAGAGGACTGGATGGTTAATTTGTTAAAGAGAATAGCCTCAGCCGCCGAAGAGCAGTTAAAGGTATCTTTACGTTCGGAGAGGAAACTCAACGAAGTTGTCGGTGAGCTGAGGAGGTTAGAAAGAAAAGTCAATCACATTGAGCTTAATGTTGACAGTATGTCAAAGATAAAGAAAACAAAGTAATTAAAGTATTATCATCATTAACAGTTTTAATTCAGCAAAAGAACTTTTCCATTTATGTATATAAGTTTAATAACAGTTTGTTGAGATAACTGTTGTTTTTAGTATATACGGTAGAATTTATCCTTGAACTGTGGGTATATCTATATGGATCAGTGAATTTTTATTTGACTAAGGTTTATCTGTATAGAACTGTGAATTTTAATTTGAACTGTCAGTATTTGTATAGAACTGTGAAATTTTATTTGAACTGTCATTGTGTGAACAGAACTGTGAATTTTTATTTGAAATGTCATCGTGTGAATAGAACTGTGAATGTTTATTTGAAATGTCATTGTGTGAATAGAACTGAGAATTTTTATTTGAACTGTCGTGTGAACAGAACTGTGAATTTTTATTTGAAATGTCATCGTGTGAATAGAACTGAGAATTTTTATTTGAACTGTCATTGTGTGTACAGAGCTGTGAATTTTTATTCGAAATGTCATCGTGTGAACAGAACTGTGAATTTTTATTTGAACTGTCATCATGAGAACAGGTCGTTGAGTTTTTACTTTAACTGTGTTATAGAACTGTAACTGCGTATATCCTTGTATGACTGTAATGTTAGTCTTAAACCTCGTTAATCTAAACAAGAACTGTTGATGGTGTTCATCAAAACTGCATTGAACTGACAGACAATTGTTTATTGTATTAATTGTTTTGTATGTCTATGATTTTATTTTAAATTATTAATTATTTTTATTAAAATTGATCAAACATCACTTGAACAGTGACGCAGACTCCATGACTGTCTGCATTAACTCTACACAGCTCTGGATACGTGACGTCATATGTTCCGTTGCTGTGTATATGTATAATTCACAATACCACTGGCGACAAGCAGGTAAGACAGGACAGAAGTTTTCACTTTCTAATGTCAATGCCCCAAAATATTCAAACAGATTCATATAAAAAGAAGTACATGTATCATTTTGCATAATTTACATCAAGATCAAGAGTGGAATAACCTACCTTTGAATGTCAAATTTTCAAACCATGTGCCTGTAAAGGGTTACTGTATCAGTGAACGGTTACTGTATCAGTGAGTGGTTACTGTATCAGTGAATGGTTACTGTATCAGTGAGTGGTTACTGTATCAGTAAGTGGTTACTGTATCAGTAAGTGGTTACTGTAAAAGTGGGTGGTTACTGTATACGTGAATGGTTACTGTATCAGTAAGTGGTTACTGTATCAATAAGTGGTTACTGTAAAAGTGAGTGGTTACTGTATCAGTAAGTGGTTACTGTAACAGTAAGTGGTTACTGTATCAGTGAGTGGTTACTGTATCAGTAAGTGGTTACTGTTAAAGTGAGTGGTTACTGTATCAGTAAGTGGTTACTGTAACAGTAAGTGGTTACTGTATCAGTGAATGGTTACTGTATCAGTGAATGGTTACTGTATCAGTGAGTGGTTACTGTAACAGTAAGTGGTTACTGTATCAGTGAATGGTTACTGTAACAGTAAGTGGTTACTGTATCAGTGAATGGTTACTGTAACAGTAAGTGGTTACTGTATCAGTGAATGGTTACTGTATCAGTGAATGGTTACTGTATCAGTGAGTGGTTACTGTAAAAGTGAGTGGTTACTGTATCAGTAAGTGGTTACTGTATCAGTGAGTGGTTACTGTAAAAGTGAGTGGTTACTGTATCAGTAAGTGGTTACTGTATCAGTGAGTGGTTACTGTAAAAGTAAGTGGTTACTGTATCAGTGAGTGGTTATTGTATCAGTAAGTGGTTACTGTATCAGTGAGTGGTTACTGTATCAGTGAATGGTTACTGTATCAGTAAGTGGTTACTGTATCAGTGAGTGGTTACTGTATCAGTGAGTGGTTACTGTATCAGTAAGTGGTTACTGTATCAGTGAGTGGTTACTGTATACGTGAATGGTTACTGTATCAGTGAGTGGTTAATGTATCAGTAAAGGGTTACTGTAACAGTGAGTCGTTACTGAATCAGTAAAGGGTTGCTGTAACAGTAAGTGGTTACTGTATCAGTAAAGGGTTGCTGTAACATGTTCTTACCCAAAATTCAACCCTCGCAAATTGAAACAACTTTACAGTAAATGATATCCAGTATGTTCACATTCCATTCTGATGACGTATTCATCACGTAACACAAACATTGTACATTTGTTAATAAAGGGGAATAACTTCAACAAATAACTAAACTGAATTACAGGTTAGTAATGATTTAACTCCCTTATTATAATAATATGTGAACATCAATATAATAATTTCTAATTGACATATGCACCACATTGAAATGATAATTAAATTGAAAATAATAATAGTAAAGAAAATAAAACAGCAGTTTATTATTTTTTATGAAAAGTCTCCTTGGTATTGAATTTCTTCACCGACGTAAAATGTCCCTCTTAATTCACTTTGTATGAAATGGGAAATAACTCCAATAGGCTTAAATATTTCAAAATATGCCATGCGCTCATTACCTCCCTTTGTTCAATGTACGTCACCGAAGGGGTATCAGAACCACGGACCAGGAACCATGGGAGAAATAAACACGATTGTTATTCTCCCAATTACGTTTAATGCTTCAAATAACGATTTGCTTTCACATGTTAATGCAATAAATCATGATTTTAAAGTCAAATTCGAACTCTATGAGGTAGATCAAATAATAAAAACACAAGGTTACAAACAAAACACCATGAGTCTGTAAATTTGTTGGATTTTTTTTCTTGCATTTTTCATTATTCATTTGAATTGAAAGTTCTCTGCTGGCGATGATTGTTGATCTCCCCACTTGGTGAATAACTGAAATATAAATAAAATACATGTACAATGTACGTGAATTCAGGTCCGGAATCAGCAGGCCCACAGGTGGCATGTGCCCTCCGAACCAGATGCCGAAAATACCGACATTCATATAAAGAAAAGGTACAAAAACTGACACTATCATTGAAGTAAGATATTGGCTCGATATTTACATTGGTATGGGTATGATTCCGATCATCTGTATATTTTTTCGGCGCAACTGTCTAAGCCAACTTTTGACCTATATTTATAATCAATACAGTTTTCTCTATAATTCCTGTTTGTCCAATAAAATTCTCTTCCGGTAGTGAGAAATGGATAAAATATACGATACCATTGGTTGTCTTGAAAGGTAAGTATACGGTCCCAAATTTTCAATATGCGGGTCCCGAAAAGTTTAGTATACGGCTCTATATGATGATATATATGTATTATAGTTTGAAAAACAGAAACATTTTGTTTAATTGAGATTGTATTGAAGTCGTTTATATTAATTTTAGGCAAATGGTGTCATATTCACTGGCTAACACATAGTTCAAATAAATGAACCCAGCGCCGAATATGTTTTTTAATATTTTTATTTCAGTTTGGAAGAGAATACCCATCGGTATGCTGTAATAATATTGTGTTGAGCAATATAAATTTATATTTGTATTGAATATCAAGTTTATACACTCTATTTTTAAATACCATGTTGATTTATATTAAACATACCGGTCAAAGAAAGATGAATATCGCAGAGCATGTGAATA
Source organism: Mactra quadrangularis (assembly GCA_025267735.1). Lineage (NCBI taxonomy): Eukaryota > Metazoa > Mollusca > Bivalvia > Venerida > Mactridae > Mactra > Mactra quadrangularis. Next base: position 21,828,620 of record CM046307.1, on the reverse strand, counting down.
CCATAGCTCCTGGAATGAGTTATCGTGTATGGAACTTCTATTAAAGAGTCCAGGCGACCCTACGGGTGGAGTACAAGCTGTTTGTCGTAAGCGTCTATTCAGATCAGCCGCAACTGTGTCATTCAAATGTTGAACTTGATTATAAAATCTGAGTCCAGTACTGTTTCCGTTTTTACGTAATTCCTTACGCCATTTTGCTCTACGATTTTGAAACCATACCTGAAATTTTAAGTATTTCTTTAATTAACAAATACGCCACCAATGCAGTGACTAAATAATGAAAACAGACATATACGTACATGTATCAAACCACACGATTAAAATATGATCCCATTAAAAAACGAAATCCGGTTTAAAGTTTGCTTCCATATACATGTTCAGCCGACTTTACAATTTTGTACGTTAACCTCTGATTATTGAAATAAACAAACAACAAAGACACAGAGTATTCGTCATGCTATTTTATATCAGCTCGTGACTATGCCACTCTTGAAAATATTTTCTAGACGTTCTCAATGAAATTAAAATCAATCAAACACCAATGTCGAATAAACAAAATTGAAAAATCTAATACCTCCTATAAGAATGAGATATCGATACTAATACGATGAACAAAAAAATGTAAAGTGAGTATAGCGAATTCAATGATAAACTTCATATTTTAATAATATTGTGCTTTATTAAGTGTTAATAAACAAAATAAAATCCTAATAATCAAAATATGCATAAAATAATTCATGCATAGCCGACCGGCACGGTTCCTAGTAAAAAACACGTAAAAAGTTATAGTGGTTTTAGAGGTGTTACGGTTAACAATTTGTTTTTTACTCGAAACCATGTCGACCGACTGCCTATGTTTAAAATCAGATTTGTTGCACGCGCTGTCCTTACCTGGACCCTAGCTTCACAGAGGTTTATTTTAGACGCTAATTCTTCACGTACAAAGATATCTGGATAATGTGTTCTGTTGAATAATTCTTCTAAGGAAGCCAGTTGGCATGGAGTAAACGAGGTACGTTGCCGGCGCTGAAAAAAGATTTGTCCATTGAAAAAATAAAATAGCCATTCACCAAGTTTATCATATTATTATAGTGAAATTTTACTATTAAGGGTGTATCTGTTGTTGAAAAATGAAAAAAAAAATCCACCAAGTATGGGGTAACTAATTTTACTAAAATATCGATAAATTCCGGATAATTTTGATATACATTTTGTATTTTGTAAGTGATGCATCAAATGTACTGACATGACAGTGGAAAATATCGATAAATTCCGGATAATTTTGATATATTTTGTATGTGATGCATCAAGTGTATAGACGTGACAGTGGAAATATAAACTTATAATATATAATATAAATATAACTTAGATATTAAGAATGAAATAAAAACATTTATCCTAACCATGAAACAGCCTTTATTGGGTCAGTCCAAAAACGTTATTTAAGTACTTTTCTTAATTCTATATCAACATTTGGATTTATGAAAAAAGTACTTTAATAATGTTTGGATTGACGTACGGTACGCTATTTCAAAGTTAGGATAAATGTTTTCATTTCATTCTTAATATCTTATTTGTTGAGTGTTTTATATTTCCACTGTTACGTGGACATAAGAAAGGCAAAAACCCGGTATAGCAAACTTTTTAGTGTACTATCAACTTATGAACCATTTTGAATGATGGCCGAGCGGTAATGACGTTGAACTGGTAATCATTGGATAGCCAGCTCCGCGTTGGTTCGAATCCTATTCAAGACCTACCCTTGAGCAAGAAACTTTACCCTACTAGCTCAGTACTTGGGGACCAGGAAGCGGACTCGAAAGTGATAAATCTAAGTTGTAAAAACGAGCTAAAATTAATCAGTATACCACGTATGAATGACATGGACATTTATATTATACCATTTACCGTGATTAAAAAAACTTTCATATGCGCATTTTTTGTTTACCTTTTATTAACTTATTAAGTTCAATGATAAAAAACAGATGACGTATATTTAATATATTTCTATATTTGAAATAATATCCACGTTTTTGTTTAAGTCTTGTTAAATTAAAATATAAAATAAAATACGGAACACGATTTAAATATTAAAGATATAAATTATCTATAATTGCATTTGAAACAATAAACGCAGAAATTCACTGGGGTTTATTGTTTTAAATGATAATATCTTATCCTATGAAATTGCAATAAACAAAAAAATATCCTCGAAATTAAATATTTTGATGAAATTTGTGGCAGACAAAAGTTAATTTTAAATTTAATAAGTAAAACGACTCGGAAAACCTTTCATGTAATTATAGTTTGATCAGGATTATGAGACGCTCTTTAAAGATTCTCGCTTGCAGATTTACTTATTTTTCAATAAATATTAGGATTACCTGCATGTGTCTGTACTTTTTAAGAATTCTAAATGAATATTTAATATTAAATAATATCGAACTAACTTTCCGCATTTTCATACCCAGAGGTCATCAAGATTCTCGAGCAAGAATCATGAATCCTGATAGCCTTTTGGTAGGATAATGACTTTTAGATGCACACATTTTAATTTTTGTATTTTATTATTATTATTGTGTTTTGTAAATGATCCTACGTTGTACATAATATGGATTAAAAAAGAATATGTCCTGTTTAGTTCAGTTTGAGGAAAATTTAAAAATAGCACAAAAATCGTCTAAATTGATACGATCCGTTACTAGATTAATACCATTCTCGTACCCAGAGTCTAGTAGGATTCTCGATACTAGTTAGATCGAGGATCTTGATAACTTCGGGGTACGAGAATGGATTTATACAATATTCTTCAATACTCTTTATTGCATTAAACAATAACAATGTTTATAGCAACATACATGGATAAACATATAATGAAAAACATGGTATAAGATAGTGGTTACAAGTGATTTTTTTTTAATTCAACAGGAGCAATAGAGTTAAACATCATTGAAATATTAAATATTTTGTTTTCTGAGATTATTTGCATGATAAATATATTTTGATAAATTAAGTACTGTTTGTTTGGACTGATTTGCCATGAGGTTTGTAAATTTTTACATGAAATCACCATCTTTTATAGTTGTATATTAATTTGCTCTAAACAAAACGTGTCATAATCAAAACCCAGATTTACTGCTCCAAATATGTTTGTATACAGTTTTGAGAAAAGTTTATATAAAGTTGAAATCTGTGAACAGACCGCTTTAAAGCTGAGTGCATTGTCGACTTTCTTCACGTTATATCGTTCCAAGGCAATTTTAAATGTCTTCATGAGAAAAAACGAGTTTATATTAAAAAAGTCATATAAGTTTTCCAGACGAATTGTTTTTAAAAAGGTTTATACAAAATATTATTTTATATTAAACTATTATTGAAAATTTCAACGTATACGCCTTACATACTGCGTACAAAATAACAAACCGTTTTTGGATAAACATTAAAAATGAAACAATCCATTTCAGAGGTAGGCAGTATTGAAAATAAAAGTTGTATAATTCATTTTAACAAAATAGCACGGCGAATAAATCATCACCCCTTGGTCAGTCATGCTTGTAATAGACCGTTAGTAGTTGTAGTAGACCGTTTTACCATTACACCAACAAGACACTCAAAAACATATTAGAATTATATATGTTATTGTCATCCTAAGCATCCCCTGTGATGGATTACTTAGTTCATTGTATTGTTTATAGAACAGTGTTTTGTTTTGTTTTGTACGAACTAAAGTTCAGAATTATGTTTTAAATAAAATCAAAATTGTTGTATATATTGATTTGTCACGAGTATCAAGCTACGTCCTAGGTTAATTTTAGGGTGCAATATTTATTCGCCTTATGGCAATTTCACATCGAGACTGACACAAATTAATACATACTGTGTATTCCGACTTTACCACCCTGTTAAATTTGTAACATTTTTAAGAGAAATTAATTCCTTTTCAAGCAGGTAAGTTTCAAGTCTATTTTTACCACCCGAGTAAAATAAATAAGCAACATGTATGAAACATCAGCACTCGTATCTTTTAAGCCACACAGGCGGCCGACTCGGTCCATAATCAAAAACACTACGTATATATATTCCTTTTGATTCGGGACAGTGCCGGTGGCCTGTGCTAAGCGACACGTACTGAGCATATATACATATTGTTTATAAGTTTCCTAAGTATTGAATACTTCGAACCTGTACCACAATATCTCGAACGTATGTGTTTTCCACATAAAAGTACAAGTCCAAAATTAAAAGTATAAGCAACATACCATGTTTACAGCTTTAATTTATAGCTTATATGCGGATTTGGTTAACCTCAATGAGTTGTTCTTTAATTTTTGTACGCAGTATGTATTAAACCATTCATTATAAACGTTTACACGTCTAATTAATTTCATGATTTCAGTAATTAATTTTCTATTGTCATACCTGTCTAGAATGCGTAGTGATATATTGTTGTAGATCTAATTTGTTGATTACATCGTTTTTTGCTTTCTTGTCTTCGCCTTGTCCGCCTGTAGTAGATATTGTTTCTACAAATAACATAACAATATAATGAATATTAAGTGCCGAATACCCTCATGATATTCGCTGGCAACACAGTCCTTTAGATCGCTAAATACGCACAAATATGGTGGGGGATCCACCGACAGCAGGTGATCGATTCCTTAATTTACTATATGTTTAATACGATCCCGGTCTCGGATTTTCTAAAGGTGATCCCGGGAATTTCCCCCACCCGCAAATATGATTTAATAATAATATATTGTCAACAAACACAATGAGAAAACGGCCCCATATACATTATCATGTGAGATCTGACTATACCCTTCTATAATAGTACATACTGTAATAAGTATAATAATAATATATAACCAAGTCATTCGGAACAGTTCGGCGTCCTTTACTATCTATACCTAAACACCTCAGAAATCAGAAAAGAAAGTAACATGCAACAAGTTGTAAGGTCCGGCAAGTTATCTCACTTACAAATAGTGTTATCATTTTATACACTTTCGCCATTAAGGTCTCAAATAGTAGTCCCGAAGATAAGATACAATTTGTAAACATGTATAGAACTCACGAAATTGCATTTATGTTTGATCGTTAAAATGATAATAGCACCTTATAGCATACAGTATAAACTCCTTCAACACTCACCCCGAACAACATTTTGACAACGGCCACTTCAAATTTCCAAGTACATTTTTTCAACAGTATTGACCCTCCCACTGACAGACACCGACCAACAGTCGGTAAACTAACATCAAAGAGATAGTATTTGATTTACTGTGAAAAATAAATTCAGCTTTTTCTTGTTGGTCATGGTCAAATAGCTTAAACATCTTTGTATTCTCTGGTCATTTTTTCCGCGAATCGTTGTAACAATTATTTATTTCAATCAGGACTTCATTTGATAATAAAACTTGATTCTTTAATAAATTTGTAAACAACTAAATCAACAAACATTCGTATATTTATATACTTGACTAATTAGACGCTCAATGTAGATACCCAAGCAGCCTAAAACTACCTTCCAACGACAGTATAGTCCAATTTTATTAACCTGTCACATATGAATATAAGTTCATGGTGCAGTTTACAAACTATAAATAGAGTGTTTAATTTATGAAATTATGTATGAGTGAGAGGTTAATAAAATAGAACTATAACATATGCAAAACAGTCAATTATGGAAAGGTAGGCTGCTGGCCGTTTTAGTGATAAACTAATCAAGTCACTTTAGCTGCAGCAAAAGTCAGCGCTGATAGATAGAAACGTCTTCAAACAAATAAAAAATAAGCAAGCTAATAACAGGGTACCCATGGCTAATATCCTCATACTGTAACCAAATACAAGTTTTAACACATTGTACTCGTTTAAAAATCTAAAAGAACTAGGGCTGTGGATCGTTGAGCAAGTGGCGATCCGATCTGAACTACGATTCATGTATAGCGATTCACAAATCGAACCACGAGTTACTTGTTAATAAAGAATCATATAGGAATTCATGTAATAACAAAAATAAGTAAAAATTTACAGAAACCTAAAATACATTGTACTTCATGGAAATCCATGTATTCCAAACATTTCTTTTTCAAGTTTTCATCAGTAATGCGGCTTGTTTTCTGTGTAAATTAAGCTGAAAATGTTCTTTCAATATTTTCCAAACATAGATCGCGATTCAACGATTTCGGACGTGACGAATATTCGTACTCGATTTTCTGGTCGGGATCGCGAATATCCGAGTACTCCGATACGCGAAGCAGCCCTAAAATGAACTGTAATGTAAGGTTCTTTGCGTCGTATTTCAACATTTTTCAGTCATAAATCAGCGATCAGTCGTCTTGTCTGGTTCCCAGTCGTACTTTGGCGGGTAAAAGTACGTCAGGCAAAGTAAAATAATGGCTGCGCCCAATGTATTGAACAAGATATCGGATAATCATGTTTGAAATTAAAATTTCTAACTATAAAGGCTTAAATTAAATGATCTTAGAACAAGAACTACAGTGGATACCTTATATTAGGCTTTCCGTATCCTTCATGCTTAATTAAGTATCCGAAATTCTAACGAGACTATCAACGTCCGAATTGTGTCCACTTTGAATACAAGGTTAGTCGTTAATCATTCGCTATATTTAAGTCCAAAATGAAAAGTCGACTTCAAATGATATATGCAGTACCAAAATTACCATCACCGGAAAATGATCATGCAAAATAAAGAAAAAGTAAAAGAAAAGTTAGAAATCTGAAGATAATTTGAGGGCGAAGCCATTATTGTGCTTTGCCTGACCCGATAACGATAGTGGTAAGGGTCAGGTAATCCAGACTATCAGTGGTCCTACTCACGCTCCAGTAACAGACCTAAACCTTCGAACCGTACCATTAACAATATTGATAAGCACATATACTCGCCAGTGACTGACAGCTGGTACTGACCTACACAAAGCCGAAGATGAATACCCGTAGCAAGTAATTCATACAACCAAACTCCATGAATGTACGTATATATAGGTCCCGCTCGGGAACTGTACCCTAATCTATAAGAAGATCTTCGTAGTTAGCCGCTCTATAACCGGACGCGTTTACTAAAATGTTAACTTATTTGAACACAAAAAATGACAATATTGCTTACAAATAATAAAAATTAAAAAACAAACACCAAATATATGTAAATTTTGTATAATGTAAAATACCCGATAGTATAAGGTCCATGTTTAGTAATACATTCAGATCCTATCCAAACTGTGTGATTTTGTCTAAAGAGGAAACAGAAATGCCAATGTCTTGAAACACAATTGCCTTTAATATTGAAACAATATGATATTTAACTCTTTGAACGAAGTAATAACATCACCTGAGATCTTCCTACCAAGTCACGTAATTTCTCAGCCACGCCTTCTAACAATATGTTGTTAATGAAACTTATTGAAACTGAAATTTCATCCACTAGAATTTAGAAATCAGCTGTTAAAGTGATTAGGTGACAGTTTGATAGAATCTAATATCAATTTATTATTAAAACCAATTGGCTTAATTGAAACTTAACTGAAGAAAATTGTGTTGAATTTATTAGGCAATGTACTTAATGGTAAAATGTTTTAATTAAATCCGAGTAAAAATTAATTTGCATTGACACCTGACTTTGCCACCGACGTGATGCTGAAAACAATAAACAGAATAAATAAAAAAATGTTTAAGCCTTAACGCTCAAAGCGGACAGATCAAGTGTTTTTAAACAGCTTTATTATACTCTCAAACATTACAACTATGTGAAATGTGGATAGACAATGGAAATAAAAACAGAAACACAAAGGCATTACACAAATATAAAACATTACAACTATGTGAAATGTGGATAGACAATGGAAATAAAAACAGGAACACAAAGGCATTACACAAATATAACATTTTTAGCAAACATACAAAACAACAGTGAATATGTAGTAGAAATTATGAATTAGTAGACAAAATATTGAAACTACTACACTTCTTGTAAGTCTATTTTAGGTAGTCTGCATTTTTACCATAAATTTAACCATGCCTACCAAAATATATTTTGTAAATTCTTGTAACATAATATAAAACAAAATGTATCATATAAGTACTTGTTACATCATATAAAACAAAATGTATCCTGTAAGTACTTGTTACATCATATAAAACAAAATATATCCTGTAAGTACTTGTTACATCATATAAAACAAAATGTATCCTGTAAGTACTTGTTACATCATATAAAACAAAATGTATCCTGTAAGTACTTGTTACATCATATAAAACAAAATGTATCCTGTAAGTACTTGTTACATCATATAAAACAAAATGTATCCTGTAAGTACTTGTTACATCATATAGAACAAAATGTATCCTGTAAGTACTTGTTACATCATATAAAACAAAATGTATCATATAAGTACTTGTTACATCATATAAAACAAAATGTATCCTGTAAGTACTTGTTACATCATATAAAACAAAATGTATCCTGTAAGTACTTGTTACATCATATAAAACAAAATGTATCATATAAGTACTTGTTACATCATATAAAACAAAATGTATCCTGTAAGTACTTGTTACATCATATAGAACAAAATATATCCTGTAAGTACTTGTTACATCATATAAAACAAATGTATCCTGTAAGTACTTGATACATCATATAAAACAAATGTATCCTGTAAGTACTTGTTACATCATATAAAACAAAATGTATCCTGTAAGTACTTGTTACATCATATAAAACAAATGTATCCTGTAAGTACTTGTTACATCATATAAAACAAAATGTATCCTATAAGTACTTGTTACATCAAATAAAACAAATGTATCCTGTAAGTACTTGTTACATCATATAAAACAAAATGTATATTATAAGTACTTGTTACATCATATAAAACAAAATGTATATTATACATTCTTGTTACATCATATAAAACAAAATGTATATTATACATTCTTGTTACATCATATAAAACAAAATGTATATTATAAGTACTTGTTACATAATATAAAACAAAATGTATATTATAAGTTCTTGTAACATCATATAAAACAAAATGTATATTATAAGTTCTTGTTACATCATATAAAACAAAATGTATTTTATACATTCTTGTTACATCATATAAAACAAAATGTATCTTATAAGTTCTTGTTACATCGTATAAAACAAAAATGTATTCTATAAGTTCTAGTTAAATCATATAAAACATATTTATCTTATAAGCACTTATTAAATCATATGATAACACTGTTTATAGACACGCTACAGAGAACACACCACACATGCCAATTCTTTATTCTCAGCATATGGTGGACATGGCAGAGAGCCACATTTAGAAACAGCGACATACAATATATGTTGATTATCATTTGTTTCCCCTCGGTGTAAAGCTTCTGGGTGGTGATCAACACAAATATGATTGTGAGGGCCAGGGTGGTCTTGATATGCTGTCATCAGATATCCAGAATATTCTAAATTCCATCCAGTGTAGCATTGACTACGTCCTGGAATCATTATTACACTACTGGTCTTTATGTGACATGCAACACATGGTATGTCCTGATCGTTGACTTTATTTTCAAATACACCACTTGGTTCGTCAATGCCTATTTCTGTTCCATACACGTAACCACGTGGTACATTGGTACCTGTTGTGAAGTTTGACCAAGAAGGATCTTCTGGAAGACAGATAGTGTCACTACCACTTCCCTTTTCGTTATAATGTTTGCCAGCGGTGAAACCTGAATGGTAAATACTAAAACTTTTTCGATATTCAATAAATTGCGATAAATACATGTTGCATGGCTACTGGGCATGAAATACTGTAGGGTCATGTGGATGAATATTTAATAATTATAAATTTATAATTGTAATTTATAATTATTCAATATACATTATGTTTTACGTGATTTATATTTTATGTTACAAATGTATATGCTCGCAGGTAAAACAGAGATTTTTTTACACAAACACGATCTATCCTGTTGTTGGTGGTTATCAGACTGTATCACGACCGTGTATTAATCAGTAGCGTGTTCAATTACACAAAACGTTACAGAACGTTACATAACGATACATTCGGAACTACTCGGCCATTCGCTGCGAATAACCTAATCTAATACACAAATATGAGATCGTTAAGGCAATGAGTGATGTTTCAAAATTTACGGACTAAAAACGAAACATCACTCATTGCCTAGACGAATATATATTTGTTTACTTTAACACCGGTAGTTTCAAAATAGCGTCTAAATATGTCTGAGATTATTTGCAGCGAATGGCCGAGGTGTTCCGAATGTATCGTTACGGAACGTTTTGTACGTTCGCGGTAACTGAACGCAGGGCTGGCACGCCCTCATTGGTTTGTAATGTCTTTGTCATTTCACCATGAAAAGTTGTTAATATACATATGTATGCCTGTAAAATATTTTTAAAATTATTACAAAATGTATTAGTGATACAAAAATATTATTGATAGAGCAAACTCTTTTTCACACTTAACATGAATTCTGAAAATGTTATTTGTTCTGAATAAATTCACAATATTCACGATATAAGTAGATTATTCGAAATTTACATTTAAGAAATAATGTCGAGTTGTTTACCTTTATAAATAATTTCAGCTTTGTCTTGACATTCACTTTTTCCCCAACGAATGTATACAGATCCAGATGCTATATGTAAATGTAAAACAATGTTAATAGATTACTTTAGTATACAATTTTAAAGAATTTGATACTGGTACTTAGTCATTTTAACTTTCACAAAAAGACAAGTTAAATTTGCCCATTAAAATAATAATTCCTTCTGTTAATGAACGAATGTATACCAATTAAGAGACTAAAACAAAACATTGGTACTTTGATACATTAGTACATTAGTTTAAGTGAACCATGTACATATGGTTATTTGATTCGCCCTACTAATTTTTGCAGAAGATGATCCAGTGGTTTTCATCTACGACTCATGTTTACTTGAATTTTTGTTATTTTTAAACATCGATGACATACGTAAGATTCTTAGATGAATTAGTATCCAAAACAACATCAATCTATGGGCGACAGAAATGTGTCGGAGTCAAAACACTTTGACCTTTTACTGCTCTGAGACCCATAAGATATCAATGTTTCCGAAATCTTCTAGAATGATGGGCTTACTTTATAATTATTGAGTATTCTTGTTTAATTTTTCATTTCATTGAATTTAAAGCTGTTATTCATGTTTTTAACTTGGCTTCACACTGTTGATCAGCGTATTTAATTGGTTATGTACTCGGACCAACTCACCTTACCAGTTCCATAGACACACATGTGCCACCGGTACTTGCTTATTTTTCCAATATAGCCGACTACCTCTCTATAAAACTAAACTAAGCAAGAAAATCGATATTAGAATAACGTTTTTATTTAAAGGAAAAAATGCCGGAAAGCATGTGCTTCACCATTGCACTAAGGTCGCAGTCCTGAACAAGTTGTAAATAATAAGCAATTTCACAAGCTTTATTGAACATGTAAATTTTAAATTTGGAAATACACATTTTCGCAGTCTAAGTATTTTCGCTTATGAGTATATCGTTATACATATCATTATACACCATTATATACCTTTTATTTCCTTAGACAAATCGGCTATAACCTCTTCAGATTTTCTCAATGATTCTTTCAAGTTGTCTTCAGATTTTCTCAGTGATTCTTTCAAGTGCTCTACAGTCTTCTCAAGAGTTATCAACTTATGTAACATCTTATGATCATAGTCAAATCTTGATAAACATTTTGGTTCTTCTAAATCTCCGTTTGTATAATCTATGACCATGATAACACAACTAAATAATAAATAGAAAACATACTTATCAGCCATATTGTAAAATTAATGGTACAAAACTGAAAAATATGTATTATCCCTCGTAAGTTCGTATTCACACTATTACATAATACGTATAAGTTAATCTAGTTTGTTTTCTTAAGTGTAGCCACAACAAGTTTAAATATATAACCATTGTATAAGTTTACATTTGTACAACATTTAAAATTTATCATATGAACAGACATGATTTATCATAAATTATCATGAAACAGAAATGTGAGTACACATATTATCAAATGTCATGTAGCTCGTATGAATACAATTAAAATACAAAGTGCAGTCTAAGGATAACATTGTTTCGCCTGCAGTCACCTTTATCTGTCGATTTATTAAATGACTACTATAAAGAAAACATTTGCAGAGTAACATTTAATCCTTTATTACCCCCGAGCAATCCTGTTAATTATTGTGATTAAAGTCTAGTGAATAGCATAGTATGTTTTAGAACTGACTGAAATGGAGGGATGACAATGACAGTGATTTTATTTTGTAATTGGAGGCCTCCTGTCCGTAATACACAAACATAATGTTTTACATAATATAGTGACATAATAATTACAACATGAAAATATAATAAAAAAGAAAAAAGATACAGTAGTATTACAAGTATACAAGTTCAATATTCATATATAATAATCATAATAATACACAGAATTATGCTTAATTATATAAAGTTTCTAGAGTCCTTTCTCGTAATTTAATTGTCTCAAATATATATTTTGAGGTAGAAAAGATACTATCACTGTATTGATTAGCCATTATAGAGATAAACAATTGATCTGTAATGATACAATTTAACCAGTCATCTTTAAATGGCGCTGGCTTACTTCGTTTTACAAGGGGCAGGCAATCAAGAAATGTATTTCACGAATCACCAACTTGTCCTGCTATCCAAGCATACCCAAACCCGTCTTGAAAAAGTAAACGTTTAATATATGTTGCCCATGTTGTTCGTCCATGTTCATCTAATCGCCTTAGCATTAAGTAACACTGTTTAGGATACAATGTATCTCGTTGGTTTATTTATTTATTTCCTCCATTACTGAAGAGCATAACAAATATTTACAGTCCATATATATATATATACTATATATATTATACAAATACAAAAATAATACAGTCACACATTACATATCATACATAAAATATATATGATACCAAGAATGTAATCAAAAGGCATGTTACATGTAGTAGTACATGAATTACAATGATCTCATACATGTAAACATTTGTATACAAATGTATATATAATCGACAACATTAAACTATATAAATAAACTGTAAGATAAATCATATAATGATAGTTCAAAAGCAGATTTAAACTCCACTGTTATATAACAAAGCATTCAAAGTAAAAACTATTTGTACATTTATTGAAACCCTTGATCTATTGTCAGTTGCAAGTATAAATAATTGTCTAATTGGTCAATACAGTTTATCTTAATATAGTACAAGAACCATGAAAATCCCATATTATCTAAAATAGCGCTCCACAGTCTAAGCCTTTTGTAATGTAGATCATGAAATTAACAAATTCTATGAACTATAATATTATCTGTGAGTAAGTTACATTTAGAACACTATTTTGTATATTTGGGAGATATAAATAATGCCAAACTGTGGATGATGAGACGTATAGATTTCTTTAAACTGAAGTTATCAAGATTACAGACAATCTCCTATAGAGGACTGCAATGTACACCCATGATCATCTAAAATATTGACCATTAAATCATCACAAATTTCATTAGCTAACCTATTTTTGAGTATTAATTTCTCAGCATTATTCACGTCTTTTTTAAGAATGGTTTTCCACTGAAATTTTGAAGGAAAAATGCCTGAATCTATACATCTGAAAAAATAGTTCTGCAGGCTATGTTTATGAAATATTCAAAAAAATCGGCTATAAAACCTCTTGTCTGTCTACCGTGATTTGAAAAATGGGTTAACCTGTACACAAAAATTTCTTTGGCTTGATAATGTGCAGGTAATCTGCATAACTGTTCAAAGAATTATTTGATTTAAACAAGCTATTTTCTTGCAGAAACAAATTTGAACCTTTTCAACTGCATTACAATATTTATAACCTCATATTTCGGATGCGTACAAGACTATGGGTTTAACAATTGCGTAAAATAATTTAAATGCTTCATGGCGTTAAAAATATCCAAATTTTCGTTGATAACGTAATATCATTGCTGTAGCCTTTGCTGTTTGTATAGCTAATGTATTTATTGTCTTAGTCCATGTTAATTTGGGTGTAAAAGACGAACCTAGATATTTGTAGAAGGAGACCACTTCAATAAGCTCCCCTTTGTAATACCATTTTTCATATGGCCGTAGTGGACTACCTTTCCTGAACACCATTATTTTAGATTTGTATAAATTCAATTTCAAACCAGTGGAATCAAAGAATTCACTTATTTTATCGATTTGGAACTGTAGTTTTTGTACTGTTTCAGTCAATGACGCAATATCATCAGCGAACATCAAGGCTTGTAACTCATCTATTTCTTCTGATATGAACATGCCGCTTTCACATTTTGACTCTAGATAAGTTACAAGGTCATTAATAAAAAGTGCAAAGATAATTGTAGAACTAACACATCCTTGTTTTGTACCAATATTATATTGAAGAATTTGGTCAGACCTTGTTTTAATTTTACACATGAATGCAGTTTGCTGTACATACTTTTGAATACTGCAAGTAGTTTACAGTTGCGTCTTTATTAAAGAAAATTTTCGAAAACAAATTCGATGAATTGTTCCACAATATATAATACAATATTGTTTTAACAATAAGACTAAATATTGCTCTAACTGCTGATGAAGAAGACGAACAAAAATGTATAGCTGAAATGTTTTAAAAATCCATAAAAATCCCGACTGTACTAAACGATTTTATGAATAAAATTCACCGTGGTTTACTATCTCAAAGTTTTGAACACAGACGTGCGTAAAAAACGTTTGTACGTGTATCGAACGGATTGAGCGTTTGCAGTTAAACATAGAACATAAGTAAGTGGCTTCGAGAATAAACTTAATTCCAAAATTATTCGGCCATTAAAGTTTTGTAATATCGCAAAATGATCACCGAATAGCTAATTAAGTAATGGCCAGATTGGCTCGTAGTTAGTACATATATTATTTTCATTTTTAGTGGTATTACAAAGTCTCCGGATAAAGTCACTCCAAGTGCAGTGATCGAATGTTTAGCTTTGAATCTTTGAATCTAGCTCAAAACTACATAGCTGAAAATAATTCAGTAACGTTCCGAACCTCTGCAACAACAAATTATTACGACAAATTATTTGGTACATAAGGTCTGCTGAACGGATAGATACATTGCATTTTTTCTAACAATGAATCCTTAATAGAAATTGTTAAATCTCATATCACTTAATTGTACGTGCGCTTAAATATCAAGAAAATTGTCTGTATCAATTTTTGAGAAGTTGCGTGAGGCTTAGTATGGCAAATTATATGTTTTACAATATTTACAATCTACCACTTTTACAGTATAGTGAATTTACTCGTATCCACCAAATATATGGATAAAGATATAGATATACCAGGATTAAGGATTCTTTTAATTTTATTTCTTTAACCTACACATGAATTTAAACTAGTTTTAGGCTTATATATATCTATATAAACCTATTTACGTATGAATGAAATAAGTTTTAAACCAGAACTATATTTTTATTTGACATGATCAGTCTATGTAAATAACCCTCATGAATTTATCAAAACAATGCAGACGAATAGTGTCCATACTAAAGCTGCATTTTGAATTTCAATTGTATCAATGCGAGTGACATGACATTTGAAAAAACGTATATTCACATAACTGTTTAATGATAATTTATGATAAATCATGTCTGTTCATATGATATTGTGTAAATGTTGTACAAATGTAAACTTATACAATGATTATGTTTAAACTTGATGTGGCTACACTCAAGAAAACAAACTAGATTAACTTATACGTATTATGCTGTGTTATACAAAGGATAAACAAATAGTTCGGATTTGTACCATTATTTAAAACAATATGGCTAATAAGTACGTTTTCTATTTATGCGTTTTAAGTTTTGTTGCCATGGTTATAGATTATACATACGGAGATTTAGAAGAACCAAACTGTTTATCAAGATTTGACTATGATCATAAGATGCTACATAAGTTGATAACCCTTGAGAAGACTGTAGAACACTTGAAAGAATCACTGAGAAAATCTGAAGAGGTGATAGCCGATTTGTCTAAGGAAATAAGAGGTACAGAGTGAGATTTATCATTCTTTTTTATACAAAAACGTTTGTTAACTAAATATAAGTAAGAAATGATAAACATATATAAATATAAGAAATATTATAATGTACATTCGGAGAAGTGGCCATTAATCGTGTTGTTTTTAAAGCCATTAATCGTGTTCTTTTTAAATAACTACCGTATTTTTTAAAGTACACGTGTAAGCAATTACAACGTTTTTTCGCGAAACCATATCTGTCGCCCATGTTTCATGCGAAAAATGTTAATTTGTATACCAATGCATTTAGGAAATTTTAAGTACGTCGCCGATGTGTCCAAAACAATTCAAGTAATCATGACTCATAGAAGAAACTACACGATCCTCTTTGGCAAAATTCTAGCGGAGCAAATTATTAAATTGATATGATACAATTAAACAACTATATCTTTCTTTTTCTTTCTTTTATTTTACATTTAGCCGCTGGACAAGTATACATTCGTTAATAAACAACATAAACTAGTAATAAAGGATTTGTGTAACAATTTGTAATTAATGAAACACTTTTCTTCGTTTGATAAGCCGTATTACTTGGCTTATATATCTACGGTGTCACATGACTGTATCCCATGGCATAAGCGAAGTATGCAACCTCTTGAAACTTGTCACTTTGTGAAAGTTAAAATGACTAAGTACCAGTATTACATTCTCTACATAACATTATATACTGAAGTAATTTATTCACATTGTTTTACATTTACATATAGCATCTGGGTCTGTATACATCCGTTGGGGAAAAAGTGAATGTCAAGACAAAGCTGAAATCATTTATAAAGGTAGAATAACTTAACAATATTTCTATGCAAGTAATTTTCGAAGGTGGCTACATGTACTTATCGTTAGCTTTTTGTGTGCATAATGAACAAAATAATATATACTGAATTTGTATGAAGTGCGTAAGAACAGCATCTTCTGCTCTATCAATAATATTTGAAATATTAATACAAAAGGTAGTTTTAAAGGTATATGCACATACTTATCAATATTACCAACTTTTAATGGTTCAATGACAATATAACTCAAAGGGAGCGTTCCTGAGCGACACATGATACTGTCGAACGACCTGCAACAACAGCAGGATAGTTTATGATCTTGCGAAAAGTTCTGTATATTTTACCTGTTGTCATTTAACATAAACTTCAACATTATATTTGATAATCAATTCATAAGCAACGATAGTGTACGCTAGTTTGTATATGCCCAGAGAACAGTCACATCACGTTACAGTGTTTTCATGTCTGTAGCCGTGCAAATATTGTGTGCATCGCAGGAGTTCATTGAACATAAGAACAGCTTTTGCATTTATGGCTTACTATTTTAGGTTTCACTGCTGGCAAACATCATAACGAAAAAGGAAGTGGTAGTGACACTATATGTCTACCAGAAAATCCTTCTTGGTCAAATTTTACAACAGGAGAAACTGGTGGACGTGGTTACGTGTATGGAACAGAAATAGACATTGGCGAACCAAGTGGTGTATTTGAAAATAAAGTCAACGATCAGGACATACCATGTGTTGCATGTCACATAAAGACAAGTAGTGTAATAATGATTCCAGGACGTAGTCAATGCTACACTGGATGGAATTTAGAATATTCTGGATATCTGATGACAGCATATAATAATCACCCTGGCCCTCACAATCATATTTGTGTTGATCACCATCCAGAAGCTTTACACCGAGGGGAAACTAGTGATAATCAACATATATTGTATGTCGCTGTTTCTAAATGTGGCTCTCTGCCATGTCCACCATATGCTGAGAATAAAGAATTGGCATGTGTGGTGTGTTCTCTGTAGTGTGTCTATAAACAGTGTTATCATATAATGTAACAAGTACTTATAGGATACATTTTGTTTTATATGAAGTAACAAGAACTTATAAGATACATTTTGTTTTATATGATGTAACAAGAACTTATAGGATACATTTTGTTTTATATGATGTAACAAGAACTTTTAAGATACATTTTGTTTTATATGATGTAACAAGTACTTATAGGATACATCTGTTTTATATGATGTAACAAGTACTTATAGGATACATTTTGTTTTAAATGATGTAACAAGAACTTATAGGATACATTTTGTTTTATATGATGTAACAAGAACTTATAGGATACATTTTGTTTTATATGATGTAACAAGTACTTATAGGATACATTTTGTTTTATATGATGTAACAAGTACTTATAGGATACATCTGTTTTATATGATTGAATAAGTGCTTATAAGATACATTTTGTTTTATATGATTTAATAAGTGCTTATAAGATAAATATGTTTTATATGATTTAATAAGTGCTTATAAGATACATTTTGTTTTATATGATTTAATAAGTGCTTATAAGATAAATATGTTTTATATGATTTAATAAGTGCTTATAAGATACATTTTGTTTTATATGATTTAATAAGTGCTTATAAGATACATTTTGTTTTATATGATTTAATAAGTGCTTATAAGATACATTTTGTTTTATATGATTTTATAAGTGCTTATAAGATAAATATGTTTTATATGATTTAATAAGTGCTTATAAGATAAATATGTTTTATATGATTTAATAAGTGCTTATAAGATACATTTTGTTTTATATGATTTAATAAGTGCTTATAAGATACATTTTGTTTTATATGATGTAACAAGTACTTATAATATACATTTTGTTTTATATGATTTAATAAGTGCTTATAAGATACATTTTGTTTTATATGATTTAATAAGTGCTTATAAGATAAATATGTTTTATATTATGTAACAATAACTTATAGGATACATTGTGGCAGCCATTTTTATAGGCATGGTTAAATTCTTGGTAGAATTTCTGATAATTTATGTAAAAATACAGGAATAATGGTGTGATGTTACCCACAAAATTTGAAATTTAAATCTTACAATATTAACCATAAAATGTTTTTCATGAAAGTAACATTTTTATTCTTTGAAAGAAATCGGAACTTGACAATAATAGTTTCCTTAAACTGAATCTATAATTGCTTTGCATTACTTTGCACGTATAAATAATTAATTTATTTTGTAAAACATTTGAGTTATCAAGAATTGCAAGATTTCTAGTTTAAATGTGAATTATAGAACAATATACACGAACATAATTATGTTTATTCTTGATTTATAAATTTTGAATTTTGAAGGCATGTACTTATATATACGTGTAGACGCCAAGACAAGAATGAGATTGAAATCATTTGGGAAGATTGATACTGGAATGGTACTGTGCCCTTATAAGTTCTGTAACGAAATTCTATTTTTAGAATAAACAAATTCACATTTTACATGAAAAACAGAAATATTGGCAAAATTTCAAAATCTGCATTACTTAGTATATCAACATATGATGCTCGTATGTTACATGTACATGGTTAAACTTTAAATATATTGTAATTACTTTATAAACGTTATTAATACATGTATAAAAATTGCGATGTTTATATTAAGTTTTTTCAAAATGTTATTATATAGTTCAAGAAAATTTGGTACTAAATGTTACTTTCTGGGGACGCAATTGTACACCGTGATTAAATTTCCGTTGTTTAAATTAAAATCAATTAAAATTTCCACCATTAATTGATGACAATTATGATCTAATAATGAATTTCGTCCAGATGAAAGTTGACTTAATGATTGGTATACACCTTTAAAAGATATTCCAACAATCAATTAAGTTTTAAAGACAAGATTTAGATTTATGACTGATATCTATTTTTTACAACATTAAGGCAACCCGGGTCAATAGCGCAGTTGGAAGCGCGCCGGGATTTGGAATCTCGTGCCCGAGGGGGTGCGGGTTCGAATCCCACCCGGGGAGGTTATACCTTTCCATGAAAATTTGACAATAATGTCGATTTTCCTCCATTTTCCGTACAAATAATTCAGACTGCCACGCTAAGCCACACGCAACCTCTCAAAAATTGAAAAAAAGTCCTTAATATGTAAGCGAACTAGAAATTAAGTGGTATGAATTTTAACAATTTTAATTAAGTACACTTAACAACTTTTCTAAGTGTACACATTTCCCCTGCGGATAATTTCAACACTTGTTAAAATATTTCAACGAAATTTTGTTAGTCAACTATAGGACACTATATCTTTCATATGACACTAAAACGTCAATATCCACCTTGTAGTAACCGACTTCCAAGATGCACGTGCATTTCGTGCATTTTATTGGTATGGGTATTGGTATTTTGTACATGTTTGTATCTATAGCGTTTTACACTTAAAAAGAACACCTAAACTTTCACAAGTCGTAAGTATGAAACGAATTAGCTTGAAATGAAGAGGCCAGGCTATCGGAATGATGCATGCTGGCTCAACAGTACGAAAGGTAAATTGAATTGAATTTCCATCTCATGTCTTGCTCGCATCATATTAATCACTGAGACATTCTAAGCATAGCTGCAATGCAGAAAATCTCAACAATCGTGACAAAGTGAACCCATTTTTCAGGTTGCCCATACTTTCAAGCGTAACCTTTTGACTGTGGTTAAACTTTTAAGAAAGTTTGAGCAAACCGGAAGTGTTAAAGACCTGACAAGCCAGAGAAGACGTCGTATGACGACAAGACAGCTAGAATGTGCAATGATACCTTAGGGTATCATTCAGAACTACATAATCTCATTGCGAGCAAGGTTTCTTGCAGTTATACGTGCTGAAGGTGGCCATACGCGTTATTGATGCGAATTTGTACTTTGTTTGCCAATATTTCTACTGCTTATGAGAAGTCATTTATTTTTCATTTTTTTCTTCGTTTCGCTAATAACTAAAATACTATTTGATGAACATTTTCTACAAATTTTATACCAATAGCTGACGTATCAACCTAGTTATGACCAAGTATATAGGTGTATAAGTTGTTAAGTGTATTCACTGCTAGAAAAAAATAAAGTCATGATACGTCCAACATACATTCTTTTGTATCAAATATTGTATTGTTTTATCAAATGTAGAGCATAACAACACTGAAAAAATTGTGTTTGGTAGTTGTGACTTGGATTTAAAGCTAAACATGCCCTCACTTCACCACGACTGAATTTATCCGTAAAACGTGTAACATCACAATATATAATGAGTATAAAATACACAGTCACAAGGTGTCAATCACCTGGCCATTACAAGACATAAGCATAATAAATATAAAAAACACAGTTACAAGGTGTCAATCACCTGACTATTACAAGAAATAAACTTAATTTAGCTATTCGAGGAACTTTTCCGAGTAAATTTCAGAAGGGTTTCATCAAGTTGGATACCTTATTTTTTTATTAAACAAAATTTTGGCGTTTAGATGCGCCCGCCCCTTTGACTTAGATTTAAAGCTAAACATGCTCTCACTACATCACGACTGAATTTATCTGTAAAACGTGTAACATCAAAACATAATAAGTATAAAATACACAGTTGCAAGGTGCCAATCACCTGGCCATTACAAGAAATAAATTTAATTTAGCTATTTGAGGAACTTTTCTGTGATTCTGTAAACATTTTAAAAGCAGTCCGATTTTGTTTCTTAGTTTACTTTCGAAGTCACTTATGTTAAACTGCAAACACTCAATCTGTCCGTTACCTTTAAAAACTTATTTTCGGACGCAAGTGTTCAAATCTTTGATATTTTAAACCACATAAAATCTTTTCGTACAGTCGTGATTTCTATGGATTTAATATCTTGAATACTGAAGTCTTAAAAATAGTAATACGTATTTGTTTGTTGTCTACAACTCGATTTCTAAATAGTAATTAAGAAATCGCCTAAATGAAATTCGTGTAATAAACTAACTGCTGTTTGGGTAGTATCCAGTCTTATTGCTAAAACAATCTGAAAAAAAATATATGGACCGATTCACCGGACTTGTTTTCGAATATATTCTAAATTTTAATTAATAATGCTATATGATCGTTCAAATCAGTCATCTCTAAAACTCACAAGACATCAATCTCAATAACAAACAGGATTGATCGGGGGTAATAAAGGGGTTTAATGCAATTTTGCATTTTTTTCAATATAGTGGTCATTTAAATGGAAAGATGATTGAATCGAAAAAAATTCACAAAACTGTTCTCTGGATTTCATTTGTATTACTACGAGCTATATGACATTTGATAATATAAATATTGCCATTTTTATTTTATGATAATTTGTGATAAATCACATCTATTCATATGACAAGGTGTAAATGTTTTACAAATGTAAACATATGCAATAATAATGATTAAACTGGATGCGGTAACACACTGATAAACAAACTAGGTTAAGTTGTGCCTGTTATATTGTGTGAATACATAGAAAAATACATATAATTTAGTTTTGTTACATTATTTAAAACAATATGGCTGATAAGTATGTTTTCTATTTATGCGTTTTAAGTTTTGTTGCCATGGTCATAGATTATACATACGGAGATTTAGAGGAACCAAAATGTTTATCAAGATTTGACTATGATCATAAGATGCTACATAAGTTGATAACTCTTGAGAAGACTGTAGAGCACTTGAAAGAATCACTGAGAAAAACTGAAGACCACTTGAAAGAATCATTGAGAAAATCGGAAGAGGTGATAGCCGATTTGTCTAAGGAAGTAAAAGGTACAGCCTTTTTTAGTATTATTGCATGCTAATTCAGATTTTTACTCGAAACCTTTCGTGTCGCCAATGGTTTAATGTGAAAATATTCATTTGGATACCAATACATTTAAGTATGTTTAAGTATGTCACCGATGTGTCCAAATAACAATTAATGTAAACATGTCTCATAAATGTAAGTACAAGATCCTCTTTAGCAAAATACTAGCGGAGCGAATAATCAAATTTATATGTTACAATTAAACTAATTTATCTTTCTTTTTTTGTTCTTTTATAGTACATTTAGCCTCTGAACAAGAGAATATTCGTTGAAACAACAGAAACTAGTAGTTATAAAGGATTTGTGTTAAAATTGTAATTTATAATACATATTACTTTGTTAAGTAGGCCGGATTACCTGGCTTATATATCTATCGATGTACTCTTGTCACACGACAGCATCCCGTTACAAAAGCTGAGTTTGCCTTTTATACTTGTCTTTTGGTGAAAGTTTTAATGACTTAAGACCAGATATATATTTTTAAAAATTATATGCCGAATTAATTTATTTACATTGTTTTACATTCACATATAGCATCTGGATCTGTATACATTCGTTGGGGAAAAAGGGAATGTCAAGACAAAGCTGAAATCATTTATAAAGGTAGAATAACTTAACAATATTTCTATGCAAGTAATTTTCGAAAGTGGCTACATGTACTTATTGTGAGTATTGTGTGTATAATGAACAAAATAATATTTACAGAATTTGTATGAAGTGCATAAGCACAACATCGTCTGCTCTATCAATAATATTTGAAATACTAATACAAAAGATAGTTTTAAAGGTATATGCACATACAAATGAATATTACCAACTTTTAATGGCTCAATGACAATATAACCCAATGAGAGCGCACCTAAGCCACACATGATACTATCTAATGACCTTATACAGCGGCAGGATAGTTTATGATCGTGTGAAAAATTCTGTCCATTTTACCTATTGTCATTTAACATTAAACAGCAACATTATATTTGATAATCCATTCATAAGCAACAATAGTGTAAGCCAAGATATTTATGTCCAGGGAACAGTCACATGACGTTACTGTGTTTTCATGTCGGTATCCATGCAAATAATATATGCATCGCAGAAATTCATTGAAAATCAGAAAATAAATGTTTGGATTCTCGTTTTAACATTTTAGGTTTCACAGCTGGGAAAAAATATGACGAAAGGGGCAGTGGTAGTGACACGATATGTCTACCTGAAGATCCTTCTTGGTCAAACTTTACAACAGGTACCGATGGTGGACGTGGATACGTGTATGGAACAGAAATAGACATTGGCGAACCAAGTGGTGTATTTGAAAATAGGGTTAACGAGCAGGACATACCATGTGTTGCATGTCATATAAAGACCAGTAGTGTAATAATGATTCCAGGGCGTAGTCAATGCTACACTGGATGGAATTTAGAATATTCTGGATATCTGATGACAGCATATCATGACCACCCTGGCCCTCACAATCATATTTGTGTTGATCACCATCCAGAAGCGTTACATCGAGGAGAACTAAATGATAATCAACATATATTGTATGTCGCTGTTTCTAAATGTGGCTCTCTGCCATGTCCACCATTTGCTGAGAATAAAGAATTGGCATGTGTGGTGTGTTCTCTGTAGCGTGTCTGTAAACAGTGTTATCATATGATGTAATAAGTACCTATAATATACATTTTGTTTTATATGATGTAACAAGAACTTATAAGAAACATTGTGGAAGCCATCTTTATAGGCATGGTAAAATTCTTGGTAGATGTTCTGATAACTTATGTAAAATTACTGGAAGAATGGTGTGATGTTACCCACAAAATTTGAATTTCAAATCTTACAATATTAATCATAAATGTTTTTCATGAAATTAACATTTTATTCTTTAAGAGAAACCGGAACTTGACAATAATAGTTTCCTTAAGCTGAATTTATTATTGCTTGCTTTGCCTTACTTTGCGCTATTTTTTTCTGCACGTGGTAATAATTAATTTATTTTATAAAACATTTGAGATGTCAAGAGTTTCTAGTTTAAAATTGGAATTATAGAACAATATACACGAATATAATTATGTTTATTCTTGTTTCATAAAAGTATCCTTTGAAGGCATGTACATAGACGCCAAGACAAGAATGAGATAGAAATCATCTGGGAACATTGATATTTGCGCGATATTAGAATGGTACTGTGCCCTTATAAGTTCTGTGACGAAATTCTACTTTAAGAATAGACAAATTCACATTTTACATGAAAAACAGAAATTTATGACAGAATGTTTTCGCAAAATTTCAAAATCTGCATTTCTTAGTATATCAATATATGATGCTCGTATGTTACATGTACATGATTAAGCTTTAAATATAATATAATTACTTTATAAACGTTGTTAATACATGTATAAAACTTGCGATGTTTATAATACGATTTTTCAAAATGTCATTAGTTCAATAAAATTTGGTACTGAATGTTACTTTCTGGGCACGCAATTGTACACCTTGATCAAGTTTCCGTTGTTTAAATTAAAACCAATTAAAATTTCCACCATGAATTAATGACAATAATGATCTAATTATGAATTTCGTCCAGATGAAATTTGACTTCATGATTTGTATACACCTTGAAATGATATTCCAACAATTAAAGACAAGATTTAGATTTTTAACTGATATTATCTGTTTTTACAACATTAAGGCGTTTATCGGGCATTTATGTAAATATTGTCAACTCCAACAGCTCACAATAATAATTATAGTTAGTATAGGTTTATCGTCTGACTTGGCGAATTAATCTAACAACAGAATATTCTTAAAACGAACAGTGTAAACTTCTGCAGGTTTAAAATACAAATGACACCACCAAAAGGGGGATATTAAGATTTGCCATAATATAACAAATAAAATATGGCCTTTTGGGCAATATGAAGTTGACGGACAGGTTAGTCAGACCTCGGAGGGTATATGGCCCGAATGGCAGCTTAGGGCATTTTCTTTCCTCTTTTTTACTAGATTTAACACCGTGTCAACACGCTTTAGGTCGTTTTACGGCGTCTAGCGCACCTAACCTAGCTTTCCTGGGCCTTTGTCTATAACCATTACTCATCAACTCTTCCACAAGGCTGGACAATTCTCCATATTATCTAATCATTGGAGGAAAATCGACATTATTGTCAAATTTTCATGGAAGTGTTTAACCTCCCCGGGTGGGATTCGAACCCGATCCCCCTTGGGCACGAGATTCCAAATCCCGGCGCGCTACCAACTGCGCTTTCTACCCTGGTTTTTTCCTTCCTCAGTCTGACCAACCAGTCTGTAAACTTCATATTGTTTGCAAGGTCATGTTTTACCTGTTAATAGATATGCCATAATTGTATTCACATTTGATATTAAAAACAGTTTTCATGTGTAGATAATTTTGTTCAAGATTCCTTGGTTTTGATTATATGTATATATTCTGTATATATTTGTTTAATGTCATTTAATACTCAGGTATGTAAGGGACAAAATATGGTCGAATTGTGCAAATTGTGATAAAAGCACCAAACTTTCAGGAAATCAACTTTAAGGTGTGAACTTCAGAAAAAAGCCAGGAGACAACCATGAGAGGCCCTGTGAACAAAAATATGGGGCCCTAAAGGGGGTTACCCGTAACAATTGATATTATTGCATAGTACTGTGTAAAAATCCTTAATTTATATATCAACTAAATGTATTAAATTTCGTTTGCTCAAGATGAGAACAAATGTCAGTTGATGTTTTTGAATATTTAACATGATAATTAGAATCGTTATTGAGGCCCCATAAAGGTATTTTATGGTCAACAAATAGTAAAAGACCACTAACAACCAGTACAGTTTTTATTTTTTTTCACATTTGTAAAGCATTTTGAATGGGTAATTTTGTGTGGCTAGATGTGGTGTCTTTTCATTTAAATAAATTGCAAAACCAAGTATGATGAAAAGAGGCCAAAACAAGGGGAAACTTATGAAAAAAATTAAATATCTAATTTGCTGTACTGATTACATAGAATTCAGAAAATGTATCAGTAACATTTAATCTTTTGTATACAGTTCAAATAACAAAATGATGAAACTTTTTTATTCTTCATATCATATGAGTGATGCACCTCAGAAAACCCCAAGGAGACAACCATGAGAGGCCCTACTAACAAAATTGTGGGGCCATGAAAGGGGTCACCCATTACAAGTACCGTATAAGCAGTCCATAGTTTAGTGTAAATATTTATCTATCAAATAAATAAAATAAATTTTCTTCACTCATGATAAGTACAATCATGTCAGAAACTTTTATCAAATTTAACATGATACAATGAATTCTAACTGAGGTCCAGGTAAGGGTTTTTAAGAAAACTAAACACAAAAAAACTATAAATGACCAGTGAAATTACTGTTCTTGTTTTGTTTTAATCAAGTTATTACTTAAAGTATTTTGAATGGGTAATTTTGTGTGGTTAGCTATCATGTTCTTTTTTAGAAATAATTCACAAAACAAAGTATGATCTCATGAGGCCAAACCAAGGGGGAATTTATATAAATTTTGAATACGTGTATATAATTTTCTGTATTGGTTATATAGGATTCTAGTGTTAATTAGACTGGAGACAAAGATTTATCTAAACATCAGTAATATTCATCAAATAAAGCACATTATAATACGATAATTAAGTTTTTATTTGTATATTTCATTTTACTTCTTCAAGAAATTAATGAGATCTATCAAGCATGTTTGTATTAATCTATTGAGAGGCCCTTCTTGGAAAATTTGAATATAGAAAATGAAAAAACCATGTCCAAAAATAAAAACCAAAATCCAATCACATTTTAAATCTAATTACTAAGCAAAAGCATCAATTACTTGCAACGATGAACAAAAAGACCCTGCACGAAGAAAATAGAAGTGGTCCCACTTGAGCTAACGTACTTACAACAGTGAAACATGTATGATACATAACATACATGTATATTGTTCTGCTATGGAATTACTGGAGTTTAACTTTAGTTTTAGTTATATTTGATATATATTATGTAATTTATCAACTTGATTTGGGTAAAAATGATAAGACCTTTAACCTTATACTGACCAACCCAGTTATTCCCGAATTGAATTTTGGCTTCTACTTTCAGACAACCAAGTAAGAAATAAATTGGCCAAGTTGCATTGCTGTCCGTCAATTAATCATGAAAATCGTATATTGAAATAGCCCTATCGCTGAGGTGAAAATTTTGCCACTTTTTGCAATTATCTTTCCTTGTAAAGGGTTAAAGGAAAATCTTCTAACAGGCCCTTATTTTGATGTTAATCAGTTTCGTCTGATTTTTCATCTTTTGCTCTTTTATTATGAATGCAACCACAGTTTCCAAAAACTAATTTTAGCATCTATCCAACCAAGTCATGCATGTTTTATAATGTAATAATATATGTTGCAAAGGCGATAACAAACAACTTTGATAATATATACCAGGTAGTATTACTCAAGTTGGACATACCATGTGACAAATGCTAAAGACTGAGATTTAAGAAACATATAGACTGTATAAACCACCAGTGTTACTAAGTAACATCCTTTAGATTTGATATCATGGTACTCAGTAGGGAAGAGTAAGCATAAAAAAGTTTCCGACCGATCTTGAACACATGTTCACTATTCTGGCAATTCATATTGTTGAACCCGGGTCGATAGCGCAGTTGGTAGCGCGCCGGGATTTGGATACTCGTGCCCGAGTGGGTGCGGGTTCGAATTCCGCCCGGGGAGGTTATACCCTTCCATGAAAGTTTGACAATAATGTCGATTTTCCTCCATTGATTAGATAATATGGAGAAGTTTCCGGCCTTGTGGAAGGGTAGGTGAGTACTGGTTATAGACAATGGTCCAGGAAAGCTAGGTTAGGTGCGCTGGACGCCGTGAAATGACCTAAATTGTGTTGATACGGCGTTAACTCCAATGAATAAAATAAATAAAGAATGAATATCATATTGTTGATTTCACTGGGGTTATTCATTTTATGGATTCTTGACAAGCTTGACGGTCTATGAAAGCTATAATTATAATGTAAAACCCGCTTGATAGACAAGGTGACCAGTGTATGGACGTACCCCACATTATCATACTTTTAATAGAACCATTTATTGTAGACGTATGTTATGTATGAATGTATAAAAGTCAACTGACGATTTAGCTGTGGCAGTGATCATGAAATTTGGCTATGACATTTCCATAACAGTATTACAATAAATAAAATAAAAATATTTTAAAACTCGTCTTCAAATGAAGTTATAAATACTCCTGTTTTTATGCCGGGAGATGTAATCCTAGATGTAATTCTTCTACTAAAGATATTTTTGAGCAATGATAAAACTTGTGAATATTTCTTTTATTTTATAAGGTTTACAAAAATAATTATGTACGGTAAGTTCGCTTAACATGATTTCACAAAATGCTCTTAATCTCTTACACTCGCATAGAGATAGAAAAGTCAAAGATTGTAACCCATTCAGGGTCAATGTTTATTTCTTTATGCAAGCCATATGTCTGCTTTTCTTCAATCTACTCAGCTGTAAAACGGCACCTTTCCTGGTTATGTCATTCCCTTTGCCACATTGACTTCCTACAAAATGAAGTGAAAGTTTCGTCAAGTAGATTGATAAATACAGAAAAGTGTACTAGTACCTATGTTTAGGGATAATGGCCAGTCAGTGAGCATTTGAAAAGATGGAATCTAGACTACAAAAGGCTATAACTTTTACCATGTTTAGTTGAATAGTCAAATCAATTTTACCAATCTTTATAAAAAATGTCGTGCTTTTGGGGATGGTTATATTTGATACATGTATATCAGAAGGGCCTCTTAAATTGTTCTCTCTATAATATCTAATATACTAATTGTTTTATTGTAAGATATTTATCAATGATAAAGTCTGTTTAAAATTACATGTACATGTAGTTTGTATATCAAACACAGTATACAAATGTACATATTTGTTTCATTATTACTCCGAGTTTCAAGGATATGATGTCGTTGTAATGCATAGTCTCTTACTGGACTATTTTAATTTTTAAAATGGTGACATTAGACTTGTATTAAAACATGATCACATACTGTTTTGGAACTTGAAATGTATCTAAGGCGTGGGTGCCTATAGGATGTTATATTATCAAAACTCTCAATACATAACAGAAATATGATTTTGTTAAATTTAGGACGAAAACAGGTCGTATAGTCTCTTGTAATACAGGCCTAAAACGGTAATGAATATTTTAATCATCCATGTTCAATTATGATTAATTGGGTACCGTTTAACCTTACCAAATTGTTATATGAACTGTTGAAATGTAACACACTTGTAATGACAGCATAAGTTTCAATAATAAAAAAATGGTTAGACCTTTTTTACAATTATCTAAGCTTCACGTTATGAAATTACCCCAGTAAAGGCCTCAACTTTTAGAAATAAGTATTATTATTCAAAATTGTCATTTTGAATGTACGTATCTTAAATAGTAAGTTTATTTATCAGTTTAAATTGAATAAAGTGTATATTGGCTTACTTGGTATTAATTTATTTCGAGTTTAAACATAAACCCATTCGGGGCCTCATGTGTTTTATACAAATGGTACCGCATGCTGATTCTGGTGTATCTACATAAATTAATGATTGAAGGCTTATTTTGAGAAAGCATGATGTATTTGTATGATTTCAAATAAAATATTTACCATTTATTCAATTATATTATTACATTATGCATAATTTAGGGCCTTATGACAAGTTCAAAGCAGATGCCGGGCCTCAACTGCAAATAAACTGACAAAAAGCTATTTTTGAGTGTACAATATACTTTCTTAGGCATATAAAATCATAATACATATATTTTAATAACCGTCTTAAATTTTTATAGAGATGATAATTTCAAAAATATGTGCCTATTTATGTGCCCCTTTCGGGGCCCCATTTTGGCAAGATACAAGGCCCCTCATGATTGTCTCCTGGGCTAATATTGATCAGTATGACTCAAAGTACCTCCATGCCAAGTTTGGTGCTTTTATCACATTTTGCACAATCGTTTCACTTACACACCTGAGTATAATAATAAATGACCATTTTCAATTCAAAACTATGTTGTTTGTTGATCTATTCCTTTTATTATCAAACTGAGAAAACTTCTTGTCGAGAAAGGTTGACATAAATGCCATTTAAAAACAAAACAAGTTCGTACCTACATCCATAGTGCATTGAATTACCTGGCATATAAACTTTAGAATTTTACTTGTTTAATAGTTAATATGTTTTCCGTTCGAGAAATCATTCACTGGGTTGATAATCTCTGAAGGATTCGTGTGGGTTTACCATGAATGATGCTTCTTTTTCAGATACACTAGGCAAAGCAAAACTGAAAAATAATATGTCTTATCCTTCACACAACTGTTACATAAAACGTACAAATTTATCCATTGTGTTTTACCAGTGTAGCCGCATCAAGTTTAAACATAACCATCGCATATATTCACATTTTGCAACATTAACAATTTATCATATGAACAGACATGAATTATCATAGATAATCGTGAAATAGAAATGTAAGCACACATATTATTAAATGTCATGTCACTCGTATGATTACTAATAGATATTCAAAGTACAGCTGTAATATGTACCTCATTCGTTTGCATTGTTTAAAAAGGTTGGTAATGTTAAGTTGAAAATGGTTCATTTAAATAACGATAAGCTTAAGAACTGATTGAAAATCGTTTGAGTTTAAATGCATGCTTATTTAAGGAAAAAAACTGTTCATATTCATAAATCTTTAATCGTTAGGTTTTTTATATCTCCAAGTTTAGTGCAATCATATATTTGGTGAATATAATAAATACAGTTTACTTTTAATGGGATAATTGTTAATAAAGTAAAATAATTTAGACTGCCACGCTAAGCCACACGCAACCTCTCACAAATTGATACAGACGAAGTCCTTAATATTTAAGCGAACTAGAAATTAAGTGGTATGTATTTTAGTAATTTCAATTAAGTATTCACCGCTAGAAAATTATAAAGTCATGATACGTCCAACATACCTTCTTTTGTATAAATTAATGTGTTGTTTCATAAAATATAGAGCATAACAACACTGAAATAAATTATTTGGTAGTTTTGACTTGGAATTAAAGCTAAACATGCTCTCATTACACCACGGCTGAATTT
Source organism: Mactra quadrangularis (assembly GCA_025267735.1). Lineage (NCBI taxonomy): Eukaryota > Metazoa > Mollusca > Bivalvia > Venerida > Mactridae > Mactra > Mactra quadrangularis. The sequence continues at coordinate 21,796,597 of CM046307.1, read as the reverse complement.
ATCCGTAAAACCTGTTACATCACAAACATCACAATAAATATAATGTACACAGTTACAAGGTGTCAATCACCTGTCCATTACAAGAAATTAACTTATCTTAGGTATTATAAAAGCAGTTCGATTTTGTTTCTAAGTTTACTTTCAAAGTTACTTATGTTAAACTGCAAACACTCAATCTGTCCGTTATCCTAAAAGACTTATTTTCGGACGCAAGTGTTCAAATCTTTGATATTTTAAACCACAGAAAATTAAATACATAAAATATTTTCATATAGTCGTGATTTCTATGGATTTAATATCTTAAATACTGAAGTCTTAAAAATAGTTATACGTATTTGTTTGTCGTCTACAACTCGACTACTAAATAGTAATTAAGAAATCGCATAAATGAAATTCGTGTAATAAACTAACTGCTGTTTGGGTAGTATCCAGTCTTATTGCTAAAACAATCTGAAAAAAAATATATGGACCGATTCACCGGACTTGTTTTCGAATATATTCTAAATTTTAATTAATAATGCTATATGATCGTTCAAATCAGTCATCTCTAAAACTCACAAGGCTTCAATCTCAAAAATAAACACGATTGATCGGGGGTAATAAAGGGGTTTAATGCAATTTTGCATTTTTTCCAGTGTAGTGGTAATATAAATGGAAATATGATTGAATCGAAAAAAATCACAAAACTGCACTCTGGATTTCATTTGTATTATTATGAGCTGTATGACATTTGATAATATAAATATTGCCATTTTTTATTTCATGATAGCTTGTGATAAATCATATCTATTCATATGACAAGGTGTAAATGTTGTGCCAATGTAAACATATGCAATAATAATGGTTAAACTTGATGTGATAACACACAGATAAACAAACTAGGTTAAGTTGTGCCGGTTATATTGTGTGAATACATAGGAAAATACATATAATTTAGTTTTGTTACATTATTTAAAACAATGGCTGATAAGTATGTTTTATATTTATGCGTTTTAAGTTTTGTTGCCATGGTCATAGATTATACAAACGGAGATTTAGAGGAACCAAAATGTTTATCAAGATTTGACTATGACTATAAGATGCTACATAAGTTGATAACCCTGGAGAAGACGGTCGAACACTTGAAAGAAACACTGAGAAAAACTGAAGACCACTTGAAAGAATCATTGAGAAAATCTGAAGAGGTGATAGCCGATTTGTCTAAGGAAGTAAAAGGTACAGCCTTTTTTAGTATTATTGCAAGCTTATTCAGTTTTTTACTCGAAACATTTCGTGTCGCCAATGGTTAAATGTGAAATTGTTAACTTGGATACCAGTGCATTTAAGAATTTATAAGTACGTCACCGATGTGTCCAAATAAGTATTCAAGTAAACATGACTCATAGATGTAACTACAAGATCCTCTTTAGCAAAATACTAGCGGAGCGAATAATCAAATTTATATGTTACAATTAAACTATTTTATCTTTCTTTTTTGTTCTTTTATTGTACATTTAGCCTCTGAACAAGTGAATATTCGTTGAAACAACAGAAACTAGTAGTTATAAAGGATTTGTGTTAAAATTGTAATTATAATACATATTACTTTGTTAAGTAGGCCGGATTACCTGGCTTATATATCTATCGATGTACTCTTGTCACACGACAGCATCCCGTTACAAAAGCTGAGTTTGCCTTTTATACTTGTCTTTTGGTGAAAGTTTTAATGACATAAGACCAGATATGAATTTTTAAAAATTATATGCCGAAGTAATTCATATAAATTCTTTTACATTTACATATAGCATCTGGATCTGTATACATTCGTTGGGGGAAAAGTGAATGTCAAGTCAAAGCTGAAATCATTTATAAAGGTAGAATAACTTAACAATATTTCTATGCAAGTAATTTTCGAAGGTGGCGACATGTACTTATCGTGAGTATTGTGTGTGTGTATAACGAACAAAATAACATTTACAGAATTTGTATGAAGTGCGTAAGAACAGCATCTTCTTCTCTATCAATAATATTTTAAATATTAATACAAAAGGTAGTTTTAAAGGTATATGCACATACAAATGAATATTAACAACTTTAATGGCTCAATGACAATATGACCCAATGAGAGCGCACCTAAGCCACACATAATACTATCTAATGACCTTATACAGCGGCAGGATAGTTTATGATCGTGTAAAAAATTCTGTCTATCTTACCTATTGTCATTTAACATTAAACTGCATCATTATATTTGATAATCAATTCATAAGCAACAATAGTGTTAGCCAAGATATTTATGTCCAGGGAACAGTCACATGACGTTACAGTGTTTTCATGTCTGTAACCGTGCAAATAGAGTGTGCATCGCAGGAATTCATTGAACATAAGAACATCTTTTGCATTTATGGCTTACTATTTTAGGTTTCACTGCTGGCAAACATTATAACGAAAAAGGAAGCGGTAGTGACACGTTATGTCTACCAGAAAATCCTTCTTGGTCAAACTTTACAACAAGTGACAGTGGTGGACGTGGATACGTGTATGGAACAGAAATAGACATTAGCGAACCAAGTGGTGTATTTGAAAATAAAGTCAACAATCAGGACATACCATGTGTTGCATGTCACATAAAGACAAGTAGTGTAATAATGATTCCAGGACGTAGTCAATGCTACACTGGATGGAATTTAGAATATTCTGGATATCTGATGACAGCATATAATAATCACCCTGGCCCTCACAATCATATTTGTGTTGATCACCACCCAGAAGCTTTACACCGAGGGGAAACTAGTGATGATCAACATATATTGTATGTCGCTGTTTCTAAATGTGGCTCTCTGCCATGTCCACCATATGCTGAAAATAAAGAATTGGCATGTGTGGTGTGTTCTCTGTAGCGTGTCTGTAAACAGTGTTATCATACGATGTAACAAGTACTAATAGGATACATCTGTTTTATAATATGTAACATGTACTTACAGGATACATTGTGGCAGCCATCTTGAAAGGCATGGTTAAATTCATGGTAGAATTTCTGATAACTTATGTAAAATTACAGGAAGAATGGTGTGATGTTACCCACAAAATGTGAATTTTAAATCTTACAATATTAACAATAAATGTTTTTCATGAAAGTAACATTTTGATTCTTTAAGAGAAACCGGAACTTGACAACAATAGTTTCCTTAAGCTGAATCTATTATTGCTTGCTTTGCATTACTTTGCACTATTTTTCTGCACGTGTTAATAATTAATTTATTTTATAAAACATTTGAGTTGTCAAGAGTTTCTAGTTTAAAATTGGAATTATAGAACAATATACACGAACATAATTATGTTTATTCTTGTTTTATAAAAGTATCCTTTGAAGACATGTACCTTTATAGACGCCAAGACAAGAATGAGATAGAAATCATCTGGGAACAATGATATTATCACGATATTAGAATGGTACTGTGCCCTTATAAGTTCTGTGACGAAATTCTATTTTTAAAATGAACAAATTCACATTTTACATGAAAACAGAAATATTCGCAAAATTTCAAAATCTGCATTACTTAGTTTATCAACATATGATGCTCGTATGTTACATGGTTAAGCTTTAAATATATTATACTTACTTTATAAACGTTATTAATACATGTATAAAACTTGCGATGTTTATAATAAGTTTTTTTCAAAATGTCATTAGTTCAAGAAAATTTGGTACTGAATGTTACTTTCTGGGGACGCAATTGTACACCGTGATTAAGTTTCCGTTGTTAAAATTAAAATCAATTAAAATTTCCACCATGAATTGATGACAATTATGATCTAATAATGAATTTCGTCCAGATGAAAGTTGACTTAATGATTGGTATACATCTTGAAATGATATTCCAACAATTAATTAAGTTTTAAAGGCAAGATTTAGATCTATAACTGATATTATCTATTTTTTACAACATTAAGGCGTTTATCGTGCATTTATGTAAATATTGCCAACTTCAACAGCTCTCAATAATAATTATACTTTTCTACGGGTATATCTTCTGACTTGGCGAATCAATCTAACAATAGAATATTCTAACTTTTGACACGAACAGTTTAAACTTCTGAAGGGTTATAATACAAATGACAGCACCAATAGGGGGAAATTAAGATTTGGTATAATATAACAAATATAATATGGCCTTTTGAGCAATATGAAGTTTACAGACAGGTTGGTCATACATTGGAAGGTATATGGCCCGAATTGCAGCTGAGGGCATTTTTCTTCCTCAGTCTGACCAACCAGTCAGTAAACTTTCATATTGTCTGCAAGGCAATATTTTATTTTTTATTTAATTTGCCATTTAAAAAACAGAACAAGTTGATACCTACATCATTAGAGTATTGAATTACCTGGCATATAAACTTTTGAATATAACCTGTTTAATAGTTAATATGTTTTCCGTTCGAGGTACCATTCACTGGGTTGATACTCTTTGAAGGATTCGTGTGGGTTCGCCATGAATGATGGTTCATTTTCAGATACGCGAGGCGAAGCACAGACGAAGCACGCAAACGTTAAACAAAATAGTTCTTGTCGTAAACACACGAGGTTTTAGACAAACATTTTTATACGTTATATATGTATAATGTTCGTTGTTATCACTGATTGCATCGAGTATTCTCTGGACTCGTACGAGAAATTAATCGTCGTCTAAACGATTGTGCACGTAGTTCCCGACCAGAATTCGTACCCACGTACAGCACAACTCAACTGCTCGAGGGTCCTAGGTTCCATTTCCAAGGCTAGGCATACTTTCTAGCAGTTTGGTCATGAATTATTTTACGGCAATTCTCCCTCCTACCACTGATTCTAAATCATGAATGACAGATCTGTTTCTATCACTGACGAAAGTATGCGTGCAATAACTGGTTAACAGCTTTATTACGAGATTTAGCCGGGCCGCCGTGATTTGACCCATACATTTGGTTGCTTCGACATTAACCCCCACCCTCCAAAAAAGATCCATTGGTTCGTAGTCAAGCGCGCAACTGATTGATCTAACCGGCATCAACCTGAAATAATCTTATTAACTGATGTAATTTAATCTTAATGTAAAATGATTTTTGCCGCTTAAGTACAACATACAGGTTGTTAACCAGATGTAAAATCGTCCAACCTCTTGTATTTCCGTTTCTTTCATAAGAAACACTAAGTACCATTCGGAACTCGTCTGCCATTCTATATGATCATTAAATAAATGGTCGATGTGTTCCGAATGCGTTAAGTACATGTACTACAGTGGTGCGTTTGAGAAGCGTTATGTTTAAGGAAGGGATTGAATTCGTAGTTTAAGTCAATGAAATGATATTGCTATAAAATAAATGAGTAATCTAACAAAGCAAACAGTTTCGCAAACGAAGAAATCTTTATCTTAAATTCATAAGTATCAATTTACCGTTTGAATTTGACAACCGCCTGTAACAGAAAAACTGTTTTTAAATAACTGTTATTCTAATACCAATTTTGTATTAAACTGAATGAATCGAATTTTACACTACAGTTAATAAAGTCTGGTAATTTTCTGGGTAAAGAATCAATTATCTTTAAATTGAAACAATACATTGTCATGATATTATTTTTCATCTCGCCTTGATAAACCAAGGAATCGCGTTACAAAGGAGTTATTTTCTATAGCTTTGGTAACATGATATATGTGGTTAATTTTGTGATTTTAAATTGTTTTTTAAGAATGAAAAGCCCAGTTACTTTAGGAATAAATGAAATTTTAAATTCATTTATTTTTTATGTTCTGTCGGAATTTTCGTTCTTACGCTTTTCCCTATAGTCTAAACAATTAAGCGACGGGTGTGGTAGAAATTCTTCTTTAATCAATTTTTAATGTTAATAAAGCAGAAATAAATTAACATTTTTTGAATTTAAAACAATGTTACTAAACTATGTAAACTTAAAAGTAAAACCCGCTACATTTAAGTAAAGTTGAAATTTATTGCATTAGGACACAATACAAAGGCGGCTGTCAAGGGATTTTATCCATGAATTGAATTACTTGTAGTGATATTTTTTCAATAAAGGGAACTAAGCGTTGTTGTAAGTTTTCTAAATCTTGGAGCGGTTATCTCCCTTGTTTAAGACTAACCACTGTCGCAATCTAACTCTTCACAGTGGTAGCGTCACACGTTGCAACTCATTCATTAAAAGGAATTACCGGGATCGTGCCACAATAAGTAAATTTGGTCGTCAGAGAGCCGGAAATTTTCTTATTTTCACCTTAAATTTTAAATAACTGTTATAGATTCCGTCTAATCATAATTCATTATGGAGTTAATGTAAAAAGGTGCCAAAACAAATTATATGAATTAATAATTTGTGAAAATAAGGAGATTAGTTTTCTACTTTTACTCCAGTTACCGTAAGAATGTAAAATGGCGTCACTATCAAACATGCGAAAAATAAATATCAAATAGTAATAGTAATATTATTTCCTCCATTTTTATTATGCATACCAAAGATTTATCACCAATAGCGTCACATTAATTGATGCCTAATGAACGAACAAACACATTGCGCACTTAGCAATATTATTAATGGTCTTCAAAATAAGGCCGACATTTTCACCATATACGCAAAATTCGACAATTTTGATTTTATTATGTGAAAGAGTACGTTGTGATAGGGACAATAATCCCTAATCACATGGATGTGAAATTTTCAGTAGCAACAGGAACGGCAATAAGATCAATTTTATTGTTGTTTATGAATGAATTATTGCATTTAGATAGAATAACTGATGGTTACAGCTGAATTACATATAGATAGCTGTGAACAAAAAATGGAATAAAAATAACGATCGTTCTATTTCCAGACTGTATATATAGCTCTTAAATAACCCATTTCCAGAACGAGATGTTTTTTATTTAGACAGTCGACCACACTTGCATTTTTTTGGTATAAAGCATAACACCAGTTTCATTTTTTTATTTACCTTACTGTTGTTCGTTCTAACTTGCATTCTGTCGGATCACTATAAAAGTTGCAATCGGAACTACCTCGGCGATCTTCTACTTCTCTATTATATCTTTGTAGATGATCGCTGAAGTTGTTCCGAATGTAAAAGTCGATCGTACTGCCACTGCACCTTGATCGCGGCCTGGTACCAATATAGAGGTCTTTAGTCACAAGATATACATGTATAGTGAGTGACCTGACCTCCAAAAAGTAAAAAAAAAACTTGTTTTTGTATGTTTTTAAATCGACAAAAACTGAAAAGAAAAAAAATGTGTCAGAAATAACTGTTACTTTTCTATTTCGAAAATGTCCACATTAGCAGTGAATTGTAATTATTTACCCTGAATCATCTGCACAAAATGTTCTTGCAAATGACATACTAAAAGGTTCGATTCAATTTTTTGCGTGTAGGTTTATGAGATATATCGATTAAAATTCACATGACCAACGAACAATTTTCGGGCACAGGTAATTAGTACATGTAGTTATTTTTTGCGTTATTGATATCGGTCAATAATAATTTATCAAGAATGAGAAATTGAAGAAAACTAAAGGTCTGTTTACCTTATTGGCTTATGGCGTAGATCACATGCCTGTAGCGTGTTCAATTACACTAAAAGTTACAGAACGTTACAGAACGATACATTCGAAACTCCTCGGCCATTCGCTGCGAATAACCTAATCTAATACACAAATATGCGATCGTTAAGGCAATGAGTGATGTTTCAAAATTTACGGACTAAAAATGAAACATCGCTAAATGCCTAAACGATCATATTTTTGTTTACTTCAACACTGGTAGTTTCAAAATAGCGTTTAAATATGTCCGAGATTATTCGCAGCGAATGGCCGAGGAGTTCCGAATGTATCGTTACGGAACGTTTTGTAACGTTCGCGGTAACTGAACACACTCCTGTATACCTTAAATTATAAGTGTATTGACAAATCTTTGACTAACTACGACTGAATCGATCCGGTTTAAGGTGTTTTAAAATTAATAAAACGGATAATCCAACTTTTTAGTGTGCACAGAATTACAATGATTAAATGAGATTGAACGAAAGTCCGCGCGAAATAACCAGAGAACTTTTGTTGAAATGAAATCATCCAAAATAAGTTACATTTAATCATTGTATACAACGAATTCATAAATCAAAATATAACAATTATTTTCTATATTTGACCTAATAACCAAAAGAAAACAAAAATTAGTCTGAATTGAAAATGGGTCATTTGTTTAAAGTAAACGCCTATGAGTGACTGGCGCTTAAAAGCTGTTCGTTTACAGATTTTAACTTAAATAACAACTGTGTCTGGGAATGTGTTTCGAATATACACTTTTAATAATTTAAAGCAAACTGGCCTGTAAATTGTGAGAAACATAACATAAAAATAAAGAATGAAATAAATCATGTTGCGAAGAGGGAAGTTTTTTATATTTTTGTTGCTATTAGCCCAAATTAATATCTACTGAAATTCAGCCTCAAACAATCCTTAGATATGTAAACCGCGAAAAGTTCCGACAGTATCCGTGCAAAAAGTAATCCAGTTTTAAGACGTCTATGGGGAGTTAAGAAATTATAGCGCTTGTCCTTGCTGACGATCTGTTTGAATTGTTGGTTATATACTGTCACAATGCGGTTTGCTTTAAATTATTAAAAATGTATATTCGAAACACATTCCCAGACACCGACAGGCAATTTTTAAATTATCGAAAAAATAGCCAAAATCTGCGAACGAATAGCTTTAAAACGTGGTTAAAATAATAGAAGAAAAAATTAAATGCTTGTTAAAACAAAGACACATAGTACAAGGTCCACTAATTTGTAAAACAGAAGTGTATTCAAGCAGTATTGTTATTGTTTGTATGGATTTTACTTTGAAGACTCCATGACAGTGATATTTAATTTAAGTTTTAAAATACATATAAAGGCAGAAAGGTTTTATAATAGCGTTGAATAACACTTAATAACAGGTAATGTGAATTTTACATTTTAACTAGAAATACATGTAAAAATATATTTTTTTTTTAAATATTCAATCAGTAATTATGGCTGCTTTGTATTTTGATTCAATGCGTTTACATACACATTTTGACGAGATTTCGTGTGGCGGTCGACTCCACTATATGATATAAAACTATATTTCCTGTAAAAAAGCATTTTACCAGTACTCGTTTACCCTTTCTACAAGGAGACACCTATATATCCCTAAAGAGTAAAAGTTTGATTAGTTTTTATGGCTAACATGTATCTCGATTGTAGGTTCGAATCCATATCAGTCCGTTATTTGATTAAGAGTTCGAAGCGAACAAAGCCAGTATGTATTTTGTTTGACGGTTCATATTCCTTTAGAAATCAACTCATTGTTTTCCATAACCAAGAAACCTATATTAGAAAGTTCTAAACTGCTTAGAACGTGGTTTGTCAGGGTGCTTACACGTACAGGTCTAGATTTTGGGATTGTTGGTCGTGAAATTTTAATAATCGACCAAATGTACACACATTTGGCTGTAAGAATGCTATTAACAAAGCTATTAAAACTGTTTTCAGAAAAACATAGCTAACTTGAGCTTTAAAGTTATCTATATGTACAAGTTCAGCAAACCTACTTTTTTCAATTGCCTAACCCCTGATAATTTAAATCACCTTCAGGCAAGTAACTCCTACATTTACACCTTGTTGGTGTGGAACAATTGTTGGTTAAATTTATTGCTCAAGGTAATCAGCAGTGCTGTTGTGGGGTTCGAATCTGAAACTTCTCGATCCACAAGCTCGCGTCCTACCACTGCTAACAACGTCATAATTAAAGATCATACAAAACAGGCCGCTTAGAACATCAGAATAAAATATACAGTCGTGTATAGTATGATAAACTGGGGCACGGTTCATTTTGTTTCTGTAACCTGTGAACTAACTACTCTACTCAATTAATGTACTATCTTGTATATCTATTTCTTAAGCCTACTCAGTATATTTAGGCAATTGGTACCTTAGGCTTTTAGTATCTGCAATGTATGTAAGCTGTAAAATTTATACAGTTCAATCGCAAGTCTTTTTGTTCTAGCTTTGTCGTAAAGTAGGAGAAATATTAAAGCCCCATTATCAAAAGTAACACTTTTTTAACTTCGAAGAAAATAGACATTTATCTATTTCAAACACCTCTAATGAACAAGGTTTTTTAAAGAAAATATTGCTTAAATATGTTTATGTTATTTATAGCATTTCATAGTGAAAGTAGATCGAAACTGAAAGTAGAATTTGGTTGTCAATAATTGAAACAATAGTTTTGACTAAGTCATATTACAAAAAAACTTACTTCGAATTACATAATTTAGATCTAGAACTATTGTGGATCAGATATATTAACCATATTAAGCATAAAAACGAATATGCTCTTATAAAAGTACCCCACTTTTTAAAGAAATGGACACTTGGTCAAACTTTAATTTAGAAAACAGAATGGTTTGAATTGTTTATTGTGTCTCTAATACATGTTATACTTTGATAACTCCGTGGTTGTAAAAGAATTTTCAAGCCTACTGTTAATGAACATAATATATCTTCATATCGTGGCTTTAATGAAATATGTAAAAAAAATGGGCGTGTTTATTTTTTGTATGTAGACAATTATAATATCTTTGAGTAAACCATGGTAACAATGATAGCCAGTCCTTCGTGACAACAGTAGCGTGTTCAGTTCCCGCGAACGTTACAGAACGTTACATAACGATACATTCGGAACTCCTCGGCCATTCGCTGCGAATAATCTCGGACATATTTCGACGCTTTTTTTAAACTACCGGTGTTGAAGTAAACAAATATATGATCGTGTAGGCATTGAGTGATGTATAGTTTTTAGTCCGTAAATTTTGAAACATCACTCATTGCCTTAACGATCGCATATTTGTGTATTAGATTAGATTATTCGCAGCGAATGGCCGAGGAGTTCCGAATGTATCGTTATGTAACATTCAGTAACGTTCGCGGTAACTGAACACGCTACAGTACCAACAGTTTACTATAACAATGTTTATTCAGTTTGACTATTACAATGTGAAACTTTGTTCTGGTTTCGTTGCAAGAAAAATTGTATCGGCATAAGTTTTTAGTGGGTAGGAGAAAATCTGGACCAAAGCACAGGACAGTTTAATCAGCGGAAATTAAATAACATGTACAATATTGATACACAAAGTTTTTAAGTAAATATCACGAACTAGTTCACATTTCATTCAAATATTTACTAACACCTATGCCATTAAAAAGACAGCTATTGAATTATCCCTCGGTCATTAATAAAGAAAATCGTATTATACACTAATATAAATACATTTAGACCTTTTATGTCTTCATTTTTATAAAAATATCGAATTATAAGTCTGATTTTTACGGAGCCCCTGAAGTGACATTTTGAAATACACATGTTCTTTATTTTCACAACTATTTTTTTACAAAATATTAATTCATTTTTACGAAATATAATTTCGTTTTTACGAAATATTATTTCGTTTTTACCAATTATTATTTCGTTTTTACGAAATGTTATTTCGTTTAAACCAAATAATATTACGTTTAAATGAAAAAGTGGTTAAAATTAAAAAGTATTTCAAAATGTCGCTTTTTGGTCTCCGTAGATTTTTATAATAACTCTCGCAATAAATTTCTAAAAAAGGCCAAATGAAATGAAATATGGAATTCTCACTCCAGTTAATTGGCTGAATTTAGAGGCCCCGGTTCCGATTACCGGTCCTGGTAGGTTATACCCTTAAAAACTATATATAGTGATTTCCGTTAAGACGGATAAAGTGTCGGCCCTTTGTGACATAGTAGGCAAGTACATGGTAAATGTCCAATAAGCTAGGCCTTTTTTATGAAAAATGAAATTATTGCAATCATTTTAGAAAAAGGTTTAAACATTTTTATTCATGCAAAAAATTAGTACAATCAGTTATATACATTTAGAAGTTTATTATTATTATTATTATATACCGTATTTGTATAGCGCTCTTTTCATATTGAATATATGTTCAAAAGCGCTTCACAATCATATGCATAATTAGGTTAAACGAGCTAGAATAAAAACGAAAATGATAAAGATATAAAAACATAAACTGAAAAATAATAATAAACTAAAATTTGTGATCAATAAAGTGCTCATAGTAGTTTAAAAACAACAACAACAACAAAACAAGTGAATTTTCAATTTTAAAAATAGTGAAAGAGAGGTAATGGATTGTTGGTAGAACGGCAGCTACGCAGCCGATGAGGAATCAGGCCAAATGCCCCGAAAATCCATGATTGCAAGGTGCAAAGTCTTCTCCGAGGCTCCCACCCAAACATCCATCAGCATCAGCGCAGCGCGTCCCCCAACCATACATTGTATAGTGATAAAGTAAAAGTGATAATAGTTATGATTAGAGTATGAGAAAAGGCAGCCACCGACCAATAGGGAATCCAGCCAGATGCCTTGAAAAATCCATGATTGCAAGGTGCAAAGTCGGATTCCAATCCAAGGATCCCTCCGGAACATCCATCAGCGTCAGCGCCTAAATTGGTTAGATAAGGTTTAATCTTCAAGGTAATGAGTATATAATCGGTGGAAAGGCAACCCCTAGCCAATGGGGAATCCAGCCAGATGCCTTGAAAAATCCACGATTGCAAGGTGCAAAGTCGGATTCCAATCCAAGGATCCTGCCAGAACATCCATCAGCATCAGCGCCGCACGTTCCCCGACCATGCATTTTATAGTGATAAAGTAAAAGTGATAATAGTTAAGATTAGAGTATGAGAGAAGGCAGCCTCCGACCAATGTTTGTATCCGACCAATAGGCAAATTTATGCGGCAGCGGATGACTCTTATAGCTTTATACACTTCAACTGTCCAGATTGTTCTAAATTTCATTACTTTTATACCATTTTTTACAAGCACATATGGAGCTGTCCACGTAATGACTCAGGGACGTAAACCCCGCTACTTTCAAATACATATGTACCTGGCCTTAATTTAAATGCCAATTTTGACAAGAGTAACATCTATTTATTTCTGTAACTTTACCTGTTTAATATTTGGTATCCACTTTGACTGTAATTATAGTTGTGAAATGATAAATCTGTATTTGATTTGTATCGTTAAATCTCAGAAAGAAAAGTAATGACTTTTATTTCTTGTTCTATTGATATAGAGTGACATCAGAATTTAAATAGTAATTTGCCACAAAATCGGGACATTTCTTCTTTTCGTGGCATTGAAGTCTTTGTCACCTAAAAGAAAAGGATAAGAAAAAGGAGAGAGATATAGGCGTTGTGAGGAATAGCTGGGTTAAATAGGTTGTTTATCTAGAGAAGGTACGTTTTTCATGCATATTATGTATAATTGTTGACATGCCCATGAAATTTTGAAACTGGTCGGGTTTCAAAAATATGTCTATTTACATGATGTGTTTTTTTTTATTATTTGTCGCTCGGATATATTTGATTGTTTTTAAGCTACTTAATTAGATTTATATTCTAAAGAGGAATACTGCACATTATATAACGGTAGATTTTTGTTGTTTTGTTTGTATAAGTGATATTCTAATCATGTAAGTTATGATGATAATAATAATTATATTATTTCGTTAACAATGAAACTATCACGATACAATGAATGCAGAATGCCAAATGTCAGGCACCTCAATATCAAATAGGATTGAATAACTCTTTCTACCATTGCGGTCCTTCATTATATCGAGGGTTGCCTGCAAGACTGTAGTAACTCTCTCTTTAACGCAATGCACTTACTACAGTCTTGTTGGAAACCCTCGATATGTGATTTATCTGATGTTATGTCACTCTATTTCGATTAATCCAAATGTTAAATATATTGAAGCATTCGGAACAACCTCGGCGATCATCTACGCAGATATACCTCGGAAATCAGACGTAGTAGGAATACAACCAGGTTATTAGGTCCAGCGACTGTAATTTTCATTTCAACATATAATGATAACATTGTTACACGCTCTATCACATCATTTCATCAGGACAATGTCTCACACGTCGTATTTCTGTGCAGTTCAGACTATATTACCACAAAACCAAATTCCTATAGATCTACTTTTTCACCTTATGATATCCGAGGTTTATCTGCGTAGAAGATCGCCGAGGTAGTTCCGAATGATATTGAAGGGGTGAAATTCTTTCATTTTGTTTTAAATGTATATTTTGAACCATTATGTGGGTTCTTGAGTGGTCAGTCTGTCTACGTGTATTATACAAACTCAAACTTTATTATATGGTGCCAAAACTACATTATACGATGTCCCATTCTATGATTCGATGTCAAAATTAAATTAGGCCATGCCAAATTGGAATTTTGTTAGGCGTCAACTTAAGTTTGACAAGCCTAGGTACCTATTCACAAAAACACGCAAATTGGAAAAGAAAACACATGTCCATTCCAGCTACTATTCACACAAATTAGTACTTGGTAGTACATTAATGTTTATAACATTAATGTGAGATTAAAGTAGGTCTATTAAAAAGTATATACAACATGCACATGTACATTTTATCGAATCCCGGAACAACAGAATAATTTAAGAAAATTTCATCAACAATTTTGTTGTTGTTGTTTTTTTTATTGAGGACTCTATAACCTACGCACACGCAGACGCTTAACAAAATTCCGGTATGGAATGGCCTTATGAGATGTCGAAACTTCATTGAAATACATCATTAAATGATGTAAAAACGTCATTATATGGAGCCAAAACATCATTTTATTTTATTATACCTCACGTGATAGTGTACGAAGTCACCGGGTGACAATCCGTTATGTCACCCTCTTGACATTACCTATCGGCCCGCTTGATATCACCTATCGGCCCGCTTGAACCGTCGGTAATCCGCTGCGTTTTTAAGAATATTAACTGAATATCGGGCTAAAGCTTCGGTTGACATTACTTGTCTCGGGTGAAATTCCATTCTATCACCCTCTGTAGGAAGTGATATATAGGTTACACGCCACTAAATAAAATCCTTCTTTGTTGTATATAAAAAGTATCATTTTCAATGTCAAATTACAGTATTACCCAGGGGTGTTAGAGGTTACATACCGCTAAATAAAATCCTTCTTTGTTGTATATAAAAAGTCTCATTTTCAATGACAAATTACACTATGACCCAGGGGTTTAGATACCCCAAACCATATATACATGTAGGCTGAAAGATCTATCTATTCCCCTCAAACTGTCAGTATTAGAAAAAAAGTTACGTTACTTATAAGAAAATAAATTTCGATTGAAAGTTCCTACCCTGAAAATGTCCTGGTTTTTAACTCTTCACCAGCCGTACAGAGTCATCTCCCCTTTAAACCAATTTTCGCGACTAAACAAACCAGATCCATTGATTTTTTGCATACTTTCATAGGAAAAGCATTGCCAAAGACATATGTACATACTCTTCAATATTAAAAAGCACCACAAATGAGGTATCTGTGCACTCTTAAAAAATAAATAAGCACCATGTCACACTTTCTATTTCCGGTAAATGCTCACTTCCGGTTACCATTTAGTGGTATGTAAACTTAGATACCCCAAACCATATATAGGCTGAAAGATCTATCTATTCCGCACAAAATGATCAGTATTAGGAAAAAAGTTACGTTACTTATAAGAAAATAAAATTCGATTGAAAGTTCCTACCATGAAAACATCCATGTTTTTCATTCATCACAAGCCGTACAGAGTTAACTACCTTTTTAACCACTCTTCAAAAGCAAACAAAGTAGATCCATTGATTTCTTGCATAGTTTCATAGGAAAAGCATTGCCAAAGACATACATACTCTTCAATATTAAAATGCACCCCAAATGAGGACACCAGATACTCTCAAATAATGAATATGCGGCATGTCACACTTTCTTTTTCCGTCAAATTACCGCTTCTGGTGAACATTTAATGTATGTAACCTATATATAATGTCAAACATCATAATTTGATGTTAAAATTTCATTTTATGATGGAGATATTTTATTAAATGATGACAAACTGTGTTCTTCATATCTCACCATTTATGTATAAAAATATAAAGTGTTAAGTATCAGTCGATAAAAACTCGAAGCTGCAAATAATTAACAAATTAAAGAGTGGTTGAATAGATTTACAATAGTAATGTTCCACTGAATAGCATTATGAAATATGATTTACCATTTTAATCTTGAATAAAGGATTAGTCATTATTTATTTTTAAATTCCAATAATGGAGTTTTTTAATAGAAATATAATTTCAATTTTAATTGCGTATAAACCTAAACTCTGTGTTTGACCTTTAAAAATGACAACGCCATTTTATTGTAATGGATGTATTATTTATTTAAGATCACGTTAGCGAATCATACTAATAGAATTTTGAAAAAAAGTCAAAATGATGCCAAAATATGAGATAAGAGTCTTACAGCTTTGACCTAACATGCCAGTACAAACTTTGTAGATCTTTATAATATGTGTATCTGTATTTGAATCTTATCGCTAATCTTTAAGGCCACCCTTTAAAAAACTTTTTTGTCATGATTAAGGTAATATTTGTTTCTTAAAGGCACTCATTTCAGTACAGCTTTTAACTTAAATATCAACTTTTTCTGAAACTATCAAAATTGTATGGAAACATTTTTTGAAGCAGGAAAATAGTGTTTTAATAATGACAATTTTAGTGCAAACTGACATATAATTACAAAAGATGGTGTTTCATGTGGTAAAATTCTTCCCCGTATGTAACAGTATAGACAATTTTAGTGCATTTTTGTGACTTTTATTGTATATTTCTTGCAAACTATAGGTCAGTTAGTCTTAAATTATCAAGACTTAATTTTTTGACACAATTATAGACACTGAATGGTTTTTTGAAAATATAGAAAAAAGCTTAACCAAATATTTGAACTAGTACCTTTAAGGTATAGATTTAATTGATGGTTGTTTCTTAAGGTTGTGATTTACATACAAGTAGTACTGTTACATTTTCTTCTAGTCATAATTTATCTTAAAGATCGTTTCTTTAGTCTGTGCTTTTAGACACAGTTTTTCTGCAATACTTAAGGCCACGATAAAGTTATTAATAATGTTTGTAAAGTTAAAGCAGTTAAAATCAAACCAAGGTGTTTGAAGTCTACTATTAGTATCACTATTCAGTTGACTTTTGACGTTAACTTCCCCGATCATCGAGTCACACACAAACTGTTAACATACAGCGCAGATTGCAGCAACAGCATACAGTGCATGACCATAGCAGGTACCCACTGACACCAGGTTGGAGTGAAGCAATTCCAGGTAAACTTTTTGCTCAAGGAAATTCGCAGTGCCCCTAGTGGGATTCGAACCCAGGACCTCGCGATTCCTACCACCACTGGACATAATTTGCATTATTTCTCTTATAAAATTATTTGTTTCTATTAAATAGTTTGACATAGTTTTAGATGCATTTTGTGTTCACTTAATCTTGAGGTCAATAATTAAAATACATGTAAATGTGTTAATGCTTTAAAGTTAAGGCTCTGATTTAAATAACAATTGTTTCTTTCAAATGTATGGGATTCGGTTTCTACGTTAATGGTCGGGCTACGAAATTCTGCAGCAACAATATAATGGTTGCTTCAAAAATTACAAACACAGAAATAGCTCTTTCGTGTATTTTCTATTATATTTTCAAACTCACAGTCATATAAGCAACTTTCAAAAAATCAAAATGTTTGAGAAACAAGAACGACAACTCTACTATGCTTTTATGACCACCGAAGTCCATAATATTATCTCCCCTGCCTGTAAAGAAAAAAACAAAACTTCGAATGCCTATATAATGCATCTGCTATATCAAGAACCCTATATAACATAATTTATACATGTATATACAGGGTCCTTGGCTAAATCCAGTTAACCGTTAATCTTCAAACACATCTCTCTTAAGTTGTGGCGTTTAATGAGTTTATTGATTGATTTTATTAAATTATTGACTCTGAATAATTATAAGGAAAAATACACTTTCAATTCATGTGTGCATTTCGTGCCTAATCAGTCGATCTCTGTCTTCATTAATCTTTCAAATCTTGTGAAAAGCATATGTCAAAATTATTTTTAGGTGCTTGAATCCTATTCAACTACAGAGGAGACACAATTTGTCTCATTTGGTTTTTAGATAGCATTGAAACGTAAATCACTCGCTTAAATAATGTTATAAATGATTTTATCATCGTTATGTCATATCAAGCGTTAATCTTATTTTTTCAATGTTGTAAGCATGTCGCTTAGGTTCCTGATAAAATTGACAGTTTTGAGAGCAGACGATATAATCGAATTATCAATATTGACGATCTAACTTACATTGAACAGTAAATTAAACATATTTGAATGACACTTAAATACTTACGGTGCTTATTAAATGAGACTTTTCATGAATAAATATGCCTGTAAAAGATAAGCCAATAGTTATTACGAGAGATTAAATAATTCAGGTAAAACATGATAAAATGCATTTTGTATGAAATCAAATTGTTTTTTTCCACTGCAGCATTCTCATTCAGCTATAGACATGTTACAAGTAAACTGACGGAAATCGATTAGTATCTCGCACCAGTCAAATTTGTACCGAGAAAACTGAATTCCAACCTGTCCATTTCCATGACCTCTTTTGCTGCCATGCCGCATCTTATGACAAAAATGTTCGCATTTAAAAAAAATTACTTAAAGACGTGTTTCTTTTATACGACAATATCGTTTTAAGTGTTCATTTACATTAATCTTTGATATAAGTCTGCTCCAACGATATAATTTTCAAAATGGCACAATAAGTTTTCAAAACGAGGTTAAGCTTCAAAATGAGACTTTACATGAACATTTATAAGAACAAATAAAATCTTAACATTCTGTTGTCTCAATGTCGCAAAATGTTAAAAAATGTTAAATTAAAACAGAAAAATAAACATGATATCAAAAACGAATTTAAAATATGGGCAATTATTTATTCGGTTAGAATATTCAAAACTTACGCTTGAGATTTCTATGCCCCTTGGTTACAAAATGTCAATACCCTTTCATCACAATGACTTTTTTATTTACGACAATTGGGTTACAGAGACAACGAATATATCTATTGACGAAATAAAAACTAAGATAAAATAATCAATGTCTTATAAATGCATTGACTTCAATGTTTGATAAGCAATAGATAAAGACACGAGTAGCTGTAAGACAGGTTAAAAGTATATATAAAGTCACTCCGTAAATCAACATTCGTTTATGTGCCAATAACTTAACATTATTGGCTGTTAAACACTCGGTATGTACGGTTATCGAGCGTTAGATATTTAAATAAGCTGGATTTTTTATTCAGTGGTATTTTTATGTTGGAGTAAATACTTGTACATGTTATATTAATCTTACATGTTCTAAACTTAATCGAGTAACATTCAATAGGACTTTAATATTTTTGTGAGCGGAATTTGTACAAAAAAATTGAATTAAACTTCATGTATTTGTAAACTATTCACATTCAGACTAAGTGTTTTGACGTATTCAAAAACGATGAAAGGTGATGTAAGTGACCATAGGTTGCTAACCAGGGACGTACGTCCGCATTCGTCTTATGTTAGCTCGTCGTCTGCTGATTATTTGATTACAACGATGAAATTAAGAGAGCACGTTTTAGCCTCTAAACCTAAGAAACCTGGTTCCAGTAATAAATTGATTAGAAACATGAGATCCGCTCCTCCATTTCAGAATCGAAATTTGGATAATTTCCCGATGCCATACAATAGAGAAGATGCCGTCCGGTCTGCACGAGGGCAACGTGCTGATAAAAGAAACAACGCTGTAAGAATGACTCGATGGAGAGCAGAAAGTGGACTTATGAAAGAATACAGCAAACAAATGTTTGACTTTTCGGTTCATAGTGCTAAAACATCAGCAACTCTAAATGGAACAAAAATCAGTGAAGAAAAGGGCGACGTTGCTACAAGGTCAAAGTCCGAAACTGATTACTATGCAGCATTACGAACAAATGGTCCCACACCGGATGGAAGTGCATTACATAACAGACGACAGAAAGTGCTAAATTCCATCCGCATCCGGCCTCATACGGAATGTCAAACTCAATTCAAACATGAGCGATCTACTTCTAGTTCTAATGTAGAACATGCCATAAGTGATAAAAACCGTCGATACCGTGTCCAAAGTGTAACGGAATCTTCGACAAGACCGGGCTCTCATTATGGCAATATTTCGCTGGCCGGTAGTGAGTTTATTTTTATACCAGTAGATGAAAGTAGTATGGTGAATGGTTGGGTTTCTGATGAACGTGTGACAAATAGGCGTATAACTTTTGACAATTCTCTTTCGGAGTCCAATGATACGGACAGTCTAGATGCTACGTTTGGTAAAGATCCATTTGACGACTTTGAGGATAAAAACAATGAAGTTAATGTTGGCAACACGACGAGACAAGACCAACAGAATTGTCAGTCTACATTTTCACCATATCCACGTAAATTACTACCACCAAGTACATCCAGCAATATTCGGCTGGTTTCCCTCGATGAAGCAAGCGCATCTGAATCTGAGGATGAGAAAGTGGAACCAGTAGAGGAAGTAAAGAAACCGGAACCACCTCCCCCACCCCCTCCAGAAAAACCTAAATCAAAAACAAGGTAGGCTTTTGGCTTTATTGTAGTATTTGTTATAATTTCATAAAGACGATTGTCTCAGCGATACCATATTTTACAAGGGGTGCTCTTAGCAGTGTCATTGAAATCAGACTCCACAATATATCGGCTACAGTAACTTTATTGCTGTAACATTATATACATGTAGAGCTGATTTGAATGTGGTGGAAAACTGATCATCATTTAAGTCTAAGTGTCGACAGTTTTGGAAGACAAAATTGTTAAGTTTCGATCCTCCTTTACTCTGAATTCACATATACATAAAAACTTGTATTGAGTAATTTAGTTTTTGTAATTTTCTTTATTTACAGAATAATAGCTTCATTTATAATACATATCTGAGATATAATTTTATATAAATACTTTCTTCAATTGTCCTTCATAATAGTAATGATGTTTTTTGTTCTTTCCGTCTAGGTTTTATTGAAATAGACATACGTGTAGTGAAAACAGTTTATTTTACTTTTACATACGATTGGTGCAGATAAGAAAGAATATAGTAAAACAATGAAAATAGTTCCCGTATACATGCTTTAAAAATGTGGACATAAATAATCAATTCAAATTATGATGCCTTTCACAACTTTCCACAATTTTCAGTCTTATTGCGGCGATAAATCGACCTGTACTCAATGTACTCGGAGAGCCCTTAATATTAATAAAGAATTTTACTCGAACTAAATACATAATATAGCCTCGCAAATGTCTGGCAACCGCTTTATATGGTACAATGTGCAACGGAGCAGGCCTTATAGAACCGACAAGAAAAAAACAACACATCAATTAATGCACTTTTACTAAATTTACATATCAGATTGGCAAAAAACCCGAAAAAATGTACTATGTTACTATGGTAATAAACGAATTTTTACACGTCCGTCGTTTCTTACATACATTTTCATTAGTTTGTCATTTCGAAATCGGAAAGTACATGTATAATGAATACGTTTAGCACATGTTTAATATTTACATAACTAAGTTAAAATCCTCGACTATCATGGCCTGTTTGTGGCTTAGTACAAAAGTGACTGATTTCTATGTTCATGTATAATAAACATTTAACTTCAGTAAATATGCCGTAATCTTATTTTATTTCTGTATTAACAATATATTTATTGGCGTCAATTCAATGCTATGACCTTAATTAATTCTTAATCGCCATTATTACGACCTTAATATCCAATATAGAATATTAGTATATCGAAAGCTAAATGGAAAACTGTCTTAACTTTTAAAGTTTACAATTTTCAATAGAAGCAAAGACTCTCCGTGTTTACTTAAATCGTTTTGTGGTCATAGTTTGTTCTGGGCATATTTATGTGCAGTTTAAATTGAATAATTTCATTATAATTGCTAGGTACACGTAACCAAAGTTTCGCATTCCAAATATAGCAAAAAATGTCTTTTGAAAAATAAATGATTTACGACAGTTTTCTGTCAAGCCATTGTCATATACTTAAGGCGTATATAATCACATTTAATATGTAAACTTTTTCCTTAGAGTTAAGCCTCTTTATGGAAGTATTACCGTATAAATACGATATAATACAGTTGTACGTCTAATACTACTAAAAAAATGATTGTATTTTATCATTGTAGTGTTTCCAAATATGTTAAACAAAATATTAGATCAAAAACTTATTTACCGATGTTAACAATGAAGTTAGGTGATAAATTAAACAATACCATACTTAACAAGAGCTTCTTGAGATTGTCTTATCATTTTAAAGTATAAGATAGCGTGCTACTTGGCCCTGATGTATAATTGATACTATATACGTATTATACGAGAATGTATCGAGTCAGAGATAAAACAATTTTAAGGTCTGAGGCACCCTACTCCTTAAAACTGCTCGCTAGTTCATGTTAACGTAATTATCAACTTTCTACATCTACATGTCATTTTCTAAAATTCTCAAAATTGTAAAGAGACACTTTGGAAGTAGTAAAGAAATGTTCAGAACAGAACAGATTAGTGCACCTTTTCACAAAAATTCTTAAGAAAAAAGTTATCGTAAGTCAAATTCATAATTTTGCCGTTCTAAGACAGAAGGATAATAAACATAACTATGATATAATATTCAAAAGGTATACACTATTCTACATAATTCAATAATATTTGGAATTGATTGGCCAAAAGATGACTGTATTATTTATGTTTCTTGCTTTTGTCTTATGATGATTTTTATCGTAAGAATTTTTGTGAGAACCGCCACAGAATCTATTTCACTCACGTAAATAGTTACAGAATGGGGTTCGGTGAATGAAAATTTTAGTGCGAATTGGAATATAACTGAATAAGATTGTGATTTTGAGTATAAAACAAACTCTGTTAGTTTAATAGTATAGATGATTTTAGAGCAGTTTTTTACTTTAATTTCGCATTTCTCACAATCTAAAAAAAGGACACTTTGAGAATTATGAACTCATTTTCTTTACACAATAAAAAACGCACAGTGCATTGCAATTTCAAAATTAGAGTAAAACATATGAGCGAGTTGCTTTAAATTTCAAATCACCTTTATTCGATGAGGACATATTTTACATTTAAAGTGTTATAGAGTTTGTTAATATGTAGTGTATCAATACCTTAATTTTTCATTTTAAGTGCATTAACGCAAACCTTTTTTAAATGTTATTGTTACTCAATTTTCATATAAAGGGAGATAATAATTAGCTTAAATATATCTTATTAAGGATTAGTCTTCCAAACTGCATGGACACATTAAATTAATTATAAGGATAGAACTTTTTCAGTATGGTTAAAGTTTCTTTTCTTAACCATAAAGTATTTCTATATGGTCCGTGTGTTTATCAATTGAATGCTGGGGCGTCTACAAACATTTGCTCATGTATTGACGTCATAATTCTTTATATACAATGTACCAGCTAACTATTCTTTCTACAAAGACTCCAAAATACCAAAGTATGTACATGTATAATATAATGAGATATTTACTTAAAACAAGTTTTTGTACTCTTTAGAAACATTTGAATATACACGAATAAAAACATAGTTGCTTAAAGTGTATAAATCTATACAATGTTTTTTTCATTCTTTGAGATTGTTTTATAACACAGAACAGAGCAGAACAGAACAGAACAGAACAGAACATATCTTTTATTTCATCACAGTTTACATTGTAAATACATGTGAACAAAATTTAATTATAACATAAATACATGAATACAACATGTCGGATAGTTTCAAGATGCATTCTTACATCTTAATCATAAAAAAAACTTTAATGAGAGCATATTAAATTTTAATGTTGATATACAAAACGTAGACGAATCCAAGAATGTACAATCGATATTAGATTTGACTCGTCATCTAAAATAAATTTTGTATATTAATGATAAATATTCCATTGACCGCCATAGATATTGGCTACCATTACATGTCCTTGATTTGTAGTTGCCTCCCCTTATTAGACGCAGTATGAGCTCCCTCCCCCCCCCCAAATGATGTCGTCTTAATTCGGTCAAGTTAATGTTCCGATAGCATTACTAAAAATATAATTTAATTTGATAAAAGACAAACACTCCAGTTTTAGTAATTAGCGATGTTATCAATCAACAAAGTGGAACATTTTACAACATGCATAGTAAAACAAAGCAAGATTTTTGGCAAAAATGTACGAACTATTTTATTGTAACTTCATAATTGATTTTGATATTGTAAAATGCCAAATTAAACGTAGTAAATTTATTTTGATTATAAAAATGAATACATTTGTATCACAGTCGAATATAGAGCAAAACTAAAGTTCAGTCAAGATAATCTATAATTAAATTTTTACATGTAATGTTCGTTTAACTATTTCATAAATATGCCGGTTTGTTTAAGTGTTGGACTTTGGAGCTCATCTGAGATAAAGAAGATATATTTCCGTCGTCCGTCAACGTTGATGTTTTAAACACTATGAAGTTTACATTTATGTCCAAATTTTCTATAGTATTGGTAATTGGTCTTATATCAATGTCATTTTGTACAATTTCTATAATAGGACATGCAGAAACAAACTAGGTCAGACAATTTAGTAATAAGAAACTCTCTGCTCTAAATAACATATTTATTCTCCGATTTTCATTAAATATGTAGCTTGTAGTATGTAGCTTCAAATCAATGCAACTGTGGAATTCAAACCCAACGCTTTCCGATCACTTAACGTTTACTACCACTGGAACTTTGTTCTTGTTCAACGTTACCTTGGTTATTATTGCGTATTTATTTCACATTAGAAACATTTATTACGTACATTGCCAATCCGAGAAAACTACGTAGACAATTATCAACAAATTAACGTAGATATGTGGATCACAACTATCTACAGCAGTGTATCACATGTTGAATAAGTTCGTAGTCTGAATCCTTGGTAGTAACTACATGTATATCGTAAACATCAAAGTACTGTAACTACAGTGGTAAGACATTTTTCGCGAGTTTCACAGTTAAGTTACTCGGTTGCCGATCAACTGTCGGAAAGTATCAATATAAATTAAGGTTTAGAGGTCATTGCTTTGATCGATCACTTATTTATTATTAAAAATAACAAGAACATGAATTACACTGAACAATCATGGTTTTAATAAAAATTTCAATAGTTTTTGTGTTTGTTTCGGGGTTTTTTATTTAAAAAAGTCGTAGTGATAAATAACATGCCAGGATTAGTTGTTTAATGGGATAAAGTTTGTCACAGAAATTACATTTTTTTTAATCTGTATAGATCTCATTTTCTTATGACTTGCGCAAAAGATCAATTTTAGAAGTTTTGTCATTCTGATTTAATATACACAGTTGTTCAAGACATAATTTATCAATAAAACATTGATCATCAGTAATTAAGCTATGAATAGAACATGACATTAAATATAATACAGACTTAATGTTCGAATAGTAAAGTTGTTGGTCTTTTTGAACGATGCCTTATCAGGTACTGGACAGAATAAACAACAAGTAGACTTAAACGTTCATAGATTGGGATCTAATTAATATGGCCAGTGTCTAATACACGTCCTATTTGCGCTACGGACAGTTTTTAACATTTTCAGTAGCGCCATTCCATCAGTACCGTTAGTACTTTGATTGTATGATTCTAATTATAATTCAATTTTTATCAGATACAATATCATCATGTATAAGTTTACATACTTTTAACTATTTAAATACAATTTAGAACCAGGTTTTAACCAGGTTTTACTCAAAATGATTTTTTCATAAATCTTTTAACAAGCCAGTATCTAAAGCTTAGATGTGTAAATATTTGCAGCCTTTACAATTTGTAAGTTTTCTCATTGAAGGATCAGTTTACTCTACCTATTTCAGTTTTATTAAATTTTCATTGAAAAAATATTTACAGATTTTGTTTTCAATTTAATGTAAACTTCACTCCGATAAAATGTCAAAAACATCACAAAAACTGTCGGCTCCTATAAAAGACTAGAGTTTGATACTTAAAATTGGTACTTCATGTCTAAAACGTATGATGTTCGCGGTTGTCACATAAGTAAATATAGTTTTACATTTTTTGTTGTCGCCACAAGTGGCGATAAACGGAAGTGGGCTCCGTCAAAAATAAAATACTACCTTTCTGATTTATTATTGATCACTTGTTTTTCATTTACAACGTTTTGTGGACTTTTCTCACTCAACAAGTACGGATTTGTTTACTTTAACAGAAAAATAAGTTTAAAGTAAATGCAATTTATATTGTGATATTTCAATTTAAATCGCACAATCAATACCTTGGCGTGAAGATTTTTAACACCTCAGATATGCGAGTGTTTCCTTTCTTTGGCATGGAACTTTTTATGTTAGATTAAAGTGTATAGTATTAATAGTATTAATTATTATGTTATAGAAGTAGCACTCGAAATCGGTTTTTTACACCAAATAGCAGTGGAAAAAAACGCACAAGCCAGTGTTTCGCCCGAAAAGATACCTTAAATCCTGCTACTGTGCATGGCATGGAAACATGGGTCGTGCAAATATTGCATATAATTTGAAATTTGTTTAAATACATGTATCTGCATTACGCATGTCTTGTATTGCACAAATGTCTTTTTTCAATAAAAGTAAGATAATGTCTCTAAAATTTGTCGAAGTGATATTTTGTGCAAGTTGGCATAAATCAAGTAACAAAACAAAATGAATATCAATACCATTAATTCAATCATTTACCTATGTACAGTGTAGGAATCACTTTCAGATTGGGGATTTTTTAGGATATATTTGTCAGGTGAAAAATAATAATTTTTGTAGCCTGGATTAATGAAAATCACATTATTTAAAAAGACATATGCTCCTACAGGCCTAGTTATAGGCCTACTGACGTGTGAAATAGATTGATTTGTGTTTGGTCAATTTAACATGCTGATTGAAATACAACTAATGCAACTAATATACGTATAGATATACAAATTCTGATAGTGTTAACGTTTTAGGGACCACAATGGAAAAAAGGGTTTGCCCTTTTTTGTGTTATCCCTGGTGTTAGTGTGCAAGACATAGTTACTACATCATGATGTCTGTGATATTTGTGTTTGTATGTTTTTACTATGTGTACACTATGCCAAATAAATATTATTATTATTATTATTATTATTATTATTATTATTATTATTATTATTATTATTATTATTATTATTATTATTATTATTATTATTATTATTAGATGAAGATAAATAATAAATTACATGTATATTGAAATTTATACATGCATGCACGTCTAATAAGTAAATGGCTGACACAATAGTATTGTTTAACTTGATTCATGCGACAAGTCTTTCAATAGTTCGACGAGCAAACATGACACTGGTATATTTCTTGTTGTATAAGAGATTTAATCAATAAGTTATTGTTTTCAGAGGGAAGAAAGGAGGCAAAAAACCTGCTAAACAAAAAGCAACAAAAGTTGTCATAGTTGAAGAAGAGTAAGCGAGTGATCCAATGCTATTTATAGATATTTTATATGATATTAATACACCTTATACCAAGAGCCTTATCACCATCGCCAAAAAAGTAGTTCCTGCAAAATAAATGAACAAAATTCGTTTCCGGACTTTGGCAAACTTCCATTCGAAACTCTTCGGCGATTTTTTATGTAATATACCTCGGACATCATGAGAGAGTAAACGTTCTAACATTCAAGAAAAAAGTTCTAAGATCGCAAAGGTGTTCCGAATGTCAAAATGTCACGCCGGTTACATTCACTAAAAGTAGCAATTCATAACATAAAACTATAGCATTTGCTGGAACTACTTTTGGATAGCCATTTAACCTAGAATTTGATAATTATAAGTTCTTAGTAAAACTGTTTCACTTGAAACTTAGTTAGACAGTTTTGCTCTGACATTACTTTTAAGATTTTACTAATATAGTTATATGTTATATGACTTCACTTTGTACCTTCTGATTACTGAGTGTCCTCGAAAGTCCTTGGACAAAATATTGTTGTTTTTTAGGATAAGCCAACTCACGTTAAACTAACCCCCCCCCCCCCCCCTCCCAAAAAAAAATGAACAGTTATTTGAACAATTTTCAGAACTATTATTAATTAGTTTTTCAGCATATGGTTCAAATTACGTTACACGAATAAATTTTAATTTGAATAAAATTATGTGCGATATGCACGTTTGTCCAAGAATTTTTTGAGGACTCTGTATGTTACTTTTATTATATTTCACTTTTAATTATAACCATTTCTTTAACACATAACAGTTTTTGTGTGTATTAGTGATATTTAAAGCGTACATGAGGACAATAATAAGTTAGGGTGGTTTTTGTCTGAAAGAGTTGTGTACCTTTCTCTCTATATATATGTATAAGAGCCATAGACGAAGATCGCCGGTGCTGTGGGCCATTTGGTTAGGCAAATCTCGTAATCATGAATAATAAATGAGGCAGTTTCATTGGTTCCGCAAGAAAATCACTGCGGAAAACTAGCCAATGAAATGACGCAACCATTTTGAGAAAATAAATATGTGCATTGGTTTCTACTTTAAGTAAGAGAATCACAGTATTACGTCATTGCTATCGAAGAGTATTTAATTGTAACACGCGATTTCATTGGAAGAAAATTGGTCTCCCCTGCCTCATGAATATTCAGGAAAACGAGATTTTGCCAGTCAAATTGCCCACTTTACGTATGGAATGTAACGGAAGAAAGTACTGCGGTTGCCGACGATGATGTTTTGTAGCCCGAGGAGGATGGTAAAAAAATACAATGTAAAAACTAGCATTATTCTCACAATTCAGTTTTGCTTTGAAGTTATATTTCTATAAAAGAAGAATACGTATTAGTATTGAAAGCACATGTATTATTGAACAATGTTTCTTAATTAGTAAATAAAGTTTCCTTCCAAGTTCCATTAATCACAGACAAACAAAGGGTTTTGAACATTGAGTTAGTTCTTCCCTTTATATATTATAACATTGCACCCAGAATTCCTCGAACCTAAAATTGAATAATATGTATTTTATCAGTATTTTATTTGACATGATTAATCTGGTCAGAATGCTTAAATATATCGTGGGTTAAGCGCAAAACGGTCGTAACCCAATATAAGAAAAGAGCGAGTTACGACCGTTTTTCGCTAAACTCGCGATAAGCCCTCCGTTCTTTAACGTATTTCTTTTATATAAACAGTATGTACTTCACAGTAAATATAATATACAGACAAAAATTACATGTATATAAGTGACTTTAACAAATCAATATGAAATCTTTATTGATGAAAATCAGTGTAGAAAAATGCTTGAATTATTAATGACGAAGATACTATGTCTTAATCAATATTATACAGATGCTTGATCATACAGATGCTTGGATTTTTTGCACGTGCTTAATCTTTTCACAAACGGATGCTTATTTCATTTCTTCATGTATTGAAAATTCTCGACCCATCCCAACTGCTTAACAAAATTCACACCTACATGTATTTTATCCAAGCTTTTTGGACAAAGTTCTCCATCGTTTTTGTGCTATTCTATAAATATTTCTACTTCGTATGTCTTCACTAAAACGATTGATATCAAAATAATTATGTTTCACTTTAATTTTATAGTTCATTTCTATCGTATTAATAACCTTTAAAAAAACTCTAGTGGAAAAAATGCTTATTGATTTAAAACATAGAAATATTAGAAAAAATCTCAAACGGGAAAAACTTTTATATCAGTTGAGAAGATAACTTTATTATGAGACGGCACCTAAAGCCACAACGTCACCATGTCAAACCCAGTGATAAAACAATGGGTCCGACTAGTCCAAGTGTCAAACCAGTCATTGAGCCCAAACCAGTTTATGGGTCAAATCAATCGAACCAGTCTATAAGTCAGACCAGTCTATAGGTCAGACCAGTCTATAAGTCAGACCAGTCTATAGGTCAGACCAGTCTATAAGTCAGACCAGTCTATAGGTCAGACCAGTCTATGGGTCAGACCAGTCTATAGGTCAGACCAGTCTATAGGTCAGACCAGTCTATGGGTCAGACGAGTCTATAGGTCAGACCAGTCTATAGGTCAGACCAGTCTATAGGTCAGACGAGTCTATAGGTCAGACCAGTCTATAAGTCAGACCAGTCTATGGGTCAGACGAGTCTATAGGTCAGACCAGTCTATAGTTCAGACCAGTCTATGGGTCAGACCAGTCTATGGGTCAGACCAGTCTATAGGTCAGACCAGTCTATGGGTCAGACGAGTCTATAGGTCAGACCAGTCTATAGGTCAGACGAGTCTATAGGTCAGACCAGTCTATGGGTCAGACGAGTCTATAGGTCAGACCAGTCTATAAGTCAGACCAGTCTATGGGTCAGACGAGTCTATAGGTCAGACCAGTCTATAGGTCAGACGAGTCTATAGGTCAGACCAGTCTATAGGTCAGACCAGTCTATAGGTCAGACCAGTCTATAAGTCAGACCAGTCTATAAGTCAGACCAGTCTATGGGTCAAACGAGTCTATGGGTCAGACCAGTCTATAGGTCAGACCAGTCTATAAGTCAGACCAGTCTATGGGTCAGACGAGTCTATAGGTCAGACGAGTCTATAGGTCAGACGAGTCTATAGGTCAGACCAGTCTATAGGTCAGACCAGTCTATAGGTCAGACCAGTCTATAGGTCAGACCAGTCTATAAGTCAGACCAGTCTATAAGTCAGACCAGTCTATGGGTCAAACGAGTCTATGGGTCAGACCAGTCTATAGGTCAGACCAGTCTATGGGTCAGACGAGTCTATAGGTCAGACCAGTCTATAGGTCAGACGAGTCTATAGGTCAGACCAGTCTATGGGTCAGACGAGTCTATAGGTCAGACCAGTCTATAAGTCAGACCAGTCTATGGGTCAGACGAGTCTATAGGTCAGACCAGTCTATAGGTCAGACGAGTCTATAGGTCAGACCAGTCTATAGGTCAGACCAGTCTATAAGTCAGACCAGTCTATAAGTCAGACCAGTCTATGGGTCAAACGAGTCTATGGGTCAGACCAGTCTATAGGTCAGACCAGTCTATAAGTCAGACCAGTCTATGGGTCAGACGAGTCTATAGGTCAGACGAGTCTATAGGTCAGACGAGTCTATAGGTCAGACCAGTCTATAGGTCAGACCAGTCTATAGGTCAGACCAGTCTATAAGTCAGACCAGTCTATAAGTCAGACCAGTCTATGGGTCAAACGAGTCTATAGGTCAAACCAGTCTATAAGTCAGACCAGTTTCTAGGTCAAACCAGTCTATGGTCGAATCAGTCTAAAGGTCAGACTAATCTTACCATTTCATGGGTCAAACCAGTTTAATGGTCAAATCTGTCAATGCTACAAACGGATGACCTTATCAGGAAACATTGAAGTTCAGATATTAATAATCAATCAATTATTTAATCAAATATTTATATAGTGATGTAGTATAAGTGATTTTATATCAAACTTTACTCAATTATTTTGACATTTAATCAAACCACGACCCGAATCAATTTACTAAACAAAATGTTTGCAATGCTATGAATATTTCAAATATAATTAGTACTTTAAGTTAATTACTACTCGTATATATCAATATATAAATATTCCAATTAGGTCTGAGACTTTGTTTTACTTGCCATAGCCAGTACAGTTTGACCAGTGAAATCTAAGCCCTATTAATTCCAGAATGCTTTGATGATTCAAACGATTTTCTTGATATCATTTGTGAACATTTTTACTGCATTTAAACCTGACAATTTCAGAAAGTTACAAATTTTCTACCTTTGCTTCGGTTTATGAAGTTTCTCAAGTCACGCCGTAATCAGCTTTCCTTATTTTGGTAATATATACATTAAAAAATCGTACATAGCTGTTACATATAAACTTGAGTTGGGTATCAAGATTCATTCTTCAGTTGCTACACAATGGTTTACTGACCTAATGATGCCAAGTAGCCGTTCATTTACTGTTTATTGAGTATATTTAATATTGGTATCAAATTCACTATAATCGCAATCAAGAGCTATATCTGTATTAAATTTTAAACCCCGCCAATTAAATTCCACACAATTTAAACCCCTTCAGATACATGTATGTTACATTTTTGTACTCAGAAGTTATCAAGATTCTTGATCTAACCTTTTCCAGAATCTTGATAACTTCTGGTACGAGGATAGATTGGTTTGTTCAATGTGATGAATTTCATCTTTAAAACAACGAATAAGGCGTACAGTTCAGCTGTTATGTATTCATGTATTTACTAAGAAAGTACTAGGAAACATATAATAAAACTTTATATTACATGATTACTATTCACAGTTTGGATATAACCTACTAAAATCATAGTTTAGTCAATAACCTCACTTCGCCAAACTTTGTGCACTTTTACCATTATATGTTTTTACACATGCTAAGTTGTTACATGAGTGATTTCTATAAAAAGTTACTTACTATATGAAATTGTCCTTGGTAAATTAAGTTTTAATAGCATAAACGATTTGTCTATAAAGCCATTATATACTTACCAGCTTCTATGAACACATTCAACTTTGACTGATTGCATAATTTCGTTTTCATACCTTTATTCAGGAATAGGCATATGAGTAAAAGTTCAAAGTTTTGATACACTGAAATTCTATAATTTCATTATTTTACTTACATTGGAAATGAACCATTTCTCAGGTCCTTAAAATATTGAGTTTGATAGCTAGTTCTGGAAACTTTCTCCCACTTACGTGAACAGTTAGCAAGTACATTGTATCATGCACAATCAGTCTGCAATGAGTTTAGAGAATTAGGTTAATAAGTATATGGGCTTTGTTTGTAAGCAAGTACTTAAAATAAAGTACTATTCAATGACTTTATCAGATGACTGCTTTTAAAGCATAATTATACATGTTGTATTAACTAAAGTATTTGAAGGACATTTGTATTTGTAGTTTTATTTGCCGAAGTATGTTGAAATGATCCCCGTGTCTATTGATTTGACGGATTATGAACATTATTTGTGAATATATTCAATGAACTGCGTTATATATTTCGATTCAAAAGTACACGCTGACATTTCATTTACATGCAGTATGCTTCAAAGAATAGCTATAATTTCTTCTTCATTTATAAACATTTAATCATACTATTCATCGAAATATCAATGTCAATGACCTTTCTACATCTTGGATTATAAAAAGTCCATTTTCTGAATATCTATACTCACTTAGCTCTCAACAAATATATTTTATATAATTTGTATTTTATATTTTTGCATGTACATTTCATACATACATACGAAAGACCGGTAGGGCCATTTCAACTTCACGAATTCCCAATTTCATCTTCATGAATTCACATTTTCAACATACGGAATTCACAAATTCGTGAAGTTGAAATCGTGAATTCATGAAGCTGAAATCGTGAATTCGTAAAGTTTAAATCGTGAATTCGTGAAGTTGAATTCCTGAAGTTGACTTCATGAAGTTGAAATCGTGAATTCATGAAGTTGAAATCGTGAATTCATGAAGCTGAAATCGTGAATTCGTGAATTCCGTATGTTGAAAACAAGTTAAAAATGTGAATTCTTGAAGATGAGGTCGGGAAATCATGAAGTTGAAATGGCACTACCGGTCTTTCGTACATACATGTATATAGTCTGCTACTGTATTACATCTCAAAACAGATTTTGCATTACATCATCCAGGGAATTAGATATCATGTTATCTATGTCTCTGCATCATCCAAGTCCTACAGTTTTCTATAAATAAGTTATTTTCTTAAGAAATAGCTTAAACATACTCGCCAATATTCTTCCGTCTGTTTATGTTAACTGGTACGTCTTTTTTATCGTATTCTGTGTAGATATTCTAGAATTCATCCATAAAAGTTGCATTATAATTGGTTACATTTTTGTTTATTTTAGGAAAAAGGTCCCAGAGCCTGAACCGGAACCGGAACCAGTTAAAGTGAAGCTGATACTTAAAGGTCCTCATTGTTGGGTTGATGACGCAACGGTAACTAGCGAACCGTCCGATCTTGGAGATTTTGATCATCCAGATGGCGCCAATCCAACTTCCGGCGAACAACTCGAAACGAACGCAGAGAGACAAAATAGTGCGCAAAAACTTGATACGACAGCAAAAACCAAATCGCTAATGAAGGACGCAATTTCAGCAAATACTAAACCCACTCTGGGTACCATATTGAAACAACCAAATCAACAGTCTGTGAAAGATGCATTCGACAAAGCTCTGCAGAAAAACGTGCAATCACCTACAAATGCAAATGGCGCGTGTGATGACCTGAATAAACAATTACTTGACTCTAGAGGAGTAGAAAATAACCTTGTTGAGGTTGACGCTGAAAAACAAAGTGCAGAGGAGGAGGGAGATAATATTATATTGCCGCCGTTTCTTTGTCCGAGTTCAGAGAAAAAATCACGCCAAGCTGCACTCAAAGACTGGTTAGCTTGTTCGGCTTTTCGAAATGCTCACAACGGAATCCCTATAGTTTAAATAAGTTAATTATGTAAGTCTAGATTGTAAATTTATTTATATGTACGAGTGCTTGTTTGTGCATGTAATTATATGTCAGAAACTGATTTGATTTGGGTTTTTTCTTGTTTATTTCTCGACCTAAATGATAAGAAGCATAAAAAATTGACCTGTGTTGAAATTTTGTATAACGAAATCTTTTTGTAAAAATAAACATGTGCGTTGGTTACTATTTTATGTAAGAAAAACCAGTATGACGTCATTGTTATTGAAGAGTACTTAATTGTAACATGTGACTTCATTGGAAGAAGATTGGTCTCCCCTGTCTCATGCATATTCATGAAAGCGAGATTTCACCAGTAAAACTGTCCATGATACGTACGGAGTGTAACGAAAGAAAGTACTGTGGTTGCCGACGATGGTGCGTTCTATCTAGAGTTGCGTTTTCTTACTAGCTTACGCCTCGGTCAATATCTTAGCTTGTACGTTTCTGTCAATACCTGGACGTTTTACAAATTATAAGATGGAAAACACGTACAATATGATAAATATGATAAATCTTACTAGTTTCCAGCAAATCCTTATAAATATTTCGTGGACGATTACATAAGGCTGCGCGTGAGCAATTAAAGGGATTATAACTACTTCAATAAATGTAGTCCGCATCACATGTTAACAAGCAGACGCTGTTTGTGCAATTGAAGTGTACTAATATGGCTTATGTAAGAGAAAGTTCTCTTGTATCGCGTCCGTGTGTTGTATAATCCTGTTCTTATATACTCCATCAAAAGTTCAAAACACCATGTCTGACAGCGCTTTTAGTGCTTTGATTAAACAGTGTAATGAATTAAAACTAAAAAGTTATACTCTATTTTACATTTATTTTATAAAATTACGCAGCAAATCGTTCGCAGGACAGTATATCTGAAACTGATACATGTACATGTATGTTAAATTCATATCACCTTCGCGCATGCGCATTTCCGTCCACAGTGGCACAGAGCGCTTCTACCTTAACGGGCCAGCCGTTTATTATTAAGGCACGAGCTTACAGCATTTGTAAGCGACTGTAGCATTGCTTGAATTGCATAATATCAAGTATAGTTACATTTTATTTAACTGTCAGTGCCACATAATTAATCCGCTGATTTAAATTATTCAAATATAAATTATATTTTATCGATCGTCATTCTATAAATATCAGGTAAGTAAGACCGTTTGTGTACTAAACGATCGATCGTAAGTAAAGAAGTACTGCAGTGAATATCTAAATCAGCGGAGCTAATGTTTGTGCTATTGACAGTTGAATGAAATTTAACAGTACATGTATTAATTGATTGTAGAGTTTCTATCATCGAGTAGTGGACTATTTTCATCATATGGAATACTTGGTTGATCTCCATAAGTTAGTACTTCTTGTATGTACATTCTTTCTCGTTTACTCATATTGACAATGCCTCCCTGGAAATATAAAATTTCAATAGATTGAAAAACAAATCAGTTCCATAGGCGGATCTAGCAGGGGGGGGGTTCAGGACCCCCCTCCTGGAATTTCCAAAATGTACCTGTCCATTTATGTATTTTTGTTACTGTAAGTCATTTTTAAGTAACATGAAGCAATTTTTATCGGCTCTTAACGTAGATTTAATGGTTATATTTATTATCAATATGTTGCATTTTTCTGCAAAATGTGTATAATGGCTCGAGGTTGTGGCTCGAAAGTTTGGACCCCCTAGAAAAAGTTCGGACCCCCCCCCCTAGAAAAAATCCTGGATCCGCCCCTGAGTTCTGAATAAATGCATAAATGTAGTTATACACCCGAACATGATTAATTCTCCTGTGACATCAAAATGGAACCTTATTCAAAAAGAAACTTGAAAAAGAAGAATTTGCTCAATTACAAATGAATTTATGATCAGTTCGAGACCATTTCTCTTACTGCTGCTTATGATGTCACAATGCTATGACGTCATAACAAGCTCATTTATATACATATAAACATGTGTATTGC
The DNA here is from genome assembly GCA_025267735.1 of Mactra quadrangularis. NCBI lineage: Eukaryota > Metazoa > Mollusca > Bivalvia > Venerida > Mactridae > Mactra > Mactra quadrangularis. The sequence goes on along the minus strand of CM046307.1, from coordinate 21,759,980 downwards.
CTGACACTATGCTCGCCCGAAGACTTTTTTGGCATATGGGCGAGCCTAAAGAAACACACAAGTAGTTGCCTGACACTTTTCTGTTGAAACACATATCGAACAGTAAATTTGAAATTAAAAACATTAAGTAAACTAGTAATTTACGTAGTGGTGTTAATGCTTTATACAATAAGACAAAACAAATTGATTCGAAAATTGAATACATACTACTAATTAATATTTATGAGTAAATAATTGATCTTTAATATAAGTGTAAATAGCTCATTTATTTTGCATTCCGATTAGTAAAACTCTTTAATATTTTATTAAGCCTTTCAAATAAATTTAATTTTAGCTAAAGTTATTTAAAAAATACTGAATATTCGCTTTAAAGAACAGTCGTATCAAGCGTTAAGCAAGACCAAAATCTTACGATAAAATCATCGTAAGTCAAAAGCAAGCCTTAATAGTACGGACAGTTTTTGGAGAATCAATTCCAAGTATTTTTGCATTATGTAGAATATTGTATATCTCTTGAATATCATTTCATAGTTATTTTTATTATCCTTTTAATTTGAGCTGCAAAGTTATGAAATTGACTTACGATATTTTTCCGCAAGATTTTTTGCGAGAAAGGTGCACAGGTCAACAAGAAGCGACTCATACATGCCTTTCTCGCGTTATGCGAGGATTAAAATACGATTGTATTTTAATTGGACTAGGAAACTGTGAAAGACATAGGCATTGCTTAGATACGAAGACTAATAAAGTATAAAGAAAATTACCCGTTTACGATCAACTATATTTAATAATAGCGATGACATCACTGCAACCACAGTACTAGCTAACAGGAAAATCATCACATACTTCCATCTTAACAAGGTTTCATTAGTTGTTAGTCTGTTAAAGAGATATAGAAGAGATTATTACACACCAAGATTATCTCATACATACAATGTACAATGTCATCTAAAAAGGTGTAAGCAAGCATATAAGGTCAAAGACATACCACACAGCCAAAAGGCAAAGGGAGATATTTTTATATATATTATTATTTATACATAATATTTGTTGTAAAGGGACACTACAATCAAATAACGAAAATATGAATCTGAGGCCACAACAAGTTGATCATTTGTTCTATGGATTTTTCTGGAAAAAAAGGGGCGAGCGAGCGAAGAATTTTTTTTAAAAAAGTCTTTATTCACTTGCTTTATATAGCGGTTTTACCAAATTTTTATGGGCGAGCGAGGAAATAAAATATTTTTTTTGTAAAAACCGTCAAAATTAAGGTGCGAGCGAATCCATAAAACATATGATTTATTTGTTGTGGCCTGACACATTTCCGCCTTTTTAAGGACGAGGCAAAATAAACGAATATCACCCTAACAAGGATGTGATGTTTAGGAATATAATCAATGGGCAGCTAATTCGTACACAACTTTTTTTTTAATTTTACACAAGTTATCTCCCGTTATTTGACTAAAAGTACAATTTTTATCAAGAGCGAAGAAAACAAAACCCCGGTCTCTGTAAATAATCCATATGACAAATTAAAACTTAACATGAGTCAATAGATTTGAGTTGGTAACGTAACGTGCGTTGATGTATTATCAACAGAATAAATGAATTTTCTACACTGTTGGTTTCTTTGTTAAAATTATGCTTAAATGTCAAAATATTTATAAAAACGACCAGAATCTGGTGATTTCAAAATTATAAAAATTTTGTTGACATACATAAAAGTAGAAAAGTAGTAAAGGCCAGTAAACGAGTTCGAAATTGACAAGGTTTCGAATTTTCCAGAGATCGGATTTTACAGGTATTTAGCGTAGTGACATACATGCAGTTAAATCAGACTCGAATGAACATCAAGTCTAAATAGTGCTAAACATAACCAAACAAAGAGCATACATACCCGTGGTTTTTACCAAGAAGAGATCCAACCACAAGATTTGAGAATCCTATTCCGATCATTTGTAATGAATTAGTAACACCAATGGCTATACCAAGATTAGATTGCCGTACAACAAATGGTATAGCAGACCATGAGGCAGCCTGAAAACATATGGTTTGAGCTAATAGACTTGCACAAAATGGACTAGAGATATGTTATATGTTAGAGTTAATAGACTGGCACAAAATGGACTAGAGAAATGTTATATGTTAGAGTTAATAGACTGGCACAAAATGGACTAGAGAAATGTTATATGTTTGAGTTAATAGACTGGCACAAAATGGACTAGAGAAATGTTATATGTTTGAGTTAATAGACTGGCACAAAATGGACTAGAGAAATGTTATATGTTTGAGTTAATAGACTGGCACAAAATGGACTAGAGAAATGTTATATGTTTGAGTTAATAGACTGGCACAAAATGGACTAGGGAAATGTTATATGTTTGAGCTAACATACTTGCTCAAAATGAACTAGGAAATGTTATATGTTTGAGCTAATAGACTTGCACAATGGACTAGGGAAATGTTATATGTTTGAGCTAATAGACTTGCTCAAAATGAACTAGGAAATGTTATATGTTTGAGCTAATAGACTTGCACAATGGACTAGGGAAATGTTATATGTTTGAGCTAATAGACTTGCACAATGGACTAGGGAAATGTTATATGTTTTGAGCTAATAGACTTGCACAATGGACTAGGGAAATGTTATATGTTTGAGCTAATAGACTTGCACAATGGACTAGGGAAATGTTATATGTTTTGAGCTAATAGACTTGCACAATGGACTAGGGAAATGTTATATGTTTGAGCTAATAGACTTGCACAATGGACTAGGGAAATGTTATATGTTTGAGCTAATAGACTTGCACAATGGACTAGGGAAATGTTATATGTTTGAGCTAATAGACTTGCACAATGGACTAGGGAAATGTTATATGTTTGAGCTAATAGACTTGCACAATGGACTAGGGAAATGTAATATGTAGTGTAGTAAAAGTATTATAAGACACTAAAGCTACAGTCCCATAAACATAAAAATAGCCGCGATGGCACCGTACAGGCGCCGAGCGATCAAGCTCCGCAACGACCCGTACGAACTTTTGCGTACCCGTACGGGCTGTTACGTTTTTACAAGGGTCCGTGAGATGGCCCCAGGATACACGTATCCGTTTCAGAGTCAAATCGTGAACAAACTCGTGGCCGAGTATGGAATAAACATGCATATCTTCCAGCTACGGCTCCGTATAGGTGTGTTGTTTTGTACCATGCGCGTACCGCCACATTGATACACAAGGCTTCCCACAACTTACGACTGTCAGCACATAAGTCTTGTACTCCATTGCCTTCATGTTTGTGTTTATGGCAACGTGGTAGTGTCCGCTTACGACTCGGATCCACATTTGCACTATAGATTTTTCTGGGTTATAATTGCGCACAAGGTAAATAACCCATTAGAAATTGAAAAGTTTCATCCTCAGAGTGTCTCGCAGAAACAGTTTCTTCAAGATGTAATGCATACATTTCGGTTTATTTATTTACATTGTATTTGAATTCCGTTGTTAGAGTTTAAAGTGCCCTTTTGAGTAGGCAAAGTCATATGTGTGAACTGAACTGTGAACCTAATCACCATTAATACTAAATGCACGTCCTCTGCTTGAAAAGTTAGTTTCTACCTTATTCGGAAGTTGTAACCAAATCTACGACATTTTTATACGAGTGAGTATACAGTGATTTTCTTTAGTGATCTACCATTTGAGCACGTTGGTTGATTTTCATTTACGATTTTTGATAAGTGCTAAGTGATAAGGCCATGCCAAATAGGAATTTTGTTAAGCGTCAAATCAAATTTGACAAGCCTAGGTACCTATTCACAAAAACACACGAACCAAAAACAAAAACACAAATATTTAACGACAAAAACAATGCATTATATATATTTTAATAGAAAAAAAACCATAATCAAAGTATATGAAACAATGGGATGAATTACGTAAAAAATACTAATTTAAGCACGGACTTAAAACATTATTATGGTTTAATATATAATGTCTAGTGTTTCTTTACGTAAAATATAAAACTTACCGCTATAAGACTATATGAGAATCCAAGCCATACTGTTAATATTAATGGATAAATGGTTGTAAATGCTAACAGACCAAATACTGGAATAATTGAGATTGTTGATAATATTAGTAAAAATCCTCGACAACCAAACTTGTCCTAAAATAAAACAAAATAAACCATAAAACACAATAAGCCATACAAGTACCAGCTGGGGTTGCCGACGATGCGATAACCCCTGATCATCGAAAATGACCTTCAGACAGGTGATTTTTCACAGTACCCATTTACACCTGAGTGGAGTGGAACAATTGTAGGTTAATTTCTTGCTCAACGAAATTAGCAGTGTCCCTAATGGGGATTCAACCCAGGACCTCTTAATCCCAAAGCGCTCGTCGAACCACTGCACCACTGCTCCTACATAGGAGCAGAGGTCGACCAAAAACAACATGGCAACGAACAGTAATGCAATAATTGAAAAACGTAGTATATAGTTTGGCTCAAACACTACTTGAACTTGCTTAAGACAGAAACCAGTGGCGTATACTTGTTGAGGCATTATGTCACAACAGGGATGAAGATATTAAGTAAGTAAGAAAGTGTGAGTCTGTACTTACGACAAATAAACCAAGAAATGGAGATATGATCATAGGTACATCATATACAGCACTCGATATATACGCTGATCTTTCGGATGTTAAATTATATCTCATATTTATAAATTTGCTGAAAAATAATTGAATAGTTACATGAAAAAAAAACACGATTCGTATACAACTGACGCCACTCACGGTAATGACGGACGTACACTGTCTCATTATTATTGGCGTTCGGATGCAAACGCTCAGAAACGAGCAAAGCAGTTTTGCATGCGATATTTTAACACAACGCCGAACACAAATTGGACTTGTCTGTTTGATATTGTTAAGTCTTAATATCAATTTAAAATTCATGACTCTGGATATTGAAGTGCATGCGTCGGTTCGAATATGTTTGAAACCTGTCGAAACCTCACCCCGTAGATTTATTGAAAAAAACTTTAATATTATTGCTAAACCTTGGAGATATTGTAGAACTCTAGATCGTTTTTCAGATAAAAAAGATACTTGATTAAAACAGACATGGCGTTTTGCTATACTTCAAATCTCTTATACAAGTACAAAAATGTATACATTTTTTATTTATTCATTGGGTTAAACGCCATGTCGCCAGACTTATGGGCATTTTTCGGCGGCCCGCTTATTTAACATAGAGCTTTCCTGAACATTTGTCTCCAGTACTCACTTATACTTCCACAACATTGTCAACTTCTCCATATACCTAAATAATGTCGAAAAAATTGACAATATTGTTTCATGTAAAACTTACCTTGAGTCAGCTGTAAATGGTATTATACCACTGTATGCGAATACTATTGTCAATAATAACATCCAATATGACAATGAAAATGTCCGAACATCTTTCAGTTTCTGAAAATATATGACCGTAGAAAGCATACATCTTTTTCTTTGTCTTGTTTGATATTTTCTATGGTCATGCATCAAGGCCAAAGAAAGAGGCCCGGGCAAGGACCCACAATAGTTTCCTAAATTGTGGTTTAAATATTACTACGGCTAGTACTGCATAACCATGTGTTGCTAAAACATAAGAGACTCTGTATTGTGTAGTTGGTTTAGGCGTCAACTTATCCAAATAACAAGCCTATGTTCATGCTTCAAAAGGTTTGGACCCTAATCAATGTTTCGAAGGGTTGTGATGGTTGGGTCTCTAATAAGATGTTTCGCATAAACTCGTGTGCTTCTTCGTCATTATGAAACAACTAATGATTACAATAACTATTGGTTACGAAAACTTGAAGTATGGAATTGTAAAATTTACAAACATGTTTTATCACAAATTACGACTAAATTACAATTCCATACTTCAATTATTCGTAATAAAGTTACTTAATTTTCTTATAATAGGAGCATAATAGAATTGATATGGTATTTTTGGATGCAGTGAATGTTTATTGACACATCCATTAACATAACGTATGTAATTCTGGATATTAATATAAGTATGGACATGTTACAATGCGACTAATGGGCACAGCCCGACAATTGGAATGCTAATTGTACATTTCTCGTATTAGCTAAGCTAATTGCACAAATTCCTAGAACCTGTTTTAACCCCTAGAGGCAATTGTTTTGCCACTGTCCTTTCAATGGCGTAAACCCGATAATTTCTCGCTTTCGGTATTGGTTTGTGGCGTTCTTTTAATAACACTTGAACTGTGCGAGTCAGATGTGTCGCCTGACGATAGCATACCCGTTATTTAACCTTTTTCTGAAGAATGGGGAATCAATAGGAATACAAAGTTTCACAACAATACCTCGTGCAGTTTTAGAGTTATGTCCACGACAAAGTTTCAAGAGTATAAAAATAAAAAGAGGCAATAACTCCAAATCAGGCAAGGAAGAGTTACAGTTCTTATGCACTGCACTTCTACTTTATGAGATATATCTACATACAAAGTTTAATGAAAATACCTCATGTAGTTTCAGAGTTATGTTCAGGACAAAGTTTCAAGTATAAAAAGAAAAAGGGGCAATAACTCCAAATCAGGCAAGGACGAGTTACAGTTCTTATGCACTGCACTTCTACTTGATGAGATGTATCTACATACGAAGTTTCATGTTGATACTTCCAGTAGTTTTAAAGTTATGTCTCGGACAAGGAATGTGACGCCGACCCCACCGCCGCCGTGGACTCCATGAGTAACACCTATATGTCTCTTGAATATGTCAGGGGACATAAAAGAGTAAACAATCTATAAACAGCTCCCTCTTTGCCTTTGGTTAGGTTGGGAATTGCGTTTTTATTGTTGCTGTTCCTGGTATGTTTTCTAGCTCAGTCTTCGAATTAGTATTTTTTACTAGATTTAACGCCGTGTCAACACAATTTAGGTCATTTACGGCGTCCAGCGCACCTAACCTAGCTTTCCTGGACCATTGTCTATAACCAGTACTCACCTACCCTTCCACAAGGCCGGAAACTTCTCCATATTATCTAATCAATGGAGGAAAATCGACATTATTGTCAAATTTTCATGGAAGGGTATAACCTCCCCGGGTGGGATTCGAACCCGCACCCCTCGGGCACGAGATTCCAAATTCCGGCGCGCTACCAACTGCGCTATCGACCCGGGTTCTTCGAATTAGTGACAGCTTGTGTAAAACAGCAGGTATAAGCCGAGATAATGAAAAAGTTACTAATGTAACAGACATTGGTAAAAATACTAGTGGTGTTACATACCATTTCTTTTGAAGATGTTTTGACTTGTTCCACGTTCCCTAACTGTTTTACACCATACATGTCCAAAGTGCTGACAATTATAGCGGAGAGAAAACTTACACCACATAGGGCTGCTCCTGTAAAAGATTTATGTTTTAGGTATTATTTATGTTGATCTGAAAAGAAAGATTTTAAAACCATGTGGTGATTCACTGTTTTAATAATTGTTCATTTTCTCATTCACAAAATAATCGTGATGGAACAAACGTGCTATCTTTTGAAGGGAAACCTTCAGGAAAAAGGTAACTCTTCAGGAAAGGCTTCTAGAAATTGTTTTTGTCAGAGCTGGGGTTGAATGGCCTTTCAGTTTTCAATGATCGCAAATCTAATTTTGGGTCGAATAAACCAGCTACCAAGGATTGAGTAAATACATTACATCTCGAGTATGGTTAACCCATTAAAGTATAACATTAACTACAAATTGGTCAGTTAAGAAGAAATTCAAAACTATACTTAGATGATTAGTAAAAGTAAAATCATTAGTTCTACCTGACATGCAATGAATTGAACGTCAACAAATGTTAGAAAGTACGTTTAATGTACACATTTTAAGTTTTGAACAACATCTATCATTAAGAATCCTACCTCCAAACAAAGTCCAAGTCAAACCAAATATGTTTCTAAAATGATCTGTAAAGAAGAAATTAAGCACACTTCCCATTCTTGATATTGTCATCATTACTCCGAGTGCAAAGGCTAATTCTTTATTCTTGAACCAGTAGGCACCAATGCGAAACTGTACAACTGTAAAAAATCAAATACATTTGTACATGTACTATGTCATATGTACCACGTTTAAATATACAGCAGTAATATTGCCCGTTTTCTCTCAACTGTCAAAGCTTGAATAATTTCACGGTGACTGAATGCATTGTTTTTGTACTGGTGGACTAATTGTTATCAAAAATATCTTGACTAAAACATATCATACGGCATAAGCAGCTTTACTCGATCATAATACACACTTTCGGAAACTCATGGATGTATTACGACAATAATTTTAACAAATGCATTCACCGTGAAATTATTCATGTTTTGACAGTTGAAAAAAAAAACGAACAACGCCATCCAAATAATGTTGATTATGTTACTAAAAATAGCTTGCTGTTCAAACCCGTTCGATCTCTGGATCAGACTTTGGTTGCAATGCTGGACTATTTTATAATACTGGCCTACCCTTCCGCAATCACCGACAAGAACTCTTTATACGTAGTGGCATCACGCGTAATGACCACTCAAGAATCAATCTAATCCGATACGAAGGATTCAAAATGAAGTATTCAGACAAAAACTGTTGGACCAGGGGCGTGACATCAGACTACCCTGAAACGAACTATTCCATTTTTAGTAAACATGTATCTTCATACGCCCATCAGAGACGGGGCGTATTATGGAATCGCCAAAGATAGACGCCTGTCTTGGCGGGCGTATCACTTTGTAAGGTCACCTAAAGACAGAATGACTTGAAACTTTGTAAACATGTGCGTTGCATACCAAGAATAGCAGAGCACAAGATCCTTAACTCCACCTATTGCAATTTTGGAGTTATTTTCCTTTGGTTGCTTTGAATAGAGCAATTCTTGCTGTGTCATAACTTGTTGAAACAAATTGTATACTTGTCTTTTTTTCTATATGAGACAAAATGCAGTGTGTTTAATCTACACAAACGACGGGCGTACTTTGCTTCGTCAAACAGTGGTCTTTGTTAATCAAATAAAATGAATCACGATATGCTTACTGCTGATTGCACCATTTCCAGATCCAAAGAGTAGCCGTCCCAGCAACATGACCGGAAACATTGCAGGTGTAGTTTTAAACATCACACCAAGTGCAAACACTGATGTACCAGCCAAACATAAGAATGAAAACAAGATGGCTCCCACTGTAAATAAGACAATATACTTTAAGTATAAGAAAATGTAAGGAATGGTGCTTTATATCGCTATATGAACATGAGTAGGTCGTAGCGTATCGCAGCGGTCAATCTACCTAACCACTGCCTCTGTAATTTGAAATCATATTCAACCGAGTGAATTAAATTGCAGAGACAAACATTTTGTTAAAAATTGATTTATGCTAAAGTCATGAAATGATTAGACAAATATAAATGTACTTTTACATTTTGAACATTATTATGGTATAACAGCGAGATATCTATACGCTTTGATTCTTTCCTTTAGGCCTCGTTTTTATCCTGTTTAATTAAAACCCGGGTCGATAGCGCAGTTGGTAGCGCGCCGGGATGTGGATACTCGTGCCCGAGGGGGTGCGGGTTCGAATCCCACCCGGGACGGTTATACCCTTCCATGAACATTTGACAATAGTGTCGATTTTCCTCCATTGATTAGATAATATGGAGAAGTTTCCGGTCTTGTGGAAGGGTAGGTGAGTACAGGTTATAGACAAGGGTCCAGGAAAGCTAGGTTAGGTGCGCTGGACGCCGTAAAATGACCTAAAATTGTGTTGACACGGCGTTAAATTCAATAAATAAAATAAAATAAAATATCCTGTTTAAAGATGATGTCACTGTACGGAAGGGCGGTCAATGCTCGGTCTCCCCTAGCTCGTGCATTTTGTAATTAGTCATCGTGAGTATACTGTAACTTAAAGTTTAATGCGATTAATTAAGATGATGATGGTAATGCAAGACGATGATGATAATGGTGATGATAATGATAAAGATGTTAATGACAATGATGGTGACAATGCTAGGTTGTTTGTGATAATAAGTTATTAACAAATGATTGTACACTGTGAAAAAGAATGAGGAGTTAAAATATAAGCCAGTAACAACAACATACCCATGTTGCCTAATTTATCAATAAGAAATCCTGCTCCAATCACCACAGCAGCGTTCCTGAAAAATAACTATCAAACAATCAAATGTCTTTTTGTATAGTCATTGTTTATTTTTCAATACTATAATAACTGAGTAATTAATTAACTATTCATAAATATGTTTGTGCTGTTTAAGAGTTACAAATTATTTCTTCTAAGTATGTATTTATGTACTAGATCACAATATATCTGTTTGGCATGATTGAATATACATTACTTCATTGTGTATATTGATTATGTATATGTTACAGGGAATGTGTGTAACTAGGGATTTCACGTAATCCCTAACCAAGTCAGAGAATTCACGAAATCCCTGGTGATTTCAGGGAATACGTAAAATCCCTGATTTCACTAGGAATAACATGAAATCTCTAAAATATGATATCATTTTCACACAAATTCCCTGACACGATTGCTAATACAGATTACGTTGATTAACGATGAAAATCATACATTCATTTGCCATTAAATAATCAACTCAAACACTTTAATTATTTACAGCAAAAGTTTTATGCATCTAATCAAGTCAGGGAATTCACGTAATTCACGAACAAATACCGATGCTTTGGAAACCCAAGCTATAATACCATAATTGCATTCACATTACAAAAATGTCAATGCATAACCGAGAAAACATTTAATTAGTTGAACTTTACAGAACATTGAATCATAGTTTACATTTAAATCATGATAATTATGTGGTCAGGGAATATGTGTAAAATTTGTAAAAAATCAGGGAATTCATGAAATCCCTAGAAAATTTCAGGGTTTACATGTATTCCCTAACATAATTTTACGTAGCTGGCGATTACATGTCATCCCTAAATTTCAGGGATTACGTGAAATCCCTGGTTACACACATTCCCTGTACATAACATATATATATTATAACACAACGTATAGTTAATTGAAGGTAAAATTAATGGTCTTTATAGCAAAGCGGTTTCATCAAACAACCTTTCTGTACCCAGGTTAATGGTTGGTTGGGACATAAGATTGTCAAAAATCGTATAATTTTGAAGTAACCAATGTGGTCGTTATAGCGGAATTTATACAATGAAAGTGCCTACATCCTTAAACAGTAATTAAGTGATACGGAGAAGTGATGATTTACCATTACAAAAATGGCCAAAGAAGCAATTTAATGCTTACTTTCATGTGAATTTTAGCCATTAACTATATGTATATGAACTATAAAAAGATACAATAATAATTGACAAAATTATCATTTCAACTTGAATATGTTGTCTGTATTATTACATATGAAACCGAGCAAACTGTGCCAACGGCAGTTAGTTATGGACAAGCTGTTTAGATTCCAGAAGTTGTTCATATAAACATGAATATCATAAAAAAATAAACTCACGTCCAAGCAAATATGGCATAAAATAAATTATAATCATCATCATTAATGCCAAGGCAGTCTGTAGCGTTACATATATTCGAGGCATTGTTATAAACAGCAGTTGTACATACCTAAAATAGACAACCAACATGTGAGAGACACATATTCTTCCATTCAAATTAGGCGGAAAAAAACCGGAATTTCTGTCCCTTTAAAGTAAATCTTTTGTATCTATCTATATACAGTAATCGTTTTAAAAGGTTATTCATTAGAAAGCCATAGTACGCCAAGAGAAGGGCAGCTAACTTCCCTAAAATCATTTATAAATAACGCACCTAATGTGCGAATTTCGCCGCTTGGTAGGAGTTTCGATCCTTATGTAAACTTCACAAATTTATTTCATATATCCATATATGGTAGAGCAATATTCATTCAGATCTCCTATAAAAGTTAACAATGCCAGCGGTAGGCATCCCCAGGTAGCTAAAGTCTGATATATTAAAGTATGTATTTTTTCTTACCGGGCATGTTAACTGGTCTTGGAGTACACTAGGCATATCAAAACAGAAATATGTTCCAAATGTTAATAGACTATCAAACACCAATATAATAAATCGATACGAATCTGAAACAAAATCAATAGGTAATTAATGGTAGGATGCGCGCCAAGGAATCAAGAGGTATTGGATTCGAACTCAAGCACGGTGCGCAAGTAATTTAAATAATTATCTGCGAACGCTGTACTTCACCCACGTAAAATGGAATCCAGCGAGGATAGTAAAACTTCGTTTCTTCAATGTGTCGGCTGCACCAATGTGGAGTAAAAGACTCCCGGGAAGATCGACAGATAGATGCTAGTAGCCCAATGACAAGAGGTAACTGATGCAAAGTCGATGATGGTGCTGAAGCATGAAAAGACTATCAAGCGCAATTATTTTCTTACTTTGTATTTTAACATTTCTAAGCAATATCACGGTGGTTTATCGACTTTCTCGCTTTATGCATCCGTCCCATAAAATCAAGGCTTGTTACGGACCCGTACGTGCAGACAGTCGTAGGCCGTGGGAAGCCTTGCGTTTTAAGGTGACGGTACGCACATGGTTCAAAACAACACATCCGTACGGAGCCGTAGACGGAAGATATGCATGTTTAATCCATAATCGCCCACGATTTAGTTCACGATTTGACTCTAAAACTGATACGTGTATCCTGAGCTCATCTCACGTACCCTGGTAAAAACGTAACAGTCCGTACGGGTAAGGAAGACTTCGTACGGTTCCTTGCGGAGCTTGATCGCACGGCGCCCGTGCGGTGCCCTCACGGATATTTTTATGTTTATGGGACTGTAGCTTTACTTGGACAGGCCAAGTTTACTTGATCAAAACTATTAACCAGTGCTACGCAAACAAATTAGACAGTAGCTGATAACTGCCTTACATGGTACACGACAGGCGGAAGAGTGTTGGAAGAAACTATTTTATTACTAAACTCGGCGAAAGTACAAAGTATGTAGTTCTAGCACGAGAATCGAACCTACGGTCCCCTGATCGGTAGATTAAGAAGGCAATTTACCAATAACTCTGTCCTGAGCAGCTAATACAAGAGGTGATCTGTTTGTCGACTATTGTCATATTTACCTTATTGACAGTCACAAAATTACAAACTCCATTTTAACAATTATCTAACTTTCTAAATATAGGTTCAATAAATACTAAGTCATTTTCATATCACCTTGACTCATGGTAACCCATATTCGCAGACCCGGAGCACGTGGTTTAACGTAACTTGTATGTTTATTTTATAAGCCTTTATTTCAGGGTTAGAGGATAACTGTCATTGTCTGAATTCTGTAGAGAAAAAGTGGTATAAAAGACCCGATGTATCTATGTAACAAAACAACAATTTCCATACATTTAACGAGTAATCACAGGCCTTATATACGTCTAAGCCACACTATTATTTTTTTGTACAAATTTATACATCAGCGTAGTGCTTATTTTGCAACATAGACATCATGTGACTAAATTTAGCTTTCATTAACAATAAGGATACTTAATAACACTTACTTCGATTTGGATCCATCTTGACTTCTAAGTGTAAACAATCTTGTATCCTAGCAACAACCACTTTAATATATCATCCTAATATACACGCACTTGTAGTCTAAAGGACTTAAATCACTAAATTTACCTGAAAACATGGTTGAACAAAATGGACCTGATACACATGGCTTATTCGTAATTTACCCTGTACTGTTTAGTCATATTATAACTTGTAATCATGTTATAACACATTATCTTATCAGGACCTATTTAAACGTAAGTCATTTGTTTTTATGTAAAAACAATGAAGTGAATTGGGTATCTTAAGGTTAGACATTTTGGTCAAGTGGTTATCATTTGCATTGTATTTAAATATACAGTACCCTATGAAAGTTCTTGAACAAATGAAAGTTAGAGAAAAATGATCAAGTGTACTGCAAACAATTTTACTCGTAATTAAAGTTTATTAATCTAAAGTAGTTTATATAGTATGTTGATCAGGGGCAGATCCATGATTTTTTTCTAGGGGGGGGGGAACTTTTCTAGGGGGGTCCGAACTTTCGAACCACAACCACATTATACACATTTTGCAGAAAAAATGCAACATTTAAATAATAAAAACTATATAACCATTAAATCTATGTTAAGCACCGAGAAAAATTGCTTCATGCTACTTAAAAATGACTTACAGTCAAGAAATACACTAATGGACATGTACATTTTACAAATTCAAGGGGGGGTTAACTAATTGATAACTAATTAATTTTGATTCTTGAATTTGCTCCGATGGCTCTTAAGTTTGATTCTCATTTTAATAACTAAATGTGAATCAGTTTATCCTAAAAACAGAATTTAGTCTAAGAACATATGCAGGGCACTGTATATTGGCCATTTTTATGTAAGTCTTAGATTAACATATGGGTACAGTCGATCATGTGTTAGTAACTTAGTAGTCATCTGGTTATAGGGACAATCCAGTCAGTGACAACATAAGTTTAAATTAAACATATCTTGGACACTTGATTTATTACAGTATTCCTTGACTGTTATCTAATCAGCAATTATAGAATATAAACAGTACTTGAAAATGATAACAGAAGTAGAAATGCAACAGCTACAACCACACATACTGCAGTTGTGACATAATGTATGCAGACATTGAGGTAATTGAATGTCTGTACTATAGTTCATACTTATGTAGGCATAGGCAGCCTAGCTTTAGTAAACAGCTAAGACACACTGGCATCAGAGTCCTCACATTCTTTAAATACGCACATATAAAATATTTTGATAACAAACACAATTGAAAATCGCCCTGTATACATTACTGCATACGAGTTATAACTATACTTTCATCATATAATATTCACTATATTATGTATAAGGTAGTGTGCATGTATGTATGCACAGGGAACTATATATAGGGACGTTTGCTTTATTTTATGATCATAAGATATGGACTCTGGTGCCAGTGCTAAGACAGGATTCAAAACCAATGATGATCTACGTATGCCATAACTAGTTTAACATTGTTACTATAGGACATGCCAATTTTTTCTACCATCAACAATATAATAATATTGTTGGTGCTAATAATGGAATATCAGTACTTTTATACAGGTTTCAAAAGAAGCATGAAGAACAATACAACAAAATCAGTTTAGTAAATAACAAATATCACTTTTATTTACATCATTAGCACATGTAGACAATACCAACAATATATTGACAGATTTCAACAAACATATTTAGGGTTGCCTGCAAGACTCTAGTAACTCACTCTTTAACACAATGCACTAACTATACAGTCTTGTGGGCAACCCTCAATATATCCATAAGCTAAAACATAGATTTAATCAAAACAAGTACAATGTGTGCCTCGACCAATATGTCATTCTATGTATTGAATAACATGACATAAATAGCCTGTGCATATAGACCCAAGACAATGAATACATTTTCAGAGCTTTTTTTCAGTACTTGGGGAAGGAGCCTGAGGCCTTTTTATATATAGAACATTTGGGAAAATTTTATCGCAATTTTGTAGAAAGGGGAACAAAATATCCAAGGTAAACTCCAAATTAGGGGAAAACTGCATGATTTTAAAGAATTTCAGGAGGGGAAGGCGCCTGTAAACGGCCCCTGTTATATAAAGGAAAAAAAGTCTGAATTGAAGTATCAATTACGTAAATTTACTCAGTTAGTCAATACATATTTATAGAAAGAAATCAGTAAGACATGAATCTGCACTAGGTCATTTTGCACAAGCTATATCTGGGTAAAATGTAGTAAAGAATTATTCTCCAGCCTTAACTCTTGAAAAAGTTATATCAAATGATCATGGCAGGTTTAAAACAGCTGCTCCACTAAATGGCAGCCCCGTAAAAAAGTCAAATTTCAAGCAAAAATCATTCTATAGTCAAAGGTAAAATCATATTCATTAGACATGGTCTCAAGCTGAAAGTTTGCTTTAACTCACATGTCTCAATGGTCTAATACATAAAAGTTGGTAGCTTAAATAGACTTGCATGTCTTATGCTGAAAGTTGATGTATTCAACCAATTTCATGCTGAATGTTGAGCTGACCTCAGAGTTGTTAAATAGACTGGTATTATGTTAAAAGTTCATATATTCAAATAGACTGGTCTCATGTTGAAAGTTCATATATTCAAATAGACTGGTCTCATATTGAAAGTTCATATATTCAAATAGACTGGTCTCATGTTGAAAGTTCATATATTCAAATAGAATGGTCTTATGCTGTAAGTTCATATATTCAAATAGACTAGTCTAACAGTGAAAGATCATATATTCAAATAGACTGGTCTCATGTTGAAAGTTCATATATTCAAATAGACTGGTCTCGTGTTGAAAGTTCATATATTCAAATAGACTGGTCTTACAGTGAAAGTTAATATATTCAAATAGACTGGTCTTACAGTGAAAGTTAATATATTCAAATAGACTGGTCTTACAGTGAAAGTTCATATATTCAAATAGACTGGTCTCATGTTGAAAGTTCATATATTCAAATAGACTGGTCTAACAGTGATAGTTCATATATTCAAATAGACTGGTCTAACAGTGAAAGTTCATATACTCAAATAGACTGGTCTCATGCTAAAAGTTCATATTTTCAAATAGACTGGTCTAACAGTGAAAGTTCATATATTCAAATAGACTGGTCTCATGCTGAAAGTTCATAAATTCAAATAGACTGGTCTCGTGTTGAAAGTTCATATATTCAAATAGACTGGTCTAACAGTGAAAGTTCATATATTCAAATAGACTGGTCTTACAGTGAAAGTTCATATATTCAAATAGACTGGTCTAACAGTGAAAGTTCATATATTCAAATAGACTGGTCTAACAGTGAAAGTTCATATATTCAAATAGACTGGTCTAACAGTGAAAGTTAGACTGGTCTCATAAAAAATGTTGATATGTTTAAATAGACTGGTTTCATTTTGTAGGTTCACTAGTAGAGGTTACAGGTGGTAAATGTACTTGATTAAATAATCTATCTTTTATAACTTGTGACATAAGTCCATGTATAGCTTCCATTGTTGTTTTACATCTGAAAATAAAATATTTACAACTATTACAGCACTAAAAGAAAAGAAAAATGAAATTGCATTATAGTCTAAGTTTCATATTTATGCATGTTCACAGACTTTAAAGTTATTTTCCTGGGTCATCAGGCTACTGGTACATCTACTTATCTAGAAATCTTCATGGGGAGTACCCATTTGTATTTTACTCCACATAGTGCAGCCAACACATTAGTGCAACTAAATTACACTGTCCACACAAGTACCCATTTACACTTGGGTGGAATGAAGCAATGGCACAAAAATTTCTTGCTCAAGGAAATTAGCAATGCCCCTGTGGGGGTTTAAACACAGGACCACTGAATCCCTTAGGGACGGTTCTACCATTGGACTACTGCTCAAAAGTTCTTGGGAAAAATGAAATTTTGAGAAGTATTGATCATGCCTACAAGTTATTTAACTAAAGTTAAAAGCCCACTCATGTAATGTAATTTGAATCATATGTTGATACACTAATTTGATCATATGCTGATTTTGAAATTTGCACAGATGACTTTTTCTTTTTCATGGGTAAAAAAGAATGTTTTTTTCTTCTCAAAACAGGATTTTGTCCAAGTACCTTTGGGGGCATTTTATAACATTTATTGAGTTTTTTTTAATGGCAGTTGTCTGAAAAGGTAATCTTTACTGTCAGTTTCACATTTTTCAGAGCTTTTTTTATAGTAAATATTGACTAAGTAAACTTGTGGTGGTACAACATGAACATGCTGGATTAATTTGACTATATCCAATGGCTGACAATGCAGAAGTGGATTCAAAACCAAGACCTCCCACTTTGCAATCCTATGCTCTATCTGAGCCATGACTAGAAAAAAGAATGATCTACGTACCCATCTTTGGTAGATTTAGCTAATTTATCTTCAGATTTTTTCTCACTTGTATCCATACCTAACATAAAACCACCACGACCAAGCTGGGCTTCTGATTGCTCTAATTTATCTGATAAATCAAATATTTGACCAGTTGTGTAATCAGCATTCTGAAATTTAAAGGGATATATAGACAAATGACTGTGCCAAAAGTATAGAACCAAATTTAGTCGTTAAAACAGTATCAAGAACATATAAAATCACTTACTAATAACATCTGTCACTTATAACATTCAACTGAACGAATTAAAACATGTGACATATACATTGTTGAAAACGAAAGTATGATACTGAGGGAAAAATAAAGCTATTTATAGATTTATTATATGTTGTACTTGCTGAAATTAAACATTTTCATTAGTCACTTCTTGTCTTTTCAACATTCTTAGGTGGTTAGGATATCTTTTAATAGAATAACATGTATACTAATGTTGCACAATAACAAGCTCTAGTATCTTTTCCTCAGTAAATGCATATTTTAACACTAATCTATTTTTAGCTAACCTGACCCACGTGGGTCTAGGAAACACCCTAAATATAAAGAGAAAATATAGAAATATTTTGACCAGTGAATCAGTTTGTCTGTTTCAATCACAATTATAAAAAATTAATGCAGAACTAGGAAAATTGGAACTGAAAAGTTTGCCCACTAATCCGTTTAAATAAAAAGTTGTAAGCGAACATCAGAAACAGCAACAGTAAAAACCCACTGATTGTCCACACAATTGAAAAGCTCAGAAGGGGATTTTTTAAATTTTTAAACTTTTGTCATTAAACTTAAAAGCGATGCCACTTACAAATAATGAAATGAATGTACATAACAAGAAGTATAATATGGAAGCCACATTAAAGCCAGATTTTAATCAAGATCTGATCATAAATGACAGAGATATCCAACATATTAAAAACTTTAACACAATAAACACATAGGGAAATAATCAATAATTAAGCCATGTAGAGTTGTGGTTACTTTCTAATTCTGTTCATCGCAAGGCATGTTATCATTGTATGAAGTTTCATAAAGATCTGACAATAAATGGCAAAAATATCTGGCTAACAAATTTTTTCATTGAAAAATCTGGCTAATAATATCATTAATGTATACTCAATGTATTACTCATAGCTATGTGCTGGTAAAGTTAAATGGTTAAAATGTTGGACTGGTAACCTTTAGATAGTCAGAGTCATGTTGGTTCAAATCACATCCTCATTATTTCTTAATCTTACTGCTCACTACTGAGAGACCAAGAAGCCGACTTAAGAGTGATTAATCTGTTTTACTCGCACAAATCAATTTTCACTAACCTTAGGCTCATGGGTAACACATAGATTTCTTATATTTGGCAAATTGCCATACTTAGATATCCAGTCAACCTTATGACCGTTAGTCCAATCAATTCCAACCAAATGTCAGTTTTCTAGCAATATATATGCTAATAGAATACAAAATGAAAACAACAATATTTGATAAGTAACAAGTTTAGTCACTGAAGTGGTAAGATGAAAGTAAAGCCTTGAATGGATGATACTTACAGTTATCAAACTTGAAGAACTTAATGTGTTCACCCAATATTTGTTCCAAAGAGATTCCAATAATTTTCTGTCTAAAGCTGATTTAAAATAAGACATCTCTAAAGAATAATAACTGAAATATGAGAAACCATCAAAGCATTACAGCTTGTTCATTCTGACCTGAGACAGACTAAAGGTACTCATTCACAGATTTCAACTTAAATATCAACTTTTTCTAAAACTATCAAAATTGTATGGAAATAGACTATATCCGGAATTCAAATATTTGGGTTTTTCCATGTAGGTACAAACAAACTTTCACTGTTACAATGAAAACACGTGTACAAAGAACAATAGGATTTAATCCATATTTCGTGATTTTCATCAATAATGTGTAACAAACTTTGTTTGTACCTACATCGCACGGACGGAAAAACCCACAAATTTGAGTTCCGAATTAAGTCTATTATGTTTTGAAGCAGAAAAGTAGTGTTCTGATAATGACAATTTTAGTGCAAGTTGACATACAACTACAAATGATGGTGTTTCATGTAGTAAATTTTTACCCTGTATGTCACGGTATAGACACTTTTAGTGCATTTTTGTGACTTTTAGTGTATATTTCTTGCAACATATAGGTCAGTTTGTCTTAAAATGATAAAAAAAAATTTTTTTTTGACACATTTACAGACACTGAATGGTATTTTGAAATTATAGAAAAAAAACCCAAATCTGTGAACAAGTACCTTTAATTAATAACATGCTTAAGAAACTACTGTACACAAGAGGTAAACTGATCAAATAAATGTAAACATTCATATTGTACTTCCATGGATGAAAGTTCCAAATTCTTTGAATTCCAGAATTTTAACAAAGCTTTAGCAAAGAGAAAACACCTTTTTGGAGTTCGTTCTGAAAATCCAGAACTTCAGATTCTATCACTCATGTATGTCTTGTCTCAGGTCAATGGGAAATTATCTTATAAACATATATATGTATAATGTAGCTAAAATACAATTTATTAGTCAACTATGACATGTGTTTAAGCCATTACTCGTGATCCTTCTATTGCCTATGAGGATGATCATTAAGCTGTTTTTGTCTTAATGCAACACTCAGATTAAGCAAAGTAAATGTACCATGTCTTTAGAAATAGTTCTACATCACACTGGTGCACCATACTTATATCTGCTTCACCAGCCATTTTCTTTAACTTTCCTCCACACTTTTCTTAACTGGTACTCACTAGGGGCACGTTCCGCAAAGAAATCGCTAGATAGCGCTTCGCCCTCTGGTACCTTTCTTGCACCATAAGTATTTACTATGTGACACCAAATCGAGGGTACCAGGGTATGAAGAGCTAGCTAGCGATCGCCTTGCGGAACGTGCCCTTACTCTTCCACAAGGGAGACAACTTCTATTTAACCAGATAAAAAACAACATTATTGCCGAGTTTTCATAGAAAGGTATGACCTGACATGGCTAGGAATTAAACTAGAATTATTTGACTCAAGAAATATGGCATGCACCCACAGCATTATCATCTAAGATATCAGTTCAAAACCTTAATCAAAGATGAAAGAAATTATAAATAGAGATACCTACTTTTTACAATGGACACCAAAGTCTTCAATCTTACTTAAAGGAATTGACTGATATTCTGACTGTGTCTCATCTGGTGCTTTATATCCTTTAGGATAAGTTCTAAATGCTCCAATATTTACCTTGCCAGCTGATATAGTACGTACTGGATCAATCTATAATATACACATATGCTTGCAGGGCTCAAATTTAACAAAAAATTTGACTACCTATTTTATGCAAGTTGATTTTATTTAAACTCGCAAAATGAAAACATCACTAGCATTCTTTTCTCCAAATTTTAAAAGCATACATAATTACTATTCATCTAATGCAAAACATACTACTATACTTAAGGTGAATCTTTATTCTTGAAATAATACTATCAATATATATGGTCGTTGCAACACTAATTTGAGCCTCTTTAGTTTAGACAGTAATATTTTTCGTTGATATCAACTCGCAAAAATTTGCAAGTTAAATTAAAGTTACTCGCAATTTTTATAATCCACTTGCATTTTGCTAGTATGCCAGCTTAAATTCGAGCCTTGATGCTTGTCATTACATTTCAACCAAAGACACTCAAAACATATGTTATAAGTACATATGCATTTTTTTGTAACTGTTGTATAGTCCTGTTTTATTAACCTGTCACAACTTGAAAAATTACAATGTCACTGAATGTGTTATAATTCAACTTCTTTTTAACCATTGAGCAACTGATCCATATAATTATTGATGATCTAACTATAAACGCGGCGATTTTGAATAAAGGCGAAATAACACATTCGAAAAGAGTAAGAAATAACACATTCAGTAACTGAGTAATTATCTAAGTTGTGACAGGTTAATGAAACAGAACTAGGACTGTCCAGAATCATCAAAAACACAATAAACAGTTGCCATTGATTAAACTGTCACATAGGTCAAAGTTCAAAATTTTCAAATTTCTGAAACTCCTGAATTTCATAATTTTAGTAGAATTTACATGGTAAGACTGCTAACAGGGATTTATAAAAACAAGAGATAAGTATTACTGTTTTTGAAAAATGGCCATTTAAGGTCAGTCAACTCTTATTTACTTAAAAATTAAATGACCCTATATGTCATATTTGTATATTTGTCAGGTTGAAAATATCTCATCAGAGATAATATATAATTGCTAATGATCATAGGAGGCTTAAATCTGCTGAAATCAGCTCATCCATTGTCAAATGACAGACCTGATTTACTCAACAATGACTGGAAAAGCAACTAGGTGCATCCCTTTTTGATATAGTAGGTGTAACATAATCTTATAACAAATTATTAGATGAAGACCCCCCAGCTAGATCAGATGGTAGCAGGCAAGTCTACTGATCGAGGGGTTTGATTTCCTGGCGGGGCATACTTTCGTGGAGCTTGATTATGAAATTATTTCTGCGGCCATTCTCCCTGCTACTAATGTTTCTTAATTATGTAGGGCAGTTGTCAGTCACTGACTAAAGTATGTGCTTAGTAGTTTGTTAACAGCTAAACTCAGAGATTAATCCTTTCCAGGAACAGTCAGTAGGTTGACTGACCGCCGTTATATGACCTATACAATGTGTTGCTATGTCGTTAAACCCAACAAAACAAAACAAACAAACAAATCATTAGATGAGGGTAAAATGTACCCACAGAGGCGATACAATAGTCAGTCAAAAGAGCAATTTCTACTGAGTCAATGTTACTTACCACAATAGCAACAAAAGGTTCTTGAAATTGTTGGTTTAACATCTGTGTGCTGACATCTATACCTGATAACCAGCAACCATAACCAGGATGACTATGATACCAACCTATAGCATTCTCTAAACGTTTAACCTGTAAGTGTAATATACTGTAAATGTTAACAAGGCCAAAACACTCTTCCAAGCAGAAGCCGAATACAGGCTGCTTCCCCAAACAAAACTGACTCTTTTTTCCCCAGTTTGGTCCTCAAAACTCCCCAATCCCATAAAATTCCCCAAGGAATGTTGAACCACATAGAAAGGGAAAATATTTGAGATACCTACCCAACACAGTCTATGTTGTTTCCTTAACCAAATAATTAAGTGCATTATCTCATTGATTTTGTAACACTTAGAATTGAATAAATTTATTTCTTTAACTGGCAATGAAGTAGGTCATTTTCCCCAAATAAGTGAAAACCACTCCAATTTTCCCCAAGAAAAAGGCTGTGGCCCCTTCCCCAAAAATGGTGTTTTGGCACAGTTATGTTCTGTGCTAACATCAAACTTATCAGCTAGCTTGTGATATAAAATATTGAATGCTGATTTATTATCCAATGGCACCATTCGTGGATATATATAAACTGACTAGTCTATTAATAAGACTTCATAGGCATATTGAGCCAAAGATGCATGAAGTGTAATGACAAAGAAAATAAATTAGTGAATTTAAATTAGCATGAAATCAAGACTAGTCAATACAATTATATATAAAAAATTTTTTTTACTTTGTATAAATTTCCAGGTAATTTTGTTGTGTATTTCATATCACGAATTCTTCATTTTGCATTATTTACAAACCTTTATTATTTTATCTTTAAATCATTAGATGAGAACACTGGCACAGACAATACCTATAGTAGGCATGACTGGTTACAGTTAGCCTTTCTGTAAACTATGCATCTTTGACTTTTTTGCACATATTTGCATACATCTGATATTCTTATCGATGGAACTCATCATTAGCAGTAGAAATTGTATTTGAATTAGAAGCTGGGACAATTTGGGACAATGGTCGTAACTTAAGTAAAATAAAGAGTGAGTTATGACCCTTTTGCCCAAAGCCTGCAAAGTTTTTATAATATTACACATTGTAAGATCATTATGAGAAGAAATTAAACAACATTGAATTAACTCACTTGTTTGGCAGCGTCAGTATAAGCAGCCATATATTCATAAGCTTGAGCTTGGGCATTTACTCTAGTTTCAGTTCCTTCAACAGGTAGTGCAAAACAATCCATGACAATCATTGTATTACCATCAACTTTTCCTAACAGCAATCCCATTACTTCGAGGTTCCCACCAGATCTGGCATGCATTACCATTTTAAGTAAAGCCAATGCAGATACCTTGATGTGTTTGAAATAATGTGGACTGAAAATATATAATTGTAATAATGATACTATCAAAGTATTTGCCTAAACATTTATTTTTTAGCCAGATTTATCATATGTTGTAAACTTCTAAGTCCTTTTTTCTCTATTCCAAATCTGTTATCACTACAGGGCTTTAGGCTGTGACATAGTGGATTGAGGCATAGGCTGTCAATTTTTTTCATTAATTATAAACATACTTAATCCATTACATTATTGAGACAGAATCTAGTTTAGCGGACGCCGGATGTTTACCGCATTCCAAAGCTACTATGTATACTTGGGTGTTGCTAAGCAGAACATTGTTTACAATGAATATTAAAACTTGTTCACATCTTTGTCGTTCATCTATGACATAAGATTTCTCAGAGTGGCAACCACCATTCTACATCAATACTATTCTGTTAGGAACATACAAAAGGTCATTAGATATATTAGTCACACATATATAGACAAACTGGTTCAAGAACTGGTTCTGGTTCAAGAAATGGTTCAAGAATCAAGAACCAGTCCACTCTTGACCTTACTGAATTAAACTGCGATCAATATACCACAAACAAATAATTGTGTTTATGTTTGGCCAAGTATAATGTTGATCACAACATTCATATTACCTTTGACAATAGATTCGCAAACTTGAAAACAGTTAAAAGAAAACTGGTTACGATTAAGTTAGATCTTATGAGCAGGACATTAAATTCAACCACGAAATTCATATGTTCGCCAGGAATTATAATTTAATTATCCTTAACAATGTTAATATTAGACCATTAAGTGATAATTTTAAAGAATTATGATTTAGTACCGTCAGCGCTTCGATATTTAATGAATAATAACATATACTAAATATCCTCCTGGTAACGCCTACTTTCCCTCCCCCAAATATTGTATCGATATGAATTACATTCCTTTGGTCATTTGGATTATACCATGTACCCATACCTGGTTTTTTTATGAATAATATTTTTTATCAAATGCTGGAATGACTCGACAGTATTTAATTGACCAAATGACCTCATCTACCTCAAAAATTATGTCTATGTAGGCCGTGCCTTCATATACATGTATTTTAACAACATGTCATGTTTGCATTATATATCTTTTCCTATACATTTTGGGTGAATATTTCATATTTTAACAAATATTAAACACATTCTTTAAATAAATTTTAACATAAATTAATAATTATAGGCATAATTTCACTTAGAATTTAGTGTCAATATGTTAGTTTTTGTAAACTCCGCCTCTTATTTAGAAGGCGCATCTCCCTCAAGTATTTGGGATGGTATTCTCTCAAGACTTGCGATTTGGACACCCCAACAAAAAATATCCGAATTGGGCTTATCCGAAACAAGTCTAGTAAAATTTGTCAACGATAAAGACAACTCACTCTTTATCCCAGGGTTTGGCTGTGAGTATATCTCGTTGTTGTGCTTTATCATATCTATATATTTCGTCAACACTACTGATTGTTTCCATATTGTTGCTCATTTCCCAAGTCTTTAATGCATTTTTGGAATCCATTTTGACGAGTTGTCTCCCTTGAATTCGGGTAAATTAGTTTTCGTATTTAGAACTAATTGGATTGAAATACAATATTTATTTATTTAAGTCTACATATTAATAATAAATTCTTTAAAAATATTATTGATTTTCATAAGATCACTGTTTTAAAAATGCGAATATTTTGAACCGACTGAACGGTCACGTGACACAAATATGGTGGATGACATGTAACCGGATGGTTGGAACAAGTTAGAATACCGAATTATTTTATGTGTTTTATTGATCTGCGTGCTCCGATTCATTTATAGATCGTGTGTAAGGGACACATGAACAATGTTTCTAACGCGTGCGTTGGAGAAAATCTTGAATGATAAAGAAATTAAGAAGGCTCACCATTCACAGCTGAAAAAGGCTTGTGAGGTGGCACTAGGTAAATTATTTGTCATTGACATTTTTAGAAACTGTCATTTTTTATTGTTTTTGCAAATGAATAGTAGATAACCACCCGTGGCATAATAGTCAAGTGTGACTGAGACGACGTAAAATGTAGATGTAGTGTTTGTTACCATTCGTTACATTATGATTTATTTCGGTCCGCGTATTTGTACCCAGTACGGTCTGAACATTCGCGTGAATTTTACTTTTTTGGCGTGAAATACGCGGATTTTCGCGTGATTGAACATGCTGTTATCATACAGACATTCTTCTGTTATATAGGGTCGTAATGGATTGCTTCAATAAGGCATAGCAAAATATTTTTTTGAGTATATGAAAATTGGTCAAATTAGCACCAATCGATGTATAAAAGTTTACTTTAATTCCTTCCATAAAGCAGAAAATAATATTCAGGTTTTTCGCTTACGAAAACGCTAATAACTTTTCCTGCTATCCAGTGTTGTCACTGCTCTAAGCCATTTTGAACTGAATTCATGTCGGTAAATAAAGTTGCGCTTCGCTCAAACGATTTTTTTTCTATCCAGAGTAGTCATTCATACTACCAACTCAGTCAATATTACACCCGGAGCTGACCGGATACTGGCTTTTATACCCTATTACTTTGTTCAAATTCAATTCTTACAAATGCCGTAACCCAATTCTAATTCGGATTGCCTTGGCAATTATTGGACGTTTATTGTGGCAAACTGAAAGTACTCATCAATGAAGGAGTTTAACTTGATTAATTGACTGTCTAAGGGTAGAAAATTGAATTTATTATACTTTTATCATGTGTATTTTTCATTTATCTTTCCATTGGTGTATCGTTTTATTGTGAATTTTTCGCATTAAAACAAGTAAAACGTTCAGACCTGGATCGATGTCTGTACGCTATAATTTTTGCTATGCTATTTAAAGCAATTCGTTAAGACCCTATGTAAATGAAAAAAAAGTTATGTAGGGTCTTATTTTTAGGACTACATCGTTGTCAGTTGATTGCTACTTGTATGATCACTAAGTGGACTGTTGGGTCTGTAAGGCACTAAGGGTTAAACTGTTACCTGTATTCATTATGATTAGACCTGTCATTCACTCATTGCAGTCATCGTCTTATGCCACTTGCTCAAGGCTTGTTAAAATTGATTTGGGCCAGTGAAAAAATATAGACTGACTAGTTGATAGTTTGCCCTTCACTACATAGTATTATATATTGACAAGTGCTAAAAAAAATAAGGTGACAACTGCATTACCTAAAAAATGTTATTTTTACACATGACAGCCTCTGAAAAAACTTATCCCACTAGCTGACATAATTATATTAATGTATTGAACATTCTTCCTGAATGTTGCAGTCTTAACCTTTGATTTGGCAAGTGCTAGCCTATCCTAATTTGTTACGTTTGAATTTTATATTAATATATTATATTATACAAAATGATTCATTTTTATTTTCACTTGATTCAATAATTTTTTACTAGTCTTGGTCTTTGGGTTGATAAGTAAAAAGGCAGATAATATCGTACAGATTTAATATTAGTATCAGTACCAATTGTCAACATGTTTTGGTTAAGAATATATTTTGCATTTTATGTGTTCTTTTAATTAACTGATTCACTTGAAACTACAATCTTGCAGATTCTTGCTTTTATAATTTACTATGTGGAGGTCAAAAGCCAGTCGTATATTATTCTGAAATTTTTTTTTGAATGAATGGATAATAGTGCTTCTTTTATACAAGTAAAATTTATCTTGAATTACTATATACTAAATATGATTTGTCTTTATATTTTTCAGAAAAGATAAAAAATGACAGCCAAAGTAATCCAGGGTAAACATTTTTTTATTTATTAAATTTTTTATATTTGTTCAATGAGTTACATTGATATATATGTACTATTTATTACACTAAGTATGGTTTCCTTAATATGCCTTTTGTTACCATGTTGTCCCTGACTACCTAAATTTGGGTAAGGGCATCTTGTTACTGCTGGTACCGTAAACATTAAGTCCGGGCAAGTAAAGTATACAGCTCCAGGGCTTTTTCAGTCTATGTCACGGTCCGAATATGGGCCCCATTCCCAATGCCAAATAATGACCATTTTTCCCAATTTCAAGAAAAAAATCCCGATCTTGTTTAATAATTCCCTTTGAACTGGATGTCTTTTGCCTTTACAAAAGAGACCTTGAGATTTCATTTAATAATAATAAATACATGAGAATTTGCATTGAATGCCTCATTGAACTGTCAGAACAAACTCTTGAAGAGCACTGTAACACTTTTAGAGACACCAAAGCAAGGCATATAAAGATTTAATGCTGAAAAATTAATGATGAAATTTCCATATTGGGTTGATTTGTTGATATTTTTTTTCCAAATTGGACTATTTACAGCATTAAAAATTCCCGATTAGGGCAGTGGCCTTTTTCCCAAAAACCCCTGCAAAAGGCCTGAGCTCATTGTTCAATCAGGCAACCTACTATAAATATTAATGTCAAGCCCTGCAACCTTCGAAAAAATTAAAATATATTCTGTTGTATGATAAAAGATTATGTGGATGCCTTTTATCATTTTATTGTTTTCAACACTTTATTGAAATTTTATTTATACTTTCAGGTCTGGAGATGACAATTCATCAGCTCTACCAATGCCAAGACAGGCTGGTTTTGTTGATGCTGATAAATACTTTACACCATTTGAACTTGCGTGCCAGTCAAAATCTCCTAGAATTGTCAACATAACTCTAGATTTTTTACAGGTAAGGACATATCTTGTCCCTAAGTGCAGCTGCAACCTTTAATTTTCGCAAGAACTCTTAATAATGTTAAATAATGATAGGCAAAATTATCAAGTAGCCCAACTTTATATAATGAAATCAGTACTTTTGACCAGCCCCCAATCAATTTTCACTAATCCTTGGCTTTGGGATAGTGGCTTTATGCCAAGACTGCTGGATGTATTTGCTTTTCCATTCAATTGCTTTGTTAGATAAAAAGTCACAACTCTTTACCTCTACTTATGACTACTGGTTAAGTTAATAGTAATTTGTGCAAGCATCTTGAAATAAAAAAGTAAAAACCAAAAAACAATGAATATAGGTCAAAATGTTACGAAAATGATCTTTTTGGGGCTTCCTTTTAAAATTTTAATATTTATTGACATATTTCAGAAATTGATCGCCTATGGTCATATGACAGGTAATACCCCAGACAGTACTACACCTGGTAAAAGATTGATTGATCGTATAGTGGAAACTGTATGTGGATGTTTTCATGGTCCACAAACTGATGAGGGAGTTCAACTACAAATTATAAAGGTTAGTAGAATGAAATCTTGTCTAATATTTATCTTATAATGAATGAAGGTAGCCTATCAGAATCATATACAGTAAAAACTCTGAAAACCGGACCTGGTCTGGACTGACCAAAAAGTCCGGTTTTCAGAGGATTCCGGTTTTCAGAGGTTTATACAGAATCACAAATTAAACTCAGGTATAGGTTTGATGGGACCCTTTCCTACATTAAAAGGATGGCTCAGCTATATCTTAATTTATTTTTCATTTAAGTTTGGTTAATTTTGGTTTGGTACGTATAAATTTAATGAGAAAAAGAGAAAATTGAAATAATAACTTTTCTTTAGTTACATGTACATGTTGGCAATGGACTTAAAATGCATTCAAATAAATAAATGATAAATATGGATGCTAATCTTATTTCAAATGAATTCATATAAACACATAACAACAACAATGTGTAATGTTTTCCAATATCTTACTCAAAATAAAAAAGACAGTCATTATATTGTCCTTACAATTAACTAACTTTGGTAATTTTGAATACAAACATGAAGCCTCTTTAATTGTATAAAAACAATAGTTAAATTTAAAATATTTTCACAAATCATATCTCTGCAACAATACATGTTTATACAAAACAAACATTATAAAAATCCTAAACAATGACAGACAAGTGTTTTTTTCACGCCTGTATAGATAAAACGCTTGGATATTTAATTTACAATTGACATCTGCTTGGGATTATAATTAACTAAATTTTTTAATACACAAATTTTTGACACTTGACGTCCAGTTTTTAGAGGATGTTTTATGCATATTTATCATTAGAAGCCATGACAAAAGGTCCGGTATTCGGAATTCAGAGTTTCCGGTTTTCAGAGGATATTTTTCAATGCATTTAATAGGGAAAAATAAGGGACTTTAAAAATCGTCCGGTTTTCAGAGGATTCCGGTTTTCAGAGGGTCCGGTTTTTAGAGTTTTAATTGTAATAGTTTAAAAATTGCAATTTTACAGTTCAAGTTTCATGCTAATGCACATATACTGAATATACTGTATTTTTACTACCTCTGAATATCACCCTGGGGAGCATTTTGCTCTATTTATTCGCAGCTTAATAAATATTAAGGTGCAATGTACTTAATTATACAAGGCTATCAGGAACCCATCCTCACCTTGGTGTAATTGTTAGTAGTATTTTGACCTGGGAAATCAATAGAGCCCACAGTGGGTATTCATACAAAATTTAATATAATCTGCAATCAGGGTGCAAGGGTAGACTCTTGCAGTGAGATCCTGGTGGAATACCCAGCTGTGGTAGCTTCAACTAGCTTATACACTTTTGTGTAAATTTATTTTAAAAAATATTGATTTTATCAATATACAAAGAAGTTATTGGCTCATTTATGGAAGGGAAAGTAAGTACTGATATAGAAAAAATATTTAGAAAAGCTGGTAAGATAAGCCAGCTGTCATTCACAACTTGAGGAATATGTTTTGTAGCATAAAATCTAAATTTTAAAAAAATCTGATATATTTTACTGTATAATAAAGTCAGTATTTCTTGTATTATTTTTTATTTCAGGCATTACTAACCATTGTGACATCTAATACATGTGAGATACATGAAGGAACTGTATTACATACTGTTAGAACATGTTATAATATATATCTAGCCAGTAAAAACCTGGTAAATCAGACTACAGCCAAAGCTACTCTCACACAGATGTTGAATGTTATATTTATGAGAATGGAAAACCAAGCGGTAATTATAATACTATAATTATTATACAGTATAACCTCTCTACAACAGCCAGCAGCCAGCCTTGACAAAAGTGGCTGTTGTAGAGAGGTGGGTGTTGTTGGGAGTTTGATTGTAATATATATATGCATATACTACTTACTACTAACAGCTGTATATGTAAATTGAAACCATAATTTCTGTTGGTTGATATGTATATTGGTAGACAAAATCTTCTCCACCCCTTAACTGGAAAAAAATCTTCACCTTTTGACTTTCAATTTTTATAATAGAGTTTTCCTTGACCTATGTTGGATCAGTGTTGATTTTTGGGTTAAAGGTCAATGCTACCCAACGGGAATGATGTTTGTCAAACATTTATTATTTGATCCTTGTCTACTGGAGTCTGGTTATGATAAAAATCTTATGACCATTTTACCATCCACTTCTGTCCAAGAACACTTGTAGAGCACTATATGTTCATTGATGGTATTGTCAAAGTATATTCAACTGTCAGTAGGACATTGATTAACCCTGCTGATTTAAATACTTAATATTCATTCGATAATCCCTGTTCACAAATATGGATATCTAATTTTATTGATCCTGGTTGTGAGCATTTAAATCAGCAGGGTTAATGTTTGCACTACTGACAGTGGAATGAAATTTATGGTAGATTATGCTGCAATGTTGTCAGGCTACTTGTTATTATTCACAGAGATTAAAATTATGGTCTTGACAAGAAGTCCTATGCATCAAAATCCCCACTGTTGTATAATATACAGTATACCATGCTAGAAACAATTAATTATTTCCTCTATAAATATTTCTTTAGATTGATGATGAGAAAGTAAGAGAGAGATCTGAAAGTAGAATGTCTAGAAGTACAGAAGGTGAACTACCTGTCACACCTGAGGTAAATATCTTTAACTTTAATCTCTTAATTGATTCTCAGTCATCCACTAGCCCTATGTCCAGGGCTAGTGAAAATTGATTTGGGCTAGTGACACTTCATATTTCATACAGTCTGGCTAGTTGATATTTTTCACCTTACTATATAACACAATAAAATATAGCTTAATAAATCAGGCTGGTGCTTGAGAAATTTTAAGGCAACGACTGGATTCTTGTAGAGGTGATTTTCATTTTACTGATTAGTCTAGACCTTAGAAAAAACAATAAAGGCTGATAAAATGGCAGGATGCATCGTTAAGATGCAAGTTTCATTTTAAATAAAGATGCAACTGAAAGGAGAAGTGTAGAGTAAGATTGAGACTTTCTATGTATTATAATTATTTTTATTATTAACACAAGTTTTATTGCATTGTCATTTTTTTACTTTGCTGTTTTATAGCAAATGTTTACCATTTTGAATGTTTGTCCTTATTGGTATTGTTTTGAATTATTTTTTTATTCTGGGTTTTAAAGCCCTGTCAGCACAGTTTTTTAGGTTTATTTACGGCGTCCAGCGCACCTAACCTAGCTTTCCTGGACCCTTTTCTATAACCAGCACTCGCCTACCCTTCCACAAGGCTGGAAACTTTTCCATATACCTAAGGAAAATTGTCATTATTGTCAAATTTTCATGGAAGGGTATAACCTCTCTGGGTGCGATTTGAACTTGTAAAACCTTAAAAATACGTAAAAATTAACTTTGAAAATAATTCAATACTTCAGGCTCCAAGATCAGTATGTGATGGGGATGAAGGAGAACAAAACCAGTCAACTGTCACAGATGATAACCAGTCTGTAGTTAACCAATCAGATGTTTCACTTACTGTTACAGGTAAAATATAACCTTAAATATGTAAATATTTAAGATATAAATGATCTAGAAAGGTTCTCATTACTATAAGATATTTTAATTGTTTAATTAAACTTTCACTTGAATGCAGTTTGATTGCTACAACATTATTTCATTGAGTACACTTAGTACACTTTTATCTATCATATATGTCTTTGTTTAGATTTAGCTGAAAACAAGTTACTAGGCGCATACTTTTGCCACTGACTGACAACTGCCCTACTTGATTCAGAATCAGGGGTTGGAGGGTTTATGACCAAACTCCACAAAAAGGATGCCCATCCAGGAATTGAACTCCCAATTGATCAAGAGACTTGTGGGCTATAAACTGAGCTAGCTGGGCGGGCTATCACATATGTAACCAAGAACAACTATCAAGGTTGATAGGGTGGTCAGTTAAAGACAGACTGCTATAGTTGACTGAATAGTTGGGATTGGGACACTCATTAATGTATAACACTGATTGTAGGGGTTGTATTGGTCTTAGGCACAGTGTAAGTGTAACATTGAATTTGTTGCAGTAATAAACATGAACTTTAAAAACAGTAAAGGTGGTGGTTTCTTTTAGCCTCTCATTTTCAGGCCCTGCACCCATTAGAAGCCTTTTTGACTTAAAAAGTCTGTTATTTCTAATTCAAAAACTT
This sequence comes from Mactra quadrangularis, assembly GCA_025267735.1. Taxonomy (NCBI): domain Eukaryota; kingdom Metazoa; phylum Mollusca; class Bivalvia; order Venerida; family Mactridae; genus Mactra; species Mactra quadrangularis. Next base: position 21,726,299 of record CM046307.1, on the reverse strand, counting down.
CGATTTATGGACAATATTCATCAAAACTGTTTATATATATTACAGATGAGGATGAAAGTCCAGAAGGCATTGCTAAACATGTTTTAAATGATATTATAAATCATATTACTTCAGAAGGTAATATTTATTATATTATAATCAATTATGCATGATTTAGGGGACAGTGTTTAATTTATTGGTATTTAAAGAGATCATACAGTAATAAATCAGTGGTGTAAATGTGAGATTTATTCAATTGTTATATATATATGGTTGATTTAAAGGTCTCATTACTTCTTATTGGGTAGTTTGGTATGAGGTTTTCCGTCTCTATTGGCAACTGGCTGTAGTATGTTAATTTTGGAAGATTTTAATATTACTACTTCTTTTGAAAATAAAAAAGCTGACCAGTGTCCAGTGTAAGATTAGCTCTGGTAAAAATTGAATGTTTTTCATTAAAGTTTCAAATAGGAAGATGCTTTTAATGGGCCTGTGTTAAACATGGCCTAATTTATTTTGTTTCTGTTTTGTTTTACCACTTCATTTGTAAGTGAATCAGTATTCATTCATTAGATTATAACTTTCGAGAAAATAATCATTAAAAAAGCTTGTTGATTAATCTAACATTTTGTTCTGACTGATACAAAGATCATTTGCTTGTAGTTTTCTTTATATAATTACTTACATTATCACATTAAAAAGATAACAACATATACTTGTATCTTCAAAATGGTTTATTATTTGTCCTGTTTTAGAGAAAAATTGATATAAATAAATTTAATGTTTACATATTGAGTCAAAAGTATAATCTCTATGAAATAGCTGTGAGTCTATGATAATCTAAGAATTCTATGTCATAATTCATTCGGTTAAATACTAAATAGATTTTATTTTGAATCTTAAATATATTTTTTATCTAGCTGAAAAAGCTTTGTATGTTCTGCATGAATTCATGCCAAACAAAAATGCTATACTGGTTTTATCTTAAAGTTTGTTGTAGTGACATTTTTATGTTAAATTTGTTCCATATTGGAGCACCCTATACAAAGATTTTCTATGGGGAAAACCCCAACAACTGGCGTTTGTAATGTAAACTATTTCAAAACTAATCAAGACACTAGAGCATTACATAAATGAAAATGCAAAACAGGAAATCTACCTTGATTATATTACATGACAATGGGCAAAAATATATAACATGACAATGGGCAAAAATATATTACATGACAATGGGCAAAAAATATATTACATGACAATGGGCAAAAATATATTACATGACAATGGGCAAAAATATATTACATGACAATGGGCAAAAAATATATTACATGACAATGGGCAAAAATATATTACATGACAATGGGCAAAAATATATATTACATGACAATGGGCAAAAATATATTACATGACAATGGGCAAAAATATATTACATGACAATGGGCAAAAATATATTACATGACAATGGGCAAAAATATATTACATGACAATGGGCAAAAATATATTACATGACAATGGGCAAAAATATATTACATGACAATGGGCAAAAAATATATTACATGACAATGGGCAAAAATATATTACATGACAATGGGCAAAAATATATTACATGACAATGGGCAAAAAGTACCTATCTTAACTATTGGTAATTCCTACATCCTTGCTTTAATCCTATGTTGTCTTTATTGCATGATTTAATTTTCCTTGGTATAACTTTGGTGTTTGGGACTATTTTCCTACATCTTTCTCTTGGTAGAATCAGGTAACCATGGTGATGTAAAACCTCCTGAAAGTCAACATAATGAAACTATTGATGGAAGTACAGATAAACCTGCAGGTGGTGGGGAAGTTGATAAAGTTCCTAGTAAACCTGCTTCTACTTCTAGTAAAACTGGAAGTTCTCTAGGTAAGGTTTGCATGGGTGAAAAACATCTCAGTACAATGTATTGGTCCTGGAGTTCAGGATTTTTGAGGACCTGAGGAAGGGTACTTTTCCTATGTAAAAGTTGCTGAAATCAGGAATATTTAGCAATTTCATAATTTGGGACCCAAGGAAGTGTACATGTCCCATGTAAAAGTTACTGAATTCAATGAATTCCGGATTTGGGACCCCAAAAAGATAACTTTTTTTATGTAAATCATAAAATGAAATCAAGGAATTTTTACATGATTATGAAACTTGTGTACTTTTATCCATTAACTTGTCTTCAATTATAAAAAGATTTATCAAAGATGCTGAATGGAAAAAACTTTTAACAGGTTCTAGTTGGATATAATGGCATAAAATTTTACCACAAAATTCATCTTTTATTACATTTAATACATTTGTTATTCAGCTATACATTGTTTTATTAAGCATACAACATCTATATATTTTTTTTATTTTTCACATCTCAATATTAATACTTGTATATTTATGTAATATTAATCAATTTTAAAAGCTGTGTTTAACATTTTGAATTGCAGTTTAATTTTCTATAATTGACAGCTGTATTTTAGCTATGATTTGAGAGCTGTATTTTTATGTATAATTGACAGCTGTATTTTATCTATAATGGATTGCTGTATTTTATCTAAAATTGACTGTTGTATTTTTGTCTATAATTGACAGCTGTTTTTCCATAAAAAAACTGACAGCTGTATTTTACTTTTAATTGACAGCTGTATTTATCTACAAATAACAGCTGTAATTTCATCTATAATTGACAGCTGAATTTTCATTTATTACTTACTAATGTTTTTTTTTTAACTTAAAATTGACAGCTGTATTTATCTACAATTTACAGCTGTATTTTACCTATAATTGAGAGTTGTGTACATATTGATTTCAGCTGTAAATTGTCTAGTAGATGATGTAGAAGAGACTACAGAAGGAGGTGAGGTTGGTCATGGTGCTTTCAGTCATATATTACAGAAAGATGCATTCCTTGTGTTCAGAAGTCTGTGTAAACTGTCCATGAAACCTTTAGCTGAAGGACCTCCTGATCCTAAGTAGGTTTGATGTTAGATATTGCTGTATATTGGGTCATTTCATACCAAATCACCCAGCGCCTCCCTGGTCTTGTATTTGATTTTGCTGAAATTTTAACCATGTCAAAATTAATCTTATTTATAAAGAAATCCAAAATTTAAGTATTGTACTCCAAATAGTTTCTGAGATACAGACGTTTGAAATTAGTATATATCGCACAGTTATTGAATTAAGAATTTTATTAGTTTTGAGGGTTAATATTGTTTGTTCTTATAATATAGTGTTAGAAAGTTTGTGAAAAACATTTAACTTGATCCTATGTTGTACATGAAAATAAGACAACTGGTTCATCTTGCAAGTTTTATAGACCATTTTGTCTTGGTACAGCTGGTTTATGCAAACTGTTGATATATAAATATGTTCTTACAATTATATGAATTAGTATGAAACAAAAATTGATGGTTTTAAAAGTGGTACAGACATAATGTAGGGATATTTTTCTCTTAAATTCAGCATATTGGCCTTAAATTGGTAAAAAATACATGATTTTGCAATAACCATGGTGGTCTTTTATAACATAACTTTACTGTATTATTTAAACCTGATAAAATGTATGTATCTTTAATGAAAATATGTATTTATGTCATTACTACTCAGTATAGTTTAAGCCTCCCAGCTAGCTCAGTTGGTAGCACACAAGTCTACTGATCGAGGGATCGTGGGTTCGATTTCCGAGCAGGGCATTCTTCCGTTCAGCTTGGTTATGAAATTATTTCTTCGGCCATTCTCCCTCCTACCAATGATTCTTAATTATGAAGAGCATTTGTCAGTCACTGACAAAAGTCTGTGCTTAGTAGTTGGTTAACAGCTAAATCCAGAGATTTAGCCTTTCCAGGCACAGTGAGTAGGTTGACTGAATACCGTTATATAACCTATACAATGTGTTGCTATGGCGTTAAACCCAACAAAAACAAACAAAAAGTATAGTTAAGCTGAAGGTTGATAATTGACCTGGTATGATATATGCCCTTGAGCTATAGCTCTGTGAAAGGTAGATATGAGACATGTTTAAGTTTTTTTCTCTGTATTTCAGATCCCATGAGTTGCGTTCCAAAGTATTATCTCTGGAGTTACTTTTATCTATCTTACAAAATGCTGGACCTGTATTCCGTACCAATGATATGTTTATAAATGCTATAAAACAATATCTGTGTGTAGCATTGTCTAAGAATGGTGTGAGTTCTGTGATCGAAGTGTTTGAACTCTCACTAGCCATATTCCTAACATTGTTAGCTAACTTCAAACAACATTTGAAAATGCAAATTGAGGTAAGTCAGTTTTTTAATTTACAAAATGTGCTTACTCTGTTTTATTTTGTGTTCTAACATCATTTTCTTGATTGGGTTTTCCTGGTTGCTATGACTTAAGACAAAAGTCTTACTTAGGGAAACAATGATATGGCTTCTTGAAGGTTTTAAACCAATCTGTTTCTGGCTGACTTGTTAATCAGTCTAGGTTAATAACGGTCCATCTTTGAAAATACTTACCGTTGAAAAGGCTGGCAAACCAAAAAAATACTAGTCTGAGATGACATGGAGGCTAGCTACCTATACACCATTTCCCAACAACATAACTATAAGGAGAAAAACACAAAGTTTTTTTGAAGCTTGATACTTGCATTGTTGTGTAGCTAAAAAAGAAAATGCGGAATTGTACACACTGGTCTATGCACTTGCTTTTCTGTAAACATAATATGATGTCTGCTTAGTCTTTGAATGGTGCTAGATCAGATGCCAGTTTAGGCCATTGATTTTTATTTGGTTACAAATGGCACCCTATGTAATTATCACACAAGAAATAGCATGAATGCACTCTTGATTGTTGCACTGACATTTAAGATCCTATGTAGAGTGTCGGCTTTGGTCTTAGATTAAAATCTCATTTAGATTGGGATATGTTTTATCAATTTACACAAGCATTTTTATTATTTTATTTTTCAGGTGTTTTTCAAGGAAATATTCTTGTATATATTGGAGACACCTAGCAGTTCTTTTGATCATAAATGGATGGTGATTCAAGCATTGACTAGGATTTGTGCCGGTAAGTACAGAATATTTCTCTGTTTTCTGAAAAATACAATTTTCTTGTCTGAAGGAATCAGATAATGAATACTTTCTTTTACCACTGTTTTAGTTTCTAGAAATTTTGGAGCTGAGAAAGGTTTCTTATTTGTGAATGTAAAAGCTTCTAAAATCAAGAAAATCCGGATTATCCATATTTTTTAAATTTTGAACATTCATTGATGTTACCAAATAAATAATTTGACAATTTTTATATTTTGATTTATCTTAGATTTTCTCATTAAATTGTAGTCAAACCTGTCATATAATGTGTGTAACCTGCTTTTAAACTTTAAAAATCAGATTGTTTTATTTCAAACAGAATGAAATTTATTTTGTGTGATTATGGCATTCTTGAAAATACAGCATGTTGCATAGCTCTCTCATTGAAATAAAGCTCTGTTTATTATATTATAATTTTTACATCTTGCTGCGGCCGTGGCATAGTGGTTAGCATGTCTGACTTCAAATCCGGAGATCGCAGTTTCAAGCTTGGTCGTGGTAGGTTATACCCTATACATGAGTTGTTGGCCTCGTGGTAGGGTAAGTTAGTACTGGTGATAGAAAAGTGTCCAGGAAACCTATAGTAGGAAAGGCTTGCTGTCATATATATGACCTAAATGTGTGTTGAATACGACATTAAAAATAATTAAAATATATATATATATATATATCTATTTATTCAGTGTATTTTGTTTTCATTGTGTTTCAGATGCCCAGTGCGTTGTAGATATATATGTAAATTATGATTGTGATTTATCATTAGCTAATATATTTGAGAGATTAGTGAATGATTTATCTAAAATAGCACAAGGGAGACAATCCTTAGCTATTGGTTAGTATACATTTTATTATATGATTAAAACCATTTAGGGACTTTAGTCAGTTATCTTTCCCTGATAAAATCTGAAGCAATCCAATTGGTAAGTAGGTCCTTACAGCTGTAATCCTCAGATTTTATCGTTGAATTTCTATGTAAGGATAACAAAATATTTCATCTAATATCTTTCTTGTTAATTAGGATATTAACAGAAGTGTTCCAAAAATCGATATTGAGGCATGTTCAGGTCATTACGCACCTGCAGTCCAACAACGGCAGACTTTCCGCACGTGAAGTTCGTTACGTAATTAGCAACAAGAAGCTATCTTATTTTATGACCTGTGTTTTATCATAGTGAAATAAGATTATCAACAACAAGACTTATGTTTTATAATAAGCATTCCTTAGATTCCAACATTTCGGCTATGAAAAACGAAACAATACATATGACGTAACATCAATGTTCAAAATATTGTGTTACTTCGAGAAAAAAAATAATTTTGTTTTAGAAAATCATCATTACATGCAAGAGTCAACATGCAATGAAAAGGTTATGAAACAGGGCAAGTTGTCTTAAGGAAGATATCAGCACACTTTCCTCAGCATTAGCCCTTGGGCTTCAGCCCTGGGGCCAATACCTAAGCAAGTGTGCCGATATCTTCCTTAAGGCACACTTTTCCTGTTTAATAGCCCCTACTTATTTTCAGGTGTTACTCCTACCCAAGAACAAAGTATGCGTTTAAAAGGTTTAGAATGCTTAGTTTCAATATTAAAATGTATGGTAGAATGGAGTAAAGATCTGTATGTTAATCCACACTCACAGTCAAATCTAGGTAGGTGTTACAATTTGTGAATTTAGACTTAGAGATTTGGTTTGGTTGAAACTGCCTTAATTTTAATCACTACATTTATTTTTGCTGAATTTTAATTGCCCAAGTATTAATTTTCACTATAAGTAGTTGTACTCTTTTGAATAAAATTAAACACAAATAAGGATAGAATAATTGTTTTCTTTATTTTAATACATGTATTTTTATGTAACCTTCACTGAAGGCTATATTCACAGAAAATCCCATCTTTTTGTTGAAAACTAACCCTTGTGATGTTTGTAGAATAAAGTCTGCAGTCAAAGGTACGAACACAAAATTTTAAGGACATGGGAAATTTGCTAAAGAAAAAGGGAAATTCACATCATTTCTGGGGAGGGGAATGGAGCTGAATAGACCCAATTCAAAACTACACTTCATGAGGATTTTTTTTCAACTGTATATTGTTCGTTTTTTCTCAACTGTCAAAACATGAATAATTTTACGGTGAATGCGTTTGTTAAAATTATTGTCGTAATACACCCATGAGTTTCCGAAAGTGTGTATTATGATTGAGTAATTCTTCTTATGCCGTATGATATGCTTTAGTCAAGATATTTTTAATTAAGAAATAACTTACAGTTGTCTATATTTTTATGTCTAATAAAATATAGGCACGAGTTGTGATGCGCGTATGATTAAATCACAAGTGCTTTAGCACGAGTGATTTAATAAGCTCATCAAACGAGTGCCTATATTTTATTAGACAACAAAATATAGACAACTGTAAGTTATTTCGATTCTAACATCGTAAAATACATCCGTAGAAAAGATATATTTGTAGAACTATTTTTAACTGTCAGAAACGTCATGCTGTTGAAATCCACCCCAGTGCAAAGGCCGAAAATAGCATTTATTTACACAATTCTCACAGATAGGTGTTTCTTATTCCGAACAAAAAATATTAAAATCTTAATTATAGAATAGAAACCAAATTGTAAAAGTCAACCCTTATAAACTCGGGCGCCATTTTCGGCTTTGCGCATTTAACGTGGGGAGTAAAATTTCAACAGCCGTCACGAGCTATATTTTGTTGAAAAATAAAGCATAGATGACGTCACATTAAATAAAGAGTGAAAACGCACGTGTCTATGTTAGAATAACAATTAGGCCGCCAGTATAAAAACAATGCATTCAGTCACCGTTAAATTATTCAAGCTTTGACAGTTGAGAAAAAACGGACTATAAATCCTATTGTGTTTTGTACATGTATTTTCATTGTAATGGTGAAAGTTTGTTTGTACCTCAGGGAAAACCCCAAATATTCAAATTCCAGAAAAGTCTATTTCAGCTAAATAATTGCCTGAAAAAGCCACTGCATATTGACTAAGAATTTAAGATTGTTCTTATATATTTCAGGTCAGGATAGTAAACCATCTCCAGAGTCTGACAATGATTCTGGTAAAGGAACATTAAATAGTTATGATAGTACCAACTCGTTAGAATCTAATGGTAGTTCATTAAATACATCTAATATAGTACAGGATAGTCCTGAACAATATGAAGTATTGAAACAGCAGAAAGAGATCATGGAACATGGTATTGAAATGTAAGTAGTTCTCAGTACTTATCATGGATGAAAGTTTTCAGGCTTAGGTCTTGGAGAACATTCAAACATGACTAAGAGTTCATTCTATTTTCTTTTTCCTGCAACTTCTTCTTAGACTGCACTCTCTCATTACTTTGAAGATTATTGAAATTATTTAAAGTAGGAATTTTAGGATTTTGAAAGTTTCAAATTTTTACTCATCCATGTGAATGTGATTCATCTGCCCTCAAGAATGTATGTTTTAAAACTTAGGCTTAAGACAATGCCCTCCACTAGAGGAGTTGGGAGATCAAGAAAATACTGATCTGTGTGTTGGATTGCCAAATATACATGACTGTCTTGGCACCATTGGTCTAGCTGGCATATCTGCATTGAGTAAAAGAGTCAAGTGCAGGTGTCATAAGTTATGATAACTCCTCATATAGTTTGTATCTAACTTTTTTAAACTGTACTAGTCAGGACTTAGCTGATTTTTTTCCTATGTATGGGTTGCTGAAATGAAAAAATTCAGGATTTTAAAACTTTTGAACTTTCACCCATTCTTTTATTATGACAAAGAATCAATTTTGGTTTACTTTGAGCAAATGTGTATCAAAAATGGGTGTATTAACCAAATTCTTGTTACCATAGCAAAAAGTGGGCAGAGCAAAATATGGGAACAGCTAATATTATTTTTACCCCTTGTATTGCAAAGTTTCTAGTTTTCTGTGCTATTTTTTAGGTTTAACAAGAAACCAAAGAAAGGTGTACAATATTTACAAGATCAAGGACTTCTTGGTACATCACCTGATGATATAGCTGAATTATTTCATAGTGATGATAGATTAGATAAGGTATACCTTAATGTTCAAATTTTTATGATGAAATGTAATGTGAATATCGGCCCTTAGCTATGCATTTGTTAAATGTTTTATGTAATACCGACTATGAATTAAATTTTGCTTCTTGCAATGCTAGCTGTAAGAAATGTTTTCTGTATTTAAGTCATGGAAATACACTCTAGTGTCCACATCACAAAAGTACTCGTATCTTTAAAAGCTATAATAATCTAAAATTATTAATTTTAAGTTAAGGCCTGTTTTACAAAAGTCTTATTATTAACTGACTCTTAAATTCTTATGTTAAGAACCAAAATTCAGTAAGGGTGAGAAATTTTGGTGTAACAGGTAGATCCAAACTAGGAAAACAATGTTTAAAGATGAATTGCAAACCAAAGGGCATGCCATTGTAAACCAGTATAAAATTCATGCTAGCTTTGTACTGTCATATACACATACTTGGTGAGCTATCTTTTAATAGAAACTTGTATTACTGCTTTTTGTTGTATTTTTACAATTATTATATAATGTTGTTTTTTTATTGTTTGCAGACCCAAGTTGGTGATTATTTAGGTGAAAATGAAAAGTAAGTATTTTTTTTCACATTTTACACTTTTATTTACAAAATGTGTGAGGGTTTATGGTGGCTGTAATTGAAGACCATGTTGTGAAGAGTTTATGGTACATGTAGATTAATGATAGTTTGACCATACTGACAACACTTGTGCTTCTATGGCCAGACATAGGTCTATGTTTTTAACTGTTAACTGTGGTATTGCGCAATATCAGTTTTGTGTACTTATCTCATTTTAGACGTGTATGTAGTATAGGTATCTGGAATGTTGACTCTTTAAGTCATGTCACCATAACAACAAATTGAGTGGTGTAATTTGAGAATTTTTGATACCTTGTTATGTTGTTAACTTTGTTTTCTTTATACCTATAGATTCAACAAAGAGGTTATGTATGCATATGTTGATCAGTTAAATTTTGCTGAGATGGATTTTGTATCAGCTTTAAGAAGATTTCTTGAAGGTTTCCGTCTACCAGGTGAAGCTCAGAAGATTGATAGATTAATGGAAAAGTTTGCTTCAAGATATTGTGAATGTAACACCAAGTGAGTGACCTATATATTAGAATTAGAATTTTGAATTCAATTTAAATTGTTAAAAGAATTTTATTTAAATCTGAAATGTTTAAAATTTTGACATTAATCTGAAATGTATTGCAAAGTTTACAAAAACCTGATTTTTTTAGAAATTTGATCCTTATCTAAAAGCACATTTTTTTCTGATTGAAAAGAGTTTGTTTCTGAAATTACCAGTTTGCAAGTGTTTAGTTGTTCAGAACAAACCCTTTAAAGTTTGAAACAACCAAAACTTTACTTTATAAATTAGAATGATACAAAGAAAGTGGAACCAAAGCAGGTTTTAGGAAATTGAGGAACAATCACATATCATACCTTAGATTTTCAAACTAATCATTTATCTGTTAACACTCTATTTCAGTAGTGAAATATTTGCCAGTGCTGACGCTGCCTATGTTTTGGCATATTCTGTTATTATGTTAACCACAGATTTACACAGCAGTCAGGTATAGGAACTTGTTGAACATTGTTTAGTTTGAGTTTTTTAATGTTTGATTTTGTTGTGCTAACTTTATTTTTAGTTTTGGTAAATTATAATTACAGGCTTGGTGTATTTGCCAGTGCTGATACGGCTTACGTGTTAGCCTATTCCATCATTATTTTGACCACTGATTTACATAATCATCAGGTATTATTTATTCCTAATGGGAAACATTATCTAATAGCTTGGCTAGAAAAAACTGTTGGCTTTATTGTCTTAAAGCTTTGGGAAGAAATGTATTTGTGGTATATATTTAATATTTGTACATTTATATTATAATATTCTGGAAAATTCTAGAAATAATTATTATTTCAATCATTTCTGGAACATCCCATAATGTTGTTGATTACCCTTTGTTATATGTTGGAGAATTCCTTTTCTTAATCAATGATATATGTGGGTTTCTTTATGGCGTAAATGTAAGTCATACAACTCTATTCCAGTTATAGCCTTTAATCTTTACTCATACTGTCTTGGGGTCTATATCTCAAGTTCTGTCTGTTAATTGGGGTCTTAAATTAATTGACATGCGTGAAACAAACACTTAGTTTGTACATGTAAACCATGAAGGACGATGATTTCTTGATCTATCTATAACCAAATTTTGGACAGTAACAAACCTGTGAGCTTTAAACAGGTTTTTTTAAACTGCAATTTTAGTTGCAACTTTGTTGAAATAAATAAAAACAAATCAATTTTTTTATGTTGAGACATTCCAATATTTGGCGACATTTTGAATATTTGAACATTTTTCCAGCATTAGAAAAAAGCAAGTAAAAATAATGATAGTATTTTGTAAGCCTACAAGCTAAACCAATCATTGATGAAGTCAAAATATTCCAGTCTACTTTTGTGTCTCTGTATGTTTGCATTCTAGTACCCTTCATTTATTTGAAGGGTATATTGTAATCACTGCATTGGTGCTAGGGTAAACTTGTTACACCATTTTATGTTTTTTCCACATTTTTGTCTTGTTTTGTCAGCTTTTCAGATCCTCTTCTGTTTTCAGCCTTAAGTACACTTTTTATTCAGTTACACTTTCAATTGCAATTTAGTGCTATGAATATACAAAGCTAATTTTTACTATGAAACAGACTTGAATGAACGTTATCTTTTATTGCTTTGAATTTCAAAATGTAATATTCTGGGGCTTGAATTATCATTGAACTAACTACTGATGCAGTCATTAGTCCTTCCATATTGCTTAGTTGATATATTATCAAATGATTTTCCATGATATGCTGCCTGGAATAGACCTAATTCGGAATTTAAATTTATGGGGTTTTCTGTCCATGCACAGCCGGTACAAACAAAGTTTTCTACACATTTTTGCTAAATAGCATGAACTATGGATTAAATCCTATTGTTCTTTGTACACGTGTTTTCATTGTAATGGTGAAAGTTTGTTTGTACCGCAGAGGAAAGCTCAAATATTTGAATTCCGGATATAGTCTATTGGCCAAATTCTAAAATTTTAAAGTTCTGGCTCTTCAATTTGCTACACATGATTTAACATGAGTTCACTTTAAAGTGTTGCTCAATAGAACTTAACTTATGGTAATTTATTATGTTCCGTTGACTGTCAATGTAAAAAATGCTGAGTTTAATGATTTAAAATATCTACACTTTTTATACGCCCGTTTTGAAAAAACGGTCGTATTATGTTATGCTGTTGTCCGTCTGTCCGTCTGTCCGTCCGTGGACAATTGCTTGTCCGGATGATAACTCAAGAAAGGATGAACCTAGGTTCCTCAAATTTTATGTGTTGATAGCCCTTGGGTGGAGGAGGTTCCCTATTGATTTTGAGACCCCAGGGTTAAAGGTCAAGGTCACTGAGACTTAAAATAGGTAAAACTTGTCCGGACAATATCTGAACCACCAATGTACCTAAGTTCACCAAATTTAATGTAAGAGTAGCCCATGTGTCAAAGATGTTCCCTATCGGTTTTGGGGCCCCTGCGTCAAAGGTCAAGGTCACAGTGGCATCATATGGGAAAAAAACTTGTCCTGACAATAACTTAACAACCAATCTACCTAGGATCACCAAATTTTATGTGAGAGAAGCCCATGTGTCAAGGATGTTCCCAATCGGTTTTGGGGCCCCTGGGTCAAAGGTCAAGGTCACAGGGGCATCAAATTGAAAAACCTTGTCCGGACCATAACTCAACAACGCCTGTACCTAGGTTCACCAAATTTTATGTAAGAGTAGCCCATGTGTCAAAGATGCGCCCTATAGGTTTATGGGGCCCCAGGTTCAAAGGTCAAGGTCACAGGGGCATTATATGGAAAAACTTTGTCCGGACAATAAATGAAACACCAATGTACCTAGGTTCACCAAATTTCATGTGAGAGTAGCCCATGTGTCAAGGATATGCACTATTGATTTTGGGGTCCCTGGGTCAAAGGTCAAGGTCACAGTGGCATCAAATTGAAAAACATTGTCCGGGTAATAACTCAACAATGACTGTACCTACGTTCACCAAATTTCATGTGAGAGTAGCCCATGTGTCAAGGATGTACCTTATCAGTTTTGGGAAAACAGGGTTAAATTTAAATCTTAAACCAGAAGATATCAAATTACCAAGCTGTGACTTCAAATGTTCTATCAATATGTTTATAAAGTCAAAATGGCAAACAATGAAACACTTGTCCAGACAATAACTGAACCACCAATGTACCTAGGTTCTCCAAATTTTATGTGAGGGTAGCCCTTGGGTAAAGGTTATGCCCTATTGGTTTTGGGGCTCCTGGGTCAAAGGTCAAGGTCACAGGGGCATCATATTGAAAAACCTTGTTTGGACAATAACTCATCAACGACTGTACCTAAGTTCACAAAATTTTATGTGAATGTAGCCCTTGTGTCAAGGATGTTCCCAATAGGTTTCTGGGCCCCTGGGTCAAAGGTCAAGGTCACAAAGACATCATATGGAAAAACCTTGTCCAGACAATAACTGAACCACCAATGTACCTAGGTTAACTAAATTTTATGTGAGAGTAGCCCATGTGTCAAAGTTATGCCCTATTGGTTTTGGGGCGCCTTGGTCAAAGGTCAAGGTCACAGGGGCATCATATTGAAAAACATTGTCCGTGTAGTAAATCAACAATGACTGCACCTAAGTTCACCAAATTTCATGTGAGAGTAGCCCATGTGTCAAGGATGTGTCTTATCAGTTTTAGGGAAACAGGGTCAAGTTTAAACCTTCAACCAGAAGATATCAAATTACCAAACAGTGACTTCAAATATTCTATCAATATGTTAATAAAGTCAAAATGGCAAACAATGAAACACTTGTCCAGACAATTACTGAACCACCAATGTACCTAGGTTCATCAAATTCTATGTCAGGGTAGCCTTTGTGTCAAGGATATGCCCTACTGGTTTTGGGGCTCCTGGGTCAAAGGTCAAGGTCACAGGGGCATCATATTGAAAAACCTTGTTTGGACAATTACTCATCAACGACTGTACCTAGGTTCACAAAATTTTATGTGAATGTAGCCCTTGTGTCAAGGATGTTCCCAATAGGTTTTTGGGCCCCAGACCCAAAGGTCAAGGTCACAGAGGCATCATATGGAAAAACCTTGTCCAGACAATAACTGAACAACCAATGTACCTAGGTTCACTAAATTTTACGTGAGAGTAGCGGAAGTGTCAAGGTTATGCTCTATTGGTTTTGGGGCCCCTGGGTCAAAGGTCAAGGTCACAGGGGCATCATATTGAAAAACATTGTCAGGGTAATTACTCAACAATGACTGTACCTACGTTCACCAAATTTCATGCGAGAGTAGCCCATGTGTCAAGGATGTGCCTTATCAGTTTTTGGGAAACAGGGTCAAGTTTAAACCTTCAACCAGAAGATATCAAATTACCAAACAGTGACTTCAAATGTTCTATCAATATGTTAATAAAGTCAAAATGGCAAACAATGAAACACTTGTCCAGACAATTACTGAACCACCAATGTACCTAGGTTCATCAAATTCTATGTCAGGGTAGCCTTTGTGTCAAGGATATGCCCTATTGGTTTTGGGGCTCCTGGGTCAAAGGTCAAGGTCACAGGGGCATCATATTGAAAAACCTTGTTTGGACAATTACTCATCAACGACTGTACCTAGGTTCACAAAATTTTATGTGAATGTAGCCCTTGTGTCAAGGATGTTCCCAATAGGTTTTTGGGCCCCAGACCCAAAGGTCAAGGTCACAGAGGCATCATATGGAAAAACCTTGTCCAGACAATAACTGAACAACCAATGTACCTAGGTTCACTAAATTTTACGTGAGAGTAGCGGAAGTGTCAAGGTTATGCTCTATTGGTTTTGGGGCCCCTGGGTCAAAGGTCAAGGTCACAGGGGCATCATATTGAAAAACATTGTCAGGGTAATTACTCAACAATGACTGTACCTACGTTCACCAAATTTCATGTGAGAGTAGCCCATGTGTCAAGGATGTGCCTTATCAGTTTTTGGGAAACAGGGTCAAGTTTAAACCTTCAACCAGAAGATATCAAATTACCAAGCAGTGACTTCAAATGTTCTATCAATATGTTAATAAAGTCAAAATGGCAAACAATGAAACACTTGTCCAGACAATAACTGAACAACCAATATACCTAGGTTCACTAAATTTTATGTGAGAGTAGCCCATGTGTCATGGTTATGTCCTATTGGTTTTGGGGCCCCTGGGTCAAAGGTCAAGGTCACAGGGGCATCATATTGAAAAACATTGTCCGTGTAGTAAATCAACAATGACTGCACCTAAGTTCACCAAATTTCATGTGAGAGTAGCCCATGTGTCAAGAATGTTCCCTATTGGTTTTGGGGCCCCTAGATTAAGTTTAAACCATCATCCAGAAGATATCAAATTACCAAGCAGTGACTTCAAATGTTCAATCAATATGTTAACAAAGTCAAAATGGCAAACCATGGAAATAATGCTATATTTTATAAGTAACATGAATTTAGTTCACCAAATTTTATGTGAGGGTTGCCCATGTGTCAAGGATGTTCCCAATTGGTTTTGGGTCAAAACTGGGTCAAAGATTGAGGTCACAGGGGCATCATGTGGACAATCCTTGTCCAGACAATAACTTAATATGTAATGTGTTGAAAGCTCTTTGGTATTGGATGTTCTCTTTTGATTTGGAGACCCCAGGGTCAAAAGTCAAGGTCACAGGGACTTAATTCATATTGAAACATTTTCGGGACAGTAACTCAATAATGATTGTACCTACATTGTAGGTTTTCCAAATTTTATTTAAGGGGAGCCTTAATGTCTAGCATATGCCCCTTTGGTTTTAGGTCCCTGGGTTAAAGGTCAAAGTCACAAGAAAAATCATGAGGAAAAACCTTGTCCAACAACCAACTTTACCTTAGATCACCAAATTTTATGTATCAATACTCTTTGGGTCAAGGGCGAGAACTTTTGGTTCTGAGGCCCCAGGGTCAAGATCACTGGAAGTTTGTATGGGAAAACTTTGTGTCGGTGATAACTCAACCATGGCTGTACCTAGGTTCTCAAAATCTTTGCTTTGGATAGCCCTCCAGTTAAGGATGGGACCTATTCTGAGATCCCAGGGTCATTGGTCAAGGTCACAGGGACTTCATATGAGATAGAACACAGCATGGACTGCACACGGGCGTATAATGCCCCGCCCAGCGGAGCTCTTGTTAAATGTTTGTTGTAGAAAAGGTTTGAGTTTGTAGTGTGTATTAAATGATGTTTGATTCAAGTTAGGTCTATGACAGATTGGACAGATTATACCATAATCAGAATAATTATTTTGTCAAGTAATTTATCATTAGAAATAGATTTATTCTCTTTAATATTAGAGTTAGGTTTAGTCTTAATTAAGAAATGTATAGGCTATTTCTATTGTACAGATATTATTGATATTTAGTATACAGCTATAATGTTCTTGTAATATGGTATTATTTTTTCAGTTTTGTTTACAATTGATTCATTATCTTTATCAATAATGGGTGTTGGTTTTATGTAAATACTTTAGCTGGGGTGTTTTAAATACAAAATTGCCATTTTGTTCTAGATCAATGACTATTATTTCATAAAAAAAATCCATCAAAAAGCATCTTAAGCTCAAAGCAAAAAATGTTAATATTTTTTTATTTCTTTTACTTGAAATTTTGAATTCACGTAGAATATTGATCAAAACTTTTATCTTGGAAACCCTTTTTGAGACAAAATTATGATATTGGCTTAAAACAGTTTTTGGCATAAAGTTTTGTGAAAAGAACCTATGAGGTTTCTGTGTTATAAAAATGATGGCAGGTCAGGATACTTTATATTGTATACTGAATCAAAGATCAAAAATATTACCATGATATGATAATAATATAATAAAAGAAAATGGCAATATTATAAAACAATACAGATTGTGGGTTATTTTTCTTGTTGATCATCTATAAACATATTAATGATTGCAATAAATTTTTTGTACTGTATACATCACTATATCTGCACGTGAAAGATATTGGCATTTTAAAGATGTTTTATAATGGTAGGTTCTATATTTAGTGGTACCAGTGTCAATTGCCAATATAAACTCATGCTGTTCTTTTACTTCTTTAAAAAGATTTTCTTTCAACTTTAAGCACTCTTTGCAGTAAAAGTTGCTTTTAATAAATATTAGATACTAATAGATAGTCTTTTATGCTATAGCAGTCAAGAGTTGTCTGACTCAAATTCTTGCACTTTTACTGTACATAGCTATTATTCTTTGCAAGTTGATTTCATTTATACAATATTTGACGTGGTTTCGTATTGGCTTCATTTTATATTGTCTAGTTCAATATTTTAGCATTTCTAATTCTGACAGACATTATAAAATCAGCACCTGACCTGTAATAAGACATAATACAGTAGAGATAAATGACTACAGGTTGTTATTATACATGTTTTGGCTATATTTTTATAATTACCTGTAATACAGTTTTATTTTGTTTGATTGAGAAACTAGAATTTTCAATTCAGATTACTCACTCTTAAATCTGTACTTTCCTAAAAAAAAGCAGCCAGCTGCAACCAGGAATTACAGGATTTTATTAATTATGAAATTTTCACACTTGTAGATGTGCATATTAAAAATTTTGAAATTTTCACTCACACATTGTTGTATATATTTGAAATTTTCACTCACACATTGTAGTGCATATTTGAAATTTTCACTCACACATTGTAGTGCATATTTGAAATTTTCACTCACACATTGTTGTGTATATTTAAAAATTTCACCCATACATAGTGTATATTTAAAAATTTCACTCGCACATTGTGTATATTTGAAATTTTCACTCACACATTGTTGTGTATATTTGAAATTTTCACTCACACGTTGTTGTGTATATTTGAAATTTTCACTCACACGTTGTTGTGTATATTTGAAATTTTCACTCACACGTTGTTGTGTATATTTAAAATTTTCACTCACATGTTGTAGTGCATATTTGAAATTTTCACTCATATGTTGTAGTGCATATTTAAAATTTTCACTCGCACATTGTGTATATTTGAAATTTTCACTCACACATTGTTGTGTATATTTGAAATTTTCACTCACACATTGTTGTGTATATTTAAAATTTTCACTCACGTGTTGTAGTGCATATTTGAAATTTTCACTCATATGTTGTAGTGCATATGTGAAATTTTCACTCACATATTGTTGTGTATATTTGAAATTTTCATTCGCGCATTGTTGTGTATATTTGAAATTTTCACTCACACGATGTTGTGTATATTTGAAATTTTCACTCTCTCTTGTTTTGTATATTTGAAATTTCACTCACACATTGGTGTAAATTTGAAATTTCACTCACACATTGGTGTATATTTGAAATTTTCACTCACACAATGTTGTGCATATTTCCAGATAAAAGATAAGAACAAGATGACAAAGGAACAGTATATTAAGATGAACCGTGGTATAAATGATAGTAAAGATTTACCTGAGGAATATCTATCTAATATATATGATGAAATAGCTTCTAATGAAATCAAAATGAAAGCTGTAGGTGTACAGAGATCATCTCACTCACATAGTAAGTCTACCATTCAGTCTATGAAATAACTGGGTGTCTGGTTGCTCAAAACAATCTCTAGTTCAGGCATCCAAAAATTTCTTTTTAGCAACTTAATTTCTACAAACAACATATAGTGCTAGATGCTAAAATGACCTGTTCGGGCAATCACTTTCATATCCTAATTTTGTAGACTGCTATGTATCCTCTATCCTTAGTCTTTTTTTTTGAAAGTTTAACGCATTTGCAACACATGGTATAGGTTATATTAGTCAACCATCTCACCATTCCTGGAAAGACTAAATCTCTCGACTTTGTGGACTAGGTGCATTCTTCAATCGGTGACTGACAACTGCCCTACATGATATACATTAAGAAGGTTATTTTCCTCCATTGATTAGATAATATGGAGAGGTTTCTGGCCCTGTGGAAGGGTAGGCGAGTACTGGTTATAGACAATGGTCCAGGATAGCTAGGTTACGTGCGCTGGACGCTGTAAAATGACCTAAATTGTGTTGACATGGCGTTAACTCCAATAAATAACTAAAATCGGTGGTAGGAGGGAGAAATTATTTCATGACCAAGCCCTTTGAAGGTATTCCCTGCCTAGGAATTGTACCCACAACCCAATTTGTGTGTTCTGGACTGACCTTGCATCAAAATTGATAGTCTTAAAACCTAAGCTATCATAATATGAGGACATTTTTCTCCTCAAGTTAAGCATTTGGACTTAAAATTGGTAAACGATCTTGTAATTAACCAAGGTAGTCTTTATAGTGACTTCTGTATTTTAAAAGGGATATGACTTTGGTTTATCATTTTTTTTATTTTTTAGGGGACATAACTAGTGATAAACAGAGACGTTTGTTATATAACACTGAGATGGAACATATGGCAATGGCTGCTAAAGTTTTAATGGAAAGTGTTAGCCATGTAGAATCTAACTTTATGAGTGCTAAACATCAAGAACATGTTAGACCTATGTTTAAGGTAAGTTTTCATAAAGCACTACTCACTTTACTGTATTTTCTTCTACCTTATAGCAGGAAGCCTTAGACTAGTGTATATTTTTACTTGTGGACTTGACTTATTTCAGATAACTAGGGCTTGTTGATAATTTGATTTATTTTTGTATAACATTTTCATTCATACTTGTGCTTGTAAAAATAAAGGCAATTATTGCAATTTAATAAAGAAATTTTCTAAGATTTTCATTGCAGTTTTACTATCAATGATGTAAGGAAATTCTGCTTAAAAAATCTACTGTTTATTGATTGTGCAAATGATATATTTCCAATTAAGGCTATTGGAATGACTCTGGTCATTATGCAATAATCATAGATTGATATTTAGCAGTGTTCTCATAAGGAACCAGCTGCCGACCAAAGCGGCCAGTTAGAAAGACTAAAAGGCCTGCAAAAAATAAAAAAAGAAAGAAAGAAATTGCCCAGACCCCCCTAAAAAAGCCTATTACTTTTCTATTTGAACATATTCAACAAAATCTTACCAAGAACACTGATTAGACTAATTTATGTCCTCAAAGTATGATTGTTATATATTTTTCTAGATGACCTGGACACCTTATTTAAGGCCATTGAATTGATTCTGTTCATTATGCAATACTCATAGATTGATACATTAGACTGTTTTTATTACATTAAAGTATGATTGATATGTATTATATATTTCTCTAGATGGCCTGGACACCATTTCTTGCTGCATTTAGTGTTGGTTTACAAGATTGTGATAATTCACAGATTGCCTCCCTTTGTTTAGATGGTATAAGATGTGCTATCAGAATATCATGTATATTTCATATGGAGGTTTGTACTATTATTTTGTATCGTGTGTTTTTAGTTTCTGGACATTTGGTTCAATGTACAGGGGTGTGGACTTCCAAGTTTTTTCTGCTTTTCGACAAAAGAAAGTGGAATCTAAAATTCAACTTGCCCTGAATCATAATACCCTTGTCCAGAAGTGCAGTATTGTATGTTTACAGCTAAAAAGCCGCCCAGCTAGCTTAGTTGGTAGCGTGCAAGTCTACTGATCGAGGGGTTGTGGGTTCGATTTCCCAGGCGGGGCATACTTTGGTGGAGCTTGGTCATGAAATTATTTCTACGGCCACTCTACTTCCTACCAATGATTTTTATTCATGTAGGGCAGTTGTCAGTCACTGACGCTAAGTGGTTGGTAGCAGCTAAATCCAGAGATTTAGCCTTTCCAGGAGAAGTGATTAGGTTGACTGACCGCTGTTATATGACCTAAAGAATGTGTTGCTACGGCGTTAAACCCAACAAAAACAACAAATACAGCTAAAAATTTACTAGTTCATAAATAAGTGGGGTTATAATATTTACTTGTCAGGCATTGGAATTACACACCTCTGTTGTATAGGCATAACTTGCTGAATGAAATCTACATTTACTTGACTGCATCTAGAATTGTCACATTTACTGCCAGTGTTGTGTGACTGAAAAAAAGTGTAAGCTAACATATGAAAGATTTATTTGCAGCAGCATTTTATTGGTTTAAATATATATTTATAAGATTTTCTCTAAAGTAAGTGAAATGTGTCTCTCAATTCACTTTTTGACCAGGGACCTTTTGAGTAAATGGCAAAGTCTACATTCCTCTGGCTTTATTCAAGACTGCTCATTTCCAAAGTCAATGTTGACACAACATAATGCTAACTCTCGTTCCAATGCTTACTGTAACTGATGTCATGTCAGCCTGCGCATTAAGCATTTATCTTCTGTGTATCTTGTTAATTTAATTCAAAACTGAAATTGCTTGGATGTTAGTTATCACAACTGGTTTCTGAAGTTCAAGACTTGTTGGTCAGTAGAAAGGGTTCTCAAATCATGAAATTTAGGAATTGCCTGATTTCATGGATGAAAGTTTTCAGTATTAATACTGATTTTAGTATTTTGATAATGAATTATTCTATGTTATCTTCATGAAAAAACCTCTATTTCAATATTTTGCAAGTAGGTTTTCAATATTTTCAAAACTTCCGACTTCCATCCATGGGATTTTAAAATTTAAAATTTTTCACCAATGATGTTTTATATTACAGTTGGAGAGAGATGCCTATGTACAAGCATTAGCTAGATTTACATTGTTAACAGCAGCTTCACCTATTACTGAGATGAAAACTAAAAATATAGATACAATCAAAACACTTATATCAGTGGCACATACTGATGGGAATTATCTTGGAAAATCATGGCTGGAGGTAGGTTTGATTATCTTCTCTTTGTCATCATATAATTTTGTATTTAAACCATTGATAGACAACGACAAGTTTCCACAAATTTTTGTATCCCCCATTTGAAATGGCCACCAAAGGACTAACTAAAGTGGCCTGTTTTTAGCTGATACGGTCTATTGGCAAGTTGATTCAAAAGACTTATATGTAATAGACCTAATCCGAAATTCAAATTTTGGGTTTTTCCGTTCGTGCCCAGCCGGTACAAACAAAGTTTTCTACACATTATTGCTAAATAGCACAAACTATGGATTAAATCCTATTGTTCTTTGTACATGTGTTGTAACGGTGAAAGTTCGTTTGTACCAGAGGGGAAAACCCAAATATTTGAATTCCTGATATAGTCTATTGTATGCAATACAACATGTACTGTCTCAGCTCCAATAAGGAAACTTAATGTCCATCCAAATAAGAATATAAATACATGTATTATATCATAGCATTCAAATGAAAGTTCAACTGTAATTGAGCAACTTGTGGTTCTCTTTTTAAAAGAGATCTGTTTAAAAGGAGTGCAGTGCAAATACAGATATGAACATAGATTCTAATCACATTGGTAAAAGTTATCAGGCACTCATGGTATGATTATTTTACTATTTACAGCATGTACATGTACAGTCCAACTTGTGCTAACGGCCACCTCCGAATAGCGGGCACCTGCCGACAGCGGCCATTTCGATTTCCCCCCGACCGAAAACGCTCTTAAAAAGGCCTTGAATAACGGCCACATGTCGACTGCGGCCAGTCAAAATCATCCCCGCGGCCAGTTTAGAACTGTGAACAACGGCCAGACGATTGTTTGAAGACAGTATTTCGTATAAAGGCGATTTCGAAAGCAGGCCGCCATTTTTGTTAAAGTTAAGCTAAAACCCGTAATCCGATTTTTTTCCGGATTTTTCGTATACAAACCATCTCGAGTACGATTTTATTAGTTATAATCAAGCTGTAGACAATTTTCTCGTCACTTTATTTTAAAAATATGTTAATGTATCCTTTTATTGTTAAATTTATTTGTAAATCGGGAGTAAATTACGTCATGTGATGACACTTTGTTAATTAGTTTTGAATGTTTGGAGACTCTACTAGGTTTGTTTTTCACACCTCCGGCAGTTAGATAAATGTTTGTGACATGCTGTTAATTCCTAAATTTGTTCAACTGTGACGTTGTATACAGGTAATTTGACAACTGGGTTAAGAAAGAAAGACTATACAAAAGGTCAGAGTAATGAGAAATTGTAGAGTACATTTGTTAATGTTGAGGGCATAGCATGAAATGTAGCTGCAAACAAAAAATCACTGATTTCTTTGTTTTAGTCATTCTTTGTTCAAAGTTTTGTTTTATTCATTTATAGTCACAACTTCAATAATGATAATGTGAATAATGAATTAAGGTTGAAAATAAAAACAATTTTAATTATTAATTCATGCTAAATTCGTTTAACTGTGACCGCTGTATACAGGTAATTTGACAACTGGGATAAGATAGAAATACTATAAAAAAGGTCAGAGTAGTGAGAATTTGTGGAGTGCATTTGTTAATGTTGAGGGCATAGCATGAAATGTAGCTGCAAACAAAAAATCACTGATTTCTTTGTTTTAGTCATTCTTTGTTCAAAGTTTTGTTTTATTCATTTATAGTCACAACTTCAATAATGATAATGTGAATAATGAATTAAGGTTGAAAATAAAAACAATTTTAATTATTAATTCATGTTAATTATGAACTCTGTCTCTCAAGTCTGACGAAACATTACCCGTTTGTTCCTCCCTCCGAACAAAGGCCACCTGTGAACAAAGGCCACTTTTCTATTTTCCCTTGGCCGGCCGTTGTTCACAAGTTGGAATGTATATCTCTGTGTATTTACAGATACTACGATGTATATCCCAATTAGAGTTAGCACAGTTAATTGGTACTTCAGTTAAATCTAAATATATACCCTCCCATAAACGAGAGAAATCAAATGGTGGCACAGCTCATCCCATTGAAGCTTTTGATCCTGAAGGTGAGACTATTATACTTTTATCATAAATGTGTAATAAAGTTTAAAAAATGTTAGAGTGTAGTTTAATGTCTGCTTCCATATACATTTTCAGCAGACTACAATTTTTGTATGATAACCTCTGATCATTGAAATCCCCTTCAAGCAGGTGACCCTCACTGTATTCATTTACACTTGGGTGGAGTGGAACAACTGTAGGTAAATTTCTTTCCCAAGAAAATCAGCAGTTCCCTTAGAAAGATTCAAACCCAGGATTTCTCAATGCAGTGCATATCCTATCACTGGACTATACCTCCAACATGGTAAGTGGTACAGTAGAACTTGGTTATAACATACTCGGTTATAACATACCATTTTTCCTGGCCCAATTTTCATATTTTGTATATACCGTAACATACTTAGTATGCTATATGGATATAACATACCTCGGTTATAACATACCTTTTTTTTTGGCCCAGCGAGTATGCTATATCCAAGTTTTACTGTATCATACTTGGTAGCACCATAAATGAGTTTTAACCCCAAAATAATTCTACCCCTGATTATAAGGATGAATGACAATGGCTGTACATTTGAATCTGAATGACTGAAAATTAATCGATATCAATCCATTTGAAGAAAATGATTTAACTATTTCAGTTTTTAGTAATCATGACAGCCTTACTTAGAATAAATATTTTATGTTTTTATGTATTTTCTATTACAGCAATAGCTAAAGGAGGTTTTGGATCAAAGACTTTAGCTAATTTTCAGGAGACAATGGGTGAAACAAGTTCACAAAGTGTTGTAGTAGCTGTAGACAGAATATTTACTGGTTCTGTTAAACTTGATGGAGATGCTATAGGTGTGTTGATATATTGTTCTTTTTGGTCCCAAGGCTATACTACTTGAAAAGTTGAGATCTACTGAAAAATCTTTTGAGGTCAAAACTGAGTTTTTGGATAATTTAGACAGCTTTGATTCAAATTCCAAAATCCCATTTTTATTTTTCTATTTAGTTATATGAACCATGGATGAATGTGTTGGCACTTATCCAGAAGTTCAAGATTTATGGTATCTGTGAAAGGGCTCATGTCCCCTTGTCAGGGTTTTTAACTTTAGCCCATTTTATCCTTAATTTATACTACTTGGGATTGTGAAAGTTCATTTAATTTTTAAAGAATTATGTATGAATAATTGTTTTGCCCAAGTTCAGTAACTGGTTATCATTTTATATAATATATATTTGAATCATTTACATTCAAAGTTATATATAGAAAAACTACTACAGATGCTTTTAAGTATGGTCAAACAGAAAAGTTTGATAAATTGTGTGCCATACAAATAATGGAACATTATACTAATGATAGTTTATTCATTTCTAGTTGAGTTTGTGAAGGCATTATGTCAAGTATCTGGAGAAGAGTTATCTAACCATAGTAGACCAAGAATGTTTAGTTTAACCAAGATTGTAGAGATCTCATATTATAATATGGGTCGTATCAGGCTTCAGTGGTCTCGTATATGGCAATATCTTGGTGATCATTTTAACAAGGTAAGTCAGAAAACTTTTATATAGTTGTTTACTGTTTACTGGCCTCTATTCAGTTAACTGAATTGTTCGTAAATACAGAACAATCTCTCTTGAACAACACCCACTGGGAAGGACTGAAGTATGTTGCTGTTCAGAAGATGTTGCTCGGCAGAGGTTAAATACTATTAAAATTATGCCTAGATGATTTGCTCTGTAGAGGGCTGCTCTGCAGAGGTTATACATGTAGTATGAAACAATTTAAGTCCGCCCAGCTATCTCAGTTGGTAGCATGCAAGTCTACTGATCGAAGGGTCGTGGGTTCGATTTCCGGGGCGAGGCATACTTTATGGAGCTTGGTCATGAATTTATTTCTATGGCCATTCTCCCTCCTACCAATAATTTAAATTATGTAGGGTAGTTGTCAGTCACTGACGAAAGTATGTCTAGAGATTTAGCCTTTCCAGGAGGAGTGAGTAGGTTGACTGAACGCTGTAGTATGACCTATACTATGTGTTACTACAGCGTAATACCAAACAAACAAATGAAACAATTTTATATCTTTTGTACATTTTGTAAATAGTAAAAAACTTAAATATTTTCTTGCACATTGAAAAGGTTGTGAACTTCAATTGTTAAAATATTGGATTACAGTTTTAGAAAGTTGTGCACCTACTGTGTCTTGCCTGCTGAAAACTGTTTCAATCATTCTTTTTGTTTGGCACTGGAAAGTTTAGATTTTCTTTGAAATTTGACAAAATGATGATTTGTTTAAAACATGAACCCATGTACCTGAATAAATGGATTAACTTTGATGCTAGGACTTAAGATGTTGGAAACTGAAAGTGTAGTGACTCTAAAAACAAGAAAAATCAATACAACAAAAATGCAACCCAGCCAGACTTTTATACATTGAAATGCATGCACTTGTTCATAGCAAATGTTGGTAGCATATAACATATCTTGGTGCATTATATACTAACAAAACAAGCTATTTGAGTAACCTTGTACTATTTGGAAAATGAAAAAAAAAGTGTTGCCCTTAATAAGCATAGTACTTACTGAAATTGTGATAAGTTCTAAACTTTGATAAAATTGTATGTTGAATTATTAGCTGGATTTTTCAACGAAAAAATTTGGCTATTAGTTTTGCAAACACGGGCGAGCAGTTGGGCGGGCGTCCGGTGTCGTTAACAATTGCATTAAGATCTTTATGAAACTTCATACAATGATAACATGCATGTACCATGCGATGAACAGAATTAGAAAGTAACCACAACTCTACCTGGCTTAATTATGGATTATTTCCCTTTGTAATTTTTGTGTTAAAGACTTTAAATCCTGCTTTAATGTGGTTTCCACATTACATTTCTTGTAAAAATATAGTTATGTTGACTTTTTGATAAAATATTATTCGATGTTTGTGTTGATTATTCAGGTGGGATGTAACCAGATTGAAGACATTGCATTCTTTGCTATAGATTCATTGAGACAACTTTCCATGAAGTTTATTGAGAAAGGAGAATTTGCTAACTTCAGATTCCAGAAAGATTTTCTCAGGCCATTTGAACATATCATGAAACGTAACAGGTATGTCTAGTATGATCACAGTTAAGTTCCACTATATGGACCATCAAAGTAAATGGTCTTATTAGCAGCTAAGCTGGTCTTCATACAGAAACTGTTTTCTTAAATTCGGAATTTGCGACTTTAAAACTGTCAATTTGTAAAAATGCACAATTTTGCAATAACTAAGATGGTTATTATAGCAGAACTTTACTGTACATTTTAAGTGATTATAATTCGTATTGACAATTTTCTGAAATTTATTTAAAAAAATATGAAGCATTTATTTGACACATGTGCCCCATCCATTTTAAATTGTATAAAAACCCTTATGGTCTCACATTCTCATGACTACAATATGGTTTGTTTACCTTACCTTGGCCAGGACATAATTGAAATACAACCATAGTAAATGGTTATGTGGCTAATCTTTGTAGGCATCTCTGTTATCAACAAATTTCAATGATTTTTTATTCTAACCTAGTTAGAATGTTAGTTAGTAGAATAGCTTGTATGGGTTCAACAATCTGGTCAGTCTTCATTGGTACTCTGAGTTATGGCCCTTTGAACTGTTTGATTTACATATTTTGTGACATTTTTATACCCCCGCTTCGAAGAAGAAGGGGTATACTGTTTTACCCTTGTCCGTCCGTTACAAAATTTCCGTCCCAGTTTTCTCAGCAACTATAACATGCAGCAGCCTAATACTTTGCATATTGCTTCATACCATAGTCCCATGTGGTGTAAAGCAATTTCATGCTCCTTGCTCATCTACTTCCTGTTTGTCGCATATTTTTAGATTTTTGCGGGGGTATCACTAGTGAGCATTAGCTCACAGATTTACTTGTTTACTCTTTGTACCAGATACTAATTGTTGCTAAAATTTGTCATTCACTATATTTTACAGATCGCCTACAATTCGTGACATGGTAGTTAGATGTGTAGCACAGATGGTGAATTCCCAGGCAGCAAATATCAAGTCAGGTTGGAAGAATATATTTAGTGTATTCCATTTAGCTGCTTCAGATCAAGATGAAGGCATTGTAGAACTTGCATTCCAAACTACTGGTAAAATTATATGTGAGTATCAAGATGTATTGTATTAATATGATCTAGCTATTAACTTAAATACAGTGCCCTCCATATCTCCTTGGACAAAATCCTGCTTTAGAATAAACCATTTTCCATTTACCCATGAAAAAAAACAAAGAGTTATCTGTTAAAATTCAAAGTCAGTATTACATGTAAATAGTTTGCCAATACATAAACTTTTATCTATTATTGTAAAATTGTTTGTGGTATGAGTAATCAGTATTTCTAAAAATTTCATTTGTCCAAGAACTTTTGGAGGGCACTGTCTGTTCAATTTATTTGGTTGGACATTCCCACTGGCTGATACTAGTTATCTGCAATAATAATTATTAATTAGTACAAAATTTTTGTTCATAAGCTGAAGACAAAAAAAACTAGTGTTCATTCTAACATAGGCGCGTGCTTTTTCACTCTTTATTTAATGTGACGTCATCTATGCTTTATTATTCAACAAAATATAGCTTGTGACGGCTGTTGAAATTTAACTCCCTACGTTAAATGCGCAAAGCCGAAAATGGCGCCCGAGTTTATTAGGGTTGACTTTTACAATCTGGTTTCTATTCTATAATAAAGATTTTAATATTTTTTGTTCGGAATAAGAAACACCTATCTGTGAGAGTTGTGTAAATAAAAGCTATTTTCGGCCTTTGCACTGGGGTGGATTTCAACAGCATGACGTTTCTGACAGTTAAAATAGTTCTATAAATATATCGTTTTTACGGATGTATTTTACAATGTTAGAATCGAAATAACTTACAGTTGTCTATATTTTGGTGTCTAATAAAATATAGGCACTCGTTTGATGCGCTTATTAAATCACTCGTGCTAAAGCACTCGTGATTTAATCATACGCGCATCACAACTCGTGCCTATATTTTATTAGACAACAAAATATAGACAACTGTAAGTTATTTCTTAAATAGTATACTGTACAATTATTTGTACTTTTATCACATTCTAGTGACTTATCTTTAAAATTAACCATTTAAAACCACTTTGATTTTACTTTAAAATGATTGCCTCATGTTTGTAGGTTTGTAATAATCACAAGATTCATTGATTGCAGTGACGTGAATACTTTATGACATTTTTACTTGACTTTCAGCCTCCGTGTTTGACAAACATTTTGCTGCTGTTATGGATTCATTTCAAGATGCTGTGAAATGTTTATCAGAATTTGCTTGTAATGCTGCATTCCCTGATACTAGCATGGAAGCTATTAGACTTATACGAAACTGTGCTAAATATGTGGCAGAGAAACCTCAGGTAGGTGTTTATAGGAAGAATCAGTCATAAACAACATAAGCTTATAGTGCATACAAAATAACAATACCTGTTTGGGTAAACATTAAAAATGAAACAATCCATTTCAGAGGTAGGCTGTATTGAAAATAAAAGTTGTATTATTCATTTTAACAAAATAAGTGTGGCAGATAAACCACCACCCCTTGGTCAATCATGCTTGTAATGGTAGACCCCTTTACAATTACTCCAACAAGACACTCATAAAACATATTAAAATTATATATGGTATTGTCATCCTGAGCATTCCTTGTCATGGATTACTTAGTTCATTGTATTGTTTATATAAACAGTGTTTTGTTATTTTGTACGCACTTTAAATGACGAGGCTTCCATAAATAGTTGGTCATATTAGCTTTATTATAATGAATAAGTAATAAACCACACAATTTTCAATTTTTAAGAAAGTAATTGACACTATTTAATTTGTATGAGCATTAAAAGACATATATTTGTCAATTTTTGCATGTGACATCATAATCATTGACATCACTATGATATCATTGAAAAAAGTAATGTATGCATTGCTATTTTTTGTTAACAGGGACATAATTTGCCAATAAAAAAACAGTGGCGCTTTTTACAACAAAAAAACTCAAGATTAAAATCATCGTTAGTCAGAAGGAATAAACATTCATAATACTGTCTTTTTTTGCCAATCAATTCCAAATATTATTGAATTGTGTAGAATATTGTATACCTTTTGAATATCAAATCATAGTTATGTTTATTATCCTTCTGACTTCAAACTGCAAAAAATATGAAATTTACTTACAATAACTTTTCATGTAAGAATTTTTAATTATTATTAATGAAAAAAAGGTGCTCTTTATATGATCTACTTTTAAAGCAGTTTTTCTTCACTAATACATTTGGTGTTGCATGATTTTGTTTTATTTTTAGTTAATGATTTATAATAAAGTATAGTGTCTGTTGGTTATTTTTCATCCATTTTAATGTCCCAATTAAACTGTTTTTGAA
This sequence comes from Mactra quadrangularis, assembly GCA_025267735.1. Classification (NCBI taxonomy): domain Eukaryota; kingdom Metazoa; phylum Mollusca; class Bivalvia; order Venerida; family Mactridae; genus Mactra; species Mactra quadrangularis. Next base: position 21,695,804 of record CM046307.1, on the reverse strand, counting down.
TCAAAACTTATTATCAAATAAGTTTTATCAAAACTTTGCAGTGAAATCTTTAAAATTTAATTAAAAAAATCTGGCAATAATGCCTGTTACTTATCAATCTATCAAATCCAGATGGTTTATTTTTCAACTGCTGCCAGTGTCCCTGGGACTGGGGTAGACAGCAGGCGGCTAGATCTTCTTACATCTGACCTCCATGTAATCCTGCCTAGGGGATCACTGTTATGCAGGTTCCACGTCTTCAAATCTGCTTTCACGCATTCTAACCAGGACTTTCTTGGCCGTCTACATTTAACCAGAGGATGGGATGCTCCAAGTTGTAATTGAGAATTTATTAAAGTGATATTGATGTAAAAGTAAACTGAAAACATGTTAGTTAATTGACAAGTTCAGTTTATTTACAGTAATCATCATTGTCGGCAACCACAGTACTTTCTTCCGTTACACTCCATACATAACATGGGCAATTTGACTGGCAAAATCTCGTTTTCGTGACTATGCATGAGGCATGTGAGATGGATCTTCTTCCAACTAAATTGCATGTTAAAATTAAATACTCTCCAACAACAATGACGTCATTCCGGGATTATCTCACTTAAAATAAAAACCAAAGCACATGTGTATTTTCTCATTTTTAATGGTAAACCAAAATTTAGATATAAAACGTAATTTCATTGGCAGTGGGTTTCCACAGTGGGTTTCCTTGCAGAACCAATGAAACTGCCCCATTAATTATTCATGATAACGAGATTTTCCTTACCAAATAGCCCACGGTACATAACGATGATAAGTTATCATATAATTTGCTAGTAATGTGAAAATTGAAGCAAACGTTGTAGCATAATTTAAATGAAGAATGTTATATAATTTTTACAGAGATTTATAAACTTAGAACTTGAGATAGCTACCCATGATGCAGAGTATGTCAGGGTAACACATTTTAAATGATCTCTATCGTCTGCTGTGGTGATAATATCTCATATACTTTCTGATCTAGAGTCATGGCTCTTATTACTAAAATATTAGATTGACTTTAATCTGACATATGATATTTGTATAGTCTATCAACATTAGATTTGATATGTCACCTTTATAGATAATGATTTTATGGTGGTTGGAACAAATTATTTTAATATGGCTGATGAGGATTATGTCTTTTTATGTGAACAACAATGACAAGTTCAGCCTGTTGTGATAGCCAGTTCCCCCCCTTACCTGTCCAGTTTTTCCCTTGGATAAGAAACTTAACCATCCAGGGGACTGGGAAATTTTAGTCTGGTTTCAATTTTGGTTTTTATTTTATGCAAAATAAAAACAGTAAAAAGTGCCCACCTGTTCAATTTTAAAAAACAATTTAGACAAAAACGTAAGTATACGGTCTTAAAATGAGGGTTACCTATATCTGGTCAGTGTTGACAGACTATATTTATAGTTGGCCATTTGATGGCATCCATAACTTGCTGTGAATTTTATATTATGATATACTATACCGTGGTTGGTAGTCTTTGCTTGTAGTATTATAGAAAATTTACTATAAAACAATTGCTGTAAAGTTCTGGAATTTGTATGGATACTAGTATATTTCTATAAATGGTTGCCATGGAAACTGTCTCCTGTTTTAGTATATTTCTATGCACAATATTAGATAAATTCTCTCTCTATAAATATATATATCATTATAAAAAAACACTTGTCCTTCATTTCTGTCTTTACGTTTTAGTTATTTCATAGAACAAATAGTACTTTTTTCATTTTATTTTGAGTGTTGAAATTTATTAATTTTGACTTTTTTCATTAAGTTATGCCCAGTCCTGCTTCTAGCAAACAAGTTTTTATAACCACTATGTTTCTTAACACTTTCTAAGTTGAAAGTTTACACAACTTGCCCTGAAGCTCAAAGATTAGAAATATTAGAAAAGATTTTTACCAGATTTTGACCATTTCTAACTTTCCCCTTTGCACCTGATATCAGATATGTTATTGGCTCACTGTAACATATTATTATTGTAAGTTGACTGTATTGATACTTATCTATTCTCATGACAATCTTTATTCCACCAAATTAAGACTGGTTACAACTACTGTGTCCAGTTAAATTATGTCTTGTATAGCCTGATTTTCAATTAACTTTTGTTTATGAGTTTTCTTTGCTTGTTAATCCTTGTTTCTTCCATCAAATATCTAAATACATTCAAGAGCTGTTAGTTTCATAGTACTGCCTTTATACTATAAAAGTTGACTAGATTTTTATGTGTTTTCTTCCTTACCTTACTTTATTTCTTTAAATTCTCATAATTACGCACAAAACCATTACTAGTCCAATCACTAATTACAACCCTCTCCCATAGATTAACATTTACCATGCTGAAGGAGAACAAGTCCTTTTGTTGTCAATATTGAGCCAGGTCAGCTGGACAGTCTAATCAGGCCTGGCTCTATACTGGAGGCTGCAAAACTTTGCAATTGAATTTATATTTCCCTGAATTGACTGTTGTTTTTATGAACTGCTCCAATTTTAAGACAGGTCAACTCCAACATATACATTTATAAGGTTAAGGGTGAAAATATGAAGTGTTTTATAAAGTTTTGCTAATATTATGATATTGAGAGTGCTGTTGATAATAGTTGTAGTTTTTTTTGTCACAATAGGGTTGAAGATGGTAGTATTTAAAATAACATGGTGCTGTTTATGCTATGTTTGGAGACTGGTATAAAGACTACTTTTCAAAGGATCTTAAAAGAAATATATTTCCTTCAACTTTATGCACAAATAATTTCCATATAGAAATTTCTGATGACATATTCTCACTATATTAAGCTAAATTTTCACTAAAATAGCTTGGAATTACTTAGGCAATAAGATTAGTGATTATTCTAGACCTATTAAAAGGACTGGGAGTCAAAAAAGGAGCATGTCATGCCTGATCGTTGATGTTCCAAAGTAACTATTTCTTTATATAGAACCACAAAATGGACCAGCAGGGGTTGGAAGGGCTAGTCCTGCTATTCTGCTTAAAAATAATCACTACAGATCATGTGCACACTGACAAGAGATACAAAGAGTTATTTCCCTTGCCTTGTATGACAAGTAAACTTTATGTTTTAGTTTAACCTATTGTTTTGTATGACTATTGATGTTTGGGATGTTTTGTTACATTGCTATGTCACTGTGCTTACACATTATGAGGGAAACAATATGTAAGCACCTGGAAAGCGCAGGTGAGCTCTCGCCTTGTAATCAAGTGGTCCCAGGTTCAAATCTTGGAAAGGCTACATATTATCCCCACTAGGGGTGTAACGGTTAACCGATATACCGGTTAATATTGCGATACGACTTCTGACGGTTTTTAACCGGTTCGTTTTTCTCTGAACCGGTTTTTCTAGTTATGTTTCATACTGCATGATTGTTTTTTATCAGAGTCTGAATATAAATGTTTGAATAAATTTTAAAATGTATTCGGAAACTTGAAATATTTCTCGTAAAGGAGAAAATAATTTTCTTTGAAAGTCCATTCACAACCCTTTTTCTAACTTATTCAAACATTTGCATAATACGTGTAGATCATTTGAATGTACACTGTTGATCAAATTAAGACGATGCACGAGCATTAATTCATGCTATGCATGTACGCGCAAAGAACAATATGTAATGCAATATATTGCAATATATCGCAATACGGGTTTCGTGTATTGCAATATATTGCAATACGGTTTTTATCGTATTGTTACACCCCTAATCCCCACCATATGACAGTTTGATAATGATTTACTATTTTATTACAGATGTTTAAAGAACATACAGGTGATGATTTAAACGTACCAGAATCAGATCGTGTTTGGGTAAAAGGCTGGTTCCCAGTTTTATTTGAACTTTCATGTGTTATAAATAGATGTAAGCTGGACGTCAGAACAAGGTTTGTGTTATTTTCCATCTTAAATTTTTAGAAATATTTAAGATGTAGTATTTACCATGTAAAAATTCTGTTACTATTATTTCTTTGTTAAAAGCAGAACAAAATCTGACAATTGATGCTTACCTGTAATAAATGCTCTGCTAGTTTGCCATCTACTCATACATACTTTTGATTTGACTAGATTTGAATTTCCATTATACTGGTACAGATCCTACTTTCCTATGTGCTGAAGTAGACAGCCAGAGGCTAGTGTGTCATTCATGAAACTTGTGGTCAAACAACTGCTTTTGTCATAGATGTCATTCTGTGGGTCCTTGCTGAATGCTGATAGAATTTGCCAAGGTCCAACAAACTTTAATATTACACCAGACACAGTAAACTGAGTAAAGATATATTTTTAAGAGTAGCAAAGCCATGAGTGAAAGTATCATCTTCCTGGATTTTGAGTTAAAAAAAGCATTTATTCCAAATTGGCAAATATCCTGTTTTAGTTATGTATTTCTATTTTCATCAAGGAAAACTACATTATCATTATAAATTATCAACCCTTACCATGTTAAGAGTGATAACAGGTTGTGCCAATCTTATTGTCTCCTCACTACCTAGCACGACCTTGTGTTGCTGGTAATTAGTATCAACTAAATTAATTCAGCAGTGAGCCAAGCTTATCAGTTGTTAGGAATACAGCATGATAAGGATTATGCCTCAGTGCCATAAAATCGTGGCTTGTTGCGAACCCGTACGTGCAGACAGTCGTAGGCTGTGGGAAGCCTTGCATGTTAAAGTGACGGTACGCACATGGCACTAAACAACACACCCGAATAGAGTCGTACCTGGAAGATATGCAAGTTTTATCTATACTCGGCCACTTTTTTGTTCACAATTTGACTTTGACGGTTCATCCCACAGACCCTGATAAAAACGTAACAGTCCGTATGGGTACGCAAGAGTTCCCACAGCGCCCGTACAGTGCCCTCATGACTATTTTTATGTCTATAAGACTGTAGCTTTAACAAAATGCTCATATTGTATGTTGTAGGGGTTTGACTGTAATGTTTGAGATTATGAAGACGTATGGTGGATCATTTGAACCTCATTGGTGGAGAGATCTATTTAGAATAGTCTTTAGAATATTTGATAATATGAAACTACCAGAATCACAGAATGAGGTTAGTTATATTTCTGTGTTCAAAAATGATTTATGTAAGTTTATAGCTTGTTCATATTGATCTTAGACATGTCGTCCCAGTCGATAGCACAGTTGGTAGCGCACTGGGATTTGGAATCTTGTGCTCGAGGGGGTGCGGGTTCGAATCCCACCTTGGGAAGTTATACCCTTCCATGAAAATTTGACAATAATGTTGATTTTCCTCCATTGATTAGAAAATATGGAGAAGTTTCCGGCCTTGTGGAAGGGTAGGTGAGTACTGGTTATAGACAGTGGTCTAGGAAAGCTAGGTTACGTGTGCTGGACTCTGTAAAATGACCGAAATTGGCATTAAATCCATTTAAAAAAAAATCAGACATGTCGTTACATTAGTAGGGAAAACATTTCTCCTGAAGTTTCTGGACTTTTGATTTTAAGTGGCGAGGTTTTAGCTTTGTCTTCAGCCAAGAAATAATTGCCCTGCCTGTTTTGTTTGTTATTAAAATTGTTAATCCCTTTTAAGTAAGAATGATTGAAAAAAATGCCATAATCTGACCTTAATGTCATCTCAACTAATGTATCTTTGTCATGAAAGATCAGGATTTCTTGTTTTGGGCACCCAAATCAGGCTAAAAAAATTGTTAAATTCTCAATTGAATTTTAAATATTAAATAAGGTGGTTAGGCACTCTTGGTTTTTTTATATTTTGAATGCAATAACGCCTTGTATTAAACCTGCATTAAAGAATAGAAAGGCAAGTCTTGAAATAAGAGGCTTTTTCATGATGTGGGATTAGAATTTTAACATATAATATTCTGTGACCCCTTAAAGGCTAGAGAAAGTACACTAAGACTGACTAAAAGATGTTACAAATGTGAATGATTGATTTTACAATTATATTTCTTGTCTTAGGTCGACTAAGTAGTGATACTAGAAGTAAACTTCAAAAAACCTTGGTTTTGTCTTAGGTCAATGTGAACAAGCTATATAATTTATTATATGTGAAACACTGTCAATGTTGTATTTTATTCACTTAATTAGTAGGTTTGCCCTTTCCCTTTAAGGATCCTGTATTTTTTTTATGTAAAACACATATTTAAAAAGAGAAAATGGTTAAGTAGGGTAGTACCCAACAATTGTTAGTTTAAAGTTTACACATTTATGTTAAAATCACTTCGTAATAGTCAATGTTAATTGTAGATTTATATATGTTGTTTTTCCCCCCTCTTTATTTTTCATGTTTTTTTTTCAAGAAATATGTTATATTTTTTACACATGTATTTTTTCCAAGAACTTATCTCATCACTATTTTTATTGTTTTTATCTGATTCTAAACGAAGATTCAAATATTCTTTGCTCTAATATCGTATTACTGTATGACTTCTCATTTTTTGTGTATATGTTTTAAGCTAGAATAGAAAAGGACAGCATCCCATCCTTTTTCACTTCCAAGCTCTCTTCTTCCCCACCCTGTCCAGGTTTTGCAAGAAAAGTTGCCGCATGTGCAGATGTTTGTATATTGATATCTGAATCCCGTTGATGCATCCTGCCATTATTTGCTGCCTTCTTATCTCCCCTGACCCTTGATTTGATCTTACAATCTTATTGTCCGAAAGCAATGATTGCTTCTAAGGTTGTTATGATCAAATCACCTTTCACTGACTAGATGGTCATGTGATCCAGCAATTCTGCCAGCCTTAACTCTGTATGTGTAAAAGTAGATAGTCCTGTCTAAAGGATTTGGAACCTACACTAGGTCTTCTCAGTATCAATAATTAGTTGAACTGTCTGCTATATATGACTGTCTTGGATGTCAAACAAATGATACAATTGCCAAATATGTAATTTGATGCTTCTTTATGGTTATTATATCTTATCTGCTTATCCCACTTATACACTTAATCCCAGAAAAACTTAAGCATTGAATATTTTCATCCTTTGAGTTCATAGCCAATACATTTACTTCTGAAAATGCATGAGCATTACCTCCCTTGAGTCAGGAGTTTCATTATGAGCATTACCTCCATTGACTCAGGATTTTCATTATGAGCATTACCTCCCTTGACTCAGGATTTTCATTATGAGCATTACCTCCCTTGACTCAGGATTTTCATTATGAGCATTACCTCCCTTGACTCAGGAGTTTCATTATGAGCATTACCTCCCTTGAGTCAGGATTTTCATTATGAGCATTACCTCCCTTGATTCAGGATTTTCATTATGAGCATTACCTCCCTTGACTCAGGATTTTCATTATGAGCATTACCTCCCTTGAGTCAGGATTTTCAACATGAGCATTACCATGATTTTAAACCAGTCCTATAATTTAGTCTAAGGTTATGTTTGTCAATCTTTCTATACTCTATTGTTATGTTAACATATTCTGACACCTGACTCACTGCATCTTTTGTTACTTTATTGTCGTCTGCTCTATTACTAAACAGGATGAATACTTTGTACAGGTAATTTCACTCACGTTTATGTATTCTCATATATGTCTGAAAGTCTTAGAACAGTTTCCCTACACAAAGTTCTGTATTGGACAAGTGAAATTTTTGCAGGAACTTTATTTCTGCTTCAGCTCTTAATTTCAAAACATTGTAAGCATCTTTTTTAACATTTTGTTTTTTATCTGATGAAGAATTAAACCATTCATTAACAGTATATGCATGGGTATGCTGAAGACATAAACATGCTATTACTTTTTTTCTAAATTTTCAAAAGTGTTGGTTACAATAAGAACATGTTTTTTATGAAGTCTTCCAAAATGTTCACTTATATGGTGTTGGGTTTTTCTGTTCACTCTGACAAAGTACAAATAACTTTTTTTCAACATTATTTTTGTACTCACAGTTAAAACTATGCTGGAAAGGGCGAATTGAAAAAGAAATCCTATTGTTCTCTGTACCCACATTTTCATTTTAATATCATGTACATCATAAAAATTTTGTACCTTAGGTGAAAACCCATAAATTTTGATTCCAGATAAGGTCTATAGTTAATGTGCTGATAGTCATTATGTTATTATGCTATGAGAAAGGTTAAAGCTGAAGACTTAAAGACACAACTTATTCTAAATTTAGACACCTGTCTTGCATGCTTTTTCGTGGTTAGATATGACAGTAGTATTTCAGTATGTTACGGTGAATGAACACAATTACTGAGGCCCTGCAATGAGTGTATGAACCTAGTTCAAATGCTGTGTTGGTATCTTTGTATTGAACAGCAAAAATAATTAATAAAAATTAATATGTCCCTAATTGACATCATTCTTTGCCGTTTCGTGTTCGAGTTATCAAAACTTTGATACAGCTTAAGTGATTAAGTGTGCCAACATAGACAGTGAGACATTGGATGCCAACGCCTGAGTGATAGTAATCGGCTCTCATTTTCTTCGAAAAGCCGAACTAAACTGTTCTGTTTTACCGAGTTATATTTTCGCCATTTGTAACCCATATAATGGACAATTAAGAGGGTTTGGTGGCCAAGTTTGGCACTGTGTAAGTACGCACTCAAAAATATATATCATAATAAAATTATGTCTGACCGTTGACCAGCTAACAAAATTGTCGTTTGCTCAATTAAATGATGTCTGATAAATTTAATTTTATTTCTTTTAATATGGTTTTCATTTTGACTTCATGTCAAACAGTTAAGAACCGGATGCAGAGTTACCTGTTTTCCGAATAATAGCATGAAATTAAGTAAGAAACAATTTACTTACGTAATTCTGTAAGATATTCATTAATATAGTACATAATACAGTAGTAACAATATTAATATATCTATGCGGGGGCCTCAATTTATATCACATGCCAGCAAGCACGAGAAAGTCATGAAACATGTGATACTTGAAATTTTCACCTCTAATATGATGTAACCACTATACTACAATTTTCTTTTGATGTCCAGGATTTATAAGTTGTGTCTTTAAACCAAGTTTTACCTTAATTCTCAAGATTGACTATTTTTAATTGTTTAAGGATCCATGGTGCAAAAAACTGAAATTCATTACAAGAATTTTAAACTTTCACCCATGTGATATCAAATAAACATTCAATGAATGCCTAAGATGGTACTTGAACTAAAGACCTCTTGCTGTAAAGCTCTTGCCAACATACTTAAACCAACAATTTCTACAAAAGATTGTTATATATAGTCATTTTGTTACTGCTCAGCTCAGGATGATGCTCTTATTAAGTTACTGCTCAGGGAAGGGAAAGAAACCATAATAGACTTGATTTTTTCTTTTTTTAAGGCTGTTTTTTTAGCCGGATTTTTCAACAAAAAATTAGGCTAATAGTTTGGCGAAACACAGATGGGTGATTGGGCGGCGGGCATCCGGTGTTGTTAACAATTGTGTTAATGTTTTTCTTTTCCATATATTTCTGCCATTTATTGTCTCATCTTTATGAAACTTCATACAATGATAACATTCCATGTGATGAACAGAATTAGAAAGTAACCATAACTCTACCTGCCTTTATTATGGATTATTTCCCTTTGTAATTTTTGCGTTAAAGTTTTTAAATCTGGCTTTAATGTGATTTCCACATAAATTTCTTGTTTCACTTAGTTTATACACATCCTTAGTTTATACACATCAAGGGTTTAGCGCAAAATGGTCGTAACTCAATATAAGAAAAGAGCAAGTTACGACTGTTTCATGCTAAACCTGCGATACATAACTGGTATTGATGGAACATTTCAAAGACTTTCAGGCATGTTTAGTTTGACTCTCTACAAATACTATGTGTGTATAAGATTACTCTCTGTATTATATACATGTGTAAGATCTTGTTTCTATCTTGTAATGTCACAGTTCATCTGTTTTCAAACTTTTCTTTGATGTGTTACATTTTAATTGTTTGATGCTTAATTAACTCTAGTGTTTGGCTGTCACTATTGTTTGCTCTGCTGCTCTGTTCTAAAAAGTTTCTGTTTTGACTTTTGTGCATTTTTGACTTAATATTAGTTTTTGCTGTTGTTTTTAAAACATTGCTAGAATAAAACTTAGCTTATGTTTTTATGATAAGGGGATTACCTGAATACGAAATTCATTTCCATTTTTACTGAGAAATCTGTCTTAAGTGACCACATTGGGGAAATTGAATATGTGGTTTCTTAAGATGGGTGGACACTGAAGTCCAAATAATGGAAGTGAAAATTAACAATGTTACCCCTGTAGGATGTTGGAACATCCTTGACCAGCTGTCTATAGGGTGTCTGTATACTAAGATTGCTTAAACTCTGAACCAACTATCATTTGGTTTAAACTATAAATATTTCAAAAACAAAATACAATGAATGAACAAATAGTTATATTAATATTAATTAGTATTAAGGGAATAGCTTATTACTATAGATAATTAGCTAATATAAAATATCTTTTCTTTCATTTAGGAATGATTAATATTTTGATTGTATATCATGTATATTTTCTTGGAATGTTCTTCAACACCACTATATTTACGCTACAACTTGTATTTTTATCTTGATATTTGTTTCAATGTACTATGTATAATATTTTTACTGTTTTATTACAATTTTCCTATTAACATTTTTCATTAGCCTGAAACCAATAGTATGCACCATTTACAATGGGTAAGTGTATCACAGTAGAGCTCTATACTTAATACTTTATATCTTTTATTTTGCCACTTTTTCATTCAAGACTTGTTACCATGGTAACAAATAATTTCATTTATTATACTCAGATTTTATTTCTCTTTTTTGTTCTTTAGCTTACCTTGGCAATTTATGCTCACGGTGAATTTTTAATGTGATCACTTTGTGTCCGTTTTTATACGCCCGAAGGGTCGTATTATGTTATGGCGCCGCTCGTCCGTCCGTCTGTCTGTCCGTCTGTCCGTCCGTCTTCCTTGTGCGGACAACTCCTCCCTCATTTCTTGGCCAATTTTCTTCAAACTCCCTCTGATGATAAACATTGATGTCTAGTTGTGCATAAAGTGGAGATAATTCAATTTTTTTCATTTGACTTTGCATTACTTCCCCTTTCATATATCTCTATATATGCCATATGTTAATAAAGTCAAAATGGCAAACAATGAAAAACTTGTCCTGACAATTACTGAAGCACCAATGTACCTAGGTTCACCAAATATTATGTGAGGGTAGCCCTTGTGTCAAGGATATGCCCTATTGGTTTTGGGGCCCCTGGGTTAAAGGTCAAGGTCACAGGGGCATCATATTGAAAAACCTTGTCCGGACAATAACTCCTCAACGACTGAACCTAGGTTCACAAAATTTTAAGTGAAGGTAGCCTTTGTGTCAAGGATGTTCCCTATTAGTTTTGGGGCCCCAGGTTCAAAGGTCAAGGTCACAGAGGCATCATATGGAAAAACTTTGTCCAGTCAATAACTGAACCACCAATGTACCTAGGTTCACCAAATTTTATTTGCGAGTAGCCCATGTATCAAGGGTATGCCTTGTTTGTTTTGGGGCCCCTGGGTCAAAGGTCAAGGTCACTGGGGCATCATATTGAAAACCTTGTCCGGGTAATAACTCAACAACGGCTGTACCTAGGTTCACAAAATTTCATGTGAAGGTAGCCCTTGTGTCAAGGATGTGACCTACGTGTTCAAAGGTCAAGGTCACAGAGGCATTATATGGAAAAACTTTGTCCAGACAATACCTGAACCACTTATGTACCTAGGTTCACCAAATTTTATGTGCAAGTAGCCCATGTGTCAAGGATTTGCCCTATTGGTTTTGAGGCCCCTGGGTCAAAGGTCAAGGTCACAGGGGCATCATATGGAGAAACATTGTCAGGACAATAACTAAACAATGTTTGTACCTAGGTTAACCAAATTTTATGTGGATCAGCCCATTTGTCATGGAGTAATTAGTTGATAGCTCTTTGGTAGCGGATGTTCCCTTTTGATTTGGAGACCCTAGAGTCTTAAGTCAAAGTCACTGGGACTTACTTTATATTGAAAATTTTCCGGACAATAACTCGATAATGATTGTACCTGTGTTCACCAAATTTTATTTAAGGGTAGTCTAAATGTCTAGCATATGCCCCTTTGGTTTTAGGCCCCTGGGTCAAAGGTCAAAGTCATAAGGAAATCATGAGGAAAAACCTTGTCCAATAACCAACTTTATCTTATATCTTATGTACCAATACTCTATGGGTCAAAGGTGAGAACTTATGGTTCTGAGGCCCCAGGGCAAGGAAAAACTTTGCGCCGGTGATAACCTAGGTTCTCAAAATCTTTGCTTTGGATAGCCCTCCAGTTAAGGATGGGACTTATTCTGATATCCAGGGGTCATTTATCAAGGTCACAAGGACTTCATATGAGATAGAACACAGCAAGGACTGCTCTCGGGCGTATAATGCCCCGCCCAGCGGAGCTCTTGTTATCAACAGTTGCTTTGTTAAATGAAAGAGAGCCTGCACAGATACCTTTTTCAGTAGCATAAGAGTTTGCCGATTGAGGAGCTGTTGGTTTGATTTTGGGGTGGGGCATAATTTTGTAGAGTTTGGACATTAAATATCTTTTACAGCCATTCTCCCTCCTACAACTGATTCTAAATCATGTAGGGCTGTTGTCAGTCACTGAAAGTATGTGCTTAATAACAGATTAATGGCTAAATTAAGAGATTAAGCATTTCCAGGATTAGTGAGTAGGTGATTGGCACCCATTATAAAACCTATACAATGTGTTGACTGACCACCATGATATGACCTTATAACCTTAACAATGTGTTGCTATAGTGTTAAACCCAACCAAAAAAAAAATGGAAGGAAAAGTTAAGTATCCATTTTCGTGGGGGATTTACTTTAACTTGGGAATTCAAGAATGAAATTGCTAGTCAGACTGCCCAGCCAATTGAGTTTATCTGTATGATCTGGAGTATCACATCACATATAAATCTGACCATTGAAAAGGTATAAAATATAATGAAGGTCTTAGGTGAGCGATCGTGTCTTTAGGGACTCTTGTTTCTTTCTGAAAACTTCAGTCTCTATATTCAGTAGTAATGATGTGGGTTTTATATTTTAGATTTATTTATCATATAATTAGATTCCCCTTAATTGTTTCATTACTTGTTTATTTATCTGATATTTACCATGTATAAAAAATGTACACTCTTAGAAAAAAAACAGTAATTTATTTAGCTTACATTTGACCAAGTGGCCACTCGTAACACACTGTTCAGGGTCAGATCCTTTTTTAATTTAACTTTTATTAAGTATTTGGAGGTTTGGGATATTAACTTCAGTAGCAAATTCATTGCAATGCCTCTAGAGCCAAGTGGAAATTCATATGTAATTAGATAGTATTAACAATATGTCATTATCATTATGGCTGAGTAGTTATCATATTTTACTGATAAGTATTGCAGGCTTTCTGGCTCTGTATTGATTCTAAACTCAATCAAAATAGACCCAGGATGCTTGCTTGAGCCTGAAACTTCCTAATAGCTTCTTCAAACTTGGGGAACCAGGAAACTGTTGAAAAAGTGATTCATCTAAGGTGTGATACCCTGTTTCTCAATCCTGCTTATTAAAGTTGTGTACAATTTTAAAATATTCTTAATTAGTTTAACATTCTCAAAGTTAGATATTTAAAAGTAAGTTTGTACTACCTACATGGTAATTATGTACAAGTTATTGACTTTTATCTGCCCGTGATTTTGTATAAGTTTTTAATCTGATTTCAAAACTCTCTACAAATCCTTCATTTTAAATCTCTTCTCAAGTATTTGTAAATATTACATAATTTATTACCTTAGCCAAAGTTTTTGATTAAATTTTAAGGAAGTGAAAATGAATTACTTTTACAATTTATTGTACAAAAAATTACCAATTGCAAAAAATATTTCCTAGCACAAAATGTATAGAATTATTAAGCGTCAGTCATTGTTTAATTTTATTTAAATATCAGTAGTGCGTACATTAACCCCCCTGATTTAATACTCAGTTCAGTACTTATGTACTTACTGTTGATAAAATAGTTATGTACGGGAATATTGAACTTATGTGAAGTGTTTAAATCAGCAGGGTAAATGTATGCATGGCGGACAGTCGAATAGAATTAAACAATACCTTGTTTGAATGTAAGTTATCATCATCTTAGCCTTTTTGCTTTATTAAACAATTCTGTGTTAGTCACAGTACTGGTTTACCTAAACATACTATGTCTTGATGAAATAAATCTTCGGCAAACTCAGTACTTTCTTCCGTTACACTCCACACATACGGTGGACAATTTGACTGGCCAAATCTAGTTTTCATGAAAATGCATGAGGCATGGGAGACCAGTCTTCTTCTAATAAAATCTTATGTCACATTAAAATACTCTTCAATAACAATGACATCACACTGGGGTTATCTTACTTAAAATAGAAACCAACACATGTGTTTATTTTCTCAAAATGGTAGTTAATTTTATTGGCTAGTTTTCCGCATTGGTTTCCTTGCGGAACCGATGAAACTGCCTCATTAATTATTCATAATAACAAGATTTTCCTTACCAAATGGCCCATGGTACATAACGCAGCATAGCGGAGTAATCATAGGATAACAGACGATGGTTAAAATATTGATTCCCATTAAATGGTGAATAGAAGACTGATCGACTCCCTAAATTGGTTCCCTGCTCTCTGGATCTTTATACTGATATCTGTAATATTCTATCTCAAAACAAACTGTTTATTTATTGTACTAATGATATGTACAGTGCCTTCCGAAAGTTCTTGGAGAAATGGAATTTTGAGAAAAAAACTGATGACTTAATGTCATACTGGAAATAATTATACTATTATCGAAGCTTACTCGTACAAAGCTTATTCATGCAATATACAGTGGAACCCCTTTAAACCAGAAACCCCTAAAACCGGAATCCTCTGCAAACTGAATTTTATTTAATCATATTGCGGTTTAGTGCAAAACGGTCGTAACTGGATATAAGAAAAGAGTGAGTAATGTCCATTTTGCGCTAAACTCGCAATATGTTGATAAATAATTAATAGACAGATTACTCCTTGTGTCTTTTTTGCATGGGTTAATGTGAATGGATTTATTCTTTGAATAGGAATTTGCTAAGAGACTTTCGAAAGCCACTGTATATATATAAAACATCTTGTACCAATGTTTATTAAAGTCATAGCTTGTATTCATAGCTTTCAATCAATGTGATAAGATAATTCTATATTGACATTTACTGTTGATTAAACTAGTATATTTATCTTATATAATCTTATATAGACGTTTGTAATGACAATTTGTCAGATTTTAGTTCAATCTATGACATAAGGGTTTTTGTGTATAGGTTTTAGCCTTGGTTAAAGGTACTTGTTCACAGATTTGGTTTACTTTTTCTATAATTTCAAAATATCATTCAGTGTCTGTAATTGTGTCAAAAAGAAAAATTTGTATTATTTTAAGACAAACTGACCTATATGTTGCAAGAAGTATGCAATAAAAGTCACAAAAATATCATAAATATTGAAAAATAGTAGTCTAACTACTAATCTAGTCTAATATCATGACATACAGGGTAGATTTTTACTACTTGAAACACTATCATTTGTAGTTGATTGTCAATTTGCACTAAAATTGTCATTATCTGAACACTACTTAGCGGCTTCCAAAAATATCTCCATACAATTTTGATAGTTTTAGAAAAAGTTGATATTTAAGTTGAAATCTGTGAATGAGTACCTTTAAGTAATTAAGTGCTTCTTTTATTTGTATCACGTTTCCAAAATTCACTCTGATTCAAGTTGTTTATTGATGTCTGTCATGCTTATTTACATCTTATTGCTGTGAGTTGATATTTGTCATTACTGATGTATAAAAGCCTTGTTTATTACTACCACAATCCCTAATCTCATATGGGAACTCAAGAGGAGTGACACAATATTTACAAATATACCCATAAAGACTTATAAAAATTTGGATTAAATTGCTGAGTTATACATGTTTTTAAGAATATCATTATCATCAATATCTATCTATGTAGTCATGTATGGCTGTTCCTTCATGAGACTGGGATCGTGATCAAGTGCATTAAGAAAGCTTATATTATGTAATTCATATTTCTACTTGTTTCTCAATAATGATGGATGCCCTACAGTTAACTATTGATGACATTGTCTTATCATGAAAATACTTATTTGCATATATTTATACCCCTGCTTCGAAGAAGAGGGGGGTATACTGTTTTACCCGTCCGTGCGTCCGTCCGTTACAAAATTTCCGTCGCAGTTTTCTCAGCAACTATAACATGCAGCAGCCTAAAACTTTGCATATTGCTTCATCCTATAGTCCCATGTGGTGTAAAGCGATTTCATGCTCCTTGCTCATCTACTTCCTGTTTGTCGCATATTTTTAGATTTTGGCGGGGGTATCACTAGTGAGCATTAGCTCACAGATTTACTTGTTGTTAATATTTTGAACAGACTTTATCTGAATTTTCTAATTCATGGGTTTTTACCTGCAATACAAAACTGTCATATATCATTACTATGAAAAGAGTAAGTACAAAAAACAATAGAATTACTTATGTTACACATGATTTTGGTTACACAGTAATGTTAAAAAAGATATTGAACCTCATCAGTGCATAATGGGAAAACACCATGTTTTAAGTTCCAGAGGCCCATATTATCAAGCATCTTACGATCAATTTTAATCATAAACCCTTCTATATTGTATTGTAAAATTATCGTAAGATTGTTGATAGTATGCAGTCAAGATTACAATCTAGATACTATTGAATGACCTCATACAGGATGAAAAAGTGGCTAAATAAAAACAAAATAATCATGGGTACTTATTAAACTTACTTATAATCCAAAACCAGTATTTACTTTAACATTCACAGAGTGTAATAACTATGTATGTAAATGTATTCATAATGTACTACCAAGAGGGATAGAGCATGGCTGGGGGGATAGAGCATGGCTGGGGGGAGGGATATACCATGGCTTGGGGGAGTGATTGACCATGGCTGGGGGAGGGATAGACCATGGCTGGGGGGATAGACCATGGCTGGGGGGTAAAGTTAGGTTGGTTTATCTAAGAATGACCATGTCTTATATGTTCAGGCTCAAATCCCATCCAAAATCTACTGCGCTGTTTTCATAGAGCAAAAAGCTGTATCTGAATTGTTTAGTATTTGAAGACCTGAAAATCTCCAAAGGAACTTGGAAAATTGGAAAAAGGAACTAAAAAATCTATTTATGAAGTTAAATTTGTCTGATCATGCGCTTAAAACACAATTTTAAGCATCATATATTACATAGCAAAATTTACGAAAGTATACTTTATACAATAGATTGCGAATACATGTATCCAATCACAAGATAATACAAAAAATACTATATATTAATATTTGTAACTAATATTGTGACATATCAGTCTAATATTTACGTATTACACCTAATGCTAGCTTTATTACTTATATATTGTTGTTTTTGTACATTATTATTTAGTCCTATACTATATAAGAAATAATTTACATTCTATGTTTTATGTAACCTTCTTGTGTGATCCCCTTTATAGTCCTTTAAAAGTCACAATTGAGTGGTTTTAGGTCCTTAAGATTATTTTTGTGGCTATTGATAGCATTTTTAGTTTGTAGTATATTTGTTACAAGACTTGCATGTTACATGCCATATTTGGGATACCATTGCATGCTCCTAAGGTTTTTATATATTCATGGTTTTTCCACACATTTTAATATGATGTTTTAATTTGCAGTAGTTGCCATGTTTTATAGTTTGATAAACCTGTCCTTCCTACTCTACCCTTGTGTATAATTTCATGATGACAAAAACTATTATATATAGTACCTTTTTTTCTCAACTGTTAAAACATGAATATTTTCAAGGTGACTTGGCATATTTAAATTGTACACTGTCCAACAATTGTGATATTGTGATAGCATGTATTCAGTCACTATGAAATTATTCTAACTTTGACAGTTAAGAAAAAAGGGACTGTAATTGAAGTGTAACTATAGTCCATTTTTCTCAACTGTTAAAGTTTGAATAATATCAGGGTTATTTAATTCACAATCTCAATATCACGAGTGTTAGACAAAGAGCACGAAGTAACTGTGAATTATTCATGTTTTGACAATTGAGAAAAAATGAACTTTAACATTGTGTCCTGGATACATTGATAATAGCTGTGTCCTAGATCTTGTTTTAATTGTTACTGTAATTAAATCTTCCTCTACTAAGAATGCTATGATCTATAATTATTTTATGTTTTTTACATTTTTGTATGTCTACTTGGTCAATAAACTATATCCGCAATTCAAATATTTGGGTTTTCCCAGTGGTACAAACAGACTTTCAGCATCACATAATAATGAGCAACAAACTTTTTGTACCACCTGCACATGTATGGAAAAACCCATAAATTTGAGTTTGGAATTAGGTTTATGCTTAATTTTTGCTTTCTGTTCTGTGATAATAAAACTTTTTGTTCTTTATATTATCTTTACTATATGATTAAATAATTTTCATAATTTGCTTGCTGAACTTAAGTTGTTCTTCATATTACCTGATGCTAGGCTTCAGTTCATAATTATTTTTCATACTTAGGCTTGCAAATATTATGTGTTGTGTTAATTCTCAAATTATCTCCCTTGAAATAACTTAACATTCAAATTAACTCCCTTGAAATAACTTAACATTCAAATTATCTCCCTTGAAATAACTTAACATTCAAATTATCTCCCTTGAAATAACTTAACATTCAAATTATCTCCCTTGAAATAACTTAACATTCAAATTATCTCCCTTGAAATAACTTAACATTCAAATTATCTCCCTTGAAGTAACATAGCATTCTGCCACACTGGTACCTTTACATGTAGCTTCAAACTTTTTTACCACAAGCATGATATATTATGTTTAACACATAAAGTCTATAAATAATTTCTTCATACTGGTACTTTTTTCTAAATCTATAAACAATGTGCACGTAGCATAAATATAAAATAATGTTTCTCAGTCATCTCACTAGTTTCTATTGCAACACTTTAATAATGGCATGTTGGTGCCTGCTAATGAATGAAGATCTCCAGAGTTGGATTCTAGCACATTCATTAAACTTACCTTGCTGTATGCTACTAAATTAAAATCTCATGATGTTTTGCATGCTCTTTTATGTGTATGTCCCTCATTCCCCTCACAAAATTAAAACAAATAGCATTGCTTTACCCTAATGGTAATTAAGTTGCTTACTTGATAAATTGTATAGAATTACCTCCCTTGTTTTTCATCATTGAGATATGACATTTTATTCAACTGTCTTTGATGTACATTAACCCGCTAGGTTAAATTCACACTATCAATAAAAAAAAAAAGATATCCTTATTTATGTTAGGAGATAATGGAATATATATGTAGTATCTGAATAGGCAGGGTTAATCTATGCTCCACTGACAGTTGAATAAAAGTTACCAATAGAAATCAAAATTGATATCACAAGTTGCTTCCCTTAATACCTTGTATTAAATTATCTCCCTTACTTATGAACGTTGTAGGAGTCCAAAAAGATACCATGAGTGGTTTCTCTTGGTATATGTTTTTAATTTTAATTACCTCCCTTGCTTATGAACATGAGTGGTTTCCCTTGGTACATGTTATTAATTATCTCCCATGTTTTTATTGTAGAAATCAGAATGGATGACAACTACATGTAATCATGCATTATATGCAATAATTGATGTGTTCTCACAATTCTATGATGTCTTACATACTTTATTGTTAGATGAACTCTATCAACAATTAATATGGTGTGTTCAACAAGGTAGGTTGGTCTTCAGTAACTAATTTTGAAAGAAACCTGCCCAGAGCTACCTTAGTCAGTAGCATACAAAGCTACTGATAGGGGACTAGTGGGTTCCATGCCTGGGCAGGGCATACTTTTGTAAAGTTTGACTGTGAGAGCTAATTTCTACAGTCATTCTCCCTTCTTTTTCTGACTCTAAATCATATTGGACAGTTGCCAGTCACTGTGCCTAGTATTTGGTTTACAGCTAAATCCAGGGATTTAGCCTGTCCAAGAACAGTGAGTAGGTTGACTTACTGCCGTTATATGAGTGTGTTTCTATGGCATTAAACTCTACCGAAAAAATGTTAGAATCTTTCTGATAAATATCACTTTGAGTCATGTGATGAGATCACTAACAACATTGAAATTCAGCCAATTTTGGTTAAATCTTAAATACACTTTATACCAAATTTGGTAACAAAATTTGAGCCTTTTTCAGCTCTTGGGACATTATTTATACTAGTGTGATAATTATTGACATCCTACTTGCAAGTGTGCTGTGTACTAACCTTTAAATAACTGACAAAAACTTTAGTTATACTCAGTATATCAATAGTGGAAGTTAAAAAAAAAATATGAAAGTACATGACTGTTGCTACCAGGATTGAACACTGAATGACAGATTGAAAGTGCATGTTACTTGCATGTTGACCTTGACTACATCACTATATTAATTGGCAACTTTGTTTTACTTGTAAAATTAGTATAATTATTGTTCATAAACATTTTGTATGCTATATTTCTTGTTATTTCAGACAATGAACAACTAGCTCGTTCTGGTACTAACTGTTTAGAGAATTTAGTTATATCTAATGGAACAAAATTTACACCTGAAGCCTGGGACAGTACATGTACATGTATGTTAGATATCTTCAAAAATACTATACCTCACAAGTAAGTTCTCACTTTATATTATAGTAGTAAATTTCAGCTGTAAAAGCCACCTTGGTTATTGCAAAAAACATGCAATTTTTTACAATTTTGAAAGTCTCTAATGCCTTTTATGAGCAGAAAAAAATGTCCCTATTTGAAGACCATTCCACTATCAAAAACCATTGATTATTGATGGTTCTAGTAGAAGAACTTTGATGTAAAATACTGCTCTAGGTACAGTTTAAAAACCTGAATGTAAACTTAACCACAATTTGTCTGAATGTCACATTCTAGCTTTAAAAAAGCATGAATGAAAATGTTTATAACTATTCCTGATGTTCACAATTGGAAATACCATTATTAAACAGTTATCACTGTCATTACCATTATTTAGGCTATATAAATACTACAGTATAATTATGACTGGTTACTTGATATTTGTCAATTTTGATTATCTACTCACTGCCATAATAATGATTGTCTCCCTTTGTTAGTTTGACATTTAAACACTCAGTATAATCATTACAATATTTATTGTATTCAGAATATTTTTGTAATTGACTTTCTCTTAATTTAGTTGTCTTACTGATTGACAATCTTTGTCAATGTTAGTACCATTTTGATTGGTCAGCACAAAAAGAGTCTATATCCTTCTTAAATTGCATGAAGCTAGACTAGTTTTGCACTGACCCATTGATTTGATTTATGGCCTTTTACTCTTAACCTGTCAATTTGTAAATTTTAACCATTGCCTTTTTTTGTGTGGACTACATAAACACAAAAAAATATTTTGTTTGAGATATTATCATACAGTTGGTATAACTGGCTTTTTAAAGACTTGTTGTAGAGACTGTAAATTTTTATTTCAACTTAATGGCTTCTATTTAGCTTACCTGAAAGATCATAGGTGCTGGGGAGTCAGAAACAATAGCTTCAGATAGATTGAGTCAATGTGTGAGAATTTTATTTGTATGCTCAAAAAATTCCCTGTGAATACTTCTTAGCTCACCTGAGCACAATGTACTCAAGGTGAGATATCATAACTAGTCTATCTGGCTTCTGTGCTTGCATCCTTTTTCAACAAATCATAAACTTAAGCTCAAATTATTTATCAGAATGCCAAATCAGGGCTTTAAAAATGCTGTTGTCAAAAGCCATAAGGCCTAAAGCTTCCATATTTGGCATGTAGCATCACCATAACTGCCACAAGGTACCTTACAAAGATTGTTTCAATTATGCTCCTGTGCTCAGAATTGTTCAGGACTCCTATCACAAAGTTTTAGAAAATTTCAATACAGATATGTCAAACAATTACTTGTATGACACTGGTCAGGTGGGGGGGATGTCAGGTGTCGTCAACAATTGCATTAAAGTTTTTTCTGTACCATATATTTCTGCCATTTATTGTCAGATCTTTATAAAACTTCATACAATGATAACATACCATGTAATGAACCATAATTTCACCTGGTTTTATGATGGATTATTTCCCTTAGTATTTTTTGGGTTAAAGTTTAATATGTTGGATATCTCATTTATGGTCAGATCTTGATGAAAATCTTGCTTTAATGTGGCTTCCACATTAAATTTTTTTGTTTTATATAATGTGGTTGTTAAATCACTTTTGGAGTTTCTAATGTTACTTTGTCGTAACATTGATTAGATAATTAAAATAAATTATGAAAACATGAGATTGAGCTTGAGTACAAAGTTAGGGTTTTTCATGAAACTGGGGCCAGTTCTCAGGTGAGTAGTCGAGGATCATCAGAACCTTCTTGTTTTTCTCGTTCCTAGCTCTCCCATATTTGTGTTGATCATATTTTCTTAAATCAAACGTCCTTTAGTAATTAACTCCAAAACTTAATCAGGACAATTACTTTGTCATTGCAATTAAAGTATTCTTGACCTATAGTGTTATAATTAATCTTGGATTAATAGATTAGAAGATTAAAGCTCTTAAGAGATTTAACATCTTGATCATGTGACTGTAGTCATATTGAGGTGTTAATGACTCCAAACATTCAATAAAACATTTCTAAATGATATCCTTACATGGAATCCAGGGGGGGGGGGGGGGGGCAAAATTCTGAATTTTCAGAATGGAAAAAATGATGAAAATTTTCAAAAGTATTACTGTAGCCACCACTCTATAACAGTCATTTTTATATGCACGAAAGAATTTCGGGCATATAATGTTATACCCCCTGGCATCCATCCGTCCGTCCGTCCGTCTGTTAGCAATTTTGTTTCGGGAGCATAACTTAAGTTCCATTTGGCCCACAATATTCAAACTTCATACGATGATTGTCCATTCGGGTAGAAGACCCCTATTGATTTTGGGGTCACAAGATCAAAGGTCAAGGTCACTATTACCTTAAAACTAAAAACAGTTTCAGTTTCCGGAGCATAACTTAAGTTCCATTTGGTCCACATTTCTTAACTAAAAAAAACAACACTTTCGGGCATATAATGCTTCGACTAGCGATGCTCTTGTTTATAGTTCAACTGCTTGGTACAGTTGATAGTGTTTCCTGTATTTATTAGTAATAAGTTTTAACATTAATGACTGTGTCATTTCTAAGTAATTCAAAATTTCATTGTCCAAATTGGCTTATAATGAGTTAAAATTCCAATTTAGGATTCATAAAATAAGTGTAATATTTCAATATTACATGCAATAAACTACATACAAAAAGAAATCCAGGTGTTATAATTTGATTTCTCCACATTACATGCTGATATTTTAATTAAATTCCATTGGGATCACAATAATGTTATCAAAATCATAATCATAGATATTTGTATATGAATATACAGTGCCTATCAAAAAGCCTGGGACAAAATCCTGTTTCTTAGATAAACTGATCCACATTTGCCGGCCCCTTCTCCCCCTCAAAGAAAACAACATCTGAGCGAATGCATTTATTGGTTTATCATAAAAACTATGTTACGTGACAAGTAAAATTAGGGACTTTAGTCAGTTAAATCCCCTTGTATACTCTTCAAATAGGTAGGTCCAATTAGTTGGATTACTTAGATTTTACCTTTACTTTTCAATGTCAATTTGCTAAAATTATTCTTTAATAACAGTTTTGTAAATGATTTAATTTGTTTGAAATTCAAGCTAAATATTTTTAGGGTAAAGAACTATCTAAATTTAATTACTTCTGTCAATATCTTCATAAACAAAAAAGATATTAGATGAACTATTTTGTTGTTCTTACATAGGACTTCAATAATACAATCTCAGTATTCCAACTGGAAGGACCTACTTACCAATTGGATTGCTTCAGATTTTATCAGGAAAAGATAACTGACTAAAGTCCCTAAACAGCCAGTATGCTTGATTTTGCTTAAAATTCAATTTGCTGAAGAACTTTCGGTGGACACTGTATTATATTTTTTTGTTATGATATTTTAATAGAAAAATTATTGAATAATTTACCTGCTAAACATGTTTTTTGTTGTTAATAGTCTAAACACAAATACTTCGGCAAACCTCAGATTATGATCAGTTCAAGGGCTGAACGAAACACTATTGTAATTCCCTTTACTTTCAAAAGGAGTTATAATAGTGTTACGTTCAGCCCTCAAGTTGTGCATTATCCTTATTTATTCAGCCAAGGAAAATGTCTTCAATCTTGAATTTGAATAGAAATAATACAATATTGTTGATAAATGAAATTAAAACCAAAATAAACAAATAAAACATGCTGAAGTGAATTTAAAGTATGAATTGGAACTGTTTTGCTTTTACCCTTGAAATTAATTTATTTGTAAAAGAAAATTATATAATAAACTATATAAATTAATGTCAATTATATCTATGAAGGGGTTTATAATTTTCACTTATATATTATGATAATGTTCATAAATTCAATAACTTATCACGTTACATCTCAATTGTTCTCATTTTTATAATATGTATAATCTCAATTCATATTTTGATTGTAGGAAAATATAAAATCTCCCCTGGCTCAGTTTTATAGTAGACCGATAATTGATTCTTAGAATGAGGAAAAAAATCATTGATGCTATTTGTGGTTCTCAATTTTCATTACGTCAGTATTATTTGGCCTTATTAAACCATGATTATGATTATACTGGTAATAATTATGGGATTGTTGTTGCTACTTCGTAGACTGTGATTTAAACTTCAAAGAGTAAAATTTAAAAAAAATGTCATTCCAAATCATTAGGCAAACTGCCCTTTGTGGCTATTATTGTGCTTTAAGTAGACCCTAGAACATGTGTCTGATATTTAGATGGGAAACTATAATCATTGTACTGAGAACATTGGGATACTAACTCTGCTAATCAATATTGTTTAAAGCTGCCTGGCTAGCTCAGTTGGTAGTACGCAAGTCTACTGATCAAGGGGTCGTGGGTTCAATTCCCGGGTGGGGCATACTTTCCTGGAGCTTGGTCATGAAATTATTTCGACGACCATTCTCCCTTCTACCAATTATTTTAATTATGTAGGGCAGTTGTCAGTCACTGACGAAAGTATGCGCTTAGTAGTTAGTTAACAGCTAAATCCAGAGATTTAGCCTTTTCAGGAGTGAGTAGGTTGACTGACTGCTGTTATATGACCTATACAATGTGTTGATACGGTGTTAAACCCAACAAAAACAAACAAACAATAATATTTCAGTCTATACATTCAGATGTCATGGTACAGTTGCTAGCAATTCATATCCTGTGCTAAGAATCAAGTTCTTAATCGTGGCAGGTCTTCAAAGCCTTGTCACTAAAAATGGTTCCCTAAAAAATTCCAAAGAATGGCTCTGCTTGGTTATCATAAAGACTTCTATAGGGCAAGTGAATCTGCAGAAAATATGCTAGATAAGTCTGATTGCTGTAATTTTCAAGCAGTTTGAGTTATGCTATGGACTTTACGTAGACAAGACAGGCTTTACTTTTGGAAACTTCTCAGATAGGAGTGTCGAGAAAAATTGCTGTTGTTACTTATAATAAATTATGTCTGAAGAAATTTTACCCACTGTCATGGCTTTAAATTTTCTCGAGCACTAACTTGATACATTATTATACAGTTTAGAGCAAATCTTAGACAAATAGCATGACTATATGAAATAAGTTATTTTAACCCAAATCAAGTTCCATAAGTCCCAGGCTGTGTGCTAATGAATGAATGTGACAGCCCTATCAAAACCTTATTTATATATTTAAACATTGGACAAGTATATGAAATAATAATCAGTGCACTTTTATAGCATTTTCTTTATATCATGTGCCAACATTTGATCAGGAAAATTCCTATTTGCTCTGATTATATCTGTGTAAGGATTGATTTTTAAATACTCAGGGATTATCATGCTAAGCCATATTATACATTGTTCACTTTACAGAGAGAGAGGGGAGGAGAGGTTATCAGGTCTGACAGAATGTAAACATGTTTGTTATGGAAAAAATAAATGTCAACGTATTGTAAACCTATGGTGAAATAGATCATTTTCTTGAGCCCTTATTGACTTATATCAATGTTTTGAGCTCAGGCTCTAGGCCTGATAGAAATAGATCACTGATTGGCTCACATTACAGGCCTAATTGAAATATATCACTGCTTTGGCTCACACTACTGTGCTTAGTGAAATTTATCACTAATTGGGCTCAAACTGTAGGCCTGATAGAAATAGATCACTAATTGGGCTCAAATTGTAGGCCTGATAGAAATAGATCACTAATTGGGCTCAAATTGTAGGCCTGATAGAAATATATCACTAATTGGGCTTAGACTGTAGGCCTGATAGAAATATATCACTAATTGGGCTCAGACTGTAGGCCTGAGTGAAATATATCACTAATTGGGCTCACACTATAGGTCTGAGTGAAATATATCACTAATTAGGCTCACACTACAGGCCTGAGTGAAATATATCCATAATTGGGCTCACACTACAGAACTTAGTGAACTATATCACTGTTTTGGGCTTCTGAGTGTTGTTTTGTCAAGCTTGCTCCTGTCACATAATAGGCAATCCTAAACATGTCTAATTAATCATATAGACATATCTAGAGTACATACATACATTTGACAGATGGTCAAATTATGAGTTGATATCGTTGCTTGTTAGTTAGCATTTTGAAACGCAGCGAGAAACATGCAATTTTAGGATATATAATTATTAAGAGGTTCGAGCCTATTAGCGGCTCGAACATACAAGTTAGGAACATTGATTTGAATCTGGACTTATAAGTTATGATATTAGATTTAGAACTTTACTAAGTATGTTTGTAAACAATAACGATCACGGACCATTATTAAACGTCATATACTAGCTTGTGTTGTTATAAACTATATCCCAAGTATTAATGTTGGTGTTTGTGTACCAAACACATGATTCACACAACAGTGTGGCAAGTAACAATCCGTAGCATCCGCTACGCCACACTTGATTGATTTGGTGCTCGTGACCAAAGGATGAACTTGTGGGTTGGAACAACGCAGAATATGGGTTTACAACACAGAAGTCATGAACTTTGGTTTAAACAACGCAGAATGTGGATTGGAACAATGCAGATATTATCAACTTTGGTCAAACAACGCAGAAATATAAACTATGGTTACAACAACGCAAAAACTGAAGGAATGGAAATCTTTTTGACAACAGGAACAAGACCTGACAACGCTACATTAAGTAAGTCTGACAAATTAATTTTTGTAATCTTGGTTAGAAATGATAGCTTAAAATAGGATCTAAAAATTGAAATGATTTTAGGAAGTCTATAAATTTAAAGTCTAGATTAATGCCTCATGATATTTTTTCATTAAATCTTACTGTACGTTAAAAACGCAATGAATAATCATTTACGCTGTGAGGTTAATTGTCGTATTAAAAATTTCGCATTAAATAGGAAATATATAATAAACGAAGTTAAAATGTTACATAAATGTTTGTTGTATACGAATTTTGAGCGTGAATCTTTTCATGTTAAATTCTGGTAATATATAGATAAATGATACTTTTGTTGTATAAGGAGATTTAAGGGTCCTGCGATTAAGAGTAGGACTAAGAGATTTATGTTGCGATAAAGGTCACATTATTAGAATAACGGTCTGTTTAGGCCAAGATTGCATAAGTATAAATGCAATAAGTTGTTGTAGATTACGGGATAAGCCCATGAGCAGAGAACTGTTGTCTGCTATTTATTTGAAATTTAAAGTGTCTAGGGAGAGAATAGTCGATTCTTTCCATTATATTAACCAGTATTGATCATGATTGAGGAGCGATTTGAAGTATACATTAGCTGTTAAAACTTTAATTTTGGAAGTATAAAATTCATTGCAAATGACTTATTGTATGTAGCTAGATACGAGAGCATATTGTGTTAGAGAAATTTCGAGTTATTGTAGTGATTATATTGAAAATTAAGATATTATAGAAATTACGCGTTCAAGCAATCAAATTGTCTTAAGTAAACAGAAGTCAAAAGTAACGAGAGTCAGTGAAAAGAAAGTACAGTAATAATAGGCATACTCACTTGCGAAAAAAGCTAACTCAAAAAAAAAAAGTAAAATGAAATGAAAAATTGACGATTTTGAGTTAAAGTAATTTAAATTTGCCAAGCACAGATGCAGTAGATAAGGGTTTGAGATTGGTTTATTTTCAAAGGTCTGAATTTTTCAGTGAAATGACACATTTAGGAGACCCTTATAAGGAGGTCGTATTGTAAATAGTTTTTAGAGATTTAATGAGAGATAGTGTAAGGTCGAAGAAGACCAGGGCTTCATAGAAAGGATAATCTATGCAGCGATTATTGTAAGACTGTGAAATACAGTAAAGGTGGTGAATAGCCACATGTTGTCACAATTTATAGAAATGTGACGTTTTAATATGTGTCAGTAAAAAAATGAATTGAGATTTTTTTATGAAAATGTAAGACTAAGACTGTAAATCATTTTTATTCTCTATGACATGAATTCAGTTGCTTGGTAAATAATTGAAATAATGCATAAGTTGTTAAACTAGTATATTAAAGATGAAAAAGGATAAAACCAAATATTAAGAAACAACGTTACATAAATTAATACATGTCCATGATTGTATCGAGTACAGATAAATACAGGTAGCTTATTATGCCTAAAGGAAAATTATATAAATTAGGAAGTGTTCAGGAAATGCAATTCAAATACATGTACTACAGTTGTATATCAAATACATGTACTATTTTATAGGTAGACTTGACATCAGGAAGTTACTCACTTGTATAAGTATTACAAATTAGGTTGAGTACGTTATTAAGTTGTTTTATGTTGACATCTCATTGACAGTTTAATATCGCAATCCTTGGGCATGCTTGAACTTGGGTACAGTTTGTGATTAATTAGTTAACCAAAAAGCAGACTAAGTATGACATATTTATAAACATTTATGATTATGAAATTCGTTCATAAATGGTAGACAGCTATAGGGCATAATTAATAAAAGTTGACAGTTTACAAGTACAAACAAATTTACATCAATATTACCGGTTCGAAAATGATGTTAACAATAAAAAATAGTGTATTCTGTTAAGACATAATTCAGAGCTATCACACTAATCACATTACAAGAAATTTTTGTTGTCAGTCAGAAAGTAGCAGTTACCTGTCTGGCAGAAAGTAGCAGTTACCTACGCAATGAAGATGACAAGATTATGACAATTACAGTAATATGAACGACTGTATTAGAAGATTTTGATGTTTACTACAGAACACGTGAAGTCTTACTTGTGATGCTGTGTGACTTTATTCAGTTTTGATAAGAACTACAACATTTATTAATAGCAAGTCTTATACATTATACAAATATTTTTAAGAAGTGACAATTACAAGTTTTTAAATAAGAGATAAACATTTAAGTAAATATGCAATTGTGTAACATTGTTTGCATATACATGTATGTATAGATTTGTTGAATGTTATTTTTTATTTTTTTAGATAAAAGAACTGATACTGTTGATTGTTTATCATAATGAAAATTGTATCATTTGTCTTTCACAGATTGTTCAATATCCAATGCAATGTCTATCTTAAACTTTAATTTTGCATAAACATTAAAATGATTATGTAAAATTTTTAAAAGCAAATAAGGTATTGTCACATAATAGGCAATCCTAAACATGTCTAATTAATCATATAGACATATCTAGAGTACATACATACATTTGACAGATGGTCAAATTATGAGTTGATATCGTTGCTTGTTAGTTAGTGTTTGAAGCTCAGGGTAGAAACATGCAATTTTAGGATATATAAATATTAAGATGTTCGAGCGCTGTTGGCGCCTCGAACATATAAGTTAAGAACATTGATTTGAATCTGGACATTTAAGTTATGATATTAGATTTAGAACTTTACTAAGTATGTTTGTAAACAATAACGATCACGGACCAATATTAAACGTCATATACAAACGTGTGTTGTTATAAACTATATCCCAAGTATTAATGTTGGTGTTTGTGTACCAAACACATGATTCACACAACAGTGTGGAAAGTAACAATCCGTAGCATCCGCTACGCCACACTCCATCTGAACTACAATCTGTGATCTTTTTCACCATTTTTGGGGATAATTATAATTTAAATAGTGAAATTTAAAAAATGATGATAAGTCACTGTTGTTTATCTGATAAATCCTACAAACTCTAAATATCTTTCCTGTCTCATAACATTGGGACCATAATTGTTCAGAAATTAAGTATTCCTGATTTCTATGGGTTTTGATTTGTCAGATCAGCATTACTTGCAGTCAGGATTCTATGTATCCAAATTGATTTAAATATACCTTATAATTTGTTTTGTTTTTCATATTTTTTGTTTTCATTTATCAACATGAGGTAATAAATGGCAATTTTATCATAAAGTAAAGTTTGTATTTTGTCAACGCTATAAAATGTTTTATAGACACTCAACTGAGACATACTGACATACTTGTAGACTATTAATCTTACGAATAAATAGCAAACATATTGTATATGTGAATAAAGAGGAAAAAAAAGATTATGTATGTATATAAAATGATTTAATTGGTGAAAACATAGAATATTTTAATGATTGTAAATGCAAATAAATAAATAAATATAACAAGTATACAGCACATAAAAATGATTTGTTAAAAATAATTTAGTTTAGCTTACCACGTGTCCTTATACTTGGTACATCCAATAATTAAAATTTAAAAAAAAACTATTGCTTTACAAAATTTGATAAGTCCAAAATAGCAATATTTCAGTCATATTTGTTTGGCTTACACTAAATGGTAAAATGAACAAATCTGTATTCCATATTTGTTTACTTTTGTTAGTAACAATTAGCAACAATGCTTTCATCCTAATTAGTCTTTCCAGCCATATTTAATTATTTTTCATCATTATTTCTTTAGTCATACACTTAAGTCCCATATCACTAAGTTGGGAGTCAGATTTAGCCATAGTCAAATTCCCCAATTAGACGCTAATTAACCCTATCACTTAGATGTAATAGGGTTTGCTCTAGAATGTTTTAAATTTGGTAAATGTAAACTTTTACTACTTTTACTACTTTTAGTGCTCTTGGCACTATCCACTCTAGAACTTTGAAATCCCATACTTGTATGTGCTCTGGCTCTGTAATGACTAGTTGATGGTCTAAAACTACTATGTGGTCTTTTATTAGAATCACTATGGTTACCATTAAGTTGAGCTCTTGCTCTTTCACTTAGCATCATATTCTCACAAACTACTGTACCGTCTTCCATCTTTCTTGGTAGAATACCATATCTTTCATATAAATCCTGTCTTGTTTTTTCTGTATTGCTCATTTGTTTCACTGTATGCTGTAATATTGACCAGTTCAATTTCTTATTATTTGTTTTTTGTTCCATTGTATTTTCATTTATATCTCGTTTAAGAAGTTTCCAACTACGTTTAGCTAAGACTTTAGTAACACTTTCAGGTTCAGCTGGAACTTCCTCTGGCTGATCTTCATCATCCGCATCAGACTCCTCCTCAGCTTCCTTGTTCCTTTCCTCAGCTCCTTGAGTCACTGCAGTTTGCATCATTTTAGATGCTAGTTTCAGTGATCTCCCCATGTTGTTCAACTTCTGTTTCAGTATGGTATAACCTTTAGTATTTCCATATTCAGTGTTTCCATACATATCAACCATGACTTGTTGAAATGTTCCACTTGATACAAAGTTTGGTTTAGGTTTCTTAACAAAATATTCAGGACTACTATTGTCAATATTTTTAACACAATTTTCAAAAGCAGCCCAAGCTTGAGACGGGGAATACTCTTCAGCTTTAGGAAGTTCTTCATCAGAATCCAGGTTTATTGTTTCTATTTCATCACGTTCACTGAATGCTGTACTGTTCAATGATGTACGTGAACTATGTTTCTTGGAAGTCTTTGATAAAGGTCTTGGAGTTGGTGAAGATGGACTCAGAAGATTCTTCTGGACTTTGTTGGTTTCCATGACGATGTCAATAGCCAATGAGTCGTCAGTTTTAAATCCTGTGTCAGATATAAGAATCTCATCCACTGGAAGTCCATTTGGTACTCTGAGATGCATTTCTTTAACCTCATTGTTTGTAGTATCTGCATTCTCACCGTTAACTTCTTGTGTTTCTTGTGGCTGTTTATTAACAGCTTTAAGTCGGGCTAAAAGTCCTTGCATTTTGAATAATTTTTATAATTTTAATAATTTCTCTGTCGTCTGCTGTCAGGAAATGTGTCAATAAAATGTTCTTTAATAAAATATAATCTCTCACTTAATAAATTAATAAATTTCAATTGATGATATTATAATTTTCATTTCAGTTAGGATGTGAACTCATCCGACGTAACACACACAATAATCTCCTTCAAAGATCTTTTGGTACAAAAATGTTCTTGCTTGTAGAAAAAATTATTGAGTCTTAAATTGTAATTCCACCATTCGAAAAACCTTATTCAATATTTAATGCACTCAAGTGGTAAAATATTTGCTTTACTTTTGCTTTATTATACAAAAAATCTTTTTCAATGATATTTATCGTTATCTGCTCTATATTTGGTAATATTAATCCAAGGTATAGTCTCAACTTGTTGTCAAAATGTTGTTTTTTTATTTCATAATAAATTATCTTTTTTTCATTTATTTATCATATCCCTTATCAATGTACACACACAGAATTTAAGTCTTTGATTTAAACACACTGAGTGGTTTTCAATTTTTTTTAATTTCATTAATTTTTCATATCCCTTATAATTGTACACTTGCAAAATGTTCTTGTCTTTGATTTAACACTCTCTGGCACCAATTGAATTTATCATGTCGTTATTTTCATTTATTATTAAAAAATCTCGAACTAATATTTGCCATACGTCACTTGTCTTTGATTTAAAACACTCCTGGACTGGTTTTAAATTTATTAACACTTTAATTACTCCATAATTTGACCTCTAGGATTAGAGTTTTTATCTTTGATCAATCTGTGCCATGGAATCACTGATCTTTATCTGGATTTTTAATTAATAAAAAACTCTTTAATCCTCTCATTGTGGTTGACTTTTCTCAATAAGTCGTTGATATTTATCACAATGATTTTGTACAATAATTTCCATTCACTTGTCTTGATTGCCAAACGACGATAAATGATAAATTTTAAATCGGTCTTCGATATATAAAAATGTATAGTTTAACATTGATAATAGATCAAGAAAAGTTTATATACTGCCGGTACTTTGATATAACAAAAGTATTTGTACTAATAAATACATAACTACTGCCCTTAAATCAATACTATGATTTGCTCTCAATACTTCTGTATAAACTTTATGTTATTGACCATGTTTATTTAAACATTGAATTGACGCGTGCTCCTTCCATCTCAATGACTTGTTTGGTACTTAGTTTTTTAAAATAATTTGCTCAAGATATTAGCCCTTTGTCATTTTGAAGGGTGGACTCTGTTACTAATACAATGTATGTGTAAATTTCACATTCTACCATTAAATTGGTATTTGAAATTGCTTGTCAATTAGGACAATTAAAATTTGTGAGGTATATTGAGAGTTGAAATTGGGTGACGCCTCATATCGGACATTTATTCTCTATCTTCGATATCTGTGTCCCTGCTCACAGGAATATTACCTATAATAGTGGTAATAAGTTAATGGCTCTTAATTGCCAATGTGAAGTATTTTGTAACTTTGTGTAACCTTTTTAATACCTAAAAGAAAATAGTGTGTATTTGCTCTTTATTCTCTATTCTCATGAAACAGAATAAATACCAAATAAATGCTGATTTGTTATGGCATATTTTAGTCTTAAGTTTCATCCTTATGTATGTTCATCGACTTTACAGCTATTACTTCTGATCATTGGAATCTATCTTTCAATATCCATGGGGAGTCTTTTACTCCACTTAGTGCATCAAACAAATTGGCCCAACAGATTTATACCACCCTCGCAGGTACCCATTTACACGTGGGTGGAGTGAAGCAATCGCAGGAAAAAATTTTGTGGGAAATTAGCTGTGCCCTAAGTGGGATTCGAACCCAGGATTTCTCAATCCCTAATGTATTGTTTTATATATGTAAATACATGTATATATATTATGTTATATATGTAAATGAAAATAGTCAGCAATTTTAACTTTCATTGCATTTCTATTTCTAATTTCTCTAATTTTGATGGCAACTTCATTTGATATTAATCATATTGTGGGTTTAGTGGAAAACGGTCGTAACTCTCTCGTTTCTTATATTTACTTATGACTGTTTTGTGTTAAACCTGCGATATTATATCTTTAACAATCAACTGTGAATACTGTAGGGAACATAAATGGTCTCTTTTATATCTACAGTTCAAACTAATAGTTGTTTTTCTCTGTTTCACATCTGCTTGCTAATTATACCATTGAAATCATTTTTGGTTTGATTGTATAGCTTGAGTTTATGAGGTTACGTATGTATGTTGATAAGAAGTGTTCTTTAATCTTTAAAATCAAAATTGGCATCTAAAAGACCAATTATGAAAAACTTTGAACTATTGGTAAAGGTTTTCAATTAGCTTATATTAGCTGTACCAAAATTCTGTCTATTAATTTGTTTGTTCGTATGTGAGACATGTTTTTCACATTTAAGAAATTGGCGTCCTCTACTTACATTAATAATGTGGCTATGTTAATATGTTTCTTGTACATGTGATTAAAATATTTGATCTTTGAAATTAGCTATTATATTTAAAGTTTGTTACATAAGAGAGGAAATATAAGTTTAATAGGCTTGTTCTTTCTGATGTTAAAGGTACTCATTCACAGATTTCAACTTAAATATTAACTTCTCTAAAACTATCAAAATTGTATGAAAACATTTCTTGAAGGAGGAAATTAGTGTTTTGATAATGACAATTTTAGTGCAAGTTGACATACAACTACAAATGATGGTGTTTCGAGTAGTAAAAATCCATATGTCATGGTATAGACAATTTTAGTGCATTTTTGTGACTTTTATTGTATATTTCTTGCAATCTATAGGTCAGTTTGTCTTAAAATATTAAGAATTATTTTTTTGACAAAATAATAGACACTGAATAGTGTTTTGAAAATATAGAAAAATCTTAACCAAATCGTTGAACTAGTACCGTTAAGGTAGTGTTACTCTATTATGTGTCATTGCCTTAACCCACTCGCTTAAGGCCAGGGATTAAATTCTCAGGTTTAGCGGGAAATGGTCGTGACTCAGTACAAGAATAGAGTGAGTTACGCCCGTTTTGCACTATACTCGTGCTATGAAAATTGCAGCAGATCATCCACTTCCATTGAAATTCATCAGTTATGCTGAATTTCCTCCAATTATGGGAAGAATTTGTTTAACTTCTTAACTACACATTTGGTAGAACGGTTTTAGAATAGACTATAGGCAAGCTTTATGGTTAGGACTTTGAGTGTCGTGTGCCATTAATAACTTGAAAACATTGATAAAAGGTGTAAAAAGTCAAAATAAAAAGAGCAAACAAGCCATATAATACTGTACTCTAATGGGTCAGCGCTGAACTATTTTAACTTTATGTAAATAAAGAGAGATGTAGACTTGTTTTAGTTGACCCAATTGATACTGTATACAGTATTGACTGACCATGTTGAAATGAAATGATACCAATCCTGGTTGTTACGATATTCCATATATTGGCACTTGTTGTATACTATGTACACATAGTTGAATGATATCCTTCTTATTTAGAGTGGTCATTTAAAGTCAGAAATCTCAATGAGTTGTATAATTCTATGTACTAGGTATGTTTGTTATCATGGGACCAAAGTTTCTATAATATATATTCTGTATGATCAGCTGTGACTTGTAAACATTTCAAGTTTGTTAGTGTTCAAATTATCAAGTGTTCTCAATGAGATCTTAAGATACCCCTAGTAGTACATTGTATAAATAAGGTATCAGTATTTTATTGTCAGTAAATGTTTGTTACTATCATGTTTGTTACTCTTATGTTAAACATATTGGTCTAATAATTGAAGTGATTTTGACCTTCGGCAGAATTTTAAATATTTGACAGAATTTATGGTATGTTTAGGGTACTGAAGATTAAAAGGGTCAATAGAGAGTATTCTGATTGATTAAAAATGATACAAAAATTGGTTAAGGTCTAACTTAGTGATGATAAATAGTGACAGGTTAATTTTCAATTAGACTTAATGTTCATGGTGCCTGTTACCTTGCAGTTTGTGATCAATGTTGGTCATTGTACCGGCTAGCTCAGTTGACTGACCGCCATTATATGACCTATACAATGTGTTGCTATGGCGTTAAACCCTACAAAAAAAACAAAAAAAAAACCTACTCCCTCTGGTTAGGATTTTCTTCCATAACTTGTTTTACTTGTTAACCTATTTTATGGGATAACATGGAAATGGTATGTTGAAACTGTTAAAAATCATGCTGTATCTTTTTTCTAAGAAAGTACTGATTTTTTTCTGATAAACCTTCCACATATGTGTTACTTATTAGAAGGAGCGGGAACTCATTGTTATCGTATAAAAGTGATCAAATATAAAATAATAGGAAGAGATAACCTCCCTTGAGAGTGCATTTTGTATATAAAGACCAACATTGACCAAACAATGTCACATGGTATCCAGGGCTGAAAGAAACAATGTTATAACTTTATTTGAAAATAAATGAAGATACAATAGTGTTTCAGCCGCCTGGCTAACTCAGTTGGTAGCATGCAAGTCTACTGATAGAGGGGTTGTGGTTTCGATTCCCTGGCGAGGCATACTTTTGTGGAGATTGGTCATGAAATTATTTCTACGGCCATTCTCCCTTCTATCAATGATTTTTAATTATGTAGAGCAGTTGTCAATCACTGACAAAAGTATGCGCTTAGTAGTTGGTTAACAGCTAAGTCTAGAGATTTAGCCTTTCCAGGAGGAGTGAGTAGGTTGACAGACCGCCATTATATGACCTATACATTGTGTTGCTACGGCGTTAAACCCAACAAACAAACAATAGTGTTTTGTTCTACCCTCGGTATAGTTGTCATAGTTTAACCGATTTAGACTTCGGTATGATATCAATGTCATAAATTATGACATAGATTTGAACTGCAATGATTTGTCAAAAAAACAAATCTGTCATGATTTTTCTTTCATTGAATTGTACAATGACATTTTTTTATTCTTAAACCTATTATTTTGTATTATGTCTACTGGTACTTAAGTATTGTTGACCATTATTTTGTCTTCTTTCTTGTAGTATAGTAAATAATTTGATAAATTTAAGCTTTAAAGATAATATTAATTTTTTGTCCTCTCTAAATCTGGTGTCATATTGTACATTATACATTTAAATTGTAATTGACCGTATTGTATGAATAGTAAATGAATGCGGCATGAAAATTTCAATTCTATAGATTTTCTGAAAAATAATGGTATTTCGTATGATATAGTGTAAATATTATTTTGGGTCATTCAAATAGCTTGTAAATTGTCTTACATTGATATTATATTCATTCTATTTCTTTAATTGTCTTTGACAGTAAGTTTTTCTTGGGTACAATAATATTTGGTTGAGGACGATATTAGCAGTTAGGTACAAATTACCTTTCTGTTTTGTTTAATAGGTCAAGCATAATTGTGTACTTTTAAATTATAAATTAACTCTAGCTGTAACAAGGTAGATCATCTATGTAGAAGCAGCAGTGTGTCTTAAATGTCTCAATAGGTCCTGGGTTTGAATCCAATCAGGGTCATTAATTATTTCTTGATGTGCTATGTACTGATTAAAGCTTGAATCTAGAGATCTAAGACTATCCAGCTGTAACCTCAAGCGATCTGTATATATATGTAAGAGACACAGACAAAGATCCCCTGTGGGTGTAATGAGTTGGTTGACTGACCATTGCTATAAGACTGAAACATTGTCAGAACGAGATTGTATAAGCACCAACTCGACCAAAATCAAACTTTTTATCAATTTATTGTGTAATTTATTAGTAGTTATCTTTCAATTTTTATATTTTACTTTGCATAATATATTTTTTATCTTTAAATTACTTCTTCAAGAGCTTGGTGTACTTTTATATATTGTAATTTAAGTCTATAACCATATATCAATGTTTTCAACAAATTTATTTACTTAGACTCAAGTGTTCTTGTTACAATGTTATTACGTACAATGTATTTCTAGATTGAAATTCAATTCTAAGGAGGCGTTAGTAATTTATGACCAGGAAAAGTCAACAGTAAATTAGGTATCAACATATTACATGCATAGTCATGTCATTGGTAACTATACAGCCACAAACAAAATTAAGATAAATTTGTTGAAATTTTTGCATAATTTTCTATTTTAGAAAAAAATTTTATTTGCTTATAACTTTATATCATAAATTGTCAATGCACTGAATGGAATTGATAAACTGTAATGTCTATTTATTTGTTAAAATTCATGTTCATGTCTATTTTATCCTTTGAAAATGAAAATCATATTTTGTAAGCCATGGTTTTTTATCCAATTTAAAAGCCAAGTTCGTAAAATTCAAATTACCCCTGCTGTGAAGAGAATGTTGTATTTATTATTATTTGGTGTCAAACCTATAATTTGGTCTTCTTTACATTTTTGATTGATATTAAGGCATTAAAATGTATTGTAATTGATTTTTGATTGGGAGGGGAAAGGCTTTGTCACTTGGGAGAGGCTATGTTGATTCTTGCATGCATTCTTGAGTTAGGGTTATGTTGACCTTACACTAATTTTCTTGGTATGTTTTGAAAAATAGAATTTCAATAGTATATTTGTGAAGGAGTTGACTGAGCTTGTTGATGAAATAATTGTATATATCTACTGTATTTTTTTTGCACCAAAATTGGGCCAACATTCTGCCTTTTCAAAATGGAAAAAAATGAAAATTTACAAACTATTATAAAAATTCACTATCAGCATGATTTTTTTGGTACACAGCGCGTAACAGTGATTTTTCACTGACAGTTTTGTGCTTTTAGCAATATCAGATTGTTTCTTAAAAGTATTTTAATGTCTGTAAAATCTCACGTAAGATTTTTTCCTTGTTCCTTCTACAATTTTAGAAGTTTAGCATGCTTAAATTTACCATTGGAAAGGCAGGGTCATGCAAAAATCTAAAAAAATCTGTGCTATGACAATCAGAAAGATTGAGAAATTAATTAAAGGATTTGATTTTTATTACTTTACTTTCAACTCGGACACATCGATTATTAAGTATGCCATCTTATAAATAGGATTTCAACAGTTCTGTCTAATAAAAATAGAATATGATGTTTAAGACTTATTTTCAAAAGGAATTTGTCAAAAAATAGATTTAATGCGTAGATACTATGAAAGATCTACATTACAGAAGTGATAGAATAACAGTTAACTATTTAATATCCCTCAAGCTTTGAAAATATGATTTTATTCATTTTAGATTAATTGATTTTTTGTTGAAAATATTTTTAAGTAGTAAAATTGTATACTTATGGGTATGTTAGGTTTTCAATGGGGAAGTCTGTTAAAAGTATATATCGCGGGTTTAGCGCAAAACGGTCGTAACTCACTCTTTTCTTATATTGAGTTACAACTGTTTTCTGCCCAAACCCTCGATATCAATATCTTTCAATTCTATGAGGAATGTTATATTTGCTAATTGCTTTTTTACAACACCTGAATTAATAAATAATTAGAAATGTGTAAAAATTGACATCACATCCACTGACATCACACATTAATATTCTTTAATGGATTAGCATTCAAAGTGCCATCACATGATAATAACCTTACTACACATGTATACCCCCCCCCCCAAAAAAAAAAGAATTTTTTTTGGGGGGGGTATAAAAGAGTAAAGGCGGACATGACCATGCAAATTATATCCCATTTTGGTTATGGTCCATTGAATTATTGCCGAGTTAAAGCCCTTTGATAATAAATCTTGTCCACTCATTTATTCAGCCCCCAATTTCTTGACAAAGGGGTGGGGGTATTAAACTCAAAGGCATACAAGAGAAAATTGCTTCTTGCTACTAAAAAAAGTAAGTAAAAAAATGGTTTACAGTTAAAAAAATACACTCATGGACAGGATCATTTTGGAAATTTCAGGGGTGGGGTCCAGACCCCCACGCTAGATCCGCCTATGGGGTTAAGAGGGTAAAATCTTTGACTTGATAGAT
This sequence comes from Mactra quadrangularis, assembly GCA_025267735.1. Lineage (NCBI taxonomy): Eukaryota > Metazoa > Mollusca > Bivalvia > Venerida > Mactridae > Mactra > Mactra quadrangularis. Next base: position 21,655,385 of record CM046307.1, on the reverse strand, counting down.
AAATTTTCAATTTTGCTATGAGACAAGTTCAGGGTAAAAACCTGTTGTATGGTACAGTGTAAAACCCATTCAGACTGATTGGGGTTGGTAAATTTTCTGGTTCCTATATAGATTTTATGAGACTGGAATATTGTGGAAATCTGTGCTGAGAATGTATGTAATAGGCCTATTTTTCTTCTGTTTATAGATTCTGTCTTGTATATGGTCAATAAGTTAATTACATAATTAGATAATTGTTTCTACAAATTGTTTCCATATTTCCTGTTTTTAAATTGATTATTATTATGTATTTGAATGGAATTAAACCAATAGTTTTTGTGATTGATTAGTTTACTTTAAACCTAATCCACTCCCCACCCCCCTTTAAAATGACTGCCATTGGACTTGCAATTAGTATTTAACAGGATTTTATTGAAGATTCACTTACAGAAAATTACTTATTTTCCTCCATGGCCTAACTATAAAATAGTTAAATATCTCTAATATCAGTGGGTTTGAGCCCCACTATCAGCTGTGACTATTTATTTAAAATTATAGAATACTGGGTTTGAGCCCAACTGTCAAATGAAGCCTTTTACTGAAAGTTACATGTGTATCACACACTCCTGTTAGTCAGACATAAAATAAATTATGCAAAGTCTTTGGAAAAAAGTATGTATGTAACTATATATAAAATTAAAGGAAGAAATTCCTTAAGGAAGATGGGAATTGTTGAAGTAGTAATGGTGTCAATATGGAGATTTCTAACATCTGTCTCATGGCCTTCATCTACTAAAACCAGCAGTAATAGTAGTAGCAAATTGATATTCTCTGTTTATATGAATATCTTATTAACATCAAACATTTAGTACATTTTGTATCTTTATTTGACATATATTTAACCATTATTTACCATAAAGATTATTTTATGTCCTTTTACAGTCCACATGGACTTTGAATTTGTGATCTTTGGAAAAATTGGTTTCATAATTTAAGTTAATTTACATAGCTTTGGAAATAAAAATATAAATGAAATAAAGAAAGCAACCTTACTATAACTTTTGTTTACATGAACTAATTTGGTTACAATTGAACTTGACTTTATTGTTTGTACATTATTTTAACATGTTTGTGATAATAAGGTCTTGTATGTTTATTACAATTAGTACTCCTACATGTACAGGTTGTATTCTAGGTCATGCATGTTTTTGTACTTTAAACAATGGACTTGCCCACTAAATAGGCGCATAAGCTTATGCATGAACAGTATTTTACTGATTTAAACCTACCACTGTGATATTTAACATTAATTTCAAATAGTATATTATTCACCTTGTAAATTTTAATTAGTGGTATGTTTATAAAGTAAGTGTAAAGTAACTTAACTACAAAACTGTAAAATTAATTCACCCCTAAATATTGGTGTGTAATGAAACTGGCTATGTTTGTATATGCAATGTTTACATGGACGACCTGTAACTGAATTAAGTTATTATTTGGCAACATTAAACATGCACTGTATGCATAGTCGTGAATTTCCGTATAAAATTTCCGTAAATACACGAATGTATTACTTTAAGTTTTAGTAATAGAAGTCAAAGATGCATCTAAGGACTTGGTGTAGTGGTAAAACGTACCACCTCACAATTCAGAGGTTACGGGTTCGACCCCACATCAAACCTTATTTTTTTGCAATTTAAACATAATCGGTACATGCTTCACAAATACTTGTTAACACGGCAGCGCGCAGATTCCATGATTTTTTAAAAAAACCTGAGCGATTACTATTATTACACACATAATGGGTGTTTTCATGTATGAAAGTTATTCAGTCTTTAACCATGTCACAAATTTATTATAAAATATAAATAAAGAAAATTGTATGCTAAAAAGGGACAAAAATGTCGTTAAATGATATATAATTAATATACAGTCAATTGGTAATAGTAATAAGTATGTCATAGTGTTTCTACTATGTTACTAGTGTTTGCGAATTTACAAAAATATCAACCTGTGCGGGAATCGAACCCGGGGTATTTCGATTATCAAGGCAGTACTTTACCTCTGCACCACAAACCGTTTGATATAATACAATCGTTACTTTTTCATCCATATTTTGTATTGTCCCTAATTAAAGCAACGAAACTTGACGAATGTACACGAACTATGCCGTAAATCGATGCGGAAACTAATGAGGTGCATGTTTAATGTTGTCAAATAATATTGGATATTAAAAGAATGTTTTTAGGGATTATTCCTATATTTAGACTTGCCTTTTTTAGATCAGCCAGATTTTTTTATACAATTTTCTATATATTCCATAATATTGATATAATTATACAGTCTTCAGGACAAACTTCAGTCAGCACTGGTTGTCCGATTCAGCAAAATGAAATTATTTACTGGACGGAATGAAAGTTTACAGGACCAAAATGTCCATATTAATGATAAAGCATTCTATATCATAAAGTTAAATATACAATAGAACATTGAATAATTGTTTTGTTTTTTACTGAATTTGGAAAATATAAGCTGTAAAAAGTTGGTGGACCGTAAGGCCACACTGGACCAATGTCAATTTAGATAGTCTCGGTCCACAATCCACTGGCTAGATTGGAAGACTCAATATATATCATATTATTATTTTTAGCCTGATTTTTCAACGAAAAAATATGGCTGATAGTTTGGCGAAACACTGGCGGGCGGTCAGGTGTCCGGTGTCGTTAACAATTGCATTAAAGTTTTCAATTTAGCTTATATTTCTGCCATTTATTGTCCGATCTTTATGAATCTTCATAACATGATAACATACCATGTGATGAACAGAAAGTAACCACAACTCTACCAGGCTTAATTATGGATTATTTCCCTTTGTAATTTTTGTGTTAAAGATTTTAAATCCAGCTTTAATGTGGTTTCCACATTACATTTCTTGTTATATTATTTTTTGCCGATTTTTAGTTTTTTATTATTATGAATGGAAGTTTTCAGAACTGGCCTTGAAGTTATGAATTTTACCAGAGTTGTGAAAAGCTCTTTTTCATACATGAAAGTTACTCATGAAAATAAGAAATTGAGGAATTACAAGAATTTTTAACTTTCAACTGTGTTATCAGCATAAAATTCTGACTATAAAATGCAATTACTTTTACATAAATTTACTCACTTCCCCTCTTCCATGTGGTTGAAATCATTTAGCTATTTTTTTGAATACCTGGTTATATTGAACTTTATTACTTTATAGTTTATTATTATAACAGTGTAATGTTTACATGTGACAAAGTTTCTATAGAAGAACCTATGATTCATTTAACATAATGATTTTACCTGCAGTGGTAGCGATTAAAAGCCAGGAATAAAAAGGTTTTGTCAATAGGTATAAAATTGTCATTGATATAAGCTCTTGTTTCGTGTATCATACTGCATTAAAATATCGACTTAACTTTATGTAAATAATATTTTATTTCCGTGAGTGGATCCAAACAAAATTTACGTGTGTGGATCCAAAAGATTCCTGGGTGAGAGGAGGGGAGTTGATCTTAGCATAGTTTATTTCATTGAGGGATGTTTTGACGCTGAATTTGTCTTTTGAACCCCCCTTTAAAGCTTGTTTTAAGCAAAGTTAATTTCAATATTTGTGAAAATGGCTTAGGGCATTACTTAAGTAGTAAATGTAGAGAATTGTATTCCACTTTCATTGATTGGGGGAGAAAAATCCAAGATTATTTACTAAAGATTTGCGGATTTTGCTTGAATATTAAGCTGTTACAAAAGTTGAAAGGGTCATTTATCAGCCCCTGTTATATAAGTAAAAATAAAGCATGACATGTAATTTTGAAAATCCAACTCGACCCGCCGTTGGTTTAACTTACATTCCCTAGACTCTTCAGAGTGATTTTAAATAGGCACGCCAATGATACTTTTGATAGAGGGAGAAATTTTTATGTTTTCAAGTATATTTTATAGTATCAGATTATTTTGGTTTCCCTTTGAAGCATTGTAGTGTCATATCTCACTTTCTCTTAGGTTTACTCAAGGACCCTATGTAAACTATGTATATTGGGTCCTTATAACTGTAGTATTTTAAACTGGCTTTGGTGATACATAGATATAGTATCAAGTCTTTCATGTGACAAGATGGGTGTACTTGTGAAAATATATGATGTATATATGTATATATGGTCCGGTAAAATACATAATGTGGTTTAAATATTTCATGTGCTTGAGTGGGGTATGATATAGATACAGTGTGGTATATATACACGTACAGATAGAATATCCTGTAGAGTCAGCCCCTTAAGGAAATCCTCTATGCATATTATGTCATTGCCCAATGTTCATAAGAATACACTTAGGTTAACTGGTTTTAGAAAATCAAGCTCAAATTTCAACATTGATTGTACTAACATCAGAGGGTCATATTATTAAATATTACATTAACGGAACTAAACAATTTAGTAGGATTTCTGGCTGTATCAGATGTAAAGCAATTTCCGACAGAATCAGTTGTAAGGCCATTGATAATGCAAGCCCCTTATTGTTTGAAATAATTGCAGTCTATTCCTTTCACTGTCAACTTTGCTGATGCCTCACCATTTTGCAACCTTTGATATGAAAATCCTAGGCCATCTTTATTACAGTCCTGATGTTGAATGGTGATCTCTCAGTGCCCATTTATAGTATTGACATTACTAATGGTATATTGAGCCATTCAAACATTTTATTGATATTTTTTGTTTAAAACTAGCTACTGTTATAATTACTGTCAGCTTTTCTCTTAAAGATGCCTCTTCACAAATATTAACGTAAATATCAACTTTTCTAAAACTGTCAAAAATGTGTATAAATATATTTGAAAAAAGGAAAGCAGTTTTCTGATTATAAACATTTAGTTCAAATTACCATACTATGGTAAAAGATGGTGTTTTTTTATTAAAAACGTACCCCAAAAGTAACAGTTCAGATGATTTTAGCGCATTTTTGTGGCTTATTTTGTAGTTCCCACAATCTGTTAGTCAGTTTGGCTCAAAATATTTAGGAAGATTCATTTTCCAATCCCAGTTACATACACTGCTGGTAATTTTTAAAATATCTAAACAATTAAACCAGATCTGTGAACAAGTAGCTTTAATTGTGGCTGATCATATTCATTATGATGTCAAATAGTTCCTATAAGTTTTGTTTGAATTGCAAGGTACAGAGAACTATCATTTATTGATGGTAACATTAAACTTTGTCAGAGATTAATAGCCACCAATTTATAGAGTTGGAACTTTCAATGTTGGCATATTAGATGCTATTATATTACTGATAAATATTTTATTTGGTAACTGTTCGTTACTGAAGAATGTTGAGTGAAAACAGTACGTTAAATGTTACAGTTAGAGAAGTACAAATTAACCTTGTTATAAGTTACAAAGCTGATCATTATAATATGATTTTCTACCCTAACAATGTAATCTCTTGGACTTAGTAATTTCTAGTAGACACCATTTCATGCTATAGGAATTCCAAAAAAACACCGACATCGTCTGCATAACATCAATATCAATGTATCTTAGTTACTGATAATATTTTAGACATTCATATTTATGCCTTAAACTACAACGACAACAAACTATACATATAGGTCAGTTCAAAACTTGTCTAACAACATGTAAATAAAGAAGGATGTTAACTTGTTTTGTACCTACCTATCAGTAAAATGATATTTTAGTGAGGTGTAAGGGTCAATTTACTTATGCTTACTGTAAATGTCCATTTAAACATACATATAGGGGTGATTAAGGTATACAACTCTTGTTGTAAATTAATGCTAATGAATAATGGTTACCTCCCTTTATCTGTACTAGCCTTCTGGAAAACTTTCTATGGAAATGCTCAGTTCCATTGATTATGATATATATGTTATTATATGTTATGATATTATGTAAATGTATATATGTTCATTTTGATGGGCCTCAAGGCTTAAGCCTAAAATAAATCTATGTTTTGTTATGTTGTGTTCTTCATATAGACACTTTATCACATTTAGTTTTAGGTCTAGCTAGTCAAGATTGAAAAATATGGCAGTGTTAAGCATCATAGAGCATTTAAATGGGACAGTGCTATACTAGTCTTCATCATTCTTTATTTACATGTAGTTAGACTAGTTATCAAGGGTGCCCACAAGACTGTAGTAAGTGCATTGCATTAAAGAACAAGAACGCCATTGTTATGTGCTGACCCATGGAAACATCTTTAGTGAGTTTGGTTTCACTTCACTTTATTATTTTTTTTGTATTTTCAGTTTGTTGGTATGGCGACCAGATGATGGAATGTCTAATTCTATAGATGAAATGAATGGCAGTATGGAATCAATGAACCTAGATACATCCCATGATTCACAAAGATTACATCGTGCAGATAGTAATCATAGTGTTAATAGTACAGTCTCTGCTGATTCCAGAGATCATAAAATACCTAGAACAAGTAAGTCACTTCTTGAGATCATAAAATACCTAGAACAAGTAAGTCACTTCTTGAGATCATAAAATACTTAGAACAAGTAAGTCACTTCTTGAGATCATAAAATACCCAGAACAAGTAAGTCACTTCTTGAGATCATAAAATACTTAGAACAAGTAAGTCACTTCTTGAGATCATAAAATACTTAGAACAAGTAAGTCACTTCTTGAGATCATAAAATACCTAGAACAAGTAAGTCACTTCTTAAGATCATAAAATACCTAGAACAAGTAAGTCACTTCTTGAGATCATAAAATACCTAGAACAAGTAAGTCACTTCTTGAGATGAAATACCTAGAACAAGTAAGTCACTTCTTAAGATCATAAAATACCTAGAACAAGTAAGTCACCTCTTGAGATCATAAAATACTTAAAACAAGTAAGTCACTCCTTGAGATCATAAAATACCTAGATCAAGTAAGTCACTTCTTGAGATCATAAAATACCTAGAACAAGTAAGTCACTTCTTGAGATCATAAAATACCTAGAACGAGTAAGTCACTTCTTGAGATCATAAAATACCTAGAACGAGTAAGTCACTTCTTGAGATCATAAAGTTCCTAGAACAAGTAAGTCACTTCTTGAGATCATAAAATACTTAGAACAAGTAAATCACTTCTTGAGATCATAAAATACCTAGAACAAGTAAGTCACTTCTTGAGATAAAAAAATACCTAGAACAAGTAAGTCACTTCTTGAGATCATAAAATACCTAGAACAAGTAAGTCACTTCTTGAGATCATAAAATACCTAGAACAAGTTAGTCACTTCTTGAGATCATAAAATACCTGGAACAAGCTAGTCACTTCTTGAGATCATAAAATACCTAGAACAAGTACATTGTTAGTCACTTCTTAAGATCATAAAATACCTAGAACAAGTAAGTCACTTCTTGAGATCATAAAGTACCTAGAACAAGTAAGTCACTTCTTGTGATCATAAAATACTTAAAACATGTAAATCACTTCTTGAGATCATAAAATACCTGGAACAAGCTAGTCACTTCTTGAGATCATAAAATACCTGGAACAAGCTAGTCACTTCTTGAGATCATAAAATACCTGGAACAAGCTAGTCACTTCTTGAGATCATAAAATACCTAGAACAAGTACATTGTAAGTCACTTCTTAAGATCATAAAATACCTAGAACAAGTTTGGTAAAGTTTACAAATTTACCAACTTAGTGCTATAAAGAGTTCCTATATGACTGCGGTCTATAGGATATCTGTTTACGTAGATTACTTGAAATCGTAATATACATGGAACTTGTAAGTCAAATATTGAGATCAAAAAGTATTTAGAAATAGTAAGCCATACCTTGATTTTTTTGAAAAAGAAGAAGATTTAATAGGCTTATGAAGGATGGGTGATTAGTATATATGCATTTCAGGAATGATGGGCAAGTGAATTAACTGTCTCTATAAACTCATGACTGTTGAAGGGAAATGTAAGCTAAACAAATGTGATCCAGAATTGATTTTGGTTGTATTTTTTCTCTGAAATTCAATATCAACCTCTGTATACTTTCAGAAGTGTTCACAGACCAGAAGTTGTTTCAGTGCCTTCTGATAAAATGTGTAGTCCAGTTAGAACTAATACAAACCATAGATAATATCGTATTCTTTCCTACAACCAGTAGAAAAGAAGATGCTGAAAATCTAGCTGCAGCACAGGTTTGTTTCAATCTTATTCAAACTAAACCATTTAATTTAATATACTTTTAGTTCCATAATTTTGGATTTTTGGTAGTGAGGTTTTATACTTGTCTTAAGTCAAATAAGAGTTGCTTCCCTGTACCATTTATGTTGAAACCGTTGGGGGGCGTGTTTGATTTGCGAGATCTGAGTAATTGGAGTACTCCGATCACTGAAAAATTGAATCAAATGTTTCAGATCACACGCTCTCGGAGTACTCTGAATATTCCTGCATTTTAGGAGTTGTAAGCGGAGTATGACGTAATAAAGATGGTAGAAAAGAGAACCATGTTTGAAAGCAGTATTAGAAATGTTATAATTTGATCATGGAAGTGTTTGTAAAACGTTTTTTGTGTCAGATTGCCATCAGACTCTCTTAATAAACTGCTTTCATCTAACAAAAGCAATCCTATGACTTTTTCCTCCATTTTGTTGTTCTGCTACAGAATTGGGACATTTGATTTGTCAGTGCTCCAAGAGTACACTGGAGTACTCTGAGTAGACTGAATCAAATACGCCCTAGATCATTTATAAGTATGAATGGTTGAAAAATCTGATAAACATCAGAATAGAATGTTGTTTTTTTCTGACTAGCTGTGTGATGTCATCTCGGCTAATCTCAGCTCTAACTCACATTGAAATTAAATTTGTTGGTATGGAAGATACATTGTATAAAAGATTGGCATTGGTTGTAATGTTTTATAGGCTGTGCAAATTTATCTGAGTTGAAAAATTTTGTGCCTGTAAATGATATACAAATGTACTCCTTTTCTTAAGTCAATATGCACAAGTTTAAGTATTTTGTATTCAAACATATTAATGATTCAGTTCAGTTTTAAGTCTGCTATTATATACATGTTAGGCTTACCTTTAATCCTTGTACTATAACCCTTGATCATTTAGGAAAAAAGCAGTTCCCTTACTTTGATTTGATCCATAAATACAATAAGGCTCACAACTGGACCACTGGTCCTTACCATGTTCCTTTAAGCATTTAGTTAAACTTAATGTCAATGATTTCAGAGTGTTGGAGGTGTTGGCGCAGATATTGACCCCACCCATCCCAAGGAGGATCAGGGCATGTACCATTTTCTAAGCTCCGCCCAGTTGTTTAAACTTGTTGATTGCTTGATGGAGTCTCACAAGTTTGCAAAGGACTTTAATTCGAACCATGAACAGAGAAATCTTTTATGGAAAGCAGGTATGGAATTTCAATCTTTGAATTTAGTCAATGGGCTATGGATCAAGTTGAACAAAATCACCATTAGTCTAGTGACGTTTAGAATGTTAGTGGGCTGACAGTCCTCTAAATTTTTACAACTTACATTTTCCATATTAAATAAAAAAAAGTGTTACTTATTGTTTATTTAATTTTATGAAAAATTTTGCTAAAACTTTAAAATGGACCATATATTTTAATGTATCGCCTTTCGCTTCGAATGTATTTGTCCTGTATACTTTCATTTTGCTCCAGCAAAATTTCCATTTTGCTTGACGGAATGTCCAGTGTTAAAAAAAATTTGTTGTGAAGACTGACCTTTACATATAATGTGTTTTTGGATTGTAGCAAATCTCATTAAAATCAGAAGTTTCGTATACCACAGGCTGCCAGCATGAAAGAATTCCCCCCCCCCCCAAAAAAAACAAAAAAAAAACTTAGACTCTAAACTGACGAAATGTGATTTAATGGGTCTGCACAAAATTAGTCTACATTCTTCTACATTCACTTGGAGTTTAGACTAATTTCGGCTGGACCCATTGAATTGTTTTCATTAAAGGTCAGGGTTTATTCTTGTCTTGCTATGTGGTGATTGACTTTATTAGTGTCTGGATCCTGGTATTAACACAAGTTAAAGGATATTACATGTACAAGCATGCATGTTTTCAAATATGTGTACATTGACAAGTCAGTCTGGTGCATTATATAAACGTTATATACAGTCTACCTCTCTATTGTACGATTATATTGAACTGTCCGATTGCATAAATTAAAACGTCACATTACACGGTATATTTAATAGTCGGTTAATTTCGGTAGTTCACGTAGAGCGTATTATAAGCACATAGCACTTATGTATTATATTTTATTTACAAAATGTATCGTACTTTGTATGGCCGAGTGGTAGGACGGTCAGACTACAAATCTTTTTATCGTGGGTTCGAATCACGATAGAAACTTAATTTTATCTTTTTTTCTTATTTAAATCATGGGCGGATTGCATAAAACACATTGCCCCTCCCCGTGCATCATAAATCTTGAAGAAGCCTTTGTTATAAATTTAGTGGCATCTTTTTAAGTGATGATGACAGTAGCACAACATACTCAGTCATTAAATTTGAGTGATTTTTACATTGTTTGTTTTGAAATGTTGTATTTCTATGTCCAAAAATTACTGAATAAAATAGATGTAAAAAACCCCAAAACAAAACGAAGAACAAAAAATAAAAAAATGACAAATTTAGTTTCAGACTCGCACTTCTTTCAAAAATAGATGTTTTGTAGCATTGCACTTTAACCGTACAGCCATTCAGCCAGATGAGATATCGTCACTAAATTAACCTACACATCGTAATTTTTACTGCGAATTTCTATATATAGAACACGGAAAATAATATATACAGTGTGCGATTACCGTGTAATTATGCAATCGGACAGTTCAATATAATCGTACAATATTATATATAATTGGACCTTGGGTTTCATCTAGCGTATGAACAGTTTTTGTAAATTTCTTGCTTTAAAATGCTTAGTACACATGTAAATTTTGCTGAATAAAAGTAAGGCACTCTGGATTCAGATTCAGTAAAACCCGCTTTGTATCAATAAATAAACTTGTATGTGTACTTATAAATGGGATTAGATTGAACAATGTGTATTTGTTATTGCTAGGGTTTTGTGCCAACACCAGTAAGTATGAGGGAGCATGACCATTTTGCGACCCCTTTTAAGGATCATCATTGTTGGATATCTTACAAGGCATCTAATTTCACTCAATTTATGTTGACATAAATTTATTTGCTGAAAATGTCCTTTACTTATGAATTATAAAAGCAATATTCTGATTGGTGGCTGTTTCTTATTCTGTAAATTTTCACCCAATCACAGTCATTGTATTTCACAATTTTATAGAAAGCTTTTTGATTGGCCAGTTTAAATTCAAATGTTATTCTTTGAACCAATAGAAATCCAGATAAAATGGCTTGGTTAGAATGATAAATGGAGTGAAAGAAAATGAGATGTTCAACAATGATTAGTTCTTGGAATGACATGTAACTGTTTGAATATTGAAATAACAGTTACTATTGTCTTGTGGCTCCCCAACTATCAAACTTTTATTTTGTTATTTTTTTGCGTTGATATAACTCTTGTTTTAAAATGCTATGGTTGGTATTGGATTGGCTTTTCATATTATAAACATGTACTTAATGGTGATTGTATCCATGTTGTAATCTTTTATGCCTTTGAAAGACTTTCTATGGGACTTTTTTTATTTTGAATAGCGAGGTGAACCTTTTTGGAAAAATGTCCCTCCATCGTTTCCATGGTCATTTTCTGGAAGAGAAACATATTGTGGGATATACATGTGTTATACCATGTTTTTATTTTAATTCATGTACTTTCTCTCATTTCCATAGGGTTACATACACCACAAAATGCATGTTAGGCCCCTTAATAGGTTGCCCCCATCCCTTTCCCTATGTTTGATTTAGTTCGTTCTATGATACAGTGGTCTTGCTCCATATCCATATTGTTTTTACAGTTTTGATATTCTGCTCAAGTTTAACTGAGATATTTCATACCAGTTTTGTTTATTTAGTTGCATGTAATTAGCTTTAAGACTCTCAAAATTTGACTTTGTTGCCTTATTTGCTGATTTTATTAGTTAAATATTAGTTTTGCATGGCCATTATGTTGCAATTTATTTCATAGTTATATTTTGTATTAAGTTAAACCATTGCCCTTTTTTGGAATGCATTATTATTATTATTTAAAGTTAAATGATAACTTTCCTTATGTTATTCTTATGTTGTGACCATTTAAAGAAAAAAATAATTAAGATTATTAGAAGTTCATTTGATCTTTTCTTGAGATGGTCATTTTTTATAGGCATTTTTATAGAGTTGATTCCCAGGGCACATCTCATATTATATCTCTGTGGGTTTTTATTATAAAATACTTTCTATCTAAAGTGATTCTGTATATCAAGTACTGTAGTTGTCAGCCACGAGGGAAGGGTAAGCTCTAGTGGGTTAAAAACTTAGGTCTGGAGATCTAAGCCTCTCTAGGTACAGTAAGTTGGTTGACTACTGGGATGGCATGACTGAAAAAATTGAGGTTAAAACAGAGTAAGGCACTGTACGTTACCATTTAGTAGTTAATTTATTTAACTCATTATTGAATTTTTTGTCAGCCGCAGACGTGGCATAGTGGCTAGCATGTCTGACATCGAATCCAGAGATCACGGGTTCGAGTCTGGTCGCAGTAGGTCATACCCTATACATGAGTTGTCCGCCTCGTGGTAGGGTAAGTTAGTACTGGGTATAGATAAGTGTGCAGAAAACCTATAGTAGGAAGAGCTGGTCGTCGTATATATACCTAAATATGTGTTGAATACGACATTAAAAAAAAAAGAAAAAGAGTTTTTGTATGTGTATAAAACATCTTAACTGAAGGAAATAGTTTAATGATTTATTTTTCTTGAGTTTTTTTAACCTTGTATATTGCCCTGTAGACATATCAAGGGTTGCCGGCAAGGCTAGTAAGTGCATTGCTTTAAAGAGCAAGTAACTACAATCTTGCAACTCTTGATTTATAGATCAGTGGTGCTTTTCACAAAAATTCTTACGAAAAAAATCTTCGTAAGTCAAAAGCAAGAAACCTTAATAATACGCTAATTTTTGGCTTATCATTTATAAATATTATAGAATTGTGTAGAATTGTGTATACCTTTTGAATATCATATAATATTTTCTTATTAACCATCTGCCTTTGAAGTGCTTGTTACATGATTAACTGACTTGCGAAAAAATTTTTCGTAAGAATGTTTGTGAAAAGCACCACTGGCTCACATAGAAAATGTCACAGATCCATCCCTTTAATAATAATGTATTTATACCACATGCCATTAGTTTTCAGTTTTAATTTTATTGATACTGGTATGTTCTGTTAAATTTTCCCCCACTGTTCATCATTCATATTTTTGCATCTTTGATAAACAGTCATCATATTCATGATTTTTTTCTTACTCAGAAATTGTCAAAGAAGTATACATAAGGAGATTTAGTCACAAAAAGACAGCTTGAGCTAAAATGAAACAACGTTTTTTTCAATATGCAGCCAATTTTAAAAATTCTTTCCCTTTTGATTTTGTACTTCAAATTATCTTTCATTTATGCTAAAGTTGCTTTTTCTCATTGAATCTCATCGTAAATATTATGTTATTGTTAATGCCAGTATATTATTCTTAAAACACACATTTTTATCTTCAATTATTTTCAGGTTTTAAAGGAAAAGCCAAACCTAATCTATTGAAACAAGAAACTCAAAGTTTAGCATGTTTATTTCGAATATTATTTCGTATGTATAATGATGAAACTAGACAAGAAGCCTGGCCTGATGTTGAAACTAAACTTGTTAGGTAAGTTTTAATATTTGTGTTTGGTGTACCAAGTATCTTTCAACATTTTACTGTTACATTGTAAACTACTTTTCTCTCTAATGATAGAAGCTGCCCGGCTAGCTCAGTTGGTAGCATGCAAGTCTACTGATCAAGGGACTTGGGTTCGATTCCCGGTCGGGGCATACTTTCTTGAAGATTGGTCATGAAATTATTTCTACGGCCATTCTCCCTCCTACCAATGATTTTTTATAAGGTAGGGCAGTTGTTAGTCACTGACTAAAGTATGCGCTTAGTAGTTGGTTAACAGCTGAATCCAGAGATATAGCCTTTCCAGGAGTCCGCTGTTATATGACCTATACAATGTGTTGCTGCAGCGATAAACCCAACAAACAAAACAATTCTCTCTAATGATAGAACATCACACAATTTATGATAATTTTTAGTTTGTCATTGCTTGAAACATCAGACAGCAATCTTCTGCTGTATCTCACACATGACCTTAGAAGAGGTTCTTTCCCTTTGTAAAAGCGGTTAAAAATTATGCAATTGAGGAATTTCTGGATTTTGAAAATTTCAACTTTCAACCATGTATCCATATTTGCAGACTTTCAGTTTGTTTTACTATGAAATTAATACTAAAATTGTTATATTTTAATTTTATTTCAGTATTTGTCACAGTTCATTAGAATATTATTTATCTTTACAATCGGACAGTCATCGTGAAGCTTGGTGTAATATAATCATACTACTTATAACTAGATTACTTAAAATGTCCGATGAAAGGGTAAGTACCGTAATTTCACTGTATAATGTAGATACCAGTATTTTATGGAGTTAGTTCTCTTCTACTCCGTGCAAGCATTTATTTACCTTGCAATTTTATGTGACTTCTCACAGCTTCTTCAGCTGACTGAGATCTTTTAATAAATTTTGCGCTTTTTTACGCATTCAAAGCATTTATTAAAGTTCATAAGCTGTTGACTTTATCTAGTGATATTATGTAAATACAACTAACTAATTCCATGAATTATTATACATTTCTTATTGAAATCAAAGTTTATGGTAGTCAGACATTCATCTGGTAATTTTTAGCCGGATTTTTAAAAAAATTCGGCTAATAGTTTTGCATTACACGGACGGGCAGACGGTCAGGCATCCGGTGTCGTTAACAATTGCGTTAAAGTTTTTCTTTTCCATATATTTCTGCCATTTATTGTCAGATCTTTATGAAACTTCATACAATGATAACATGAATTAGAAAGTAACCACAACTCCACCTGGCTTTATTATGGGTTATTTCCCTTTGTAATTTTTGCCTTAAAGATTTAAAATTCAGCTTTAATGTAGTTTCCACATTACATTTCTTGTCTTACTTTTTCTTAATGAAGAATTTCAGGATTTAGAATATTAAAATTTTACTGTAAAACATAAATTATGTAATGTTTTATCATCTATTTCTCTTGCATTATTTCAGTTTAAAGTCCATGCATCTCATTATTATCCTCTGATGTGTGAAGCCATGAACTATGACATCAAACATGAACTAAGGTCAATATTGAAAAAATTCTTTATTCATGTCGGACATAAATTTCTTATCATTCATCCTGACAGAATAACTACGTGATAGACTGAAATATGTGATAGGTGTGTGTGATAAAAAGTGTGATAAACTGATTTTGATTGGATAGCATAACTGTTACAAGTGATTTTGATTGGATAATATTTAAAATTGATTTGATTGGATAACATAACTGTTACAAGTGATTTGATTGGATAACAGACACTCTGATTTGATTTGGTTACAGAAAAACTGATTTGAATGAGAAATTATCAAAGTGGTTTTGATTGGATATCAGTTATAACTGATTTAAATGAATGACAGAAAATTCCTTGATGAACATGAATCAGTTTGTTATTATTGGCATTAGAATTAAATTCAATCAAACTGTGTAACCAGACTGTGTGTGAAACTGAATGAAAATATTCATTCGAAACTACCTCGGCGATCTTCTACGGAGATAAACCTGGGATGTCATAGGGTAAAAAAGTAGATCCAGCTGAATTTGATTTCTGTGGTAATATAGTCTGAACTACACAGAAGTACGGCGTGGGAGACATTGTATTGATGAAACAATGTGATAAAGCGTGTAACAATGTTATTATCTAATGTTGGCATGAAAATTACAGTCGCCGGACCTCATAACCTGGTTATATTCCTACTATGTCTGATTTCCAAGGTATATCTTCGTAGATGATCGCAGAGGCAGTTCTGAATGGAAAATATTAAGTCACAGAGTAACTGAAAGGGAGCAGTTATTAGTTGTATTATGTTGTTCATTTTGAGACTCATGTAACATACTGTTTTAGTCACTTAATTTGATACAATGTTCTTGTGTTTATTTGTCTTGATGTTTTTTTATGTTTTGTTGCATTTCCATGGTTGTGGAAATATAGAATTCTTCAATTACTCTCACCATTCCTGATTGGACGCAATTTATTCATGCTGAATGACACTAATTCTGATTGGACCACAGTAGCCAACTAGATATCTGTTTGTATTTGTCCACCAATGAAATGTCTTATTTCATTAATATGGAGGAACAATATTTAATGTATAATATAACAAACCTAAGAATTCATTTGAAGCCAAAATTGTTCAGTATATGAGTATAGTTATGTGTTGCTTTTTGTTTAAATATTTTTGTTTTTATTATGATAAAATTATAGTTAATCTGTCGGAAATTTTTCCTTTAAAGATCATTGTATAAAATATTTACATAAATGAGTATTAACACATTCTCCAATGCTGATCATGGACTTAAAATGTTAAGTATACTACTATTTAAATAGGTTGTAGTGGTTGCAGCTTAGCTAAGTGACCTTTATCTTGAAATTGCTGCAGTTGCAGATGCAAGCACCTTGTATTTCTTACTGCAGCTGTCCATAAGATCATGTTTATTGAATCAGTTAAAACATGTGGTTTAAAGTCTGCTTCCATATACATGTGCAGCTGACTTTACCATCTTGTAAGATAACTCCTGATCACTGAAATCACCCTCAGACAGACGATCCCTCATAGTATCCATTTACACCTGGGTCGAGTGGAGCAATTGTAGGTTAATTTCTTGCTCAAGGAAATTAGCAGTGCCCCTAATGGGGATCGAACTCGGGACTTCTTGATCCCTAAGCGTGCACCTTATCACTGGACCACTCCTGCAAAGATATGCAAGTTGCAACCACTCACTCTCAGGTTATAAATGTTTTTCAGTGAGCAGCTCTTATTTTTCTATGTACATTTCAACTAGTGATATCAATATCTCAAGAGTGTGTATCTTAATCCTGTATCTCAGACCACCTCCTTTGGTCCACACATGCCCATTCTCCACTGTGATATTAATTCTTCTGAAATTTAAAATGGCTCCTACTCGTACTTGTAATTGTACACAATTCTCAGAGAAGCTTATTATCGAAGCTCTTATGTAAATGGTACAATACAATATAGAATAATTTATGAATGATACAGTCAATTGCCTTGGTAAAGAAATACATGTACATGTAAGTATTTTTTGTTAGCCTGATTTTAGACTTTGGGCCTGCAACAACCCAAAGAATCATAAGAAGAAAATCAGGGCAAATTGAATATTTTGAATAAAAATAAAGCCTGGGATTCTGGTTATTCAGAAAATTTAATTTGGTTCTTTAGATCTGAATATAAAGTTAAGCTTTTGTTTCATCCTCCTATAATATCATTATCAGCTTGTTACTAATTCATTATTACTGTTATTCTATCTTTTATATCTATCTACAAGTCTATTGTTAGAGGTTATTAAACTGGGCAAGTGCACCTTAAGGCAGACATTGGCACACTTGCTTTGGTATGGACGGAGGACTAACGCCTGGTGAGTGTGCCGATATGCACGTTCACAGCAATTTTGTTACTATTTATAGTAACACTTGCAATACCGTATGTTATGATTTCCAAATGAATTCCTTTGCTTTTCCAAGATGCTTAATTCCATGGATGTAATTTCTGTCCTCTGTAAGTGGGTTTATTATGTAAATAGATGTATCCCTATTTTATGTACATGTACCTGTATGTATATATGAAATGTTTTTGTTACTGTATGTAGTATTTATATAATAATATATTTATTTTCTATAATATATATCTCTCCAAGAGAATTAATGTATAATCCTATGTGAGCGAGAGATAGAGAGAGACTCTTGTTTTTTTGTTCTTATTGTTGTTCCTTATTGTGTTAATTGATTAATAATCACATATCATAGTATCCATTATTGGGGCTATATTAGCATTTGTACAAGATGGGGTATTAAATTATGGCTCAAGAGCATGCAGTATGTTTTGTATCGTAATAAAAGTTATAAATTATTCAAGAACTCAGATATGGCCTGGGAAGCAGAAAAAAGGAGCTGGGCACATCAGAGGGTTGATGTTTCAAAGTAACCAAGGGTGCTGAGCCCTGCCATTCTGCTTTAGAATTATCACTAAATTAACTTACCGGTAACTGTCTGTTAGTTTCCTTCTTAAGCTACAATGTTTAAGGAATATGGGAAATAGTGTACATAAGATTCTAGATGGTGGCAGCAGTGAATGTAGAGGAGTTTCTTATAACTCTCTAAAAAGGCAAGTAGTAGCAGCTACTCTACCATACAGTAGTGCTCAGCTGTTGATGAATGCAGCCTTGAGTCCATCTAACCATGTATGCATTAGCCTTTTTGGTATATTTTACATAGAAGTTATTTAATCATATCAGCATGACAACATCTATTCATAATTGTATTATCATATGGCCATCTTTATGCTATTGATAACTATATTAGGGGCTTTTAAGTGGAATTTATTCATCCAAGACTGTTTGACAATTTTTACTTGAGTCCATCCATTTGCATTATCAAGGTTTTCACCATTTGCTATCATGTGGGATTTGTTTGAACAGAACTCCTGTTCGGCTATCATGTGGAATTTGTTACATGGGGACACATTACCATTCCTATAATGCTTGTTTAAGAATGTTCAAATTACTGACCATGTGTGTATGATGCCATCTTTTTATACTTTTGCATGGTCATGTTTTTATGTTTGCTTAAAACCATCTATCATATAAGCATAAGGCCTTTCAGTCATGTTGTGACCAATCACCCCTTTACTGGTCTATTCCAGTTACTGAATGAAATTCAAATTTATGGTTAAAAAAGCAAATATTGCTTTAGTTGCACCTTTTGCTCTACCCTGCAATAACATAGTAACTGGAATT
This sequence comes from Mactra quadrangularis, assembly GCA_025267735.1. Classification (NCBI taxonomy): domain Eukaryota; kingdom Metazoa; phylum Mollusca; class Bivalvia; order Venerida; family Mactridae; genus Mactra; species Mactra quadrangularis. The sequence continues at coordinate 21,636,307 of CM046307.1, read as the reverse complement.
GGGGTACAAATTTTTTTATTGTTAATGAAAAAAAAAACATTTTGAAATAGCCCTATGATATTAAAGGGAAAAGGGCCTTTTTGCCCATGTACCAACCAGCTAAGGTTTAACATATTACTTGATGAGTACATAATATAAGGTCATTTTGGCTTGTTACAATTTGACTTTATAAACGTCTTATCGATAGTGGTAAGACAATGAAAGCGTGCAATTATTATTTTATACTTAATAGGTAGGGGGGGGGGGCTTGATTAACTCAGCATAATTGTGGCATTACTAACTTAACATAATTATTGTTTAACAATGTACTGCTTGTGCAATTATTATAATCATTGAGTAGAAAGTGTGAATGAATTTTGTATTGTCTGTAAGTGAAATTTGCTTGACTAACTATGAGGTTGATGTATTTACTGAATTATGTATGGTATTCTAATTTAAACCCTATAATAATGTGATGCAATTAGCATGGTTGTTCTACTTGGAAAAAACTTTTTTATGTTTTGTCCAATATACAGTTATTTCAAAGGGAATATACAAGTATCATATATAAAAAATAGAAAAACTCTCTCATCATCATCAATATTTCGGCCGAAGCCTATATCAAGAAATTATTTACATGAACTTAAATTACATTTTAAACATAGATGCTATATTGTTGTTTGTCTCAAAACATAGAAAAAACAATATGGCGTCTATGTTTAAAAGGAGTAGGTGCGTTTACCCCCAAATTTGGCCCTGTTGCCAAAGTGGTTAAAATTATGTCATATGATAGGGAAATGAATAAGTTACCCAGAATTAACTTTTTAAAGTGAATTCTGTGAAGTCTGTTACCATGGCAACGGAACAAAATAAATTGCTTAATTTGAAAATATAGATATCCCTTCAAACTGACTTTCAAAATCGATAGTTTTATAGTCACATATTGTCACATGAGGGAAGCACTTTCTTTTTGAGTTGTTAATATTTGGTTGCCATGGTAACCGCTTTCAGAAATTGAAAATCTTTTATTTTTTGAAAAACATGTTTTTTGCAGTCTTTTTGCAATTCTAAAGAAACTTTATTCAAATATTATGTTGATGTAATTATATAAAATTAACAACACAACACTTTGACCTCATTTATTGTAATATTCATTACCATGGAAACAAAATAAATGTATTCTATACTAAGAAATAACATGTTTAAAATAGAATATTATACTTTTGCTAAGAATGTTAAGTTTGAAGTTGAAGTTTAGATTTTATATGCATGCCTTGTTCTTAGTAATCTGGTTATCCCATCTATGATTGAGTAAATTCAATTAAAGAAATACATTTTAGTCAATAGGTTCTCGTTGCCATGGAAACTTTTTCATTTTTACTAAAATTATGATATTCAAAGATATATAGTTTTTAATAGTTTAGATTCTAAATTTTTATCACAATTACCACTTAATTGAATTGAAACAGTAAAAATAATACATTAGCACTGACTTAGTTACTCGTTGCTAAGGTCGTTTCTAAGGCAACAAATATCCCAGTTTTTGAGCATTACAAAAAAAGTTACCTAAATCTGTATAGGGAGGATGTATCATGCAAATAGGCCAAAATAAAAAAAAACAATATTGAAGTAAAAAGTGCTTAATTATTATATAGTATCAGTATTAAAACATTACATCACATTATAAATTTATATCATTTTATGAGTGGTTGCCATGAAAACAGAATTATTAAATAAAGCTCTAAAAATGAGATTCAGTCATTGCAACCATACTGCATAAGCTAAATTAATGAAATTTGGTATGCAAGATGTGCAAAGTATAAAGACCACAATCAAATGCTATTCTTCTCTATTGAAAGCTGTGGTTGCTATGGTAACAGAAAATGAAAATATAACAATTTGAAATGCAACTTTCAAGATTATGAAACCTGATTTTTTACCAATTATTTCATAGAAATTAAAAAGATCAGATCAAAATAAAATTAATTTTGTATAAGTTTCTCATATAAAAATGTTGAAAATGTGCAAAAAGAGTAAATCAAATCCTAATAGGATAACAAGATACAATAGAGTTTAGGTCAGGAAAACTGCATGAGAGATTTAGCTTCCATGCTTTTAAATTGGGATGTAAGGATCACTCTTATTAATAGTATAACAAGGTTTTAACAATATTTTCTACAAATTGCATTGCATTTTGTGATAAATGGATGGCATAATATGAACATATTGGAATAAAGTAAAAATCATATAAAAAGATATACAGTGATTCCTTTACTTTTTCTTAGTTAAGACAGTTATGTCATCATCATATTAAAGCAGATTCAGCATTTGAAACAATAAATGGTCTAGGTAGTAGTGAATAGAATCCAGCAGTGATTTCATTTTAATTGTTGAAAAAAATGTTAATACAGAATCACTTAGCTCACATTGTGCTTAACAATGATACAAAATGTACAAAAAGTTAAATCACCACAAAGAGTCCTCACATAGATGTTATCTTTTATGAAAATCCTGAATGAACCCAGTACTGTTGGACAATCTATAATGTCATTCCTTGTACAGAGCCAAAAGAATCCTTTTAATTGTCACATCAATGTTATACAAAATAACAAGTGAAAATGATTTTTACAATTTACTTTGTGAAATGAAAAAAAAATCAAGAATTGCAGGAAGTCCATGCAAGAAGTTGTACTTTCATGATGCAATTATCAAGCTGCTGTCTATGTTAAGACATATAACTTCATATGACTTTTTATGAGAGCCCAGATAGACTTATATATTTGATCATTTGCAACATACAGTCAGTCATATAGCTTTAAACATATATAGATGTGAAACATTGAAGGTCTATCAGCCATATTTTTGTAAATTCATATTATTGAATGTGTCCAAATCAGGGATTACATATAGTAAAATGCATATACAAATGGAAATAATTTGAAGTATACATTGATATTTAGTAAAACTGTACATCATTATGTACAAATCATAACAAAATGCTTCTATATTTTTACTTCTAACCATGGAAGTCATATTTTGTCTGGATCTTGTACATAACATCATTAGTGTACAAATACTCATTGTAAGTACCAGATTTTATCATTTTTGTAAGGTTTTTGACAAACTTGTTTGACTCTTTCAGTTATGAATAGTGCATTATTTAAAAGCAACCTGGTCACAAGAGAACAAATTGACAGATCACAATGGTTTCAAATACAAGCTATTCATTGCAACATACTTGCAGACTAGCAGGGCTGTACATGCAGTATATATTAAGAGTTTTGCATGTGTTTTACAGTGTATACATATATATTCAAAAGCAAGTTACTTCCTATTGCATGTGGGGTATAAGCAAGTTCTGGTTAATTGTCCTTGGCAGTTGTTTATGTGAATGGGCACTGCTATATTTACTACATCAATTACATGTATATACTAGTTACAACCTGTAGGCTATATATAATGAGTTGATAGCATGCAGGTATTGGCAAAATGCAGCATATATTGACAATCTGACATGTTTTTGTAGTGTAAGTACAAATGTATATTCAAACAATCTTTTAACAAACTGCATTTACTGTACATGTTCACAAAGGTTGACTGCTAGATTTGGGTCCAAGACCCAAATAAACTTTCACAGTTTCACATGAAATTAGGGCAATCAAGTTTGTAATTTATATCAAACCCAAGCATTGCAAATGTCTTGTATATACATGTATGGCAGAACAGCAGAAATTAGCTTCAATGCCAAAAATATCAATATTAGAGCACTAATGCAAATAGTGTAGAAATTTTAAAATTATCTACCTGATTTCAGGGAATTTTATGTCTGTGCTGATTTGAAACCGAAAGTAGAAGTTAAATTTTGATCAAGTTACAAAGCATGCACTATCACTGGATCCATTTGTTCAATTGTTCTTAGATGATGTGACAAACACCATTTACTTTATATACAGAGAGACTAGTCAACCATACAGCCAATCTGCATAACGTAAATAGACAGTGTTATCATAATTTCATGTTGATCTAAGTTCAAAGCCGCCGTGAATTGAACTTGTGTGTATTGACGTCATTCACTCCTTTCATGTCGGCTTCATGGCTTATTCCACAGACTAAAACAAGCTTTTAATATTAGCCATTAAGTCCATAAATTCTCCAGTATCCTCTGTTTACTTTGTATTTCCAAAAGAAGTACAGCAATTTTACTTTGCTGACATATTCATGGAGGCTGCCATCTTGGTTTATGCATTCAGGTCAATGAGCTATTTTTAGCCCAAGATATATTTAATTGAATCTAATGCTGATAACGAGTGATTTCCCCTTATAGTTGAGAATGTGAATGGTAAATACATAGAAAAGTATATGCATAACACTTTTGTTCGTAAATGGGACGGGTAAACACATAAATTTAGTTACAAAACCGTTGTTATGGACGCTAGTACAAACAAGTCGAAGTTGCGTCCCTTGGATTTCAGCAATGATTTTTAAACACTTTTTTTCAAAATTGAATATGAGTGCAAAAAGACAAAGATTTTATATTTCGCTCAGCTTTTTATTATGATAAAATAAACATTTCCTGAAAATTTCAAATCTTTGCAATGCTGCACTCGTATTGAAAATGACAGTAGAAGAGGTCAAAATCCGTCAAATTTAGCGAATTTCGCCGCACCTGACCCTATTCAAGGGCCCCATGAGCAGTCAAAATAGACTTGAATGGACTCATATTTTACATTTTCTTAAAGTTAAAAGATAGATATATTTGTATGAGAAATATTATGGCCGAAATCATACATTTAAAATTCGGCGATTTTACAGGGCCGAATCGCACCTACTCCTTTAATTTAAGTTCACGTAAATAATAATTTCATGATATAGGCTATGGCCGAAATATTGATGACGACGGAGTTTTCTATTTTTTATATATGGAACTTTTTTTGGTCGGACCATATATTTTATTTTGAAATGAAATTAAATAAAACTTATTAATTACAGCCATGTCACATGATGTGATTTTATATGAAACTGATGATTTTAGCACTATTCAGTGGTATTTTTTACACAAAGTTACTATGTAATGTATAAATGTGTAAAATGTTGATGTATAAAATTTGTTTGTTATTTTATATTGCTTAAAGTGATAAATTCTACTCTGAGATATGTATGTTTTAAGATATATATAATTATATATAAATGTGGTATTTTGTTGAAATATTTCACACTATGTTCATAGTAAACTTGTATACATCAATCAACTTTTGTTGTTATTTTTTATTGTCTCACTTGACTTCATGTATGGAGAATCAAAATTTGTCTGCTGGTCCCTACTGGTCATATCCATTGGTACCAGTCACAAATATTCTAAAAAAATATCTATAGTATAATGATTAAGAAAACTGTGCATGGCATCAGTGGTTATACCATCATAACCTTCCATGAAGATAAAACATTTATTTTGGTTTTCTCCATATAGTAAGTTGTTTGCATTTTGTAGAAATGAAAGTGTGTACTGGTAAAATAAGTTCAGAAAAGCTGGTTAGGTGAACTAGCCATCATAAATGTTGATAAATTGTGCAAAGTGCATATAAACAGCAAGTTTGTGTATCATAAGTTGCTAGCTGAACAAAAGTGGTTACAATGGAAACCCACCCAGTGTTCTAAGTACATAGAGAAGCAATCTCAATGTTTTCTCTATTTGGATAATAAGGGTTGTCTGAAATAGTAAGTACTAGTAAAAGATAACTCTCTTGGAAAGCTTGTTTGATGAGTTGGCTTGTTGACAAAACCAAATAAAAAAAGGAACAAATAGTACAAAATCTAAAATTAAAGAACTAGCGAACTTCATAGAAAATTATAACTATTCTAAAGGGACATAACTCTGATATGCAATTACAGTTGCTTCAGTTTTGAGTTCTCTCCCTTTAAATAGCTACACCTTATTTGTATAATCAATAAAAAAATTTCGTGTGTGACATAGCATTGACCACTAAAAGACAGCTCAATAAGATCAAACCGGGTTAAACTGTCAGAACTGTAATGCAATATTAACCATAATAATACAATATTTACTTGACAAATGTTTGCTCATATGAATGCATCATTCACAGCCAGCACAAGTCCTACTCCACATTAGACACTAGACTCTGTAAAATACTCTTGTACGAATGAACTCTCAGTGATATTTAAGATAGTATTGACATATGCAATTATGTAATCCTGTGTCATAAACTTAAAGTCAAATACAAGATATTACCAGATTATTTAGGCCATAGGCATCATGCATGGTCCCAAACCACCTAACACACGTCATAGTATTTAAAGTGGATCAGGTCTGTTCCAACTGCGTTTGATTAAGGCTATAACATAAATATATCTTGCTTAAAAATAACTACTACATTTTAAGTTTACCCTTTTTCAAAGAACAGTTAGAGCTCATTGATCTGAACGCAGTTGTCAATCACTATCAGGTAAATCAACATGTTACTCTATTTCTACATTTGTGCAGTCTCAACTGACTCTATACTGCTGGGTGCTCAACTTTGAGCTAGATTCCCCCTAAATTGACAATGAACTGCTCCACGTGCATACACAGGACAAGTCTATTATCAAAATTCAGCAGGTATAGGGTTAAATAAAAGATACCAATACAAGTCAAATTTGAATGTTTTAATTCATATTAAAATAAACAATAGCAGACATATAAAACATGAAACATAGTAAAAAACAGAATATTTGAATCTTGGCACAGTTTTATAATAAATGATGTAATGTTATATCACAGTTATGTCTATAGATCGGATCATGATCTATTATAATATGTTATAATACAAGACTAAGGGGTTAGTGCAAAATTAGTCTAACTACTTGTAAATATAGAAGAATTTAGACTAGTTTGGCACTTACCCATCAAAGATATTTGATGCGCATAGTCTACAAACTTTTTGAGAGGTTTGGTCATAGAAATCTACATGTACAGTAAAACTTTGAATACTTAAAGTTACTGGCTAGCAGATTTTGGATAGTTCTTTTAAAATTTGAAATTTCAAGTTGGTTTCTGTTATTGTGTAAGAAAATGAATTCTTAACATTTCAAGACATACTGATCAACACATTGTGGGAATTATACCATAAAAGGTACAAAAATGTACTAAATATAAACTAGACCTCTATCAATGGGGAATGTTTTAAACATAAAATAGTCATCTTTTACAAGTGTATGTCAATTAGCACTAAACTGTCATTATCAGAATACTGTTTCTTATGCTTCCAAAAACTTTGTTTATATATTTTTGAGTTTTAGAAAAAGTTAAGATTAAGGTTGAAATCTGTGAATGAGCAGCTTTGTTTGTAAGTTTCTTAGATATTCGCCACATTTGATGATGTAGAATAATACTGTACTAAGTGGTACTAACTGGTGTCGTTTATATCAAGGTGTTACTGTATATCTATAAGACTATATAACCACGTCAGTTAATGACGTAAGAACATGAAAATAATATGTGAGAAAATACACCATTTTATCTAGCTATGGAATGATAATTTAATGATCATCATGGAATCATTAAAATCACATTATAATTGGCTATATTTACTACAAATACAGTGAAACCCTTAATCTCTAAATTTTTATATCAGCCACTTCTCGATGGTATTCAAATCTTATCAACATCCAACTAACTCTTAACAACAGTCAACTTATCTCAGCAGTCATCGTAAAATCAGCATTTTCTTCTCTTAAAAGGAGACCACTGTGCATTGTATAATAATGATTTTTTTTCTGTGTTAAAATTATTTGCTGTTATCAACTGAAAGGCCAATTTGATGTTAAGTCCAGACTTTTCAGATATTAATTTTGAGTTTCCAATGAATAACCATTTTTCATTTAAATCGAATTTTACTACATATTATATTGTATTCAAATTTATATTTTATAATAGACCAAAAACATTTCTCCATTTTTCATATCATAGCAAACTTGGCCTTGTCATACTATGTATAATGTTAAATACACTGAAAACCACCATACAGATTATTTGACTATGATTTTTATCACATAAAAGGATTTGTGAAGACAATTCTAACCATTTGATTCACCTTTTATGTAGAATACAAATTACAAATCATTCTTCCTTACAGGTTATTCAGCCCGTGTTACAGTATTTGACATTTTATATCATATTTCTTATCGATTTTAGGTTATCAAAAATAACATGCCTAAATCTCTAGCAATAAACAGGCAATCGTAGGTCAAGCTATCACCAAAAAAATCAAATTTAATAAAAATGCCAATCAGAACTGTAGCAAGTGCATTGCATTAAAGAACAAATTACTACAGTCTTGCGGGCAACCCTCAATGTAAATGTCAAAACATGATTCAGCATAACCTGGGTGTCATAAATTTTATCTATTTAATCACATTTTAAATGATGTAGGTCACATATGTAATTTTGATACTGCCTGTCAAATAAAAATTGGAATTTCAAATTTTGGCAGTTTCTCTAGATTTTCTTCTAATGTAATTCATCACTGTGCTCCTGCAAGGAATTGTTCCCAATATATATCTAGTGGGCAGACATTTCGTCTTTAACACGTTGTAGTATCCCCTGAATTTTCTCTGTTTTTCAACGATGCCTTCATGTTTGAAACAAAATAACACTAGAAGACGGAAGTCAGAACTTATCACAACAATTTCGGCATAACAGCACACTTTTCAAACATATGCAATTTATTCTAGTATCGATCACTCATGGACTTTGCGGTGTGATATTTCCTTTACAAAGGTGTTTAAGAAACAATATTAATGCAAAAACATGACATTTTAGTGACTTTTTCTCCATATTTTATTTACTTCAAATTAACATAACTTGGTTTAAATTATGGTCAATATTCCACGAGGAATGTATAATCATTTACGTTTACCTTTAGTACTTCTAGCATGTAAGGTTGCATGTTTGTTAGTATGTGCTATATGACTCCATTTAGCTGCATTTGGGTCATCTTTGGATATTGGTGGAAAACCTTGAGTTCTAGTATGTAATGTTTCTCGTGACATTGTCGGGAACGATGTTCTAACTGCTGTATTTTTCTTTGCTGATGACGATGGCTGTCTTGCAGTAAGTGGAGCAGGAATTCCAAAATTTGGACTTTTAGTAACAGGTCTAGGAGATTTGAAATTATTCACATCTAGTTTTTCAGTTGCTCTAGTTTTGATGTCAGGTTCGGGTTTTATTGTACCTTTCAGTAAAATATCCTTAATGTCCCTAACATCGCTAGATATTTCAATGTTTTGTTCTCTTAGACTTCTCATTTCTACATATTGTTGTTTCATTACTTCTCTCATTCTTTCAACTTCAGATCTCATTGCTCGACTAGCACGTTCTAATTCTTCTTTAAACTTATCACTTAAAGCACCCTTTTCAAATTCTAAACCTTTTATTTTCGAACTTTGTTGATCAATCACAACTTTAGCTCTACCTAATTCCTTTTCCATAGACACAATTTTATCTTTCATTGATGCTATTTCTTTTTTCAATTGTTTCATGTCATCATTTTGTTCTTTAGACATAGTGTCATGATCTGTTTTATGATTATCATTTCTTAATCTACCTATTCTTTTTTGTAACTGTTCCGCATAGCCTTCAGTTTGTTTAACAAGATCTTTAAGTTGCACAATTTCTTTTTCTTTTTGCATAATAGTGGTGTCTTTTTGAATACCTTCTTTTGATAAAACACTTATTCGTTCATCCCTTCGGACTAAGGAATCTTTCAAGTCATTTATTTCATCTTCCTTTTTATTTAACACTTTCTCTTTCTCATGAATGATATGAGTTTTCTCAGCGTCGTGGTTCTTAGATTCTACTGTCAGTCTCATTCTCAGAGCCTCTATCTGTTGTTCCAAGGCTTTGTTCATGTTTATCACAGTTTCTAGTACACCTACGGCCTCCGGCGGCATTGATATACTACTGATACCATCTACAGGACTTTCAGCTGATGTTGCTGTTGATGGACGAGATGCTGTCGGCGAAGCCTCACTTGAAGTAACGCCAAGGGAACCATCTTGTGATCGGGATGTAAGAAGACTCTGTCCCTGTATCCCTAACTTGTCCTGTAAAACATATCTACACATTTTAATTTTCTAAACAAGGCAAAGGCGACCGGCACGATTCCGAGTCCAAACTTTAGACTCGGATTCGCGCCAGCAAATGGTTTGATGAAAATCTGTATGAACTCTTACTTTTCAGAAATTTCCAAAAAAGCAAACACTGCTATTTTCTGTTAATTTACTTCATGTATACTTTTATGAGTGTATTTATGTCGTTCATTTATAAATTGAATTGTTTGTCTGTTGGTGGGCATGTTTACTTAGAGTTCTTCTTAAAATTCAATCAAACTCATTTTGTGAAAGATGAAAGTTAAGTTTGAGTCATTTGAAATGCCGCTCTGGTACAATGTGAATGTACATTGGTATTTTTCAAATTTTTCAACCACAAATAACACGACCAAGCCAATGACTCGTGGAAACTCTGGTAGAATATTGCTAGAGAAGTGTTTTTTCGTTACAAACATTGCAAAGGAACAGTTAGATGATTTGAATGCTATTTACAAGGTTTAGAATTCCTGAACATGGTTGTTTATATTACCCATTTCTGTCACATGTAGACCTACAAAAGAAACAACTACATACAGAATATATTAATGAAATAGTCGTTGACCTTTTTGTTTTATATCTAATATGACTAAAATAAAACAAAAGTAACTAGTTTAGAGTTGATACATACCCTTGATGTATTGAGTTTGTCTCCTGGTGCCATTATGGTTCCACCAGTAGCCATTCCTGAAATTGTGAATGGTATATACTTTAATGGAATGTCGAGTTTAACGATTCATTGGCCTTTTGTCGTACACTGACTTCTTGGATGTAGGCATTTTTGTAACATCATATTTTTTTAAGTTGAAGTATAATTATAGACCATACACCAATTGATATAGAATTAATAGAAAAATACCAAGTGAAGTACCAGGCAAAACACTTTAGTATAGGCACCACTTTATTGCACACCTTCTACTATGTTTCTACTACAAAACCTGCGAAACCTGTATAAACTATTGCCAGCTAGTCTTCACAGACCAGAAAACAATAGGAGTTTTGGTGAAGCAATATTATGTAAAGTGAAGACAACCTTGGATCATGCATCGGTCTTCATCCCGATGCCACCTTGTGTTATTCTACATGTGCTACATAGCTGACTGAATACGTGATGTTAAAACTTGTTGACGTTAACGATCCTTACTTGTTTATCTAGTCTTCCCACTACATGTAATTTATTATTGTCATTTATTTTGTTAGTTACACAACACATCAATCTACGAATTTATGTTCCCCTATTGGAATTGATCCAATTAATTTAGTATCAAATTCACAATGTTACGCATATAATGGTCTTAAAACCATGGAGTTTTAGTGATTCAATCCGTTTTTTGATCTACTTTGATAGATCGATGTATTACGTGAAGGATTTTAGATTTAATTTAACCACAAACCACGATAGTCTTTATTATTTTGTCACTTACCACTCAACATTTAAATGTATTTTAATACATTTATGTAACATCTGCCACCTTGACCTATATGCTTTAAATAATTATGGGCACAGATTTGTCTGTGGTTTTAATGGGGGTTTTAAACAAGGGGCGGATCCAGCATTTTTTCCAGGGTGGTCCGAACTTTTCTAGGAGGGGTCCGAACTTTTCTAGTGGGGGTCCAAACCTCGAACCACAACCACATTATACACATTTCGCAAAAAAATGCAACATATTAATAATAAAAACTACATAACCATTAAATCTATGTTAAGCACCGAAAAAAAAATCTAGGGGGAGTCCGGACCCCCTGAACCCCCCCCCTGCTGGATCCGCCTATGTAAACATTCGGAACTACCTCGGCGATCTTCTACGCAGATAAACTTCGGATACCATAGGTAAAAAAGAAGATCTAGGAATTTGGTTTCTGTGGTAATATTTCTGAACTGCACAGAAGTACGACAAAAGAGACATTATACTTATGCTAGGTTTACATCTGGCCACGATCTCCCCGATCAGCCAGAGGCTAAAAAATCGGGGAGCTCTACGACTAAATGGAATACTCCACGTTCTGTTACGCTTCCTTACGAAATCAGCACGTTTTGTTGCGCTCTACTGCGCTTTGCTACGATCGAGCCCACGATTTGCATCACGTTCTGTTACGCTTTGTTGCAATCAACACGATTTGCTTCCACGCTCCACCACGTTCCGTTACGTCCTGTTAAGATCTCCCACGACAAAGCCGCTTTGTTGCGATCTCCTGCGATTTGACCTACGATTGGAGACAAATGACCACGTTTTACGTCACGATTTGATATTTAAACAAGAAATAATTCTTTCCCAGCGACGTGGGATGAAAAAATGTTTCCAAGCTGGTCCCGATCTGTTGCGATTGTACTCCACGTTCTGTTACGTTCTGTTACGCTTCGGTACGTTCCGTTACGTTTTGTTACGAAGGCCACGCTCTGTCACGACTACAAAATGAATCGGGGCAATCGTGGTGAAATTTAAGTTTGATTTAAAATCTGTCCCGATGCCCACGATGTCCCCGATTCAACCACGTTCCGTTACGCTCCCCCACGATCACCCCGATTCAACTCCGCGCTCTGTTACGTTCGCCACGATGCTCTGGAATCGGGGACATCGTGGTAATCGTGGCCAGATGTAAGCCTAGCATTTTGAAATGATGTGATATTTAAAGCGTGTAACAATGTCAATATTAAATGTTGACATGAAAATGACAGTCACCGGACCTTATAACCTGGTTGTATTCCTAACTGCGTCTGATTTCCGAGATATATCTTCGTAGATGATCGCCGAGGTTGTTCCGAATGGGGTTTTAATGAGTGTTTAATGCACAGGAGCCATGAAAAATTGCGCGTGGTTTAATGCATTAAAGTTACGAGCGATAGAATTGATGGACATAGCACTGAGATTTGAAATGCCAAATGACGACCGGTCAAATATCAACCGGTCCCTGATCATAAATATAATAAATGATGTACCTAATTAAAAAAATCAATTGATGTATGTGGGATATCTATTAATGCAACCCTAAAACATGACATATGGCGAGGCAATTATTTTTTCTTACTATATAAATAAGTGTTAATTCAAATACGAGTACGCTAAGTCTATTGTGTCTCTCCTGGAAAAGAAAATCGGAATCGATCATTTAAAGACGTGGGTCTTTGGTCGATGGATCTTTTTATAAGCATGAAGATCATTTGTGCAAGGAAAATAAAACTTAAGTCGATCGAAGCGATTATTATGTATAAGTCAAGAAAGCAATCAATTCACGAACAACAAAGTATTGTCAATATCTTAATATACGAAACTATTATTAAATTGATATAGATATTATTGACATCTCTGAACAAATATGGTACAACAAATATATGTATGCCCCGGCTGTTGTCATTTTAAAGCTGAATTTATGAGACTCTATATGATCACGTTGGCTATTCTTCGCAATTGGACTTTTAGAAGAATAAGAATATATCCCATGCTTTATTATCAAAAAGGCAACATTTGGAGGGGACATTATCGAAAATTACTATTCCCATTTTATTAATTGCGGAATAACACTTTTAAAGTAATACAGTACAACCTCTATTGAACAACACCCACTGCGAGGGGCAAACGTGTGTTGCTATACAGAGATTGTTGCTCTGCAGAGGTTAAAATACAATTAAGATTACACCAAAGTTGAAATATTAAAGGCTGTTGTTGTGCAGAGGCTTCGTTCTGTCGAGGTCAGGTCTGCAGAGGTTATACTGTAAACTGATAAATGAACCATTTTAGATTGGGGATCTCTATTTCAGTCATCATAAAGGTCAGTCGAGATACTTACTGTCCCTCCATGGAGAGACTTAGATCTCCTGACATATACTTACAACTAGTACTTAGTTTATGTATTTGTCAATAGCTGTAAATGACTAGGGCTGTGGATCGTTTAGCAAGCGGCGATCAGATCCGAACCACGATTCATGTAAAGTGATTCACGAATCGAATCGCAAATCACTTATTAATGAAGAAGCATATAGGAATTCATGTAATATCAAAAAATAGTGAAGAATCACAGAAGCTATTACTATATGGAAAACCATCAACTCCAAACATTTCTATTACCTGACATTTTCAGGGATTACATTATTGTTCAAATGTGTATCAATCGAAATATTGACACAAGATAGTTAGGTCCCTGCATAGGCCTAAGTTACAGTTTTCATTAGTATTGCAGCATTTTTTTCCAAAATAGATCGCGATCAGACGATTTTGGACGTGACGAATATTCGTACAGTAACTCGATTTTCTGGTTGAGATCGCGAATATCCGAGTACCCGGATACTTGCAGCAGCCCTATAAATGACCGCTTAATTCAGCGGTAGGCAAGAGAATGATCGTCAGTCGATTGTGCTAACCGGGGTGGGGGTCTGACTAAATGTTGACTTAATTTGTGATTGACCCTATAAAATAGATCACTAGATCTCCAGTCAATGAATGTGAAAACATATCAGGAACAACAACAGTCAAAACATAAACCTAGGCATCTTCAAAATACAAGTGACATGAAAAGTTCAGTTAGCTCCTTTTGACGACAAAGTTATTTCACATTTTCTGAACATATTTCAATAACCAATGAATGATAAAAAGGGTGGACGTTCCTAGAGCCCAGAAGAGAGCCGTAAATAACAGAAACATGTTGACACACTGCATTAAACCATGACAATCAAAACTAGCAAAACCAGAAAATATCATTTCTTTAAAATATGAAGTACAAAAATAAATTAAGTACCTATTCGTTTGAATAGAAGATCATGTGATAGTTTCACTGAAGACACGGATGAAGGTCTCCTTAACAGTTTAAATGACTTGGGCCTTGAAGTCATTTTTAAATAAAATTAAAATCCAATCAGTATAAATATATTCCTAGCTTGTTCCTTTTAAATCACTATTTTTATATACAAATATACATGTATATACATTTTTATCCAAGGGCTTTTCATAAGTACTCCGCTCTTATTTGTCTAATGCGATTACTGGCGATACAGACAGAGCTATAAAAGAACAGCGCAACTTTTCACCTTTGTGAATATACTATAACCTAGTATAAACGATCTGTGACGTATAATAAAATGTACCTTGTTTATTAAAGCTCATTAACAATATATAGAAAATTATCAATAGATTGAAATATGAACTTTATGAATATGAGTAAATCTCATAGATTTTGAGTCATTATAAAGTCTTTTATATACAGTTGTCTCCAAAAGTTCCTTGACAAATATTTTTTCCCACTACTGTACAAGTAATTTTATTATAATTAAAACTTATTCATGTTACATACTTTGGATCATCATTATGTTGATAAACTAATTAATGCTGATTTTGGGATGAGATTAGATAACTATGTGTTTCATTTTTTCATGTTTTATTAAAGTGAATCTTTTTATCCTTAAAACAGGATTTTGTCCAGGGACTTTCGGAGATACTGTAACTGTTTATTAACAATGTATGTGGGTAAGGAATCCTTAAGACTTGATACATAGAGTTTTAGTCTGGTTTCTAATTGGTTTACATGTTGTTTTGCTTCCCCTTTCAACAATAGTCAGAATCATATAAGAGACAATTTAATTAACCATCGTTCATGGGAAGCACCAAGTACTAAATTCAAACCCATTAATTAACCGCTGAGCGCCTAATTTCTTACTCTAAAGAGTCATAATCGACATCAGCAACCACAGTACTTTCTTCCGTTACACTCCATACGTAGCATACCGGAGTAATGTATCGTGGGATAACCGACGATTCATAGTCGGTAGCTTGGCTGTAACCCTATCATACTGATACTTTATATTATACAGCTAGGAGGAACATCATCATAGTATATATCTTACGGCTGTACATGTCTATCTTACTGCTGGAAGTATATAGCAGTAAGATTAAAGCCCCATTATAAAAAGAAACACTGTTTTTGGACAGCAAAGAAAAAAAGACATTTATCGATTTCAAACAACTTTAATGGACAAGATTTTTTAATTAAATGCGAAAATTGCTTAAATATGTTTATGTGATTTATTGTATTTCTAAGTGAACGCATATCAAAACCGAAAGTAGAATTTGGTTGTCAATACTTGAAACAATAGTTTTGATCACACACAGTATGTTTAAGATGAAGTTTTGTTATAGGTAAAAACTGCTCCAAATTATTGACATAATTAAGCTCTAAAACTATTTTGGATCAGGTATATCTAACATTAGCATATAAATGAATATAGTGTGCTTTTTTTTAAAGTATCCCACTTTTTAAGAACAGGACACTTGGTCAAACTTAAATTTAGAAGGCAAAATAGTTTGAACTGTTTATTATGTCTCTAATGCATGGTATACTTTTATGACTTCACGCGTGTAAAACAGTTTTCAAGTCTTCTGTTAATGAATTTATCTTCGTATGGTGGCTTTAATCGTATTATTCTTTGTGTTGTTACTACCAACTTAAAATTCCATATAATACGTTAACTTAGTTTTACATAACTTTCAATGTTTCCTTTTAACATATCAGTTCTAAAATGTCAAGACAATACCTGATACAAGGTTTTATACAAGCAAATTTTTATTAAGGTTTACATAAACTACAAGATGATTGGTATAACAATATATTTTATAACGTATGTCAAGTTCACCTATTTTCTCTATTCAATTATATGGTCTTAATACCGGAATGGTAATATAGTAATCTTTTTTTTCTCAAATAAAGCATTTGGGACTAAAAATCGCCAAACATCGCATGATTTTGCGGTAACCAATGTGTTTTTTATATCGGAACTTTACTCTTATAAATGAAAATAAAAATACCTTACCCTTGTAATAAGCTGTTAATTTATGCATAGTTTACACCCAAGTTCGTGAATTCTTAGGCTTCAATATCAATTATATTCTCTTTATTTCAGACACTCCTTCGAGAAGTTGATCATTTTATAATGTATAGAAAATCTAATTGAATTTGAACTAATTAACGGTATCCAATTATTGCATTAAAAGTTCAAAACACATTTCTCTCTATGAATCAACAAACTTCCAGTGGTTAGTCCCAATAATTTTGTCATTTTAATATCAAAACCGGTGTTCATGAATCCTTCTTCGGTAAATACTTTAAAAGTCTAATATAAACTTATTCCAACTGATACAGATTGTCCTAGGTCGCATTTATTCAATAAAACTGTGTGCGTTTACTAGTAGTCATATCGACATACAATATAAAAATATTTAGATTTTTGTATGACTGATGTAACTCTATATGGAAAAATGATAATATATGCTAAACAAAATGGCGTCTATTTAAATGTAGTAAGTCACGAATTTTATTGATAAATAATCAATATTTGTAGATATTTGATGTACTTATTCGGATATCAAGTTAAAACTTCTTTAGAAATGTTATATCGAAGACTCAAAGGTTCTTGGTCAGCCATGCCAAATTTTAAATATAAGATATACATGAATATATGTTCATGCGTTTGTACAGTGTGTTTTGACCTAATTTGATATAAAAATATTTGCTTGTTTATAGGCCAAATGAAAATGTTGACCTTATCCTAGTCAACCGGAAATCAGGTGCAATGGAATTCTAAAAGCCATCGTCTTGACCATAGAGCTTGTCGAAAATTAGGCAATGGTAGCAGTTACGACATGGTTCACACGGTCACGTCACTGTTGATATGATTTCACATATCTTAGTCCATATATCGCGGGCTAAGCGCAAAACGGTCGTAACTCACTTTTTAACTTGAGTTGCGAACGTTTCGCGCTAAGCTCCCGCGACATATAACGCTCTTTTCTTTTATTTGTTTCATTTGTAGATTTGTTTGCAACGATACATTGGTGGTCATGTTTAAAAGTTGTTGAAATAAATGTAAAGTTAAACTTTTGATCAAGCCACAGAGCTTTCTTCCTTTTCATTTCATATCAAATATTCATTGAGATCGCAGGTGCCGGACACAAAGTTTCCTTATTCGGCGTAGCTGTCTAAGCTGGATTTTGATCTACATTTCTGTATAATGACGTCTCTGGGATTTCGGAAATCCGCCGTTCTATTGGATGATTTTATAAGCACTGAGAATGACGTACGGGGGAAACAGAGAAAACCCCCTCTTCGATTGGATGGCCCTGACACGCGCGAAAAAATAAAGGCCACACTATTGTAATGCAGTGTTTTACGAAATTTTGCTTCGTTCGTAGATTATTTTTTTGGGTAGACTTCTATTGCTTTCCAAAGTGTTTTTTTTATTTTGTAACAATAAAAAGTTAAGTGTCAAACACAATATTTTATGGGTAAAATGAATTACGTCTCCAGATGTGAACCGGTTTCTAGTAAAAAGTCTGACATATTACCCAATAATTATTAAATTAGCCTCACTACGTCCAGTTTCCGGGGTTTACACTTTGAGAGTCACAGCTCCACATATAGACCAGTTCATTGTTATTGTTATGATGTCTATAAATAGTAACAAGGAGCTGATAAAGACTACAGGTAACCGTTCGCTGGTTGGCAAGAAATGATAGCGAGTAAATACAATGAAAACACAGTAATTTTAAAATTGCAATTACTAAGTCATTTTTCATCAAACAATTTTGCATTTTATATCACTAGAAAGGTCTTGAAATTCATATTTTGAATATCTAAAAATTATTTGTCAAAAAGAATTGTTTTTGTTGGCGAGTGTTTTAATGATCTGCCCTATGAAACATTTAATATTCATAGCTCGAAGAGTTATGTTTAATCAATTTAATCGTTCGGTTAAAGTGCTACTTGGGTATCAGTATTTTTTGTGAGCCACAAAATAAGAAATCTAGATGAATCGGTCTAGTAAACGCAGTTGTACCCCTTGTATATAAGTATATTAAAGGTATGTTGGAAAAATCAAAGGGAGGTAACTTGACAATTCCCTGTGGTTATCAGTGTACGGCAATTGCATTGGCTGTCATATTGTTTACGGTAGGCAATCATGTGCCAAGTCTGCGAAACTGGTCTGCAAATGTTGTTGATGAAGTGATGATGCGTGGTCACAACTTGTATGAGCAAATACTAACGGAATCTGGCAATCCATCACCACGTCAAAAATAGGTTTTAACATTAGTGGTCCTATGTAAATGGCTCTTCTGTGACCTTTGACCCTTTCCTCAGGTGAGCACCCAGGGCCCTTTGGGCCCTCTTGTTTTTAAATCGACGCCGTTTGTCTTTTTTAAAGACATTTCTTGTTGTACACTGTAGTATATTTGTTTCCAGCACCTGTGATTGAGATTATACGTCATTTGAGTGGCACTTTTTATTATATTATCTACAATGGTTCTCTCACCACAACCGCTTTCCTGGACAAAGAGTCGACACCTTAACCCATGTAAGGAGGAAAATAGACATAATTGCCCAACTTTCATGAATGGGCATGACTTGTGGAGGCTAGTTATCAAATCTGGATCGGGTTTCTTAAGCTGATATTTGAACAGAACAGGACATATACTTTATTTGCTTATAACAAAATATTAGGGCTGTCACGATACGCCAGAAGCGTACCGCGATATATTGCAATACGCTGTCATCGTACTCCGATACGTACCACGATAGATTGTAGGCTTTTGGATTCGTTGTTCTTCCGCTGTATTTATCAGGAGAAAATTTTTTGTATGCAGCTACTTATAGAATCTAGCCTCTTTAAGTATTTACGGTCATTTAGGACTGAGACGCGCCCCAATCGGTTAAATTCTAGCAACTTCAGGTTAGATGGAATAAACAATGGAAAAACTGACGTTCCGCCACTTTTATTTCGCGAAGGGAAGAATTTTCCAATGAAATAAAAATATTGCCAAATACCGGTACATTTTAATCGTACCGGGTTACGTATTGCTGCAGCTGCGTATTGCAATATGCCGGTATACCGGTATATCGTGACAGCCCTACAAAATACCATCCTTTCACAGTAGCTTTCTAGTCGGAAACTTCTCTCAATGCGGAAAACAACTGCTGTGTACGATTTAAATGTAAGAGTTTGATTTGCAGCGACCAGGTATCGAACCAAGGTACAGTGTTTGTTTGTGAATAAAGAAAACATATACCAACAAAATTAAAAACATAATGACATACTTTAAGTATAAGACTTTAATATCAATACTTCCTGATAATAAATTATCAAACACTAATCCACATGTATTGAGTAGTAAGTAAACACTTCTTAAGGACTTTAGTTTGGTAAATTTACCACCAATCTTTGATTAAAACTTCAAAGACATGTAGATTTCTATGGACTAAAATCTTAATGGCGAGGCGGTTGTTGGGAAGCGTAAGAGCTTATAAAGAAAAGCATTACGAGTAGGAATGATTATGAGCATGGGTTTATTTTACTAAAGTGGTTTTGGTAACAGCCATGTATGAACATCCATTTAAGCATTATACTTTGTTCAATTGAAATGAATTTCAAATTATCCACGATTAAAGATCTAACTAATTGTTTAAAGTTATTTTATTAATTTCAAAGGAGACTACAGGAAAGCACTTGATAGATCATGGCAGTTGTCAACAATACCTGCATAGGATTAATAGTAGTTTTTGTTAATTTCAAATTCAATGTGAATTTGACTTATAACTTGACTTTAACATCAAATATACTACAGTATTAATTACTCTTTGACTCAATGGTAAATCAACCGTATAGTTGGAGCAAATTGACTTGCAATATTTAATGTATGCAAATGATATCTAAACAGCTTTTTTGTCTCAGGTTAATTTTCACTGGCTGTACGAAATTGTAAATAATAAATAATACGAGTTCATGAATATGTATGGCAGACGTCGCATATGTTGATTGTCCAACAAACGTGAATAGTAGTCTATTTCATTAGAGTTGTTTTATGTATAAAATTGACTGTGAAACACGTAGTTTGCAATGTCCATGAAGCACGTGCATTTTAGGTTTTTTGGCCTTGCAATTGCCATCAACGAGTATTATACATACAAAACTGCACACATCTAGTCTGTACGTATAGAAACGTTCGGAAAACACCTCAATTTTATAACAACCGAAGCTATACATGTAGTTATTATATGGCGAGAATGTCCGTATACGATAGAGAGCATGCTGTTGGCATGGTCCAGAATGGGGGCATCAATGCGACAGTAACGTTGAAAATCCTACTCGAGATGTGTATTACATTTAAATTAGTGTACAATGGTTGCTAACTAATTAAATAAATCAGACAGTACGCATAATAAACCGTTTAAATACATCATAGAAATATCACCCGAAAAATAATTATGGTTTTAAAAAAGTTGTTAAGTATATTCTATATCGAGAATTTGGTAGGTAATGCTAATAAATATAAAAACGCTCTCCTTTAATACATAAGACTACCCTATGAAAATTTGTACCAAACTGAATCATGTTTACGACCTTTCTCACGTAAATAAGTTGACAAATACTCGATTTTGGAAACGACAACAACATGGTTCATATTAAATGGGTAACACCCATTAGTACCAATTAAAAACATATCAACATATAATTACCGTCGTTATATCTCCATAAAAAACTATTCCTTGTATTCAAATACACTAGTAAATTTTAAACTATCATTTTTATATAATATATAATATTGTACAATAAATAAACTCATAAAATGTTCTTATATGATTCAAGTGTAAATTCACTGTGTGTAATATGATACGCTGATCCTTATCAATTGTTATTGATTTCTGTGTGTATGGAACGCCGGTACCGTTAAAATACTGACTGTAGTAGTGGTATAATATGGCACCATTCGGAACACCTCGACCTTTCATGAATGAATAATCTCGGAAGGATTCGTGTGGGTCTTGATAATAGTTCTTGTTGTATACACACAGATCTTTGTCAAAATATATTTCTATGTTATATATTGAACTAAATATTGTTCAGCGACATCATTTAATTGCGTTATTTCAAATTTATGTTCTAAAAACGAAACATAACTCATCGCCTAAACGATCGTGGACTTGTTTACTTCAACACCGGTCAAAACATTTTGATTGGGAATGTGACGAAAAGGTAGTTCCAAAATGGCGTCAAAACATGTTCGAGGTTATTCGTAGCGAATGGCCGAGGAGTTCCGAATGATATGGCACTTGTACTCACTAGCGCTAAAGCTTACTTTTATGGTAACTTGGAAGAGTGTTTTTCTTACATCTCAAAGGGTGGTGGTTTCGGTTCAAGTTAAGACCATGTGGTTTTGTCGGGTTACGTTACATGAATATTTATGTTTTTTCGATGTTTTATTGTGTGCGATTTTGTCACACTTCGTCATTGGATTTATCGTCGGATATCAACGTTTGATTCTTCTGTTAAATTACATCACAAGTTCAACTATTTATAATTACATATATTAAACGTTGGTATCCGGCAATGTTAAGTGTACTTTAAAAAATATTCTCCAAACACTCGGAACAATACCTTTTTCCAGAATATTATTTGCAAAGCGTTTAATTGTGTATATGTTGGTACAATGTACCAAAAACTAAAACCGTTCAATTGACAGTAATTTCAAAGAGCTTAAAGCTAGGAAATAAAACTGCTTCGGCGTTCCATAATTAGGTGTCAAAAATGTGCTTTGCAAATACGGAATACTAGTAAATGCCATCTAAGATGGGTTCCATGGTTCCAACAACATTTAAGCAAGATTTCAAATTCAAAATTTTAAAGACTGAAATCAAAAGAAGAGATACATTTTTGAACAGTTTAAAGGTATTCATTCACTGATTTTAACTTAAATATCATCTTTTTGCTAAAACTATCAAAATTGTATGGAAATATTTTTGGAAGCAGGAAGTAGTGGTTTGATAATGAAAAGTTTAGTGCAAACTGACATACAACTACAAATGATGGTGTTTCTTGTAGTAAAAATCTACCCCGTATGTCACAGTAAAGACAATTTTGGTGCATTTATGTGAATTTTATTGTATATTCCTTGCAACCTATAGGTCACTTTGTCTTATTTTATTCAGAATTAATGTTTTGACACAGTTAAAGACACTGAATGATCTTCTGAAATTATGGAAAAACGTTAACCAAATCTGTGAACTAGTACCTTTAATAATGAAGTTTAATATTCGTAGTACATATAGCAGTGGTAAACGTAAGACATTTTCCCCAGTGTGAATATATCGACAATATATTATAAGCCTAAGTAAATAAAGTAGCTGTTCACAGATCGTTTTATCTATAAATTATAATAGAGTTGAAAAAATTCCCTTCTCCTAGCGATCGATATATTAACGTTTTTGTATATCCATTGACCAAAATTAAATACATTATAATGCGCAGCTCGATTTTAGAATAAATAAATAGGCATTAAAAAGTGCAGTTTGTTTGAATATTGAAGGTCGTTTACTTTTCGTAGACTTGATAAATATTGGTTTATATGAGTACATGTATGATATATGAGGTGTATTTTTACAAATTTTGTTAGTCTTTGTCCCAAAGCTTTTCTTCATGAAGTTATGTATACATTGCAGGTGAAAGGTTTACAATAAAGGCAAATAATAAAACAGCGATAATAAATGGGTATTTTTTTCAAGTCAGTAAAAATATTTGAAAGGAGTTTTTGTCAAAGTTTGAAGTATTCTTAAAGTGACAAGACTGGTGTTGTTAGTTGGATTTCCTTGCCACGATCTAGAAATATCCACCAAAATCGGTTTCTCTAATATATGCCAATACTGTGCCCCCAAATTCGTTGGACAAAATCCTGTTTTAAGGATAAACCACAGGCGGCCGGCACAGTCCCTAATCAAAAACACTGTATATACAGTTTGATTCGGAACCGTGTCGGTCGCCTGTGGGATAAAACAATTCTCATTTACCCATGAAAAAAATGAAACAAATAGTCATCGAAGCATTCGTTCCATTCCAAATTCAGACCTAATTAGTTTATCAACAAAAACTATAGTTCGTTTTTTCTCAACTGTCAAAACTTGAATAATTTCACGGTGAATGCGTTTGTTAAAATTATTGTCGTAATATATCCATGAGTTTCCGAAAGTGTGTATTATGATCGAGTAAAGCTGTGTATGTCGTATGATATGTTTTAGTCAAAATATTTTTAATAATAGTTAGGCCGCCAGTACAAAAACAATGCGTCAAGTCAGCCACCATAAAATTATTCAAGCTTTGACAATTGAGAAAAAACGGACAATATGGTACATGAAAATGCGTTTGCTGTTTGCCATATTTTTTTCTCAAAATAGTATTTGTCCAAGCACTTTTGGAAGGCAATTTATAACGTTGTCTGTACATCTGTAAAGGGCTGACGTACCCCTATTCTAGCGTCTCCGACATTCAAAAGAGTTCAAAAACCTTATTAAAGGAAATTTAGATTTATCAACAAAAGGAAACAAAGTCATATACCCTTTGAACACACGCGCTATGACTGACGAATAATACTAGACGAACATAAAATGAGAACAGGTTATCCGAGGACCTGGTTATCAGTTTTCAACATAGTGCTCATATGCGATCTTTGCTTATTTTGAAATAGTAACTAGCTTCACATGTCAGTTGTCGAATTGTAAAGTATAGCCATTGCAGTAATGTCTAACTTGCAACTGATAAACATATCCCATTCAACCACGGTTTAGACAAGGTCTGCCTTCCAAAACTGTTTAAGCCGCCTTTTTTACCCTTTGTTGTTCATCTGATGCTGCATTAAACTTTTGAAAGGCAACTCCCCGTAAATGTAAAACACTTACCTATTACTATGGCCGGAGGTTTCCGTGTCTTTTCAATGGACTTCTTTTTCATTCCAACCATTGGATTTGTTCACACTTGTATAATTAAAGTATATCTTAACATTATCCTTGCTCTGTCGTACACAACATTGACAAAACTAAAGTTAAGTCTCAATTATATCAATTTTTAATGTTATGTCGATTTTTAATACTCAATCATATCATTGGGGATAAAATACTATTGTGTTGATTTTATCAGCTATGTAGATAAACCTGTCTTACGACAATTTCTTAATAATAGTCGCTTAATAAAATAGTCGCTCAATTAAATTCCATTCGCTTTAGCTAGTTTTCCAAAGCTCAAAATTAAAAAAACAACACCAACAACCTAAAACTTAAGTATTGGTACTTAATTGTTTGTGCAAACTTTGGCCAGAGCCATTTAATTTGAAGAATGATCTTGAGGTGAAGGTTTTACAATTTCTGTTCTTGTTGGAGTACCTACGTCATTCTTTATAATGACTCATGCGACTGTTGGTTTCTCTGAATACAATGGACGTAGTTTACTTAACTCTTATGGTCATTATGATTTTACAGTGTAATTTAATATTATTACATATATTAAGAAATTTGCTTTAAGCAAATACGCTAAATAAAAGAAATGGTCAGGTCGCCACATTATTTATTTTTGTTAGTTTACCATATAACTATGAATGATATGGCGCCAATTGGAACAAGGAATGGATTAAATCAATTTCATTTTATACTTCATGTTAATTATTTACATATACATGAAATTTGCAATCATGAACCATATTAAAGTATTTCTTTACATGTATTTGAATTGTCGTTGACATAATGACGCCATGCTCAACAAAGGTTTGTTCGTTCAGTGTGACCCTAATAAAAAAATATTTAATAGCTATGCATGACAGTTCTTATCCGCTCATTATAGTTGGTAACTTACTGCCCAATCTGATTTAAACCCGATCTAAAATTTTCCGCTCGCCCACTCACTAATTTAGTACGACAACACACGACAGGATATCTGTTTACGGAGATTGCTCAATGCCTAAGTCGCTGAGGCTAATGAAGTCCCTTTTTTGTTGAGTAGACTCAGACTGATCTAGTGATCGTGTCCGAACTATTTCAAGTGGTAGTATGTGTTCGAGCAGCTCCAAATTTGTTCGAACACCATTTTAACCAATCTCGTTGTTTCAATGTGCCAGAATATTTATTCATAATATTTGGTACCCAGGAACAGTGATCAGGAAACAGACTTGAAAGTGACAATTTGTTTGTCTATCAAACTGAAAGTTTATACAGTAAATTCCACTTAAGGATCATCAAAATAATTGTCTTACTGAAAGTAAAGTGGTTTTAGAATAAGGGCCATTTTTCTTCCAAATTAAGCCCTTGGGAATGTAACGTCGCCTAAAATTGCGTGATTTTGCAATAACTAAATGACTTTTTAAATTGAATCAGACAAAATAGTATCTTATCTGTAGACTCTCCAATCTTTATTTTAACCAAACAAAATCAAAGCTCTCTTTCATCCGTGTCTTGGGTGACGTTTTTATCATTTTCGGTCTATATTCCGAATAATTTCTGTATACCTATCATGTATGCTGACATACTCATGAAATAACATGTTCTATTCATTCTATCTTATTGATAAATTTTGCAGATTCATGATATGGTTCAGAAATCAGATAATCGATAAATAATCCGATCGATCATTTAAAGGGGATTTTAATATATAATTGAACAATGTATAAATGACAGCATATAATACATATGTATGTATACAGTAACTATACATATATACCATCCATAATTATGATGCTTCATGTTTAGGTTTGATCAATCGGAGAACCGATCTATTACAGAAGTATTAAAGGCATTTGGAACTATTCATACATAAAAGAAGTACAACGAGTCAACTCATTCGGAACACTTCGATCTTTCGTTAATGAATAATATAATTTCGGTAGGATTCGTGGGGGTCTACCCTGACGGCTTGGGTTTTTTTCTACGCGAGGCGAACCACAGGCGAAGCACGCAACGGTTATGCAAAATAGTTCTTGTCTCAAACACGGGTTTGTAAACTTATAATATAAATATTGTTTAGCAGATATCATTTAATCGTGCATTTCAAGTTTATGGACAAAAACGAGACATTTATCACCTTTTAAGCTCGTTGATGTTTACTTCAACACCGGTTGAAGTATTTGTTTTGGCATGTGACGCAAAGGTAGTTCCAAAATGACGTCTAAAAATGTCCGAGGTCATTCATAGCGAATGACCGAGGAGTATCGAATGACATAAATGAAGTACAATTAGTCAACTACTATTTGATACTATTTGATGTGTACATGACGCGAATGCAAGGATAACTATTCGACAATTTCCGTAACCTTACTTTGATTGGACAAATCAGAACGATTTCAGAATGGCTTAGAATGTGAACTGTTTGAAAGTGTGTTAAGTGGCATTGATAGATAAATCCAACCGTTACAGAGAAAACCTATTTCCCTTCATAATTAAAACAACCAAATGAATAGAATCAGTGAGATCTACCCGCGTACGTAATGGTACATATACAGTCAAGGGATAACGCGTTGATTTAAGAACGTTCTCAATGTGAAAGAAGCAACGCGTGACGTAACCGCAGTGAAGAGTTTGGTGAAGGGTTTGTATCATTCTATAAATAGAAGGTGAAGATGTCAGTCAGACCGTTTGTGTACAGAATGGGATTTGTATAATAAAACAATACATATATTTAGTATTTTATTTCTGCACAACTAAATAGGATAAATCACAAGAGCAATTCAAACAATGTAAAGATTATATTCAATCATTTAGTGAACATAACATGAAACATCCGATTTGTAAATGGTGTGCTGTGTGAAAAAAATGAAAATGCCATTTTCTCAATCAGCCTCGATACGTGCCAATTCAAGATAGTGCAATAGATCACAAACAAAAAGTGATATTTATTTGGTAGATGAACCTCATAATCACAATGTGTAGAGTCTAGGGCTGTCACGATATACCGGAATATTGCAATACGCAGCTGCCGGTATTTGGCGATATTTTTTTATTTCATTGGAAAACTTTTCCCTTCGTGAAAGGAAAGTAGCGAAACGTCATTTTTTCTATTGTTCATTTAATTTAAGCCTAATTTACAAGAATTTAACCGATTGGGGCGCGTTCGAGTCGTACGGAACCTGTACAAAACATGTTCTTGTATCGATTCCATCGAATACTTTGGGACAGGAAGTTGTGAAACAAGCATGACGTTCAGGAGCTTAATTGATAGGATTTTTTGCAGCTAATGGGTGATTGTTTCTTTTAACTTAAGCATCTTTTTATATGCAAAACACATGTCACAGCCCTAAATGACCATACAGACTCATAGAGGCTAGATTCTATCAGTTGCTGTATGTAAGATTTGTTATGTTTCTGTTAAACACAGCGGAGGCACAACGAATCTAAAAACCCACACTATATCGTGCTACGTATCGCGATACGGTGCCAGCGTATTGAAATATATCGCGATACGAGACAGTCCTAGTAGAGTCCCATTTGAAATGCGACGTCCTACATTTAGGATGATTATTTCACTTGTGTAAGATAGTGACAGAGAAAAGAACACGAGTACGGGTATAAGACAAACTGTTGTGGCATATTAGTTCAACTTTGCTCAAAAGAAATATCAACAATTCTTCAGTACATGAGTGTGACCAAAAACTTTTCATGTGAAACAATATACCGTTTGCATTAAATAAGCTACTCAAAGGGGACTGTTTTGTTATGATATATTGCTTTCAAAAATAAGAAAACAATACATGAAGATTTCTTGAAGAATGAAATCACAAACTAATTTGTATTTTGTATGTTCGAAATATCAAGAGCTTAACGGAAAAGTGTTTCAACTCCAATTTCACTTATCTTTTAGTTAATATTATGCATTTGCACTGAGTAGATATTTGTTTGTAAGCTCATTAATAGATTAAATATTTAGATAAATTTTGATGTGCGCATGTATTTTGTTTTTTAAGGCCAATAATATAAAAAAAGTCATTAAATAGTGAGCTACAACAATTCCCGCCATGACTCATGGCTTTCATATACATGTGATAAAAACAAGTGATGTCAATTGAAGCATTGACAGTATTTAAGACATCATGTTCCACTTCATTCCCTTATTTCTTTTCCCGAATAAACAGACTAAGTTTTTGAGGTCACTTTTGTTTCCGAATCCTCATTTTCTACGAGTTGATTTTTTGTCCTTATTTAGAACCGGAAGTGAAGGTTTTAGCGCTCCCATATTATAGTTATTGTATACTTTACCATTGCCACGTGCTGTTGTGGGAACATGAATAGGTGGCGCCACATACTCGTGTGCTGGAAGAACATGACCTTGACCTTCTTGAATTTGAACAGTCTGCTGATGTAACTGTTGCTCCTTGGCATCGTCGTCAAGGCAACCATTAACCAACAAACTTCTGATATCTTTGATGTCTTTACTCATGGAATGATTCTGTTCCCTCAGTGATCTCATCTCCTCCCATTGTTTCTTCATGACGTCACGCATTTTCTCGACCTCTAGACGCATAGAATGTGAAACTTTCGCGAGTTCTTCTTTGAATTTCAACTGAAGAGATTTTTTATCTGAGTCCATCAATTTCAATTTTCCACTTTGTGTCGCGATAATCTCTCTAGCTTTTGTAAGCTCTGATTCAAGAGTAGTAAGATTAAGTTTCAGACCACTAACTTCTTTTCGAAGAGCATTCACTTCTCCGTCTTGTCCAGAAACAACTCCTTCCATTTCAAATCTTTCCTTTTCTCTGGTAAGCCTTGCGAGTTCAGCAACTAAATCATTAGCATATGTTTTAGCACTAGCAACTTCAGAATTCAGTTCTTCAATTTCTTTTTTTAATTCAGATACCTGTTGATTTCTTTGTTCATTTTGTTTTGCAATTGTCTTAATTGTTTCGTCTTTGTCAAATATTTGACTTTTTAGAATTGTGATTTCCTCACTTTTTACTCTAAGTTTAGATGTTGTTTCAGCCAATATGGTTTGTTTTTCCGATTCATGGTGACGACCATCGTATTCTAAACGCAATCTTAAAGTTTCAATTTGTCTTTCCAGTGTTTTATTAATGCCAACCAATTCATTAATAGGACTGTATTCATCTTCGTTTTCTGTTTCTGACTCCGCCGGAAGTGCATGAGACGCCATTTGTACACCGGAAGCTGCTGCAGCGCCACAATCAGAAAGATAACCTTGATCAACTTTTTGATAGCCTTGTCCCTGTATTCGGAAATGTCCACTGCCACGAACCCGAACTCTTGCACTCTAAAAGATAAAATAAATTAATGTTCTGAAGAACATATGCCAACGTATTTGATCGATCTGTCTTATAGATTGGTGAAATTACGAAACTATAAAATGAATGTAAAGTATGCGGCAGGTGCATCTGTCGAAAAAAAATCATAACCATATGTTGTAAGCATGCAACTGTTACAGGAGTATTTCTTACATGGAAATGCATTCACAAAACAAAAACAAATAGTCAGTAATCCATGTTCAATACACTGCACAGCTGCATTGGAGATTTAAAATTCAAACCTAAGAACTTAATTGAAAACTCCCAAGGCAATCAACAATGTCTATGTAATTATGTTGA
The DNA here is from genome assembly GCA_025267735.1 of Mactra quadrangularis. Lineage (NCBI taxonomy): Eukaryota > Metazoa > Mollusca > Bivalvia > Venerida > Mactridae > Mactra > Mactra quadrangularis. The sequence goes on along the minus strand of CM046307.1, from coordinate 21,605,810 downwards.
TCAATTATGACAATAGTTGAATCCCAAAAAACAAGCTAGACAGCTGATACCCAAACAGAATCTTAGTCATCATACATTGATATCCAGGGTCTATAGTCATGTGATCTTCAACAACAACAAATAATATAAACAAGTGTTTACGCCGATTTGTCCCTCAAGGCAAATAATTATATGACATGGCACATATAGTAACAACTATTGTTCTTTCTCTGTGATTTTTAAACCTACCATTTTGACTGCCGTAAGAATTTAAAGAAAAAGCAAGCGTTTGTATACATTTTGAAGATCATACGGTTATAAAGCCTGATATCTTGGTACAATACAATTTACTTACACTGGGTGTCATCTCCTTGCGAGCTGGCCTTTGCCTCTTTGTAGACCTGAAAATAGTAGTTTTAACATCAGAAAGTTGTTCTAAAAGAAATGTCAGATAAGAAAAGTATCAAACTGATTTTAACGTTGAGTATTTCATATGGAAAACCGTTTTACTATTCATTACTATGCAAAATTTGATTTACAATGTATATAGATCGCATTGTGAGTTTTAAACGTATCACTCATAGGCGGATCTAGCGGGGGATCAGGGGGGGGGTCCGGACCCCCCCCTTAGAATTTTCAAAATGTACCTATCCATAAGTGTATTTCTTGACTTTAAGTCATTTTTAAGTAGCATGAAACAATTTTTCTCGGTGCTTAATATAGATTTAATGGATTTAGTAGTTTTTATTATTAAAATGTTGCATTATTTTGCAGAAAGTGTATATTGTGGTAGTGATTCGAAAGTTTGGATCCCCCCCAGAATAAAATTCGGTACCCCCCCCTCCCCATGAAAAAATCTTAAATCCGCCCCTGTAAACAACAAGATATACTCAAAGTTCCACTATTAGAACCATCAAAATTGGCGGTCTTAATAGCGAGGCGGTCTTAATATAGGAACCTTTGTCTTCTCAAATTAAGCATTTGGGACTTAAAAATTGTCAAAAAGTGCATGATTTTGCAATAATTAATAGCGGAGCTTTACTGTACTTCAATTGTTAAAGTAATCTTTCTATCTAATCATGAACAAAGCTAAAATATTCCTTCAATGACTTCTTCTTTACAGGGCAACTTATTAAAACATTTCATATTTTGTCTCAGTAGAAATAGTAGAGTAGAATCATACTTTATAAAAGTGTGAGTATTTTTTATCAACACTTCTTAAATTAGAAATGATTGTGACTTGGACATAAAACGGTGCTTGGGTATAAGTTTAAGAAAACTTCAATACAATAGCCTGTTCAATTACCCTAAACGTTCCAAAACGTTCCGTAACGATACATTCAGAACTTCTCGGCCATTCGCTGCGAATAATCTCGGACATATTTAGACGCTATTTTGAAACTACCGGTGTTGAAGTAAACAAATCGTTTAGGCAATGAGTGATGTTTCGTTTTTAGTCTAAGCATCACTCATTGCCTCAACGATCGTATATTTGTTTATTAGATTAGATTATTCGCAGCGAATGACCGAGGAGTTCCGAATGTATCGTTACGGAACGTTTTGGAACGTTTAGGGTAATTGAACAGGCTACTGGTGTGTTAAGTCGTTAACAATGGTATTTTATAACAGTGATACAGTTCCCTTCAAGTCATTCATCAAAAATCTTGTTATAGAATAATCTGATTCACATTTATCCAAGAAAGAAAAGAAACGAAGTCTTATGTGCCGACAGTGCAAAATCTTAAATCAGCATTATTTAGTTTAATCGAAATTTGATTCAATTCATAGCATTAATAATAGGGGTGTAACGGTTAACCGATATATCGGTTAATATTGCAATACGACTTCTGACGGTTTTTAACCGGTTCGTTTTTCTCTGAACCGGTTTTTCTAGTTATGTTCCATACTGACTGTTCTTATCAGAGTATGAAATTTAACTGTTTGAATAGATGTTAAAATGTTTTCGGAAACTTGAAATATTTTTCGTAAAGTGAGAGAATAATTATCTTAGAAATTCCATTAAAAACCTTTTTTCTAACTCATTCAAACATAAGCATAATTCGTGTAGATCATTTGAAAATACAAATATCTATGTACAATGTTTATCAAATTAAGACGATGCACGTGCATTAATTCATGCTATGCATGTATGCACATAGAACAATATGTATCGCAATATATTGCAATATATTGCAATACGGGTTTCATGTATTGCAATATATTGCAATACGGTTTTTACCGTATTGTTACACCCCTAATTAATAACCTTTAATCATACTAATAGCAAAAGCATTAAGTCTTGCGATACTATTACATTGTAAATTGTATGTATTATTATTTTTTTCTCAGAATTTTATTTTTTAATGACTTTATAAGGGCACTGTTTATGAATAATAGGTAGAAAACAAAGCACACTCGGGATATAAAATAAAACACTACCTGTCTCCACGATACATCTAGAAGATTACAAAAATAAATCACTTAATAATTGTCAATTTGATGATTTTAAATTGATATCTATTTCACGTGATGTACAACACCTGTTCGCTGACTTCACTTTTAGACTAATAATTTAATGACATGAATATAGTGTGTTACATATACATATAACAGCTAGTGCTGTCTAGAAAATAAGCAGCGTAACTTAAAGGATCAGAACCCGGGAAACCTTATGGTCCTATTTAAAACATACAAAAAATACTAACTTTGAACGACCCCTAAAGTGTATGTATGTCTCGTGTGACACCGCTTATTGCTACAACCAATCAAATTAACCATTCTAAATGCTTGATGTACTTACCTTCTCTCGAATGAAGCTGAAACACAGAAAAAAACTATGATAGTATTTTCAGAGAAATAACAAGTCCAAGAAATTAAACCATATTAATAACAATTTATTTCTTCTTGTATAACCGAACGCTCCTAGTTTATAAGAATATCCAGTACTGACCAGCTCATACAAAACTTTATTTTAAATGTTTACCTCAGAGTTTTTAAGTATTAATCATAAATTATGTTAGATTTAAAAAGAAGATTATGTATTTAAATGTTTTTAAATCCCCTTTCTGTTATGATAATCCTTTGGATTAAAAGTTGACAATTTTGGGGTCAATAGTTCTGTATTTTGATCAGTGATCCTGTAATTAAGATATGTAATTATATTTTTATACATTTACAAGTATGGTGGCATATTTCTGCCACTCGAGATAACCACGTAACTAACAATTAATTAAGTGGTAAACTAATTAAGTAAATAATTAATAGCTTACCACTTATTTAAAATTACTAACTATTAAGTAGTAATCTAGTTACGTAACAAGTTAACTATACTTGGTTTACTAGTTAATTATGTTATCATCTATTGGTGGCAGAAATATGCCACCATACATTTTGTATATTGTTATAAAATTAAATGATCTGAACATTTAAATATGTCCTAGGTAGACGAAGTGTTTTTGTTTTTAAGTACAAAAGGCGAATTCTTTGATTAGTTATATACATATATATATATATGGAGGTCATTTTACAGCAAGCTTAAACCAAAGCAATACAAATACATGTATGAATAAACGAGAAACGTCTAATGACACACCAAATGGCTAAGGCCATGCCATATCGGAATTTTGTTAAGTGTCCGCATGCTCGTAGGTTTTAGTTTTCCCTGTTATGATATTTTCTTTAGTGTAAAAATAACTAGTTACGTAACTAGTTAACTACTTAATTAACTAGATACTTATCTGGTTAACTAGTTACGTAACTAGTTAACCACTTTATTAACTAGTTAGGTTATGTAGTTATCTGGTGGCAGAAATATGCCACCATATTTTAGAGTCCTCAATTAAAATTTAAAAAACAAAATTGTAGGTTAAGTTTTCTTAAATATTTCCGACTTTCCGGAATTCGATACGACAATTTAATTCAGGGAAAATTGTGTTCGACAACGACGTTATTCATCGCAAGCAATTTATCATAATCGCGTCATCGTAAAAATATTTGTGTTCCGTTTTCGTTTGTTTGTTTTTGTGAATAGGTACCTAGATTTGTCAAATTTGAATTGACGCTTAACAGAGTTCCAATTTGGCATGGTCTAATGTTACAAATTGCAGTTCTCAGAACTGTTATTCTAACCCTATCTAAATTACGACTGTCGCGAACGCAGTAACCATGATAAAAAAAAATCCCCCCAAAACCTCATTGCACCAATCAGCACCAAGAAATCATTCAGCATTTAAAACATAAATAATGAAACAACTCTTACCTAGACATGGTGGAGAACAGTAATTTCATCTTAATTTTATAACTCATAAAACATTACATGTACCAAGTACTTAGTGTACATCCATGTAAAGAAATTCTTCATGAATGGGTGATTACTCTATCAGTTTTATCGTATTTGTTAATTCATAACAATTGTAATTAACTAACCAATTAATTAAGATATTAATTACCATCACCAGTTGCGTATCTTTAGCTGTCTTAGAACATCTTTGTTGAGAGTTTGTTTTGTTTTGGCGATGTTATGCTTGCTTCTATATATGTTAACTTGTATTATACTACATTTGTATATGTTATATATTTGTACTTAAATGTTTTGTAAGATGGTGTACCTTTGTCGAACAAATCTTCAGCAAAACATCTGTTCTGTTCTGTTCTTGTATGGATTCTTTTTGACAGTCAGTCAGTGCAATGACCAAATGGTTCAAACTAAACACATTGCTGCAGCTTCTCAATCCCCATTTCAATAACCTGAAGTATACATGTACATTAATAAATAAATGTTTCCATCGGACAAATCTAAATCAAGTTCAGAGAGGCAGTTTGTCTAGCATACGGAATATCTCGGCGATAGCTGTGGTGATCATCAGTTTACGGAATTACTCGATGGTTTTCATCGAATGTTTGTTCAGTTGCTGCATTAAATTGACTAATGGCAAGAATTGGTCCAAGGATTAGAAATATACATGTACTTTGGAAAGTACTTCAAAAGGTCAAATGACCCAGTCATATGTGGATTTGAAGGACTACTTTATTTGTTTCAAAATGACAGTCAGTGATATTAGGATATTGATAATCATAGCGCCATTTAAAAAAAATGTCTCCTGTTGAGCTGGTATGTTTTGTATACCATTTTGTAGTGGAATCGACCAGAATTGCTACGCTCCATCAAAAATGCTAAACTAAGTATTATCAATGCGTTTATTGTTCATTCTATAATAACCAAGAATGTAAACCGGGGTATTCCACTGTTTCGTGTTACGAGGGGACAATGGAAAAACTTAAATCAATCCCCACTATGTTATATCAAAAGGTACAATAACCATTATATTTTATTGTTTTATTTGAATTCCACCATCATAGAATGAAATTAGATATGTGTACTCAAAGCTCGTCTCACACCTGAAATCTGGGTTAAAAGTAGTCATACAGAAAATGGAATATAACTTATATTAGTTAGACCTATTCTATTAGTCTTACGAAACTGGTAATACAGTAATGCAATGACATAAACGTACAATTTACAAGTCCTCATTTTTGTAAGATTTCAACATGATCCAACGGCTGTTAGCAAATTATATGATATACATGTATCTAGATCGAGGGCCTTACGACCCCTTGGATCCCCAGTCTGTTTGTTCATTTTCCGCCATCCTCCCTAACTAGAAATCCTGGATACGCATATGCAAAAGCCGAGACCTTCTTTAAAATCCTTGTCCGACTCATGAACCCAGAAAATTCTGGTGTTACAAACAATAACATACATGTAGGCCTACCCCTCGTGCGTATGATTCATGTTGATATATTTGTGCGCATGTATATATCATAGGCGGATCTAGGATTTCTAGTTAGGGAGGAGCGAAAATTGAACAAGCATACCGGGGGACGAGGGGGAGATAAAGGCTCTCCTGTGGGTCCAGGGCAAAGCGTCTGAGTTTTGGTCATTTCCAAAAGATATCCTTTCCTAGGGTATACATTAAAAAGCATCTAGATATATCATAAAATTTCTAGCAGCCGGAGGAGCATGCTAAAATCTTACAAACAAGAGAAGGAATTGTTTGTGAATTGTACGTTATGCATTGTATTACTGTTCTCCCAGTCTCGTAACTTATTTTTGACTTTTATTTGTATTTTCCTATGTATATCATATTTCAATATAGAAAAAAACTTTCCTTGGGTAATTTTGGTGTCGTACGCCGGGTCCATCCACCCCCTAGAACTGCCTATTGTTACGGTTTTGCGTATTGTTTGACTGCACGTTCGCCCGTAAATCAATTCTGAGGTAAGCTCTATACTTGTATATATATACACACAAAGAAATTATACATGTAAGTTGAATGGATCTCGTAAGGATCGAGTCATTTACATGATTATCATTCCGCGTTATTTCTGTTTTAGATATAAATGAATATATTTTGTTTTTTGTCTAAATAATATTCTCTGCCATTTCAATTTATGTTTTAGGATTATTAACTTAAATAGTGCAAAATACACGTTTTTGTCGTTATAAATGTTGTCTCATATATACATTAATTAGTCCTGTTCACTACCTAAAGTTAGGCGTAATTAACGATCTTTAAATTGTATAACATCTCAACACAAGAATTTTCACGTTACATTCATTGAAATATAACTGTGGGAAATTGAACTCTCGTAATGAGACATATCTGCTAACTTTTAAATCGTTCTTTGGATCTCTTCCAGTAAATGCCTTGACCCCATCCCCTCAGAACGTACTTAAAATGATCTGCCCCTGGTTTCGTCTGCAATTGTTATGCGTAACTCTAATTACGTAATCAGATCTAAATTGATGCCAAACTCTGTTATTGACTAGTACCCTTCAGGTAATTTATGAATCAAAGAAGTAAAGGCGCAGTTTCACTAGGTCGACTTATAAATTATACGGCGTAAAATATATTTTGTAAACAATGCCATGTGATTATCATAAACCACGTGGAAAAAGGTTTACCTAATTTCAACCAATCAGTAAACAGTGTTAATGTAATCTAGCCAATCAAATAGCTATATTTATTTGCTCCGTAAATATGATGTCATTTCCTGTAAAATGTAAACATAAATTGCGCAAATAGAAAACACAACAAAGCCACAGGAAAACCGTCAAATATTTTCGCAAACTATGCCGTTCTTAGGGCGTGACTGGCGTTCTCCGGGGGACGAATGGGTCAGGACTTCTGAAGGATGGGAAAAATTAAAGTTGTGGCGAGTGAAAGTTTTCGAGAATCTTAATGCGCACTGTCTTGCTAGGTAGGTCATCTTTATTGTACTGACATAATTAATCAGCTGATCGAGTTTTCTAATATTTCATTGTTTATTTTGTCTGCGGCTTGTCACCAAACTTTCGGCTTACTTCAATGATTAACTTACTAAATATGTTATATTTTATGTTGTCATATAATTAGGAAATGATTTTATTAATTGGTTCATTGATATTTTTAAAGAAAACTTCATGCAATTAAACTTAAAGGCATGTTAACTAGTCTGCATGCTCTAGATACATGCATAATCAAATGATAATGAATGTCAGTAATTGATCGGAAATGAAACAGGAAATTTAAGTTTGATGTTTCTATATGTTATACTGGTTAAACAGGAAGTTGTTGGGAAAAGCATATGCTTTTGTTTATGATAGTTAATCGTACAATCAGTGCAGGGATTCTAAAATGTATATAAAATCCCTGGTCAGTGCAAGGCTTCTTTAAGTAAAGAAACAGGGGTGGATCCAGGATTTTTTCTATGGGGGTCCGACCTTTTCTAGGGGGTCCGAACTTTTCTAGGGGGGGGGTCCGAACTCAAATTACAACCACATTATACACATTTTGCTGAAAAAAGGCAACATATTGATAATAAAAACTACATAACCATTAAATCTATGTTAATCACCGAAAAAAGTTACTTCATACTACTTAAAATGACTTACAAGCAAGAAATACACTAATGGACATGTACATTTTCCAAATTCTAGGGGGGTCCAGACCCCCCTGAACTCCCCCCCCCCCGCTGGATCTGCCCATGAGAAGGATGTAGGATAATGTTGCACTGAGCCATCAAGGTTCATTGTTAATATATGAATATAGAAATGATTATACACAATCTTCAGATAGAAAAATGTGGGGATATAAATGAACCCATTAGTGTACCAGTTAGAACTGGGGGGAAATGACCATTTTTCTTCCTTTACTTAATATATAGGTCCAAAGTTTAAAGTTAAAGTGCAGGTTTAAAGTCTGTCTGTATAAGTTCTGTTCTCTGAATACATGTCATGTGTATATGTTGTACATGCTCAGCCATCTGTATCATTTAGAATGATAACCCTGATCATTTAGATTTATTTCTTATGCAGGTGAACTCTTAATAGATCCATTTACACCTGGATGGAGTGGAACAACTGTTCATAAATTTCTTCCTCAGTGAAATTAATAAGCAGTGTGCCCTTAATGGGCTTTGAACCCAGGACCTCTTGATCCCTAGAAGTGTGCATACTACTACTGGATCACTGCTCCTACCACTTGGAAATTAACACTTATTTATTTACTGATAAGAGTGCCAGTAATGCAACTTGTCTAGAGTCTTACTTTTGATATCGCCTCTCATAAATAATCATTTGAACTAAAACCCTAGATACCAAAGCAATGGTGTGGCTGTGTGAAATGAAAACAAAATGGAAATTTGCATTTTTGAACCCAGATATGCATTTCAGACAGTTAATTGTCTCCTAACTGTTGACTATAATTCTGTCTGTTCAAAGACTATCACCATTTTTTACAAAACTGAAAGCATGCTGTCTTAATTTATTACCATTATTCTCCTGCAAGGCTGCAACCAACTTACTTATCCCATTTTTAACCTCTCTACAGGAATCGTCTCATATTTACTACATAAAAGAAAGAGCTTATCTCCTCTAGGCCCACCCATAAAATGTATCTTTGAAGGAGGTAGGGAGGTGTACTATGAAAACACAGAGATTCCAAGCGATCACCAACCATATATACCTATAAAAGTATTTATAGTTAACCATTGCTTGTAATCCCTGTGCATGAAACAGACATTTCATTAATTTTACATCATATGTAATTGCATACACCTCTTGATCCCTTTCTTTACAGGTTGATACGAATGGCATTACAAGAATGGGATACATGCTATGAAGATGTTCACAATGTACACAAGCCTTATATACGTTACATAAGATCTACATCTAGAGAACAGAAAGTATTAACCAGTATGAGTGATGCCTTTGTTCATCTAGATCTATCCACTGCTGCCAATGATCTGAGAAGATTCAACTATGTTGTCCAGGTCTATAAATGTTTATATCTAGTATCTATGTGTGTTGTTGTTTAAAGCCTCTGATATTTTATCTTCCTTTGCATTGTAGCCTCAGTTGTGATATGATGCATTTTTAGCCAGATTTTTCAATGAAAAAATTCAGCTAAAAGTTTGCCGAAACACGGTCGGGCATCTGGTGTCATTAACAATTGCATTAAAGTTGTCAATTTAATATATTTCTGCCATATATTGTCAGATCTTTACGAAATTTCATACATTGGTACCATACAATGTGATGAACAGAATAAGAAAGTAACCGCAACTCTATCTGACTTTATTATGTATTATTTCCCTTTGAAATTTTTGTGTTAAAGTTTTTATATCTGGCTTTAATGTGGTTTCCACATTACATTTCTTGTTTATTATACCACAGTGAGGCCTAACTACAAATCTTGCAGTCCAGTTTCATATCTGTCTGTTGCAGGTCAATACAATTCCATGAATATACATCTATAGTATATGATAATGATGTGCATAGATAGTGAAACATTCGATTCCAATGCACAGGAGAGTAGTGCATATGATAAAGTTGTTGGGTTCTTGTGGAAGGACCAGCAAGTTCTGGTGAAAGAAATATGGTTCAGTGAGTTGGCCACTGATAAATAACCCATTTGAAGGTTTTGATAACAATGAAATGTCCAATTAAACAAGTGTGTTGTTAATAAATACCGGTAAGGTATACCAATATTTATACTTGAAGAGACATCTGACAAGCTTACTGTATAGGTCATGTTCAGATGATATTTGCTATTATAATATTCATGACACCTTATTGTGCTCACAAACTAGTTTGCATCATCTGTGTATAGAATGTGAGAATCCTCCAATCAAAACCTGATAATAACACACAGTTAAATACACAAGAACAATATTATTTTGCATGAAATTAAGTGTTATAATATTTCAGTTATTAAAACTGCTGTTAAGTGATAAACTGGGATTTTTAAGTGGAGCTACACAGAAACATATCTTTGGTATCATGGAAGAAATGGTCAACCATGGTAAGATTTATAAATTAAAAAGTTTAATAAAATAATCAAAATTTGTATTGATTAATTTAAGTCAAAATTTGAATTGATCAATTTAAATCAAAATTTGAATTGATAAATTTAAGTTTATGGTCTGAGATTATAAAACTATTTAATCTAATTCCTAAACTTATCATTCAATTAATTCTAATAACATTTAAAGCACCAATACATGTACTGTACAATGTTGGCATTTTGAAACTTGAGTCTTCAAATTTTAGATAAAATTTGTAAATTATTTTCATGATGTTGAATAAAATCTTGTTGTTTTAAAGATTAGGTGAATGCTGAGTTTGGAGATAGAGTCCTGCTGGCCCCTGTCTTATGCCTCAGTCCCATAAAATCGTGGCTTTTTACGGACATGTACGTGCAGATAGTCTTAGGCCGTGGGAAGCCTTGCCTATCAAGGTGACGGTACGCACATGGCACAAAACAACTCACCCGTACGAAGCTGTAGCTAGAAGATATGCAAGTTTAATCCATACTCGGCCACTATTTTGTTCACGATCTGACTCCGAAACTGATATGTGTACCCTGGGCTCATCTCACGGACCCTGATAAAAATGTAACAGTCCGTACGGGTACGCAAGAGTTCGTACGGGTCCTTGCGGAGCTTGATCGCACGGCGCCCAGATGGTGCCCTCACGGCTATTTTTATGTTTATGGGACTGTAGCTTTACTGAGCTATGCCTTCTTATTCACTAAGAAAATTCTTAGTTATGGATTTTCATACAAAAAGCTCACTTGAAATTCTCATGTCTACTACTACTAAGGCTTGCCAGTAAAAATTGCATTTATTTATTTTTATGCATCCGAGGAAGTCTCACAAACTGTCTTTAGACTGCTCTTGTATTTTAATATACTCTCTCTAAATGAACCATTTCTATATTTCAGTTGTTCGATCTCAAAACAATGTTCAAGAAATGAAATATTTGGTAAATTTCGCAACTCAATCTCTCAATGAACATAGATGGGATCATATTGGAAGCTCACATCTCTGGGAAAATCATGGCAAATCTATCAACAGAATGGCAGCAAAATTGAGAAAGTTAAAATTGAAAGAGGTAAGTTAAAATGGCTCGAATCTGTCTGTGTCCATTAGGTCTGACTCCATGAAAGCTTTTTGTTCACAAACTGCCATTCGGAACAACCACGGCGATCATCTACGAAGATATACCTTGGAAATCAGACGTAGTAGAAATACAACCAGGTTAAATGGTTCGTCGACTGTCATTTTCATGTCAACATTTAATAATGACATCGTTACACGCTTTATCACATTATTTCATCAGTACAATGTCTCACGTCATACTTTTGTGTAGTTCAGACTATATTACCTCAGAAACCAAATTCCTAGATCTATTTTTTCACCTTATGATATCCCAGATTTTATCTGCATAGAAGATCGCTGAGGTAGTTCAGAATGACAAACTACAACTATAACATCAACTTTCTGTTATATTATTAGATTTTTTGTGTTACCTCCCTTGATTTTAAATACTATATATAATGCATGTATACACCACCTTTCTATCATAGTGAATAAAGCTTATCATAATACAGTGTGAATCTTGTTAATCTATTAATATATATATTTGTTTATATATAATTTTGAAAGTGTTATAATATATCTTTTCAATGATGTATATATAACAAATTTCGAATCAGAAATTAAAATAAAAGCATTATTCTAATAATTACAATTCTAGTCAAAAATTTGACATATGTAACTGTAATAGATAGTGATTTTATGTATAAATGTCAAACCTGGCTTTTATTTGATATTTCTCACTATCTCTTTTTGACAACATCAGTTTTCATTTAAATATCAAAAATTTATTTACAAGCACAATTACAAGCACTGAAAGGTAATTTTAAATAACAATATCAAATATCAATACGAAAAATGACCAAGATCTATGAACAGAATTGCAGAATGGAAATTTGAGTCTAACCGAACTTTATTTGATTAAGTCTATTCAGGCTATTTTACCACAAATTGATCTTTAAGAAGGAAAAACCTTTTGTCTGGATAAACCTTGGTTTAACTGTTAACCTGTTAATATGCCTATACTGTCATGTGTGGCCGATGACTGCTACTGCCCTTCACGATTTAAATTTAAAATTGGTGGTATGAGGAAAATTGACCGTAGAAATTATTTCATGACCAAGCTCCATGAAAGATGCCCTGCTCAATCAGTAGACTTGTGTGTTACAGACTAAGGTAATGAAGTGGCTTACAATCTAATATTCTCTATATATTTACAGAGGAAGGATGATGGTAAAGTGACATTCTCAGATCTTCCAGTAGAATGTAAGAGACATATTGTTTCGACATTGCCTGATCACTGTGATCTCTTACATATTGGTCAAACTGATACACAAAACTCTCATATGATTAATGATCAGTTGCTATGGAAACAGTTATGTTTCTTTCATTTCAATAACAGACAAATATTGACTTTTCACAATAAAAATGAAGATGATGAACTAACAGACTGGAAATACATCTACAAAAGATGTTACTTGTAAGTTATATTTTAATTTGCAAAAATTTTAGCTCACATTTAAATAAAGAGCAAAAATCAAAGTCAGAAAATTTAAAAAAAAATGCTTTTTTTTCACTAATTTTCAAAAACATTGTCAAAAAGTTTTTCAGGGAATGGGTTCGAGTTTCTTTATGAACGACTGAAACTATAAAAAGTTTAATATCGCAAAATCAATTTTGAACTCGTCTTCTTTTAGCGCAGCTCACCTGATTTTTTGTAGCCTCATTTATTATTCAAGACTTGGTCCTGTTTCTTCTTTCTGAATAAGAATGGCTGGATTTAAAAAATGTCAACTTTCAATTGATGAGACAAGTCATTTCTTGTAGAAGCATCTGAGGGTTGACATTTTAAAGTAACTACATGTATTTCCTCATAAAGAGGAGCAAAACAAAGAGTAGAGAAAGCTTAGAGAAGCAAGGGCAGGGTGAAACTCCCTTATATTTTGCTTTAGAACAATCACTTCCTCAGCCTGTGTCTACACTAAATATTTCATCATTCACATGAATGGCTCTGGTGTCTGATCCTACATTGTACTGGACCAGTTAACTCCATTCTCAATGTCTTGTATAGTATATGCGCTATAAATAATGGTTATCTAATTGTTTTTTTTTAGGCGTTTTGGTAAGAAGATTGTATATGCCGACATGTTGGCTATTTGTACACATTGCAGCAATATTTTCTGGCAGGTAAGAATGAATTTGAAATACATTTTGTATTTCAAGTTTTCAGTTTTCATACTGCAAAGTCTCAATTATGAAACATTTTTATTGATTATCACGTAGAAATAATACAAGTGAAATCATTTGCAGTACAAAATATTCCACATTTTCAAGAAAGATATTGCAAATGGTTGACGCAATGTACTGATTCTTATTCATCAGAATTGCCTATGATTTATTATCAATCGCCCAGAATATTACAAATGTAATTCACTTGCATGTGAACCTATCTTTGACCTGACATTTTGGCATATTTTACTGAGGTTTAAAGTTGCATATTGTCCCACATGCATGTTTAAAGGGAAACAACGCATACAACTTAATGGATTAACCACTTTCATGTATATATACATTCTCCTACCCAGAGGTTATTAAGATTTTCAATCTAACTAGTATAGTGAATCCTTATAGGCTCTTGGTACAAGAATGGTATTTATACTAACCCTCACTGTATTCGGAAATTCTATGTTGAGGCTTTCAACAACAGTAAACACATAAATTCTCTAAATTAGCCGTTATGTATTAGGCAAATGACTGTACCATTAAAAATAACACCTCAAACTAACTGTTAACTTAAGAACAATCAATAATATTTGTGAGTAAATGAATCATTATTCAAATTAAAAAAGAAATTGTTTGCATGTAATGTAAGGTGCTTTAAGATACATATTTTCCAGTCATATCTCAGTGACTGATGTCCTACTTGCTGTCCATATTTGGACACAAGCTTGTAATACTCTTCCCTTGCACTCGCCCGGCTAGCTCAGTCAGTAGCGCATAAGTCTACTGATCGAGGGGTCGGGGTTCGATTCCAGGGTGGGCATACTTTTGTGGAGCTTGGTCATGAAATAACTTCTAAGGCCATTCTCCCTCCTACCACTGATTCTAAATCTTGTAGGGCAGAAGTCAGTCACTGGTGCGAACACATGCTCCTAGTATTTAGTTAATAGCTAAATCCAGAGATTTAGCCTTTCCAGGGTGAGTAGGTGGACTGACCGCCGTGATATAACCTATACAATGTGTTGCTACGGCGTTAAACCCAACAGACAAACAAACAAACTCTTCCCTTGCTTCTTAGTGATAATTACCCTTCTGATTGATACAAAGTTGGGTGGAAGTTAAAATGGAAAAGTTGAATTATCAACAATCAATATAGTCCTTCATAATACAAAGCCCTTCAAATTTCTTGGACTTTTGCAAGGCATTGTATTAAAAGAAGATCTTATATCTGTACAGTTTTCTTTTAAATTTATTAATTCTTATATTTCAGTCTCTTGGACATCCTTGTATGAGTGATCAATCACCCAACTGCAGGACTTTGAAGCCTCATGAGTTCATTGCATTGTTTGAGTTTTGAACTGTCTCTTATTTTTCTGATTATGTTGATTCAAGACTGTGCAATTTTGTGTAACAATGCAATTGTTTCTGATACAATCACTATAGTTGTGTCAAGGTGGGCCCCTTTGGAAGTGTTTTATCATCATTAGTGCCAATGTAGACCCTTTTGGAAGAGTTTTGTGCACCATTTCACAAAAAAATCTTACAATAAAAATGTTCATATTTCAGTCAATTTCATAAATTTTACAGTTCAAAGTAAGATGAATGATAAACATAACTACGATATGATATTCAAAACGTACACAATATTGTACATGATTCAACAATATTTGGAATTGCTTGGCCAAAAAATGACTGTATTATGAATGTCTCTTGCTTTTCACTTACGATATTTTTTATCGTAAGATTTTTTGTGAAAAGCACCACTGTACTTTGTTGTAAATCTTTGCAGCCTTGACAAAAAAGTGCAATAGTGTATGGTGTGTTTTATTGTGCATCTGAAGAGAGTGACTGAGCATTATGAAGAAGTGTAAATTAATGACGTCTATTCTTCGCTCTATGTCGCCTAATTCAAGGTTATGGAAGTTTATACCATAATCAGAGAAAAAATGTTGTTTTGATTGATGTTAGCTTTTTCCATCATTGTTTATTATGTCATAAGTTGTATATTTTTACTTAGTATCAATCACTGGAATCATGATGCTAGTTTTGCTAAACTGTAGTTTAAAGTTTGTTTTTGTGTTCATACATGCAGTTTTTTATCACAAATTTACATAGATCTGTGTTGAACAATGTTCTTCCACATGTATATATAAGTCTTATGCCTTTAGTTTGATTAACAATCAAGCCTTTGCTTGGAATGCTTAAACACTCCATTGCATCAGACAGAAAATAAAAAGGAAACAATATGAATCAAAATCATAGTTACTTAACAATGCGTAGACACTAATGCTGTAAAAGTGGATAGGGGTTCAGGTAGGAAAATATGTTACAATTTTTTTATTTTGATCAAGATACTGTAGAGATTAGAAAAGTTATTTTTGTGGTTGGTTACATTTAAACACAGTTATGAAGTGGCATAGAAATTATTTTCCAACTGTCTTACGCATTTTTTTCTGGATAGGATCTCTTTATCCCTCGTTTATATGAAAGTAATAATTGTGCATAACTTTCAAAAGGCTCTAACTACCCCATTGATTATAATTTTTATTGAATAGCTAATAGTGACTTGCTGCGCAAGAACATGATGTGCCAAAAGTCTTAAAACTTTTTGTTTAAACTGCAACATAGTGTTTATAGGTTTTGCAATAACTTAAGTGTTTTTAGCAGAACTAAATTTTTTTACATATGAACAGGAAAAAAATATGCCTTAGCATATCAGCTTATGAAAATAAAATGCTCAAAAGGTCATTACCCTCAAGTTGTAAGGGTTTTAGTTTAGTAGTTAGACTGATATGATAGTTAATATTGCTAGAGTTGTTTATTTATTGTTATTGTTTGAATCCAGATATTGGAGATATAGTCATGTTTAGTAGTTATATATAGACTAAAATGTTAGTTATTGCTAGAATTGTTTATTGTTTAAATCCATATATTGTACAGTGCTAATGGATAATAGTTATTGTCTGATAAAATGTCTTCTGTATGATGACAAAACAGAGTTAGATCCCTTTAGTATTTGATATACTTTCAGTTTGATTACATGACATGATATGATATGTTTGTTTGAATTTAATGAGGGTCCGTCTGCTCCAAAAGTATGCATTATGTGCAGACCCAAGGATGTGACTCCTCATCCCTTAAAAGATTGGTTTTTGAATCTAAATTGAGTCAAAGTTTGATCATAATATAATTCATATAAGGATAGTTTCTTATTTGCTAAAATGTGTTTTTGTTATTGCCAATGGTAGCATGCAATATGTATATATAATATACAATGTAACATATAGTACTTGCTTGTTGTTATCATTGTTTATAATGCCGTTAGTACTGTTGTAGTGTAGTAATATTGTTGTTAAGTTATTTAAAAGTGTGATGATGTTTTTAACAAGTTTTGTATATATATATATAATTGTGTTAACAAATTGATGTATGATACTTTAAGTGATATTTTCCTTATATCTTTATTGTTGTTATTGTTCATTATCATAGTGAGTTAACCTCATATTTATCATGTTACCTTGTTATTATATTGTTTTATGTTGATGATATAGACATAATTTGAAAACCCAATCTATGGATTTTTCTGTTAGTGCACAGGCTGTACAAACAAAGTTTTCTACACATTGTTGAAAAGCATGAAATATGGATTAAATTCTTTTGTTCTATGTACACATTTTCATTGTAACGATTAAAGTTTGTTTGTACCGCAGGGAAAACCCGAAATATTTGAAATCCAGATATAGTCTATTGATCATGTTCCCTCTTTAGTCAGCCTTGTGTGATTTTTATTACACTGAAACCTCCAAACTCTGTTGCAGTTATTTCCCTTTATTAAATCAATAATCACTGCCACCGTAACTAAATTCGTCCATGAGAGCTGAATTTTTTTTTCATCTTTTCTTTTACATTTCAATATTTTCTAAAATTGTGTCTTCTTGTAGTAAATTATGATGTTCAGAGTACATAAAGATAAAAAATAATAGTTTTAATTGTTAAGTTGCAAAGCTTGACTAAAGCACTGTGAGGAGTTTGTGAAAACCCTTCGGTATTTTTCGGGCATTTTCTTACTTTTTTTTCTAAAATTTATTAACAGATGCTAGTGTTTTTTTCGTCAGTTTGTTTGATATTGATCAGTATACACAAAATAGTTTAAATCAAGCATTTGAACAAATTGATGATGATAACTCATACAGGAAATAAACACAGTCGTGCATCAGTTACCTTTTCCTGATTGATATTCCAAAAATTGTCCCCTTGTGTGAACTGTAGTGCAAAAGTGACCTCAGTTTCAGTCTTCATATGGTCAGTTGATTTAAGATCTCTTTGAAATCAGATCAAATTCTGACTACATGTACAATTGTTTCCCTTTTTTAAACTTTTTTTATATTTTCTATCGATTTCTAATTCACTGTGGCTGTCTTTTTAGTTTCAAGTCCTTTTTGTTTCTTGAACCTTTTGTTGTTGAATATTGTTCCAATGTCAACATTGTTATCATTAAATTTTATTTTGCATCTTTATTACTTCATGTATATTGAAATAACAGAAAGTGTGTACAGAGAAAGGAACAATACATGCATCCTCATTTTTACAGTTTCAATCTGAATCATTGTACAATCTCATACAAAATAGATCTGTTAACAGTTATATGTTTAAAGTGTATATTTCAGTCTAACATGCAGGTTTGTTTCAAATGTTTGAAATAAAATATTTAATTCAAGTTATCATTTTGTTTTGATATTTTTTGCTGTTTTAAATTAGACTTTGGGGTCATTTAGCATGAACTCAGATGGATCGTACAATTCATCCATAAAACTGGTCTGACTGTGTAGCCATGAACAAAAAAGTCTGAGCATTACCAATTCTGTGTATATGAATATGGGGTTGGTTTTAGACATGAATCCTATGTGATATTTAGATAGATATAGACAGATAGATTTATTCTTGATAGAATGTGAAGATAAACATGGCAATTACTTTAAAACCTAGCTTACAAAACAACAAATGCTTGGATCAATACAGCCATGTCAACCAACATTATATAGACAGGAGGACGTGAAAAAAGGGGGAATAAATATGTACCCTTATTCCCATTGTGGTCCTTTGATATAGTGTTGTGTGACTTGTGAAAAATATGTACATGTAATTTAAATAAATGGTTGAAATAATGATAAATTATATCACAGGAAAATGTGCCCTTGAAAGACACTATTGGTAATGAATAAATCAAATAAGACTCGTCTACAATTTTAGCTATTGTTTAATTTGCACATGAATTAATCCTGCTGTTTTAAATACCTTGTATTCGTTCAATAATCCCAGAACATAAATACTATTTATAACAATAATGGCTACAGAAATACTGTTGCAAGTATTTAAATCAGTGAGGTTAATGTATGCACCACTTAGGCCTTTAGTAAATAAAGAATTATTATAAGTTCTTATGAAGTGAACACAGACAATGATTTGTTTCTGATACTGCATGACAATATGGCTAAATTGTTATTACTGTTTTTCCTAGTCAGTGCTTCAGATATTTTCAACTGAGGCAAGAAGAGATTCCATATTATCTACTCTAACAATTATTGAATGCCTCTGGGTAAAATTTTTGACTGGCAAATATCTTTATAAGGGGAGGTAACTGCTGCACATCACAGGTACGTGTTTGACCAATCTTTAGCACTGTCTTGAATCGTAGCCTATCATTGGCTTATTTTGCGTATCGGTATGTCTTTTGAGCCAATCAGCAAATAGTTTACATTTCGGACACGAAGTTTAAAAACAAATCCATGAGCGGGAGCCGATAAATTCGCTAAGAACTTATCAAGATTAACTTTAACAAGGTGTTTTAATTGCAATGGAAAGCAAAGTGAGTATTATGTTATCACTATGTGTTTATATTCAAAATTGTTTCGTGTCACTTGCTAAATCAAGAGCTGTCAAATAATATAATCGACAATTCGAGTCGTCACCACTACTGGCACTAGTCATTTTCCGTCATTTTCTTGACCATGTTGACACTCAAAGACAGAGATCGAGAGACAATCGGCCTACCAAATGTATAAAACTATTTAAATGATCCCTTGATACAGAGTGTAAAATTATGTACTTGTGTTGACACTTTGTATAAGACTGACTTACAAAGCCATCCAGGAGGGTGTGATTCCATGCTGGGCCAGAGGCAGTGAACTCAATCATATATGTGGCAATGACTATAATAGGTTCCACCTATTTATTGTACGTCATGTAGGAAGAAGGCACTTTAGTATGTGTGTCATTGTCTTAGAGAATAAGTTATGGTACCCAGCATGTTCAATCACGCGAGAATCCGCGTATTTCACGCCAAAAAAGTAAAATTCACGCTAATATTCAGACCCTACCGGGTACGAATACGCGGACCGAAATATATCACAATGTAACAAACGGTAACTCTGTTAAGATTATTACGTGTTTACTGGCATTTAGCCTTTACCCAAATGACGTCAGCACCGCTAAGCGGATTGTTTTTGTTTTCATCGCTATTAATTAAGAATCATGGCGTCGATAGTCTACTGCTCTTAAGCGTTGACGACGCGATGATTTGTACCAATAATTATGTCAAAACGAAGGACTTTAACGGATTGTATTGCTGTATTAAAAAGGCGTTAATTTAAACTTTAATGATATGATCAGATTTGCGTACTAACGATGAAGAAACACTGAAACTAGTGATTTGTTGTCGACAAGTATTGCACACGAACGCGATCGAGAACCAGATTCATTTACAAAAAAATAAAGGCGGCTAGATTACACGATTTTCACTCGCCATTCGATGAAGTTGTGTTTATTTTGACTGTTTATCATAAACTAATGTGGGGTAAAGTTAAAGATGACCTGGATTTGACGAAACTAAGTTCGGTTTAAGACGAATTGTCTAAGACGGATGTGACTAGGGACAGAATAGGGTAGAAATCGACTTGCACTTATGTCAAAATAAAACTATTCAAACGGGTGTACCCACTTTTATGTCCTCATACCCACATTTTTCAACATTGGTGGGTACAATACCCACTCTAAAAAAAGTCACTGAACATGCTGGGTACCGTAACAAGCCTTGGAATCTAGAGTTACAAGAGTGCATTAACTTGAGACAACCCTACAGTGTGCTACATGCCAGGCTTTGCTGAGACATTCCTTTAGCCTAAAGGAACATCTCGGCAAAGTTAAGGGTGTTGAGAGTTGCTGGATAGAATCTAGTTTAGCGGATCCCGCTATTGCGCATGCTCTGACGTTGCGTTGTTTACACATTTTGGACGCCATTTTTTTTTACTGATACGGTTTTTATTCATTCTTTAAATGTCGTCGACGTACCTAAGTTCGCGACCAACCTTGATTCGCGGCCATTTTTGTTTATGTTCATACTCTCGCGAGATTTCGAAATCGAGGCTATAACCTGACGTCACGTTTACTGCTTGGTTTACGCTACCGTATCGATCTATTAACTTAAACAGAATGCGTTTAAAATAGTTTTTTTTGCAAAATTCGTTTGAGATTACACAATTACACACTTTTTCTTATTCCAAAATATGTTGACTTTGATATTAACAATTTATTTACCGAAAACATAAATAATACTTAACCAGAACGTTTGTCTGCAATGTTTTTCGTAAAATCTTGGATACGAGACACGAAAAAATAATTTTTATTGGCCATATTTCAATGACGTCACAGCTCGCGAATCTAAAGTACCTTTTTCAAGATTGCTGCCGTTATACAGTTGTAGTTTGTTTTTATGTGTTTCAACCGTTTTTTTGCACTTCGGACAGGATTATTGATTGATATTGGTGCAAAATAAAATGATAGTGTCAATAAAGCAGGTTAACAACGACATTAAATGTTTTAAGTGACATTTTATTGTTTTTAACGCTTAACACCGCGAATCACGGTTAGTCCTGGATGAATTATTTGTAATAAATATATTTAAAAATGCTTTTTTGTTATCCATTTTAAATATCAGCGGGGGTGGCAGCCCCCATAATAACAGTAAATTAGCGGCATTTACCTTCACGCGTCTGCTCATAGGAACAGAACGCTGCGCACGCATATTTATATTTACTTCCGGGGACCGCTAAACTAGATGTGTTCCAGAGTTGCTCGTATGCATTCATCAAAAGTGCATTGGAGCACAGGTGCCCATCACATTACAAAACACCACATTATTATTAATTTTTACTTCCACATGTTCCAATTATCATAAAAACACCAAATACAAAAGTTCCAGCCAAAATTTTGTTTTGTAAAAAGTATAAGGTATCCAACTCGGTGAAATCCTTCTGAATTTTACTCTGAAGAGATGTGACCGGTCACCTTTCCAAGACTAAACGCCCTTTTCCCAATGGTTATGGGCTTAAATCAAATACAGACTTGTTTGATACATAAAAAATGGACTTCCAGCATCAATATCTAACTTCTCTCTCCCTTTTGTAAGATTGTATTGATCAGTTCACTCAAATTGTTATTGTTTATCTCCCACATGGACCACTTTTGTGAATGAAGATGTGCGCACATCACATTTCTTACTGGACAGGATAAAGATGACGTCTAATGAAATGACTTGTAACAAATGTGATGCGTGAATCTAGATCGAGAATTGATAACCACTGGATACGAGAATGTTTGATAAGGAAATGAGTGAAATCGCGGTATAAATTAATTAATTTTCGGAAATCAACAGTAGTCGGACACGGAAAAACAAAATTGCTTCTGAATTAGATTAGATAGGTGTCGGGCGAAAGGATTACGTCAAAGACTACCATTAAACAAATTTAAGCATTCAATATTAGTCAAGACACCCAGCTTTAGCCAATCACTAGCTGCAATAATCAAGCCTATACAAACAATTTGTTACAAGACACATGTGACTGTTTTTCCGTAAAACTGGATCTCATAAATATGGAAACCTAATTAATAATTTTTACTTTCCTAAAAAGAGAAAACACTTTAAAAGCAGCTTATAAAGATTTAGTAGCCAGAAATAGATTCAGTGATGCCTCTACCATTCTGTTTTAAAGGACAAGTTAAATTTGACAATGCATTTGAAAATACCATGTAATTTTCATTAAAGTGATGTTTACATTTCAGTTGAGGAAGCCATTGGCATCCTCTGGCACAGGTAGTAACATTCCGGGTCCAAGAAGTCGTATCCCAGGACCAGGCAGCAAACTGCCTTTACCCGGCAGTAAATTAAAACCTCCATCCGGTATTGGGTCAAAAAGGTCTAGAAGCCCTGAACAGGTGAGTAAATAAACAAGTGTGTCTTTTATCTGTATTGAAAGTTGTTTCTTTACTTTAGGTATAGTAAGTAAAAACATTAATGCCTTATTCTTTTGCATTCTACCTCTGACCATTAAATTTTCATATTTTTTATTTGAAAAGTTTTGACTGCTAGAAAAATGATCATGTTGCCAGGTTGGTTATAAATGTATTGTACCAATATTCAAAAAATCTAAGTATAACTATCTGATAGCTGGTTTCTTGTTTTGTTATTAGCATTGGTCTGTTTATATCAATTGCAATAAATAATTGACTGTAATTTTGAAATCGGAACAGTCTTAATTCACTTCACATAATTATTTAAAATATCTGATTACTATTTTAGCCCCCTTCATCTAAGAGACAGAGAAGATCAGACTCGGAGAACAATACAACCATTAACACATCTCAATCTCTTAAACGTCCCAACAGTACTGGTAATCTTTCAACAGTTGGCAAGAAAACTCTCCCCAATGCAAGAAGTGGAAGCAATTTGAAAACTGCGGCCTCAAAAACTGCAGCTGTAAGACCAACCGTCGTTAACACTTCTAGAACAGGTAATATGTCTTACATTTGTTACATTTTTGTTAAACCCAGACTAAGCTTGCTTGAATTGGTTATCGTCTAATAGTTTTAAAAGGGCTTGAGATCTGGTGTTTTCTATTTTCTGATTTTGTCTGACCCAAGTTGTTGCTGGCTTACCTCAGTTTCAGAAAGTAATTGCATTTTTTTTACTAGAAAGTGACATATGTAAGACTAATGACTGAATGTAGTGAAAGAACTGAAGGAAATAAAGAAAGCAATGGGGCATGCAGGGTTTTACGGGACGCACAAATCCGCGTCCATATACGCATAAACTACCTGTGTGGACGCAAACATTTTAAAGCCTGCGTCCACTTGGACGCATAAAATACATAGCAACATCCTCAGATATTCTTTCAACTGCACAAGTTAACTGGAAACATTTATATTTTAAGCTAAGATTGACCGTATTTGTAGGCAATCAAATAAGAAATTCCATTTCAATACCCCGGATGTAAACACTGTTGACGTAATAGGGTATTTCCCAAGTAAGCCAAAGAAGCAAACTCCTCGTAGCGATTACGTCACGCGTTGCTACTCTAATATATTTGATAAAGGGAAATAACTGCTGCGGGATGTTTACTCAAGAAGGCGCGCATTCGGAACTTTCGGTTGTTTAAGTAGAGGGCATTCTGTACACAAACGGTCTGACTGACCTTTGTTCGGAGACGCCGCGCATCACGGGTAACTGTTTATTAACCTGAAAGCACGTGGCAATGTTTACATTCTAACAAATTCCCCCCTTCAAGTAAACTGAACAAATAGAGTATGAATTTTGTGTCTACTCAATAAAATTTGACTATCCAACGGTCACTGTTGTTACTACCAATGTTCAATAAACTGAGATACAAGTTTTCTGGTGGTTTAATTTTCCTTTATTTCCTTTTTTTATTTTAAACATATAAAACAACAATCATAACTTTGATACAACAAAATTGTTTGCAGTTTGGTATTGGACCCCTGATTTCTCTGTGTGGACCCCTGTTTTTGTCAGTCCTGCGTCCAGTGGACCCCCAATTATCAATGGCTGTGTAAAACCCTGGCATGACTTCATCACTCGTCAATATACTCCTCATAAATCAATTAAAGGTATAAATGATATTGCAAAGGGATCAAGCAAAGACACAAATCCAGACCGTAGGTCCAATCTGCTCTGTCTTAAAATGCTTCTGTAATGCTTGTTGTTATGTTCCTATTTAACTTCTCTGTTCCAGTAATCGCCCTAAATTTAAATATTAAATAGCACTAACTTGATTTATTATGTTCTATAGTTAGACAAAATTATCAACTACCCCATTTGTATGAAATCGGTTAAAAAAATTCAAAAGCTAAAATCAACGTTCAATAGTCTTGGGCCCTAGGTTAGTGGGTGAAGTTGATGACTGCAGTACTAATCTCAGCATTGGTATTGTGCCATGAAACCTAGAAGTCTGATATATTCATTGCTTTTTTTTCTTGTGAAGTAATGAAAAGCATTGGATCTTACAAATACATGGGACAGAATGGTCAGACTCAGATTTCTTCAGACTGCCTAATTAAACCTAATTATCATTTAGGAGCAGTAGTCCAGTTGTAGGACTTGGTCTTAGGGATCGAGAGATCCTGGGTTTGAATCCCACTAGTGGCACTGCTGATTTCCTTGAGCAAGAAATTTACCTGCGATTGCTTCACTCCACCCAGGTGTAAATGGGTACCTGTTAGGGTCATGCACTGTATGCTGTGGCTGCAATCTGCCTCATATGTTAACAGTTGGAGTGTGACTTGATGATCAGGGAAGTCAATGTCTAGTGTCAACTGAATAGTGATACTAAAAGTAGACTTCAAAAACCTTGTTTTTACTTTAACCCCCCCCCCCCCCCAAAAAAAAGAAATATTAAAGATGGCTTATGCGCATCCAATAGTAAATTAAACCTGATTTTCTTTTATTTCCCACGTATTTACTATTGTGTAATGTAGCCAATCAAAATATAATGGGTGTCAACAGACCGCCGAATGCCGAGTAACGAGCGACTGAAAATAGCGCATTTTTACTCCTTCTGAAATTACCGACATTACCCGATGCTTAATATATGCATGTGACGAGAGGTCACGAGAGGTCGCCACGGGTACGTCACGCGGTAAGCGAGAATTTCAACAAGTAAACAAAACCTTAACGGAAGAGACGTTCAGCTATCGATTCTTGATAGATTATGTAAGTAAGGCTAATTATGTTTTTGTTTGTTCATGATATTTCGTTTGTCATAACATTATGTGTTGTCTACTGATTGAAGCAAACTCAGTTTTGTCGTTAATTATGCTGAAGTAACTAGTAAGGTGTACAAATTAACAAAATCGATTAAGCGTGAAGTTAAATGAAACTTGGAAATTTAGTTCTTTTGCATTGATCACAGTTGTGAACGAATATGTGTCACGTTATCATTGAGGTTTAAATATGTGTATCCAGTTATGGGCTTCCTGTTATGTCTGTCCGTTGCATTTAGTGTTCGTAACAAACGCACTGTAGGCCTACAGTATAGTTTGTAACACAAGATGCAGTGGCAATGGAGACTTTTGTTACTGCTGCTCATCATAAACAAACATTATAGAACTTCCTAGTAAAATGTTTTTAATCTTATTTGTGATGACAGTAGCAATTACATGTTAATTGTTATGCATATTAATGTTTAGTCTCAACTATAGCCTAGCGTTAGAAATAAGCACTTAGTGGATTCACATGGGCAAATTGGTCAGTTAATTGTAATCTAACTCTGAGAGTGCTATTCAAGTGATAACTTGGAGGTATACTTTTTTACCACCCTATTCAACTAGTATTCAGGTCATATATACATCGGTTAGCTCATCCTATTATAGGTTTCTTGGACACTTTTTCATCACCAGTACTATTACCCTACAAAGAGGCTGACAACTCATTAAATGTCCTACTGTGACAGGGACTCAAACCTGGGATCTCTGGATTCGAAATAAGACATGCTAACCTCTACACCACAGCTGAAATATAGGAATTGTCAAAATGCATTGTCAAGTTTACTTTTAAGTATTGTTATTTAAATTCTAGGACATGGATTCTAGTTCCAAGTCATCAAGACTTTTGAGGCTTGCTAGAATAAGACCTGTTAGACGGTGTCGAGGAGAAAGGATGATGTGGTAGTAAGAGCAGAACTATTTCTACTTCAAAGAGTGTTTTATCAGGAAGAACTACTACTGCTTCTTGTATAACAAGTGTAGGATCTAATGTTGAAGATTATTAAAGTCATATTAAGGTAAATATTTAGCTTTGAATCTCTTTAAAACTTTGCTAATGTAAAACCAGTGTTGTTTCTTAACTATGTTAGCCACACACTCCCAGCATACAAGAACTGACTGTGTATTTCTTATCATAGTAGTTAAGACTGTAAATATGAATGTTGTGTTTAAACGGAAACGTAACAATTTAAAACCATAAATAAGATGCATCTGGGACAACTCAACCCGTGGACAACTCAACTCAAAGTTGGGACAACTTAGACTGTACATAAGTTTGGACAACTCAACCCATGGACAACTCAACCAGGATTGTATATCTATATTAGTAATTCATTACAAAAACAACAACAATTAAACATGATATTTACTGTATTTTTATTGATAAAATGTTTGTCAATATATTTAATGACATATTTTCATTTTAATTTAAGCAAATTTTATGTGAATATCTGTTATCCAAAACATTCAATTAAAGTGAATGTAGTACTTACTTTATTTTCAATATCCATAAAATAATTGAGCAAACTTTATATTAATTATTATAAATCATATATTTTCATTTTGAAAGGAAATATTAACATCTAAGAATCATTCATTCTATATGTACAGATATATCTTTCATAAACCAATTTTTATCTAATTATCAAATCAAACTGTCAAAGTACAAATTTTATGATTTATAACTTAAAATATGAAATACAGATTGATTTGTCCTAGGGTTGACTTGCCCACAGCTTGACATGTCTCTTCGTTAGGGTTGAGTTGTCCCTATTTCGGGTTGAGTTGTCTCAATCCCAATTAGATAACTAATCACATTTTATGCTGAGCTCTTTGAATTTCATTCAAAATTTGTTGCACTTAGAGACTTATATCAGGTCTTAGTATGGTATTTCATTAATGAAATTCACTTAGGATTTATATATATAAAATTTTTATAGAACATAGATTTATAATCTGTTTTATTATTTCAGGCTGAGATAGATGTTATGAACCATGATGAATGTAAACACATTTTATTTGAGATGGTTGAGGAGAAGTGTCTGGCACTGATTATATAAGTAGACTAGCAGTGAGACAGCTTGGTTGTTTCCATCCAGAAAATATAGATAACATAGTGCTATTATGATGTATATTAATATTATTTATCTAAATGTGGTCGCAGTCTGCAAAGTATGATGCATTCTTAGACTTGAACCAGAAAATGGCATTAAAGGGTGAGAAATGGGGTCTTGGGTCATAAAGTTTGAGAGGAACACTGTTCTCAGTTTTGAAATCTGTATGCAGGATGTTATTTCTGTGCAAATAAAGAACACTGCTTTGAATTATTTTATTCATTTGAAAAGCAGCATCAATATATTGTTCATCTGTATTGCAGTTGAACAAATCTTATGATTATATTGTAGAAAAATACTGCTTAAGAAGGAAACTTAGTTTTAGGCGTGAAGTTTGTTCTCAAGCTTTGTACTATTGGGCTGAAGAAACCTTGCGTCTTCTCTTGTTTGAAAATGTGATGTACTGCAATTAAAAAACAATTACATGTACCACGTGTTGATGTATATATGTGTAGATATTGAATTATGATTTTTGTTGTATTTGTTTAACTGTGCTAGCATAATATTTCTCTGATAAGAATTGTGAAGAATATGTAATTGTCTTTGAAATTAGGCTGTAGATCTTTGACTGCATCTACCTACAATGCTTCATTTAGTGTCGTATAAAATGTAAATGGCCTGGTGACATTTTGTATGAATGTCTAAGGACTGAAATTTTTATATTAATTGCTGCCATGAATATATTTTTACTAATATTTTACTTTGCATTGCATTGTGGCTTGACTAAATGTCTACTGGGCAGTACTATAGATTTTTGTTAAAATGATGGTGACATAAAAACTTATAAAATAAAATATACACAATTTTGGAACACAATAAGGCATTTCAACCCAAGCTTATATACATGAACATTTTGTGTCCCATTTCTTTATCATGTATCCTGCCTTTTCACTCTGTTATCTATGTATGATTGTAATGTTTTTTTTGTAATTTCTGGTTATGTATTTTGATATGCATTAGGAAGTTCATAGTGATTGAAGAATTTTTACTTATACGTTATTCATTGTATAAGTTCTGCCTTTGGAATAAATATACAATGTTGTTATTATCATATTGTTAAGAATGTGAAAAATGTAGGACAAAAAGAATATAGATATTGAAATTTGAAAATTCAATGTTTTTCTACTAAAATTCTTAAAATATACATGTGACATACTCTGGTGTCTTATAGTACCTAATAATGAATATTACTTTTCCCAAATTTTAATTTGTTAAAAATCTTTGAGAGGATACTGTATAGATATATATTTCCAATATTTGTTTATATTTCATATATTGTTCACATATAAGTTGATTATATAAAACTTGTGCAACTATGACTTATATTCATGTCACTGTTTGATTGATTTACACAAGGCTGAATAATCATTTTTTAAGCTCGACTATAAAAAATCTGATTAAAGTTTCTATGCAGTAAAATATATTTTACTGCAACTTTTTTATTTCTTTCTAACTTTTTTTATTTCACCTTTTAACTTTGAATACAAGTTTGTCATAAGGAACCACTTCTTATGTGACAAGGGTGATAAATAAAAAATATATTTTTTCATATTAAATTCCCTTCAAACTTAGAAAATATTGTTACTACAACTGTTCTATTTTAGGGTTTCAACTTCAATCTTAATATTTGCTTTTAATATCAACCATAATTTTTATGACAAGGTTCATAACTCCACTATTTTTTATTTATAATTGTTTTTCTTAGATCTTTAAGTGCCTTTCAGAAATATTAGTTAATACCGTAATTTATTTTGTTCTTAAGATATCAACTTCAAACTTTATATATATGTTTCTTATTATTTACCACACCTCATGTAACAAGGTTCATACATGTAACTCAAAATTTTAATATTTATAATTATCTACTTTTGAATGTTGATTTCATATTACTTTTTTAACAATAATTTCTTATTAATTACATATTTATTTAAACATTAAAACCCTTTAGTACTGTAACTCACTTTCAAATTTTCCCGCCTATTTTTGTTTATTTATATACATGTCTAGATTATTAACTGTAATGTATATTGTATAAGTAAGTAAGTAGGTAAGGTTTTTATTAAAGTGACATGTGTAAGATACAGTACAAAAATATAAAGATCAATATAATATAAGTACAGAATACACCCGGCCCTATGGACCTATAAGTCACTGTAGGAAACTAAATGTATATACACTAAAATCAAATACATGTACATAGATTTATCTATTATAAGTAAGTCTCTGTCTCTTTAAGTATGATTTCACTAGGTACTTTGCGACTTTATGGGGATGGTTTAAAAGTAGGGTTTTATTCTTATTTTCATCATTGAAATCTAAAAAGTCGTTATTTAAATATATATCATGAATTATTTCATCTCTAATGTTGTTAAGCAATTACAATTTAATAAAATATGTGTCTCTGTTTCAACAGCATTTTGATCACAGAATAAACATAGTCTCTGTTCTAAAGGTTCTCCGTTATAACGACCAGTTTCAACTCTTATAGGCAAAATGCCAAAACGTAGCTGCGCTAGTAGTGATCGTTCATTTCTATTCAGATTAAGGGAAACGTATTTTTCTTGTTCAAACACTGTTTTAAAAGTTTTGTAATATCATATATATTGTATATGTTCTCTTTACGTGTGTATTATTAGTAACATATTTTGTACTTTATATATTTTATGTCCTTAACTTCATTGTGTTGTCTTTCGGACAATATATACTTAGTATTCTTGGTTTCATTGTTATGCACTATAAAT
Organism: Mactra quadrangularis; assembly: GCA_025267735.1. Classification (NCBI taxonomy): domain Eukaryota; kingdom Metazoa; phylum Mollusca; class Bivalvia; order Venerida; family Mactridae; genus Mactra; species Mactra quadrangularis. The sequence goes on along the minus strand of CM046307.1, from coordinate 21,575,227 downwards.
AATGCATGCATCTGTTTATTCATTGTCATGTAATTTACAAATCTACCTTTTGTTATTGTTGTAAACTTTGCACTATTCTAATGTATATGTAAATCCTTTCCAAAAAAGGGAAATAAAATGTATATAACTATCACATATACCTCAGTTTTGTCAGTCATTTGCAAAAAGTAAATTATTTGATTATATATTTATATTTGTAATATATAACTTTTATACCCCAAGGGCCGTATTATCAAGGGACTTATGACTGATTTTAGTCGTTAACAATTCTATATAGTTATGCTAAATTGTAATAAGATTTTAGACAATATGATGCCCAGGATTGTACACCAGAGTGATCTTAACTAGCAATATTTAGCTAGTAGAGTGACTATGCGATTAAGGAAGTCCTAACTGTAGTGTATATTTGCTGCTTTCCATATTTTTCAAGATTGTACCTAACCAGTTTTGACTGAACATTCCTTCATGTGTCTCAGAATACCATTTGATGAGACAGATGCTGCTACAGTTTATGTTGTTATGATCTATTCAAGTCTATTTTACCCTTGTGGGTTACACAACAGAATACAAAGGATGTCAATGCCATATATCTTTAATTATGACTTATAGCCATTTTTATCCCCAGCTGATTAAAATGTGGTTATGGTCTCACCTATGGTCTTGGCATTCATTAGTTTGAAACAATCATTGACCTTAAAAATTAAGAACTTATGAAGGTTTTCTTGCATCATTGTCCAAGCTGACCTATAGCTAAAGTTTCCATTTAAAATTCCGTATGGAATGTCACAGACTGCAGTGTGACTGTCTTTATGAGTAATACCTCTAGTGGCAAAGTCGATCTACAAGTACATTTTAAGCATTCAAATAAAAAAAAGATATTTAATACACTAAAATGCATTTTGGGGTTAACATATTGTGTGTGAAGTTTGACCCCAACCTGACTTTTATGCAAGAATATTCTCTCTTTTTTTAATACGAATGTAGTATTAATGCTCGAATACACCGTGGCCGTGATAATTATGTGTTGAAATTTAACACATAAACATACTTTCCTAATTTTACAATTGCTGCCGAAGTGAAGAATAGGGGTGGTACTGATTTTTATCGGAATATGTTTCATCGGATAATAATTAGATGCAAATGTGAAAGGTCAATTGGGGTCAAAATTTACACACAAGACTTCATTAGATTAGTTTCCATAACTTATTTATTTATTGGGTTTAACGCCGTACCAACACAATTTAGGTCATTTCACGGCGTCCAGGGCACCTAACCTAGCTTTCCTGGCCCATTGTCTATAACCAGTACTCGCCTACCCTTCCATAAGGCCGGAAACTTCTCCAAACTTCTCCATATTATCTAATCAATGGAGGAAAATTTACATTATTGTCAAATTTTCATGGAAGTTTCCATAACTATTCCAGAGGAATAGTTGTACCAAACACAAGTTCATTTTAGATGAAATATCACAGAATATTTAGAAGGCAATTTTCATATGCTAGAGATAAAAAAGACCACTTATATAATATTCATTTATTTGCCAATAGTAATACCATAAAATTTTAAAAATCAAATACATGTATGCTATTGTTAGTTTTTTCTCCACTGTCAAAACATGAATAATTTGACAATGACTTTGTGCTCTTTGTCAAACACTAGTGATATGAAGAAAGTGTGTAATCATTCACCCTGTAATTATTCTATCTCAGACAGTTGAGAACAAATGGACTATATAATGCAAATAAAACATAATCACAAAATGTGAAACCATATGTATGTATGCCTTAGTGTTTTTTATAGTTGATACCTCCTTCTGTATCAGAAGCGCAAAGTGAGCACAATCTTCGGTCAGTGACTGATTACTGCCCTACAGTATTTAAAATCAGTGGTAGGAGGGAAAATGGCCGTCAAAATTATATTTATGACCAAGTTCCACCCAAGTATGCCCAGCCCGGGAATCAAACCCACTGCCCCTCGATCAGTAGACTTGTTTGCTACCAATTGAACTAGCTGTGTATCTAAATAGAATTGAAACAGCAAAAAAAATGAAACTGACTAAGTTACTCTTTGCTGAAATTATTATTAAAGCAACAAATTCCCAGTTCTCAATTACAAGCATGTTACTATCAAAGGAGTTTTACTTGCAAATGGATAAGAGTATTGATGTGAAATTGGATTATGTTACATGGTTGGTATATTGAAGGCCAATTGAGCATTGACTAGGCCAGCGGTCTTTACTGGGTTAAACCATCCAATACTGGTCAATAGAAAGTCAGTTAACAAATGTTCATTTACCAAACCAATGATAGTTTAATAGCTATATTTCCTTGTATCAATCTTTAATGGCCTTTAAGGTTTTTATCATATCTATTCTTTAAGTCCTAATTTGAATTTTTTTAAGTATAAAGGGCAATAACTAAAAAAAATATCCACAATTATTTCCCTTCATAGTGGTGATAATATAGAACCAACAAATAAGTATACAATCTTTAAGTCAAATATCTTGATCAGTTTTGAAGATAATCTACATAGGAAAAACTTTAACCTCATATTTGCATATTTCTAAGTATAAAAGGGCAATTACTATAAAAATAAATCACCCACAGTTACAAATGATGTGTATCCCCCCTCAAAGTATGGTTAATATTGCCTACTAAATAAGTATACCAACTTCCAATAAAATAACTTGGATAGGGTTGAAGATATAAGATTTTCAAAAACCTGAAAGCCCAAGTCAACGCATAAGTGATAGCATTAGCTTTCGATTTCCTTGAAAAGTCGTGCTAATGAGTGACTCCATGAATTTGAAAACAGACCAAGTAAATTGATTCTGCATATGATATTTTGTTTTTGCTACAATTCTTCAGAAGCCAAATTAATGAAATTTGGTATGTAAGATGCACTCTATACATTTACCATATTCAAATGATATTCTTCTCTATTGAAATGCTTGATTGCTATAGTAACAGAGAATGAAAATATAATACTTTGAAATACAACCATCAAAATTATAAAAAGGCTTTTTAACAATGCTCATACAGAATACATGTGTAAGAAGTGTTTGACTTGATATTCGCATATCAGAAGAGAGCATAATAATAAATAAGACTTTTATCTAACAAGGCTATACAATTGTATAAATCCAGTTTTTCATGGGGACCTCTAGTAAATCATGCACAATTTATTTACAAATATTTATAAAGTAAAATACATAAGTGCCCACAAAAGTTAGAGATAATAGAAATACTTTAATTTAATTGATCATTTTTGTAGAATCATAATTTTTAATATTTTAAATATGGTTTATGATAAAATCAAACCACATGTCTATGAAAGCAGCATATTTATAAGATTGAGCATCTGACATCTAAAACTATGCTTATTGCATTTATTTCCATTACATAGTTTGTATGCTATTCTATGTAGACTCATTCATAAGAATAATGATAAACAAAGAATAAACAAAACTAAAAAGCATTTTTAAATAAACATTGATCAAAATTTAGATGAAGTTACTCAGTACTTAGGCCTACAATGTGAAGTTGTCTCCTAAGTTTTGATGGGCACTGTATGACAGTTAACAACTTTCAGTAAAAATGTAAGTAACAAAGTGTTCTACTTTCTTTTAAGTGTTACACATGTATGCTATCAACATAGTAGAGCAGTTTCAGAATTTGATTTGATAGGATACAATACTTTCTCAAGGTACAATGTAGTTGAACAGTGATTTCATTTACATGATAAATAGAAATATGTGAATGTAGAACCATCTTACTCAAATTGTGGTCAACAATAAAACAAAATAAACCTTAAATGAGGCTAATTTAACAAAAAGTCTATACACCTTTCATAAATGACCTATTGTTGTTGAACAATCTATGTTAATTCATAGCACATAGGCAAAAGGAGCACAATCTTTTGACTTGTCACTCCAATATTCAAACCAGAAACTGAAAATGATTTCTTATATAAAACCTTTTGACTTGAAAACAATATCTAACTAATAGATCTTGAAGGAAGTCCCTTATTTCTAAGAGGTAATATTTTCCATGCAGCAGTTTTATGAAATTTATATTGTAATGTATATATATGGAGGTGGTGTTATTATCAAACTGTTGTCATTTACTAGGAGATAAAAGTGCATATGAACTTTTATAGACTTTCATATTTGATGATTTGCAACAGAGCATTTTTCAACTCATTCTTGATGTGCGTTCAACATTCCACATTTCAATTACACATACATTACGCAATCTCAGGGGCCTGAAAAATAAATCAAAATAAGTCTTAACCAATATGCAAGGCTACAATCATAAATAAATAACATAAACTAATTCATACTGTCAATTTGAAAAATTTGCACAGTGAATCTATGTGATACCTGTTTATTGTTACCAGTGGACTGCAAAGAAAATAGAAATTAAGCCATTTTAAACACCTAATTAAAAAGAAATATGTGCATCACTTATTTTATTCATTTTCTGCATTTTAATATAAAGGGAAAGTAGATCACAATGGAAAGACGAATGTAGTTCCCATATTTAAAACAGTAGACTTGATAAAAACATGAGAAAAGATGTAGCCTTGTAGTGTATAAACTTACTTCAAGTTACATAATCATAATTATTCTAAAATTTTGACAATATATATGCATCTTCCTACAGAGGCTTGTTAAATTAGTAACTAATACTTAAATGTAGTAAGAAAATTGAAGTTAAATGACTAAGGAAATATCATTAGCCATTATTCATGGACATTCACAGTGTCTATAGACCTAATGTGTTTGCAACTACCTACACAAGATCATCCATGTGTATGATAAGTATAGGTTCCAAAAAAGCAGGGTGTCTTATTGTGTTACTACCAGGGGATATAAAGCATACCTTTAGATTCATCCTTATTTCTCTGCTAACATTCATATTGTTATCATATAAAGCCATCACAGTTCTCACTCTGTATATGATTGGTGAATATGCAAAGCTTATTTCACAATACATCAAAAGATGATTTTGCAAGACTTCCAATTCAGCTGCACTTCTGCAATTAAAATACAGATCTAAATTTTAAGAGCCTAATATGTTTTATTTATCACTCATATTGCACAATAGTGATGGGTCAATAATAATTATACTGCAACAGTGACAAAATCATTTCCTACTAAATTAGGCACAAAAAACATAATTGAATCCAACTTCAGGTTAAATATTATATATAGATACCCATATTACTTAGATTTACCATTTATATGATAAATGTTTACAAATGTACGTATGGTCCATACATTCATAATTATTCACACACAAAATAAATACTAAAAATGGTTCAACATTAAAATTACCTGTAGTTCAAATAGTAACTAATTCTATTCAATAGTCTTCAATCAAGAATGGCAGCAGCTAGATCTTATATCAAAATGGCATCCAAAGAAGCATGCTTACAGACAAGAATTATCTCTTTATCTTCTTAGCTCAATGTTTCATGCAAACAAGAAGTATGTTGTTCTCTCATTACCCGGTAGACTCCATTCATGGTGGTTTGTGATATGAATCAGGACATTTCACCATTTACTCTGTAAAGAATCAGATTGTTAAAATGATGGTTTACAAACATTGTTACAATAACTGCCTGCACCATATAAGACTCCATGTTCAAATTGCTTAAAAATTTAAAAGACTTGATTCATCTACTGGATTTTATACACTATGATACAACAACCTATACTCATACATGAAATATATACATTTTTTAGCTTTACCAAAGAGAATAATGCATTTACATCATGATAGGAGAGTGAAAAAAACAATAGTTATTCACTAATTCTTTGATTCAATATTTTCATTATTAGCTGACCATTTAGTACGCAAAGAATAATAATCCACTTGCATGCATATAGACACTGGTGAAATAGTACTACACAGTAACTGTTGTTTTCATGGTGTAGTAGTTTGGACACTAGGCTTTGAAACAGACCATTATGTTTGCTTTCTTACCTCAGCATGATATCATATTTTCATCAAAGCTCAGCAATATGTCCTATCCACAATACCGATTAGGTGAAACTAGATATAGCTTTTACATGGTTATCATCTGCTCAAAGTTTTTCGATGTGAATTCCCACAGACATTGACCTATTAAAACTGAGCCACAAAATAATTTCCTTGCCCCAAGCTATCCACAATTAATATTTCGGTGAACGGCCCTTTTTTGAACAGCATATAAAAATTGTAGACTTACTAACTCAAAAGGATCAACAAATGATGACAACTTCTTTAACCCAGTCACTCTACCAAATTAAAAGATACTATCACAGTTTCTTTTTTTAGGTCTGAAAATGAAAATTTATTTCTTAAAATATTATTTTCATGGCCAAACAAAAATGTTGACATTCCATCCACTGATATCCAAATTGTACAGTACCTATACCTGATAACTTTTGAACATAAAATGTCATGTGGACCTTGCGGGGGGGGACAGGGGGGTTTGGATGCCCCTTTAATTTCCAAAATATGCTTGTTCATTAGTGTATTTAACTCTGATTGTTAAGTAATTCATATCATTAATGTGATGTGTAATACTGCATAGGTGGATCCAGGATTTCCTGATACGGGGGCGGAGGGAATTCAAGTTACGAAGGGGGGGGGCTGAAAATAAACAAGCAGACTGGGGGTCTAGGGACCCACTCTGGGTCCTGGACAAAGCATAGACTAGGCGTTCAAGGTTGCTGCGACCCCTTAAGGCTAAGCTCATTTCTAAGGAATTCAGAACCTAAACTTTCCTTTCCCAGTGTATAAGATAAAAGCATCTTGATAAGTATCATATAATTTTAACAGCCTTGTGATCATATTTAAATTTTACAAATATGTGCCTAGATGAAATGTTTCTTACATTACTGTACGTAATGTCATTGTATTAGTGTAGTTCCAGTCTTGTTATTATTGCAGTCGTAGAGTGGAAAACATTTTGACATATATATTTATAAAATGACCTATATATATATCATATCTTATGATAGAAAAAATCATTACTTAGGCAATTTTAGGGGGGCGTACGCAGGGTCCGCCCCCCTTGAATCTGCCTATGTACTGTGTATAACATCGTTGTTTTTCCAAAGTTTGAACCCCCTAGAAAAGTTCAGACCCCTAAGAAAAAATTCCTGGATCCACCCCTGAATGATACACCAACCCTAACCAATACATTTCAATATATAATACATGTATAGGTAAAACTGGGTCAAACTTAATGCTAGAGTTAAAGACATTAGAAATTCGACATTAATTGGTAGGGCTGTAAACATGAGTGAAATTTCAAGTGACTCTCTTCAGAGAATCTATATGTTTACTGCTCATTACTTTTATCACATGCTTATAAATACATAAACTATTTATGTACAACTTGAGTAGTGAAACATTACTCATTAATTAGTATAATCATTAAAACTAACGTAGTACAGATACAGACAGATACAGTAGTACGTCTTTTGACAAGTTGACAGTAAACTGGTCAATCAATGTTTGTTTGTGAATATAGTTTTGTTTAACCCTGCCATAAATATTTGTTAATCTTTAACATAATATAATATTGAAAGAACACGTACTGCAACACATAAAAAGAAATAAACGTGTCAACCAAATTCTCTTGGAAGTAAACAATGACGGGGTCGAAATGTCATGGGACGAAGCGCCATGAATCATGATTTAAACTATCTACAATGAAGCCGTTTTGTAAGCTTTACAAAGTATAATATAAGCAGATCAAATGTCAAAACTTAACATTATTATACAGAACCACTAACGGCACAATGATGTTAACAGTTGATTGGCCAAATTCTTAGTTAAAATTCGATTCGACGGAGCCTTACCTCTCATTCTCAAGCAACGATTTTGTTAGATTTCATCCGTCTTCAAGGCCATTGACAGCTACAACTCATGTTATTTAACGCATTCCTCTCATATATGCACTCTAGATGACCCGAAGTTTATATTGTACATTTGATTTCGTCGCTTAAATGTCGCAAGTTCCGCTAGTTTTGACTGACGCTCTCTTTACTTTCTCTATCGATTTCCACCATCATGTAAACACAGGTAAATTATGCGTGTCACGAAAGGTCACGGAGTTATCGCCTGTCCTCGTTTCGCTTCGTATACACTCGGTTATCTCCGGTCGGCTTAAAAAAACTGGCAGTTTTTTTAAGAAAATAAAATTTAAAACCGTTTAATTTATATGACAGCGTTGGTGAAGGGACGTTAATTGTAGCTCAATGACGTTTGTTTGGGATGTTTTATAAGGCTATTATGTCGATTTTAACGTACGGGGTGCGTAGAATTGTGCAAAATATGCGCATAACCCATCTTTAAAATTTGTCCAATCTGTTTCAACTCCATAAAAATGCTTTTTGTGAAAAGGCAGCGAATAACTTAAAAACCCTAGAAATATATAGATGTAAGTAATTCATACTAAACAAACATGTTCTGGGCAGGACATTTTATTTTAGAAAAATGGACCTCCTTAAAAATCTGATGAAAACCTTGGTCTGGCCGCTGTCTGGTTTTCTCAGATTGTGCTGCATAAAAAAAGCATATTTCATCAGGGTTTTAAGCTCACAGACTATACATACCAAATAATTTTAGTGCTTAAACAATTATATCAGAGTTTCTGATGTAATTGTTGAATTCCTTTTGTTTTATTCTCGTATAAATTTGTTTAGTCTTCAGTTATACTCATAAAAAACATACATTGTCTGTCATTTCTTTGTGAAAATTATCATTAAACTTATTTTACTAGAACAACCATTTAATTTTCTGTTTTACATAATTTAACACCTTGGTATTGCTATTACTACATCACAATAGTTCAGATGCTTATTGATTAAGCCTATACAAATCAATATTTAAAACATAATTTAACTCTATATTGATTAAAAATTAATTGCTTTTATAAGAGTAAAGAATATGAATAATACAGCTTTCTGCCCAGGGATGCCAATGTTTAGCTGATTTTAGATTGATAATAAATTAATAATAGAAGATTGGATCAAGGCTTTTTGAGCCTATCTCATGGGGCCGATATTCGGCCCCGTTCCCAATGCTAAATAACGACCATTTTTCCCAATTTCAAGAAAAAAAATCCCAATCTCGTTGAATAATTTCCCTTTGAACAAGATGCCTTTGGACTTTACAAAAGAAATCACGAGATTTCAACTTTCGCAGATTGTTTGTTTACTTTTGATCGGTGACCCATGAAATCCGCTATCCGTGAAAAACATAAGTGAAATTTATTCGCGGCACTGCGGGTTATTCAACGTAAAATAACAGTCAAAACTAACAATTTTGTCATCAATTTACCTTACAATAGCCGTATTAAGTTAATAATGCACAAACTTATGTTCTATTGTTTGAAACGAAATCACACGAACCATTACGATGTATTGTCATATATTTTCGCGACCCCCCGCAAGATCCCAAATTTGTTTGAAACATTTTTGATCCCCGTTTGTTATAAGATAAATATTTGTTTATATTCTTTTATCTTGATTAAACAAGTGTTGCCTCAGGGAGCGACACAAACAAAAATTTGATTCCGTTTACGAGCGTGTGCTCTCAAAATAAACCCTAAATAACAGTGATTTTCTTTTTGTCAACAACATCTTAACTGGTTTAGTTTTAAGAATTTTCGTCTGACAGACCTGCTTGTGTTTTAAAACAAACAGTTAAAAAATTATTTGATTTAACTCCAATACACCTTGTCAGAACCCATTGTGCAGTATATTTCAATACTGTAACATCGGTTACCAACTTACCAGGGATGCACAAAAATGTTTTAGATAATTCAAGGTCTCAGACATATTGTATTATGTTTGAAAATAAAAATAACTTTTCATTTTTGTCATATTATTTTACTTGTAAACAGTGCATGTAGTTTAAGTAATAAGCAAGTAATAAAGTACAATCAAAATAAGAATCATAAATAGTAATGGATACATGAGAATATGCAATGAATACCTTACTGAATTGTCTGAACAAACTCTTGAAGGGCACTGCAACACCAAAGCAAGGCATACTGTTTAAAGATTTTATGCAGAAAAATTAAATTATGAAATTTCCAAATTGGTTTGATTTGTCGATATTTTTCCCAAATCTGACTATTTACCCCGTTAAAAATTCCCAATTTGGGCAGGGGCCTTTTTCCCAAAACCCCCTGAAAAAGCCCTGTGGATAATGATATTGATGGGATAAAATTAACATACATTATATTTAGTGATTATTTTAGCGGAGGCTTAAGTATGAAATGTATCTTAAATTTAAAAAGTAATAGAAATTACTTCATAGGAGAAATAATAGACCCAAACTGACAAGCTTTTCTGAAATGGGTGACCCTTTTGAAGGCTTTCAGTTGATAACCAAATTCGATGTATACACCCCTTTCTGCTTAAGTGATCACATTTAATGAATAGTTGATAGTTATCTCCATTTAGCATTTGAAATTTACTCATGCACAAACATCTCTGATAAATTTTTGTTTGTTTACAATTTACAATATGGAATATACAAACAATTGATATTTTCATTGATTTATGAAAACAAAGCATTTTATATCTTTAATTCATGCATCAATGATTCTTCAGTGAAATTTTTTTAAAAAAGTATAAAATATACTCAAAAGATTTTTTTTTAGATAAATCATTACCATTTTTATTTTAACATGTAATATAAATGTTCATACAAGTCTGATAAGGCCGTAGAAAATTAATTGTTGGATTTTCTTGCCAGGAATCTTGAAAAAAATAGAGTCCATTGGCTCTTTATTTATTTTGAATGCAATTTAGACTTTTATTAAACCATACTTGTGAAAGAGTTATCATTATTTTATCAGTATTTTCTTTCCTTTAGTACAAAGGACTGTTTAAAACATGAGAATCAAACAATTAGATTGTAATTGTCCAATTTATAAGTATCTGATTTCATTTCAAAGTGAATTATTAAAACAATAGTTATTTTTGTTCTGTCAACAATAATAAAAAACTATATGTATATTGATAGTGTTTCTACCTTTGTACATTAGAAATAAATTCACGTTCATTCCAGTTGTAAACTCTATAAAACTTTGAAAGGATTTCAGCCTTTAGTTTTATTATGCATGAGTTTGTTAACCATATAATATGAATAAAAGTATTAACTCTCACTCAATATTGGAGGAATATTCAATGAGTTCTTTTGGAGTTAAATCTTGGTTTCGTGTTCTTGTGTTTTAATATGTCTCGACTATTAGTTAACTTTTGTCACTGTTCAAGAAATTTTGTTACATTGGGTGTTTAAGAAGCTGAAGAAATCTTGTTACATTGGTTAAAGTTTTTTAGTGGTTTTAGGGCTGATCCTGTTCAGGAAAATTGAAATCAGATAATGGATTCTTTTCTTATGTAAACACTGCTAAATTTCAGGAGTTTTGAGAATTTGAATACTCCCTTTTGATTATTACTTTAAGTGAAAAGAATAATCAAATTTTTGAGAAGCTGGCTCCTAGGTTTCCCAATCATTAGTTGTATGGTTTGGGAAAAAGTTTGTGGCTTAGTGAGTAGAAGAAGTAGACGATTGGTTTCTTACAGTCTATAGTTATATGTGTGTGTGTTCATCTTGATCTTCAATCATGTCAAGAATACCTGTATTTATTGAAAGAAGTGCTAGAAAAGGATGGAATACTCCTGTAGAACATTGTATTTTTATTGCTTGTAAATCTGTGGATACAGTAAATACCTCAACTGATGTAGATTCTAGATTGTCTAGTGAAAGTTGTGTCAATTGTTGCAAAGAAAGACCATTTACTGACTCAGTTGATTTACCTACTGATACTGATAAAGTATGTAGTATTTATGGTGATCTTAATGGTGATGATATTGATGTCGACAACGGTGATGCCAATGATAAATTTGATAATGTAAATGATGATAATGATATAAACTATGATGATGTGATTGATGATGAAACTATCATTAAAGATAAATTAATTGATAAGGTTCAGTTGAATGATACATTTGAATCTAAGTTTGAAAATGTGGATCTTGATGTTGTCAATGATCTAAATAAAGTTGATGAACAGAATGGTATTATATCTGAGTCTTTGATATCCTGTGGAATTAAAAGCAATACTAATACAACATGTGATAGTAATGAATGTTCAATTGATACTAAGGTTGTGCAGTTTAATTCTAGTAAAGACAGTGGGAGAGATTTTAAATCCTCTATTTTGGTCAATGGTGACTCAGATTGTAGGAAAGAAATTGCTGATGTAAATCTTGTGAATAATGATAAGGTTTCTAAAAGTCTCATACCAAGACCAGTAAATCTTAAAGCTGGACGAGTAATGATGACTGCAGCACCTGTTAAAAGATCAAAAACTAAAACTAATGAAAGAAATAAGGAAACCAATGATCAATGTAATATGAGTTATGGTAATAAACATAATGCTAGCAAACTTAAAGTAAATGGATTAGAGGTGGATAAGAGTGAACTTAATAGAATCAAAAAGGATGGTGTTACTTCTAAAAATGCCAAAGAAGTAATTTCTAAAATTGTTTCAGTAGCTGGTCCTATACTTGAAATGGATCAAATTAATGATAAAGTTGGGATGGGTTTAAATGGAATAACTTACTCAGCAAATGTTAAAGAATCAGACATGAGTTATGATCGTGAAGCAATGGATAATGACAAAATAAAGTTATGTAATGGTTCCTTGAGTGAGGGTATTGGCTCTCTAAGTGAAAATGCAGTCTTACAAAATGATGAAAAGTTTTGTACAGAGTCTGGTCTATATAAATCTAATCATGATTGTGAAGATTCAGAACCAGAAAGTGTTCAATATAAAGATACTGACAATGTTACAGATAGGAATAGTAAATCTCTACATGGTGGTACTAATAATCTAAAAGAACATTTTATGTCAGTACTGAAACCTAAACCATCTAAACTAGGTGCCAACCAATCTGTATCATCATTTATTCATAGAAATGGTACAAGTGTGATGTTAACCAGTAATACTACTGACAAAGGAATGGTTAAATTAGTTAAATGTGTAAAACCTAAGAGGAGTTGCATTCCAAAGTTTCGTCATCAACCTGTGGGTCACAATGAAAATGAACCCAGGGAGAAATGTATTAATATTGATAGTCATGACTCAAGTTGTTCAGATGTTTCATTTAATGCCTCTTATACAAAACTGAATAATCAATGTAATTCTTCTAAGAATGGATCAATTATGGCTGAGAAGAACTCCAAGCAGTGTTATTCTTCCTCTTGGCTAGATTTTAAAGTGAAATCTGACTTATGTGATAATTGTAAAATTTCTTGTGAAAATCTGTGTGAACACTCAGTGCCTAATACTAAATCTTACCACTTTGATGAAACTAAGGCCTCTTGTGAAAATGGTCATGTTTGTGGATGCACTGAGCCTAACATTTGTAAACGAGACAATAGTACTGAACAAAATAAAATTCAATTTGTAAAGCAACAACAAGTAAAAAATTCTTCTCAAGATTCCAGAATTGACAATGCTAGTAATTGCTATTCTAAAACTGACGTAAGATCTAATTGTAAAACATCAGAATGTAGTACCAAAAGTTCTATTGCCATACCTACAGTTCGTAAACAAATCAATGAGATACAGAAATGTTCTAACTCCCACAGAAACTTGCCACAAGCTCCATCTAGTGTAAGAACTGTACATATTGGTCAAAGATTGGATATAAGTAATTCTAGAAGTAAAATTAGACATGATACAAGACAAGGTACATGTAATTTTGGTGTTGTTTCACTCCTTTCCTCTTTCAAAGAAAGTATTTCCCCTTTTCTGTTGCAAAATATTCCAGTCAGGCCACAACAAGTTGATCATGTGTTAGAACTACGGATTTTTCTGGGGGAAAAATGGGGCGAGCGAAGAAAAAAAAAATTCTTTATTCACTTGCTTTATATAGCAGATTGACCAAATTTTTATGAGCGAGCAAGGAAATAAAAGTATTTTTTTTGTAAAAACCGTCAAAATTAAGGTGCAAGCGAATCCATAGAACATATGATCAATTTGTTGTTGCCTCAGGGCTGTCTTATATATCTTGTGTTTGAACTATTGTTGCTTTCTTTTTTACCTATTTTTGTGGCAGTAATTCATGGGAGAATCATGCTGATTAAATGCAGCATAAGAACAATTAAAGTACATTATTATAGTATATTGTTATACTTGAATTGACCTATGGTGAATATTAATTATTTTGTCATTTTTATATCATTTCAGGAACTACAAGACCAGGTACCAGGGGCAATAATGGAAGACCTCCTACCAACAGTCAGACTTCGGCATCCAATTCTAGTATGTGTATGTATATTAAATACCTAGTTTTCTGCATCTTATTAAAATCAGACTGATTAACTTTCCTCTTGATGTATATTTTCAAATAGCAGCTTTCATCTACATGATGAAACAGTTTTCTTATAAGTTGGGCTATGCCCATGAATGTTTCGTGTAATTAAAGGTCAGTCAGGTAAATGCTTGATCAAAAATCTGTGCAGGACCATTGGTTCATATTGTGATAGTGTACTTAAGTGGACTGCTTCACTTCCAAAATCAGAGATTTTTTTCTAATGTTTGGGAAGGGGACCTTTGACTAGGGTTTTACTGTACAAAACATGTCGGGAAAGTTTAAACTTAAATTTCAGTGATGGAGGAAATAAAAGCTCCAGGTGAACTCTAAATTTAGATAACTGCATGGTTTCATGGAAATTTTAGAAGAGGAGGGGGCTGTGAAAGGTCCCTGTTTTATTGCCCAAAAAAAACCTAAAAATGGTGATGAAAATTTACATATGTTTGCTTGTTAGGATCCTTTTATGGTATTAACATAACTTATTGTGATTTTAGGAGCCTGAGAAAGGGCTGGTTGCTTTAATCATGAAACTCTTTATTTTTTTATTTTATTTATATTTTAAATATTGTACTCAAAGTTCAAACCTGTGCATAATGATGTAAATTTTGGTTGTTATATTTTTCAGCATCTGGTAATAAAGCGGCTAGTAAAACAAAACGTCCAGCATGGGACTTGAAAGGCCGCTTACAAGATATGGAAGAACAATGGAAACAAAAACAAGATGAAAGAAATGATTTCATGATTCAGGTAAGCTGTAACAAATATGTAATCCATCTTGTTTTGTTGTTATTACAATATATCTCATGGTTGAGTGGTTATGGCGTTGGACTGGTAATCATTGGATAGCCAGCTCCGTGTTGGTTTGAATCCTATCCAAAACCTTCCCCGTTGTTTCCTTGAGCAAGAACATTTATCCTACTAGCTCAGTACTGGTGGACCAGGAAGCGGACTCGAAAGTGATTTACCTAAGTTGTTAACTTGTTTCACAATCTAGCTAAAACAAATTAGTATAATTAATGGTTGAGATTGAAAGTAAGTCTATTAAGCAATAATTGTTAGGTTCTTATCCAGATTTTGTTAAACTTGGTAAAAGATATTAGTTGACTTTGGTGTAAGTTCAATTTTTATTTGGATGAGATCTCAGAAAGCATATTTTAAAAAATGGCATAGCTGCAAGTGAAAATGTCATTTTCTGAGCTCTAAAAAAATCTTATTCCAAAATTGATAAGTATTCTGTTTCTTTCATGCTCTTTTTGTGTTTTGTAAGAGATATTTTTTACACAAAAATATTACATAATGCAACATCAATTCTCTTCTAAGTTGTTGTTATTCATCTTTTAAAATGACATTATTTTCGCTACTAGTAGTTTTCACTAACCTGAATAAATTTTTCTGGTCCCCCACTTTGGGCTGGTGGGTAATTAAAGTATATAAAATTGCTACTTCAAACTCTTTTAATTCTATTATGTTTTGTTTGAACAGATGCAACAATGTAATGAAAGAATTGCATCTTTAGAAAGTCACAACAACCAGCTGTCAGGAACTGTTGCTCAGAAAGAAGAAAGTTACAGCCATGCATCTAAAGAGATTGATAATTTACAGAAAATGTTACGGTAAGAAATATAAGTGATCATTGTTAAGTATTTTCGTATGGCACTGCACCATGCCTTTTTCTGTCATCTCTGCCCCTTTTACTCCCAATATGGACAGCAAAAAATATGTTTTAAAGCTGCACCTCACAAGACACACTTAAATATATTTTTCTACTTTGACCGTATATGAATTCTGATGTAAATTGAATTCTAGGATAAACATGCATTGTTTTCATAGAAGAATTTCGTCAATTTTGATGAAATATCTTCATTTATTTCATCACGTGAGCCCTGAACCCGTTTTCAAAAACTTCTCAGGTTATTTTTTTCAACTTAAAACATGAATTATGTCCTTTAAAAACTCTCAAATTATCTAAACTCTGTTAATAATGTGCTATCCATTAAAGAAATTGAGGCCTATCAGAAACCTTTAGAACCACGATGCCAATTGTGTCAACATAACAATGTTACTTAAAGCATCATTGCAAAACATTTAATGGAAAGATTTTCTTAATTACAATACAATACCAATATACAATGCTATACGTTTATTCAGCATTAAGCCTATTCATTAGGCTTCTGGCCATGAACATACATGGACAATTACATATTTACAAAAAACAAACAAACATGCATTAATTCAAATATGTTATACATATGAAATAAATTTGATCAATGAACAAAATTTTCAATAACTACCTATAATATTTTACTATATGCTAAATATTCAGGTAGTATAAATTTATGAATGAAACTAACAAAGACAAATGAATTAGTTATATTTATGATAAAGCTTCATTATACCCCCGCTTCGAAGAAGAGGGGGGTATACTGTTTTACCCTTGTCCGTGCGTGCGTCCGTCTGTCCGTTACAAAATTTCCGTCTCAGTTTTCTCAGCAACTATAACATGCAGCAGCCTAATACTTTGCATATTGCTTCATCCCATAGTCCCATGTGGTGTAAAGCGATTTCATGCTTCTTGCTCATCTACTTCCTGTTTGTCTCATATTTTTAGATTTTTGCGGGGGTATCACTAGTGAGCATTAGCTCACAGATTTACTTGTTTTAATACCTGTATTATCATACTGTTCCAGGGATACAGAGAGTGACTTATATGAAACAAAGAAAAAGTTAGAGAGAGATACAGAAAGTTTTGAGTTTACTAAAGGTACTTTAAAACGTCAGAAAGAGGCTCTAGAAGGTGAAATATCTGGGCTACAACAAGAAGTTTCTGGTTTGAAATCATCTATCGCTCAACTAACTTCTTCACAAGCTGGTTTGAAATCAGAATTGGAAGCCACAAAGGTATGTTTAAATTATTATGGAGGTATTCACTTGTTCTTGTTTTAAGTATATTTACTTAGCCTAAAATAGAATTCTGTTTCTGGTTTTGTCTCCCTACAAAAGTATGGTCTATAGGTAATATTTTTTATATGTTTTTTTTTGTGTCAATTGCTCAATGATATAACAGGTATATTTTTCTCAGATAGTGCCCCCTCTTAAACACAAGGTTTGAATTTATAATCAATACAAGAGCTCTCACTAGATGTCATATGTTGTAAGTCAATGAATTTATTTTATTTTCAAAATCAGATTATTTAAGTTATTTTCTTATTCTCGGCTTGACCAAGTTAATTTGGACTTTTGAAAATATTGATAAAAATATGTATCAAGTGAAGTATGTTTACTCTGCACCTCTACAACATCTCATGTTGGCAAATTACAATAAACTGTAAAAAATCTGGCTAATGCTTGTAAAAATTGAAGGGGAGTTTTGTAAGCTTTAAAAAAATTTTGTTATTTTTCTCAGCTTTCATTAGACCAAGCCACTAATACAATTGCTACAAGAGATAATACTATAAACAACCTTGAAAAATCAGTTGAGGAGAAAAATGCTACCATAAATGAATTGAATAATAAATGTAGGGAGAATGAAACTACAAGAAGAAAACTACACAATACAATACAAGAATTAAAGGTGAGTGTCATACTTGTAATTATTTTGTATGGGTGAAAGTTTTATGAACTGGTCTAGAAATTCTAGATTTTGTAGACTTCTTTTCCTATGTTTATTTATTTATTGGAGTTAACGCCGTGTCAACACAATTTTAGGTCATTTTATGGCGTCCAGTGCACCTAACCTAGCTTTCCTGGATGATTGTCTATAACCAGTACTCACCTACCCTTCCACAAGGCCGTAAACTTCTCCATATTATCTAATCAATGGAGGAAAATCAACATTATTGTCAAATTTTCATTGGGATTCGAACCCGCAACCCCCTCCAGGCCTTTTTTTCCTCATATAACAGGGGCCGTTTACAGACGCCTTCCCCTCTTGAAATTTCTTTAAAATCATGCAGTTTTCCCCAAATTTGAAGTTTACCTTGGATATTTTGTTCCCCTTTCTATGAAATTGCAATAAAATTTCCCCAAATGTTCTATATATAAAAAGGCCCCAGGCCCCTTCCCCAAGCACTGAAAAAAAGCTCTGCCCTCGGGCACGAGTATCCAAATCCCGACGCGCTACCAACTGCGCTATCGACCTGGGTCTTTTCCTATGTAAAAGGTAAAGAAATCATTGAATCCAAAATTTTGAACTTTTGTCTATGTATCAATAACTCAAGGCTCAAACTAAGTACAGCAAAAACGACGAATTAAAAAAGATCAAAATTCATGGGTGAAAGTTTTCAATATTTATACTGTTTTCAGTATTTTAGGGATAAATTACTCCACATAATTTGCATGGAACTTGTCTATTTCAGTATTTTGCTAGTTGGTTTTCAGTATTTTCAAAACTTTCAATGTCCACCCTTGGATCAAATACATGGTATGCTGGAACTATTTGTCTCAAACCTTCGAGTTCAAACTTTTACTGTATTCGATAATTATATTTCACTAATTTTTATTTTCAAGGAATGACACAAAATTGTATTGTGAAACATGAAAGGAATTTCTAAATTTCAGGGTAATATTAGAGTTTTCTGTCGTGTAAGACCTTTGATAGGAGATGAGTTGTATGGTAATGATGGAGAAATACAACATATGAATTTTCCTGATGAAGATCAGAAAGTTCTTGAATTAGAAAAATTGGCTGATGTCAGTTTGAGTGAGGTAATATACATGTTTTATTATAACAAATATTGTTTGGATGTTTGAGTGCCCTGATTAGATACCTGAGCTGTTCTTGTTTGCTTTTATAAAACCTCAGTCACTTTTCTATAAGTGTTTTCAAACAAGATATTTAAGTTTATTATTTGTCCCTGGAGGAATACTTGTTCAAATAATACAGTGGCAAACCTTGTTTGAGTCAACTAACTAGCATGACACTCGGACCAAATAACTCGGAATAAATTGAATGAGGCTAATGAACATTACTTATTTCATATACATGTTGGGCGAAAACTGAACTGAGTCACCAAATCTAATATGTGGATTATGAATTCTTTGCCCAAAGATACTCATTCCATTGACATCAAATATTGTCAAAGATTGAAAGTATTTATGAACTATCTAAAGTTAAAACTGTTGAGTTACAAGACTTAGTATTTTTATTAATTTCATAATCTAATTATGTTATTATCTAAATTTTTTACACAGAGCACAATTGGTGGTAACAGAAATGGAAAAGGGAAATATGAATTTTCTTTTGATAAAGTATTCTCTCCTACATCTACCCAAGCATGTGTGTTTGAAGAAATCTCGCAACTTGTACAGGTTTGTTTATTTTTCTTCTGTAGTGTATGTTACAGCCATCATCTAGTTTGCACTTACAGAGTTTTGAAGTGTTTCTGAAAAAGTTCTAATTGCTCTCGTTGCTTTATAATTTAATATTGTTGTATATTGGTTTGTCCAAGTAAAACATTTGGTTAATAAACTTAAATTTGGTTCTCCTAATATTACTAATTTAGCAGATGGGTTGTTCATTTGTTAAGACAGCAGACCTTGAATCAGGCCATAAAAATGGTACTCAATGTTAAACCCTTCCTTGAAAATTTGATTAGGCCTTGCGATCTAAGCTTAGAGATAGTGATCGGATGGACTGACAACTGCTGTAATTGAATATTTGTAGAATAAACCATAGAAACCAATTAAACATAACCTCTTTACCTAATTATGGAAAAAATCTGTATTATTTCTGATTTCATTTCTTTGGGAAAAAATTACTCTATACTTGTTATTAATATAGAAATCACTCTATTGAGTAGGTTTCAAGTATTTACAGAACTTGCACCAACTTTCACCATGCATAATTAAATTAAATTATGATTACATGTAATTGAAAATGACCTCGATCTCTGATTAGCATGAAATAAAATAATTGATTATTATCAATTATGGTTAAAGTTATAATTTATCATTATAATATTTTCAGTCAGCATTAGATGGATATAATGTATGTATATTTGCTTATGGTCAAACTGGTAGCGGTAAGACATATACAATGGAAGGACCATCTGTTATAGATGAAGAATCTAGAGGAATGATCTCACGTGCTGTATTACAAATATTTAATAGTACTGAAGAACTTGAAGATAAAGGTTGGCAGGTTAGTATCATGAAGTGTTATATCAATGAAACAAGACTCTTAACGTCCTCTACACCTTACACAAGCATTCAAACAGATTGTCATTTTCCCATGAAAATCCTAGTATTTTCCACCCTATTTTTTCCTTGTTGTTTTTTCCCATGGTTTTTTTTTCTACAGTGCAGCAAAAACTAATGTCCTACCCTGATTAAAACTATGGTAAATGAACTTGCAGTATACATGCATGATCAATTTTTTCGCAAAACTTTGTTTATCCAAAGGCCTTTGAAGGGTACTTTTTAATTATTTTGATATTATTATAATTTATGTATATTTCAGTATGGTTTTGAAGCATCGTTTCTAGAGATATATAATGAAACAATCAGAGATTTACTAGGTAACCATGGTAACGATGTAAAACATGACATCAAGATGACTAATACTACTGGTGGAGATGTTACTGTTACTAATTTAACTACTGTACCTGTCTCTGCTGAACATCAGGTTTGTTTAGTTTATATTGATTTATTTTAGCTTGATTGAGAAACTAGTTCTTACAACTTAGATTAATCACTTTCCAGTCCACTTCCTGTTATGTTTAGAACCCCGCGGCTAGCTCAGTCATTAGCATACAAGTCTACTGATTGAGGGGTCATAGGTTCAATTCCCAGGTGGGGCATACTTTTATTGAGTTTGGTCATGAAATAATTTTCTACGGCCATTCTTCCTCCTATCATTGATTCTAAATCATGTACAGTAGTAGTTAGTCAATGACGGAAGTATGGGCCTAGTAATTGGTTAACAGCTGAATCCAGAGATTTAGCCTTTCCAGGAACAGTGAGTAGGTGGACTGACCGCCGTGATATAACCTATACAATGTGTTGCTACGTTGTTAAATCCAACAAAACAAACAAACAAGCAAACTGTTATGGTTAGTCTTTAACAGCTGGATCAAGTATGGCTGCTGTCAAGTCTCTGGCTAAAGAATTTGGTTAGTACTGGTTGAAAGCTCTGATATAAAGAACATAGTTCATTCCTTCTTAAGGGAAAGTAAGTAGGTTGACTTACTGATGTGATATGACTAAAATTGTGGTAAAGGGTGTTATAATGCAAGATTAGCTAAATATTTTTGCTAAGTTTCTTACATGAAAGCACCAGTCCAAATTACTGGAACTTGTCTTGTTTACACTTGGGCTAAATCATGAAGTAACTCTATCATGTGTAATGTGATATTTTTATTAGCCCAAATCAATCTTCACTAGGTATTGCTTTAAGCTTGAATGTCAAGGCTGTTTCTACTGTTAGGAAACACTAAATCATAACTCACTGACTTTATGCTTGTGTGAAAGAATTCCAGAATGGTCAAGTTCAGGATTTTTGGGGATCATAGAAAAGGTACTTTTTTTTAAGAATTGCTTGAAAAAAAACAAGCATTAGGATATTCAAGTTATGAGAAAATTGAACTTTTTACTCATGTATGTGCTGTCTTATTTTACAGATAACAGATTTATTAAGGACTGCATCAAAAAACAGAGCAGTAGGTGAAACACAATGTAATGAAAGATCTTCTAGAAGTCACAGTGTGTTTAGGTTAAAAATAACTGGTGTTAATGAAATAACAGGAGAACAATGCAAAGGTCTGTAAACTGCTAGTCATTTATCTGATAGTTTTCAGTTCATTTTTATATCAATTTCCCTTTGATACAGTAGCTGGCTGTAAGAATGGTCAAACTTCTATTTTAAAGTACAAAGTAGGTTGTGTTCGACAAAAATTGCTTTGGGCAAAGATTTTTTGAGTAAAAATGGTCGCTTTATGCAAATGGTCGCTAAGGAGACGTGGTCACTTGAGCAAGATTTAGTGAAAAAAGTTTTATCCAAAGTTCATAAGTTATCAAAAAAACCAAAACAACAGATTTTAAAAGAAATTATAATTTACACGTTTTTTTTTTAAATACCAACTAGCACTTTACATTTTGTACTGTTTGAGAGTCATTCATTCTTGATACTCCTGAGACATGTCCAACTCACAGAGGTGTTATTCTCTATTATAGGTACATTAAATCTGGTTGATTTGGCTGGAAGTGAGAGATTGAAGGAATCTGGTGCTACTGGTCAAAGATTAAAGGAAACACAAAGTATAAATAAAAGTTTATCTAACTTAGGAAATGTTATAATGGCTCTAGGAAATAAGGTAAGATTGTAGGTTGTGTCTAGTAGTGTTAGGATTAATATTTTATATTGAAATATTTAAATTTTTGTTTATATTTTTTAGCAATAGTAAGTACCAGTCATGTATGTATCTTGTCAGTGCGGCAGGAAAATCCCTTTTGTTAGCCGGATTTTTCAAAAAAAATTCAGCTAATAGTTTGGCGAAACACTGGCAGGTGGTTGGTTGGGCTTCAATTATGTTAAAGTTTTCAATTTAGCATATATTTCAGCCATTTATTGTCAGATCTTAATGAAATTTCATACAATGATAACATACCATGTGATGAACAGAATTAGAAAGTAACTACAACTCTACCTGGCTTTACTGTTGATTATTTCCTTTTGTAATTTTTGCATTAAAGTTTATAAATCTGGCTTTAATGTGGTTTCCACATGATATTTCTTGTTTTTGTTCTTAATTTTATTTATTGGGTCAAGGATGATCTCCGTTGGTTCTGACTATTATGGTGGTCATACAATGTCTTACCCAACAGAGCGCTTGTTTATTTCTTACTACACATTTATTTATGAGTATATTTGAAAATGTCATCTTGAATTGTGTGTACTTTAGTCATTCATAAAAAGGGTGATAATAGACTGCATTCGGAATTAGAAAATTTGGGTGTTTCTCTGGGAAACAAGCAAACTTTCACCGTTACAATGAAAATATGTGTACTCAGAAAAACAGGAATAAATCCGTTTTGTGCCTTTCAGCAATAGTGTGCAACAAACTTTAATTGATGAAAAACAGTTAATTCCATTAATTAAAGTTCGGCATAAAGTCTATTTGATTTTTTTGGTATATTTTCCTTCAACTTGTCATTATATTGTTTATTACAGGAAAGTCATGTACCATATAGGAACAGTAAGCTGACGTATTTACTACAGAATTCACTCGGTGGTAACAGTAAAACATTGATGTTTGTTAATGTTTCACCAAGAGAGGAAAACTTCTCTGAGACTCTTAACTCTCTAAGATTTGCTACTAAGGTATGTTTTTTTATTGTCATTAAATTTTAGACAATCAGTTTCAATTTAGGTCTGAATAATTTCTCTAAGTGAGATTAGTCTCAAAATGTGATTGATCTCAAGTGAAATTCTCTTAATTTTGGTGTAAACCATTCCTCAATCTTATCTCAGGCAAAAGAGCATTTTTAATGTAACATATTTCTAGTCAATGATTAAATATCTCAATTTGAGATTTAAATTACTTCCCTTATTAAGTTTGCCAATTTGACAGGCTAAAATATGCTTCTTGTTTTGAAGTACTTATGTCTTTTATGATAGTTGACCCATGAAATGATTCATATACTACATGGGTCTAGAGTTCTTTTTTTCTATATAAAAGCTTCTGAAATCATAAAAATATTTTTTTTTGAAGATTTAAAAATTTTACCTATCATTCAAATAGTTATTTTGTTTAGTAATACATCATCATATAGATTTATATGTTTTTAATTTATTCTTAATCGTATATTTCAGGTGAACCAGTGTAATATAGGTACAGCCACAAAGAAAATTAAATAAAAACATGAATGTTAAAGAATCTAACCCTCAAGAAGTCAGTCCACAGTATGATCTCTGAAAATTGTCTAGATTGCCATAGAGATATCATCAACTGAATAAACTGTTTGAGAAATAGGATTAGTGAAGAAACTATGAGACAGGGAAAGTGAGAGAATCTTACATAAATGTTAGTGGTCAATCTTAGCTGATTTCAGTATATTTTATCCGCGAATAAACATCAGGGCAAAGATTTTTTTATTTGATGCAGTATAATCAATTTTGCAATAATATTAGCATTGAAATATGAATGGTCATCTGACATTGTGTTTCAATCGATATTCACAATAGTGAATACAAAGTAACAAGAAGTTGTTGACCTTTACAGTTGATTTCAGTGTTTAGTGTTCTAATAAACTCAACAGTGGTTGAACAAGTATCTAAACTTCTTTGTCAACAGCAATAAAACAGTATAAAATGTTGAAAACATGTTGATGTATGACAGTGTACTTCATGCTGGGACACTCTTGACATTACAAGCAGGATTACTTCAGATAAACATGAATGAAAAAGGTTCAGGACTGATTGTGGAATAGAAGATATTTTGGGATAGAGAGGTTTTTTTCCTATGTAAAAGTTGCTGAAATAAAGGAACTTTAGAATTTTGCAATTTTTGTACTTTTAAAAATGCTTGTAGTATTAAAATTTGTGTCAGCTTTTACAATTATTTTTAATTGTTCATAAGTGTGCATTTATCATGGAGAAATGCATTTTTTTGTGTGAGAAATGTGGAAAAAACAATATTTATATGTCTTTAATATTTTAAATAGGTTTTCAAATTGATATTTTTAATATATTTTAACTGCAGTAGTAGCATTGATTTTTATTTTGTGTACATATTATTCTGAATTAAGATGAAATTCTGTCACTGATTAGTGATGTGGGATTCATTGTGCAATACACAGATTGCTTTTATTATCATTTAGCTTGAATTCCTGCTCATGCCAATCATAGTTAATAGAAGTTTTGATTACCAAAATTTTTCACTTAACATGACATTTTCGAAATACATTTTGTGATCAAATACTAATACTCTAAAAAGTTTGTCTGGCCACTGTGTAGTATTGAAGAGGTCTACCTGAAGAGTAGGGAGTTAAGAAAAATAACTGGGCCACAGCAAGTTGATCATGTGTTCTACGGATTTTTACAGGAAAAAAGGGCAAGCGAATGAAGAAAAAAATAAAAATAATATTAATTCAGTTGCTTTATATAGCGGTTTGACCAAATTTTTATGAGTGAGTGAGGAAATAAAATTTTTTTCAGTAAAAACCATCAAAATTAAGGTGCGAGCGAATCCATAGAAGATATGATCAATTTGTTGTGGCCTTGTATTTACTTTATCTTTTACATGTGTTCTAGATAACAATGGAAACTGGGAAACTTAGAATCTCAAAATTTTGATCTGTTTTCTTCAAGTTTCTTGATTATGAAATAAAATTACTAAACAACAAGCTTTTAAGTGTCATATTGCTGTGGATGAAATACCATGTGCTCTATTATAGAATTTCTGGTAGGTGCTATGATCTATCAGTCAATATACTATTTGTATAAACAGTTTAGCTAATTGTCATAGCTTGTAGTTTTTAATATTTATCCACTTTTAGTAAAAAAGTTATTATGTTTTTGTCTACTTAAGGCTAACTTGTAATTTGCTTATTTTATTATTGTGATGACCACTGAGAGCTTAATTATTAAAGGCATTGAAATGGCAAGTTTTGTGTACATAGATGAGTGATTGTTGTGTGTAATTGAGGTATGGTGGAATAAACTTATTGTAAATAGTTGAAAGAATAACTGGTATGATAAGTTGTGAGTGTTATGTATGTCAAAGGATTGACAGAAAACTGTCCTTGCTCAATTTTCATTATCATTAAATGACCTAAGGATTGGCAGAAAATTGTCTATACTTACTTTTTCAATTCATTCTTATAATATTAAATGGCCCTTAGATATGCTTGGTTTTAAAAAAATACATCCATCTGTCGTGTATTTTCAACATATTCTATTTATGAAACTCATAAATAAACTCGTAACTGAAGTGCAGTAACATCAGGAAGATTTTCCTCGTGAATTGTGACAATTGGAGTTACAACAGTTTTCTGTTACGTCTTTTTGTTTGTAGATTTGTGTGAGATGGGGGGTGTATGTGTGTAGGATGAATGTTCAAAGATTTAATTTTTTATCATATTAAGAAGATAACAATCATTATAGTGTTGTAGAAATGTTTGTAATGTTAAGTTCACCGTATGAATCTAGGGTCAAGTCAACCCTATGTAGGGACATGTTAGCATGAATTTTGAATTTTCCTGTTGTGAGGTAATCTTTTAATTTTGTTGATAAATTTAACATGAATTTTCATATTGTAAGTACATCTTTTGATTTAGTTTATGAATTTAAATAAATGTTTTAAGTAAATTCTTAAATTTATTCTTGTAATAACTATTGTTGTTTTTTGAACTGAGTGAAGAATTATTATTTTTGCATGCTTTTTAAATTAAAAAAAAAATATTTTGTGAAAATGGCCAATGTTGAAATTCATTTCAGTCTGTGAAATAAGATGTTGCCTTGGTTTCCAAGGCAACCATTTAAGCTTGAAAAAATATCAGAGAAAATGTATCCAAGATCAATCTTTTTGATACATTAACACCAGTGTGCCTTAATTGATTTTCAGGGATTGTTGCTTACTGCTGAATATTGATGTTGTTAAAAAAATTATTATCAAAGAAGTAATGTCTTCAGTATACGTGATTGGTTTAGTAGCAAAATCATTATTCATTGCTCGTGTGTAACTACCATTCCATACATAGGAACAGGCTTGTAATCTATTATTCATTATAGAGAACTGAGATTGCACTATTTTTATCATCCTATCTTGACAAGTTACTTCTGAAAACTCCTTCATAAGGCAGCATTTGTACAGTCCAATATATCTTATATCATAATTATATGATTTTTTATATATTATTTTTATCTTAAAACTTATGTAAATACTATGCATATTGTTTTCTTATCTATGTCATTATGTCATTTACTGGGGTCTTTGTATTATGTCAGCTTTTTGGTAGGGATGGGAGGAGGCTTTTATGTTCAGTTGTATATGAATCTCAGACTTCGAACAGTCACTTGTACCTTGTTAAACTTTGGTCAACCTGTGTTCATTTTGAAGGAAACTGTCTTAATTTTTTTCTAAGGTCCTGTTTTACTAAACATCGAAATAAAGTCTGATAAAAATAGACTCGAGACAAGTTGTTAACAATACAATACAATACGTTTATTCAGCATTAAGCCTATTCATTAGGCTTCTGGCCATGAACATACATGTATAGACCAATACATATTTACAAAGAAATAAACAGTCTGTGTCTAGCATAGCTTTACAAACTTGTTGTGCTTTTCATAATAATTCTTACGAAAAAAATCTTTGTGAGTCAGTTTCATATAAGTGAGCACTTCAAAGTCAGACAGATAATAAGCATAACTATGAATAGATATTCAAAAGGTTAACACAATTCTACACAATTTGTATAATATTTAGAATTGATAAGCTAAAAAATCATTAATGTTTCTTGCTTTTGACTTTCGAAGATTTTTTTTGTAAGAATTTTTGTGAAAAGCACCCCTGGGCGATAGCAATAAGTAGAATTACTATGGATTTATAAAAACCTTTTTTTGTTATCTTGAATTGTGTAATATTAATAAGACTATATCTGGAATTCAAATGTTTCGTTTTTTCCCTGCAGTACATACAAACTTTCATGGTTATAATTAATGAAATTATGCATACAAAGAAAAAAAGGATTTAATCCGTGTTTCAGACTTAGTGGCAATATTGTGAAACAAACTTTGTACTGTCTGCGCATGGATGGAAAAACCCATAAATTGAAAGTTCCAAATTGTGTCTATTCTGTATTGTATTCTTGTTTCTTTTCTTACGATCTTCTCTCTTAGCTTTTCTTTCTTATTTCTGTCATTTGTACTTGTCAAATAAATAAATAAAATTTTGTCAGTAAAAAAATATAATATTAAAATGTATTTATCTATGTTTAGTATTTGTTATATTATTTTCATTGGTCACAAGTGTCTGCTGGCTTTTAGTCTAAGTTGCCAACATGAAATTTGACTTTCAAGTCAATTTTTTATTGGAGTTAACGCCGTGTCAACACAATTTAGGTCATTTTACGGCATCCAGCGCACCTAACCTAGCTTTCCTGGACAATTGTCTATAACCAGTACTTACCTACCATTCCACAAGGCCGGAAACTTCTCCATATTATCTAATCAATGGAGGAAAATCCACATTATTGTCAAATTTTCATTGGAGGGTATAACCTCCACGAGTGGGATTCGAACCCACACCCCCTCGGGCACGAGATTCAAAATCCCGGCGCGCTATCGAACCGGGTTGACTTTTAAGTAAAACATTTGAGGAACAGTAACAGAAAACAACCCAGATCTACCACAATGCCAAAAAGGAAGATTTTTTTCAGTTATATAAAGCTGTAACTGACAGATTATGAGATATAAATTTAAAATGTTCGAATACATTTTTGTTCTGACTGACAAAGACCATAATATTACATTTTATTGTAAAAAACTTAGTAAAAACGTCTAATCATACATCTTCAGATGTAGCTTTATACATCGAGGGCTTGACGGAAAACTGTTGTAACTAACATTTTTTTCAAAATTGAATTTTTGATAAATTTGGCTTTAGAAATGACAAATACAAGTTCCTACCAAATTTTATCAAAATATTCCATTTATGAAGTACATACTTAGTTCCGTGTTCAGAATTTCAGTAGAAAACTGAAAAAGCTTGAAAATTCACAATAATTAGTGTTTTTTTAGCACAGTGTAATTACATAAGACATGTTATTTCTTACCCACATATCAAAAAATAGTTACAGAATAACATGAGAGAAAGAGTGTCAACAGTTTCTTTGCTTCTGAAAATTTTTTAAAATATGAGTTACTACAGTTTTCCATCAAGCCCTTGACATGCTTACCTTGATTCTTATCAGCTGTGTATGTTCGTTACTCCCTATGGAGGCATTATTAATGTGAAAGTTAGCAATTATAGAATTGATCTACTAAAACAAACTTTCCAGGCCATTTCGCCCTGGTGGCAGCCAGATTGTTCAGAACTTAAGTAGAAAAAAGGCTTATTATGTGACAATTGCCGTCTTCATAAAATATTAGAAAATCGGTCGTATGAAACACTATAGATGATCATTTGGTATCACATCGGAGTCCATAGTGTCAAGTTTGGGTAGTACTACATACCCAGTTTATGTATCATCTATAACAACCCTGATTAAGATTGTGCAATGATTAGGTTGATTTATTAGAAATACAAGTACAGGTCGTCCACGTAAACATTGCGTATGTAAACATTGCCACTTTCATTACACATCAATATTTAGGGATGACTTATTTTTTACAATTTTATAGTATTGTTAGTTTACGCTTATTTAAAGAAATATATGATATAAAATTTACAATGTGCTTATACTTTATTTAAATGTATGTTAAATATCGAAGTGGAACGTTTAAATCAGTGAAATGCTGTTCATGCATCAGCTTATCCACCTATTTAGTGGGCAAGTGCATTGCGTAAAGTACAAAAACATGCATGACCTAGAATACAACCTGTATGTAAATTTTCTTCTGTGTTATGGAATTTTGACTCCCAAAAAGGGTAAGGAAAACTATCATTGAGACTGTACACTTTTGTATCAAAACTATCATGGATAGGAGTTTATGTTTCCATTGTAGAACTACATTGATCATAGAAACAGCAATTATCATACATGTACAAAGTAGTGTTGTTTATGACATGTTGTGGTAAGTGCCTTTATGACCCAGATACTTACTAGAAATGCCAACATGAATGAGAACAACTTGTGGTTTACACTTCACTTTGTAAAAGTGGTTATGCAAGGTACCTCCAGCAAGTTAATTGTTTCAACAGGTGATCAACTTACATGTCATTCGGAACAACATCAGCGATCATCTACGAAGATATACCTCGGAAATCAGACGTAGTAGGAATACAATCAGGTTATAAGGTCCGACAATTTACTCCCTGGCAAGTAGTTCTGTTATTGTTAATACGTAGATGTTTAAAGTAAATATTATCTAACAACTTGCCTGATATTCTGCTTATTTGCAACAAAACAACATCCTAATGTCTTAATCATAGCAAATGGGCATGAATTGTCTACATATACATTAAAACGTGACCACCTGTTGTTTTCATGTACAACACTTATAAATAATATTATTACCTAATGCTCTATATAAATGTCAATTTGCTATTTTTAACTGTTTTTCAACTATTCTGAGTGAAACCGGATTAAACCTGTTATGTTTTACTGCGCAATGCCACTGCGCATGAAACAGTTTTGACTGTTGCCCTCGCGTGCGAACTGTTTCCCTCACGTGCGAACTGTTTCATAGAGTGCAGTGCCAAGGGAAGTAACCGCATTAAAAAAACTCCAAGTGTCCAATGAGCGAGATCATTGCAAGCGTCTTTAGAGTTACCAAACGAAAAGTAGAAAATAGTTAATTCTGTTGAAAATATCTACGATATGTCGTGGTTTGAAGACATTGATGAGAGGGATCTCGAACTTTTGCTGAGAATCGGAGCTCGCTAAGCACACGTAATGTCATCCGCTTCTGAAACTATCTTTATTGCCATGTTATATCTGTACTTGGCTACTTGCATTAGGTAATAAAACACTTATTGCATGGGTGTTTGGGGAACAGTCAAAACTATTATCCCTCGGTATCATGGACAACATTAAGAACTGTTGCCCTCGGCCTAACGGCCTCGGGCAACAGTTCTTAAGTTGTCCCTGATACCTCGGGAAAATAGTTTTGACTGTTCCCCAAACACCCATGAAATAAGTGTATATTGTTACACGCTTTATCAAAACATTTCACCAGTACGATGTCTCACACATCATATTTCTGTGTTGTTCAGACTATATTACCACAGTTACCAAATTCCAATTAATTCTCGTTTTCTACAGAATCTAAGTTAGATCTATTTTTTCACCTTATGATATCTGAGGTTTATCTGCATAGAAGATCGCCCAGGTAGTTCCTAATGCTTAAATGTATATGTATAGTATCTTAGGTCTTAGATCAGGACAAAGTTGGCTGCCTTCAAAAACTGTGAAAGTATAAGTAAATATTGAATGTCTGATGAAAAGTTTTCTAACTTCATTCATGGTAGAAAATAAAATAAAAAACTCCAGCACACAAAGTACAACATTTTTTTTATTTAATTAAGAATTGTTGTTCTATCATATACAATCAATTAACCTACATGATAACAGCATATATAAAACAGTTTTAAATAAAATCCTCATGGATTAATATACATTTTTGTATTTTATGATCATATTATAATTTTGAACAAAATATAGTAAAAAACAAGTAAATCTGTGAGCTAATGCTCACTAGTGATACCCCCGCCAAAATCTAAAAATATGCGACAAACAGGAAGTAGATGAGCAAGGAGCATGAAATCGCTTTACACCACATGGGACTATGGGATGAAGCAATATGCAAAATATTAGGCTGCTGCATGTTATAGTTGCAGAGAAAACTGCGACGGAAATTTTGTAACGGACGGACGCATGGACGCACGCACGGACAAGGGTAAAACAGTATACCCCCCTCTTCTTCGAAGCGGGGGTATAAAAACATGAATACAAATATAACAAACTTATAACAGAACATAATCTTTTTTTTCCAACTGTCAAAACATGAATGATTTCATGGCCACTCTGTATGTTAAAAAGTTTGTCATCTAACAATAGTGATATTCCGACAGCATGTTTAAGGATAAGGTTGAACAACTAACTCAGCCGTTTAATGTCTGTCAAAATTGCCTTTGTATTTACATAAGAGAACATATTCTGTCACCGTGAAATTATTCAAACTTTTCCAGTTCAGTCAACAATGGAATATACACTGCCCTCCAAAAGTTATTTCACACATACACAATTAATATTGTACTAAATAGAATTTCAACAAGTTGTAAAAGCTGTTTATTGTTGAATGATTTTCAGTTTTGCTTTTCTAATCAGTCCATTTGTCTTTTGGTTATGAAATAACAAAAATATCTCAAATTTGTATTGGTTCATTGAGATACATGGACCATAGTTTCAGAGGCTGACAGATAATTTTAGCTGCAACTCAAAAAATAAAATGTACCTATAGAAATTTCATTCCCATTGCATGAATAATGAATGAAATAAACAATAATATAATAAATCTTTAAATTTGAACTTAGAAATAGCAGTAATTTAATTAATAGTACTGTGAAGACACTTTTGGAGGGCAGTGTACATTGAATTAACATTCAAGGTTGAATTTCTCAAATGTAATCCATATAAGGCCCTTTAATGTCAACGTTATGACATTGCATGCATACAAGTCTTCAGTGACCAGTGGTCATGTACATATGACGAAATCCTCCTTACCATAAATAGTTAAACAAATAAAATACATGTATTGCATATCACATAGAAGGTTTTTGATTAAAATCTTTGTCAACCCAACCTTTATGTAACCCAGTAAAAACCCGTGGTCTTAACAGAAATTTGAACCTACAACCTCTCGAGTCATACCAGGGAATTAGATACGTCTCTGGTCATACACTGTAAGCGGATACCTGGTACTCTACCACATTGCCATAAAAGCTAGCTTGAAGGCAAGGGAGTACAAGTGCCGTATCATATGCTGCTACAATTATTAAGGTAGGAACACAAGAATTCAAGGAAATTACTATTCTCGTACCCAGAGGTTATCAAGACTCTTGATCTAATATTGTGCTAGTAATGAGAATCTTGATAGCCTCTGTGTACAAGAATGCAGTCAAACATAATTCAAACAGTTTCTACCTAAACATAATATAAACTTTAATTTCCAAAACCAACAAGAGTAACCTAGCGGGCAAAAATCATTTATTGTATTTTGTAAAGTACCTGTAATTGCATATGGTATGTGCAATGTGTAAACAAACTGTAAACAAAAACCATACAGGAACAAAACAATATACATGTATATAGGTATAATATGCAACAAAAAGTATTTGTACAATAAGACATTTATAAAGGTTTTTTTTTAAATAAGACCACAGAATGTGATGAATACCCCCCAACTGGTCTTTGTCAAGAAGTTTGAATCAAATCCATACAATAGGTGCTGAGAAATTGAGCAGACAAGTCGAAGGTTGCCTGCAAGACTGTAGTAAGTGCATTGTGCAAAAGAACAAGTTACTACAGTCTTGGGGACATACCTCAAAGTCAAAGCTACAGACTGACCGACCAACAACAAGCTGACTCCTACATACCCCCAAACATAGTATTGGGGGAATATAATAACTTAATACATTATACATGTATATAAAATGTTAAATAATGTAATGATGAAATTTATGACATAAAACATGGCACTACATTGTAAGTATAAACAATTAATATAAATAAATATCACAGTCACATGTATATTCACAGTACATAGGACAGATAATTCTAACATAGGCACGTGCGTTTTCACTCTTTATTTAATGTGACGTCATCTATGCTTTATTATTCAACAAAATATAGCTCGTGACGGCTGTTGAAATTTTACTCCCCAAGTTAAATGCGCAAAGCCGAAAATGCAAACGAGTTAATAAGGGTTGACTTTTACAATTTGGTTTCTATTCTATAATTAAGATTTTAATATTTTTTGTTCGGAATAAGAAACACCTATCTGTGAGAATTGTGTAAATAAATGCTATTTTCGGCCTTTGCACTGGGGTGGATTTCAACAGCATGACGTTTCTGACAGTTAAAAATAGTTCCATAAATATATCTTTTCTACGGATGTATTTTACAATGTTAGAATCGAAATAACTTACAGTTGTCTATATTTTGTTGTCTAATAAAATATAGGCACTCGTTTGATGCGCTTATTAAATCACTCGTGCTAAAGCACTCGTGATTTAATCATACGCGCATCACAACTCGTGCCTATATTTTATTAGACAACAAAATATAGACAACTGTAAGTTATTTCTTAAATAAAACAGAAACACTGGGGATCTCAAACTTTAAGATGGAATCAATGCTCCAAACTCTGATTCCACTACAATTTAAAAATGGACGTCCATTTACATGCTAGAATTTCATTGAAGACCCACTGTAGAGTTTTCAACTAAGTTAAACTTATTTTTCATTACTTTAAGAAGAAAAAGAAGCAGACTTGCAAGTGGTAATATATAAATTTTCTACATGACTTCAAAATTGAGCTAAAATAAATTATACATAAAACATATCACAAAAATACTTGATACAGAATAACATCCTAATATAAGTACAATATAAGTACAATTTAAGCATGCTACATTGATTCCGAATTTTATTCTATGATCTGGATTTTTAAATACATGTACTTGATTAATCTATTCTGTCATGCCCAAACTTAACAAAAAACTAAAATAAAAAATTAAACAATTTAGACCTATGGAATGGCTAAATATGTATTCAACTTTACCTAGTTTAAATGAATTTTGATCTTATAGCCTATAGTGAATATCTATTGATAATAATACTAAGGCAGGAGAGATCATGCACACAATAAAGTACCTTAATCAGTTATTTCTCCTTGTTTACACTTCAAATAGGTAGGTCCAATTAGTTGGATTACTTGGATTTTACCCTTACTTTCAATGACATTTTGCCAAAATTAATCTTAAACAACTTTTTTGTGAATTTTTTAATTTGTTTGAAAATCGAGCTAAAAATTATTAGGGTTAAGAACTATCTAAATATCATCACTTCTGTTAATATCTTAATTCACAAGAAAGATATTAGATGAAATATTTTGTTATCCTTACATAGGACTTCAAAGATAAAACCGAGGATTCCAACTGTAAGGACCTACTTACCAATTGGATTGCTTCTGATTTTATCAAGGAAAGATAACTAACTGAAGCATCTAATTGCCAAAATATTCTATCATACATACAAATGTACATAACCAGAAGATAATTTGGCTATACTCATACTTTTAGAGAAGATTCTAAATTTCTCAAGCAGATAAGAAACAGGGAAAGCCTTGTATTTTGTAGAGAATTTTAATGAAAACAAATACATGATATAAATTTCTGCTATTATAAGAGAATCAAGAGCATAAAATAAAATCCAGAATCAAAATTTCGAGGGATGAACGAAACACTATTTTAACTCCATTTGAAAATAAAGGGAATTACAATAGAGTTTTGATCAGTCCTCAAAATAATGTGTTTATACTAATCAGCAGTATGCATGTAACTACATGTTCTATAAAATAAATACTATATACAATTTAACATAGATCATGGCTTGAACAATATGATTGACTAATAAATGTATAATGAGATGATATAAATTTAAAACAGATTGGCATCCACTGGAAAGGTTTAATCAAATGACTAAATAATTATATATAAACGATTTCAATGGAATGTAGGTGAAAAAATATGGTTCTTGCACAAGTACAAAAAATAGCATCTAGTTTTAGATACAAAACAATACGTAGGGTCAATTTTTAAACACAAATGAGCCAGAATGATATACATGCAATATACATGTAAATACAATCAAATTTCAGCCAAATAAGCATGTGTCACAAAAAATTAAAATCAAATAAAAAATTTAAAAACATGTCAAACCAAAGTCAGTTTTTGTCATGATACTAAATCCTGTTTTAACATCAGATCAATGTTCCACAAATTCTCAATAAATCTTAAAATTAATAGAAAACCAACAAAAGAATGAACAAAAATCTTATCTTACGAACACTAACAAAGTCAATGTGTTAACAATTTTAAGGCAATACTAACTGACCTGAGTGTCTTGGCCAGAAAAAAAGTTATAGTCAGATAAGATAAGATAAGATAAGATAAGATAAGATAAGATAATCTTTATTTAGAGTCGGTTTTAGTCAACATTAGATCTGTATATTTCCTAAGTCAATAAATACAACAAACTGATTGATGACACAAACAGGTTCATTACCTCAATTGCTGGTCCCTATAGTAGTAAAGTACAACATTTTTTGTTCCGTCTGCCAAAAAAATGATAAAATGTCAATAATACAGTATACAACTATTCTGCATAGTGCTTTACAATCCACTCAACACCAAATAACCTGAAACCTGTGATTACACAACACCAAACTTTGTGCCTAAAACCTGAACCTCTACCACGTGTGTAAAATTGTCCTAATAACATAAAATAAATCAACAATGACATAATAACCAATTCTAGGGTTATATCACACTGATCCATAGTTTCAAAGATGTGTAAGGATGAAGATTTTTCTCCGTCTGCTTTTTTTGGTCATTTCCATCAACTTTTAACATCTGATTTCTGATTGGCTATTATTATTAATCAATCAACTGCTTTTCTGGCCATATACTCATCTCTTTATAATAGATATCTGATTGGTTTACATTAGCCAATCATTTTACAGCTTCCATTATATGGATATATGATGCATTCTGATTGGCTGAGACCAATGATGTCATTCCTTTATTACTGTATTTGGTTGGCGAAATCTAACACCACTGACAAATAAACCAATTTTAAGTTAATTTTTTAAAGACTATTATTTTCTTGGAATCATTTGTTGAGATTGCCTTCTTCATATAACTTGTAGACAAGCTGAAATGTATAGATTTAAAAGATGTATAAATCATTAAAGAAAAGCAAATCAATAGTATGTATAAAAAGATACATGAATTATCAAAGAAAGCAATTAATTGTATGTACATGTATAACATGAACACAAAAAAATAATATAGAACACATTAGTCAATTTTGATGTAAGAGCAGTTTTTAAATTCACATATTGAGCTCAGCAAACATATTTTCAAGGGTACACAGCCACAAGTAAATCATACTTAAAAGTTCATTCTCTTGTACAGCAATTACATTAATACTGCCAAAGTAAACCACAAAAGATTTGGCTGTATTTTGAATCCAACTGGCTCTGTTTGGTTTATAAGATCCAATGCAAACTGATGCAATTACTAATTGTTAACACTGTCCGGTATCCTGATAGGGATAATATTCCAATTCGAATGTAACTCTATAAAAATTCAAGGTCTGAGCGAGGATCAAACCTAAAACCTTCCAAGCCTAAAGCTTACACTCTAAGTCACAATAAAACAACAATGTATTTTCAAAGCAAGGGAGAACAAGAGCCATAGTATACCTCTACTACACTAAAACAAAACATTATACCTCATTTACATAATACACCCTTCTATATTATAAATAACATCATCCTGTCCATAAATCACATACTGACTGCTGCGATTCGGGCCACGTACCTTCCTCAGTCTGACCAACCAGTCAGTAAACTTACTAATTGACCTCAAGGCCATGTTTTATTTGTTAAATATTATAAAAAGATACTTACACTTTTAAATTTCACTTTAAGATTATCAACAAATTGATCGGGTGTTTTACCAACAGGTACCAAAGATTCTAGGGGTTTACCAGGTCGTTCTCTAGAATAACTGTCTTCTAAACCAACAGGTATATAATCTGTATTTACTTCAACCTTTAATTGTGGACAAAAATAATTATTATAGTCATACTGGCAATTATTGACAATCTATTTATATCATACTGTTTTTTCATAGCTTGATTGTGAAACAAGTTCTTATAATGTAGATGAATTACTCTTGAGTTTGATTCCTGGTGCCCGCTTACTTAGGTAATAAGATATCTTTACAATTCAGATTTATTTCTCTCATGTATACTTCCTGGTGCCCCTGTACTAAGGTAGCAGGATACAGAACCTTCCTTAAGAAGACGAAAAGGTAGTTGTTATAGGTGTGATTTGAACCAACTCAGAATGGGTTATCCAATGACTACCAGTTCAATGTCACAACCATTTAGCCATGCCTACTCCCATGTATGAGGAACTTCTATCACATATTACTCCCTGCACCCAAGAAATTTCTCTTTAGTCTTTAATGATGCTTTTCATTGCTATAACAAATTTTCATTTTTATAGAAGCAATCCATCAAACACTCACTATACCTAGCTGGGCTCAGATTTCTAGACTCAAGCTTTTACAGAGAGCAAACCATTACCAGCAGTCAACAACTGCCCTACTTGATAATATAGAGGTAGGAGAGATAAATGTATCAATATCAATCTTCATTGTGCTTAATTTTCCTTTATTTTACCCAAAGCACTTTTAAAATAATAGTAATAAAAGTTACCCAAAACAGTTTTAGAATAACAGTATAAAAATGTTACCAGTTTATTATGTGAGATGTCAGACACTAGTTCATCATCTCTTCTTGCATCTGCTACTCTTACAAATATAGATGATCCTTCTAATAAATGTATCTGTAATATAATCAATTAAACAGCATGGTTCATCTGTCATAAATAAAGAAACAAGCACCAATTATGACTGAAATCAACTCCCAGCTATCATTATAAAATGAACTGACAGAGATTAAAGCTATCCTAAACATTAACTATCTAAAAACTGAACCTGTCCCAAGATCCACTAGTTGATTTTTTGCAAATATACTCTAAAAATTTAATAAAATTACTAAACATTTTATTTTGATTTGCCCAAAGTCATTCCAAACCCTTGTATTCAGTATACACCTTTTTCATAAATATTAGCAATTTTGAGAAAAAATCAACTGTTGTTATCACTTTTGTATCATTAAAGGATGAGTAGGTCATTGTCCTAGAGAAGATAAAAAAGCAGCAACCACTGTCAATATTTCTGCCATTTTTAATACTTCTCTTACCCAAATAAATATTTTGCTCAACAGAGCATATGAAACACTATTATAGATGGCCTTAACCGCTCAATCCCGCATTTTTATGTGTCTAGACCCCCCTTCCAAAATGGCTGCCACAGCCTTGAAAATGGTGTTTTTTAACTGGAATAAGTGAATTTCACTTAAGGATAGTTGTCCCCATAAAATGAGCTTTTTTTCGCGCGCCTCCCTCACAAAGATGTCTCAGGGGGGTTCCGAAGGGGGGATGTGCCCCCTTTGTTGCTGGGGTTTGAAGTGGGCGCAGCGCCCCTCATCGCCAGAAAAAAATTGGGGTCATTGAGTGCAGAGAAATGGCGCCAAATGCTGATAAGAAAACATGTTTTCAGTATCTGAAAAGACCTGGCACTTTAGACCTCAATTTTGGAAAATATTACTGTTTGAAGTGCAAATGTGGGGTGGAAAAAGAGCGAAAATTGCATTTTTTGCCATTTTTGCTCCACCCCAGCGTTGCCATGGTAAAGGGGATCGGGGCTCAACTTGGTTTTTCTGAAAGACATTCACCCAGGTAATAACTTGGCCAAGTTGCATATCTGTATGATAATTAGTAATGAAATTAGAGCATCTTGAAATAGCCCTTGCGCGTAATGGTGAAAAATGGCTACTTTTCACACATGTCGCAACCAGTAAAGGGTTAAGAATGAAGCATAAATAAATTCTGTATAACTGATTAAGACAAGTGTTTACTTTAAAATGTCTTGAAATGTCAATGCTCAATAAAAATGAAATAAATTATTTCTTACACCATTATTTCTGATATTTCTCTCCATCCATTCCTTGCATGGTTCCCTAGCTAATTGTTTAAGTATGGTTTGAGATGGGGTACCAGAAAAAAGAGGAAGTTGAAAAGCTTGAGTAGTACAATATTTGTCGGTGAATATTTGTACAGCAGTCCAAGCCTAGAAAATAAAGAATGATATTTGATAACAGGATTCATATTTGATTTATAATAAAAAAAATAATATTCATAGAACATTAGTACATATATTCATGGTAACATAAACAAAATTTGCATGACATAACATAAGAAATTTCATTTTGATTAAAACAATAAAAATACCTTGTCACCTACATGATAAATTTTCTTGTTTCCATTGAAGTTCTTTACAATAGCAGTGTGATCATGACAATGTATATAATCACTTGGATTATTAAATAAATAGTAAGTAACAGTAATGAATAAATTGAAGATGCTATAGTAAGATTAAGTTTCTTCCTCAAGGAAATAACAAGGTACACATGTATTGTTTTTAATGAGATTTAACTAGCCCGTAGCTGGCTATCCAAGGATTTCAAGTCTAACGCCAAAACCACTCAGCCACAACATGAGATGGAATATCTGGTAAAATTTGACAGACTTATATACAATAATAATAAAATTATTTTCAATGTAAATAATTTTCCCTGTATCTGGAGCACATACTATACAGTACCCACCAAAAGTTTGGAGACATTTTCATTTTGTAGGCCTACTGAATAGCTTTTAGCAAACATTTGATAACTTCATTTTGTAATGCCTGTAAGTTATGCTCTATCTTTTTTGTTTATCATTTTAATTATAACTGAGACAACAAAAAACGCATGAAAGCTATTTTGTGGAAAATAATTACAATAAACAAGGTTTTGGAGGCTTCAGGATGTCAGGGGATGAATCTTAGAAATTCGTTGCAGTCTTGAAATTTGTTTTCATTTTATCACAAACCATACTTAAATATTAAAAAAAAAAACAATTCTACAAAAATAATCATCAAGATTCAAGAATTGTAGTAAATTTATATTGTCTCCAAACTTTTGGTGGGTACTGTATATATTGACCATATAACAACCAGGGACACTTTATCAAGTATTGAATTTTAATAAATGTTAAACATATAGATTACCTGTTCAAGAAGACCATATTTGTAGTTTTCTTTAGCAACACTCACTGATATTTCTTGTAGATGGATAATCATTGTCAAAAAACGATGAAATGACCGACGTGGGAAATGCTGAAAATTTAAAAACAGCATATAACCTCTTGTAACAGCCCTTTTTTACAAGCAGCTACTTACTTTACTAATTTATTTTAGCTCTATTGTGAAGCAAATTCTTACAACTTATATTGTCACTTTTCAATCTGCTTCCTGGCCCCCCAGTACTGTGCTAGTTGGATCAAGTTTCTTGCTCAAGGAAACAACAGGGTAGGTTTTGGATGGGATTTGAACCAAGGCGGAGCTGGCTATCCAATGATTACCAGTCTAACACCACGCCCACTCCTTAACAAGCAGCTACATAAACTCTATACCTACATATAATTCAATTTTTGGGTTCCAAAAAAATTGATAACATTGCTTGTTTATTCACCATTTCTTATACATGTAATTAAGAATAATCCCATCAATTATTCTGAACTAATCACATAAAAATGTGTTCATGTGGAAAAATTGGGTTTACTAGTCTAAACACCTCAATTACACTGGTCAAACTACAGGAATAGTGTTTCATACAGTCTTATTGAACATAAATGAAGTCATAGCCTCCATAGGGTGAGATTACCTCCAAAGGTTGCGCAAAAAGTGTTTTCCAGGAAAGGTTTAGGTCATAACACACTTTTCTCATGTTAGACTAGTCACTAATGATAAACTAAATTCAACAAAAGCACATGTTAAAGTAAACAAACCTTAAAGCCATCCTTCCATTGTGGAGATGTATTTGTACTTCTGACATCTAATAATTCTGTAAATGTTAACTTGTCATAGGTTGCATGTGGTGCTCCCTACAAGTATATTGTTTTATATATATAATTAAATATAGGTTTATATAAAACAAGAAATGTAATGTGGAAACCACATTATAGCCGGATTTAAGAACTTTAACACAAAAATTACAAAGGGAAATAATCCATAATAAAGCCAGGTAGAGTTGTGATTACTTTCTGATTCTGTTTATCACATGGTATGTTATCATTGTATGAAGTTTCGTTAAGATCTGACAATAAATGGCAGAAATATATGGTAAATTGAAAACTTTAACGCAATTGTTAACGACATCGGACAGAAGCCCGCTCGCCCGCCCATGTTTCGCCCAACTATTAGCTGAATTTTTACAATGAAAAATCAGGCTAAAAAAACGTAATAAGTCCCAGGATCCAGAAATAAATATTAGAAACATGAAAAAAAGACTTCACATGCAAATATTCTTTAATAATTTACCAAAAAAACAAACATGATTCACCAGAATGGCTCATTAGTGTTTCAATATAATATATCTTTAAAAAGCATCTATAACTGATAAATTATGATTATCCATTTCCTTAAAGCAAAAAGGTACCATCTTATAAAATATTTATGAACAAGTTGGTACCTTTTTGCATTGAGGGAGCAATACATAAATACCAAAGAAATTCAAAATGTATAAATCTTTATGTCTCACATTTAAATGAAGGGGCCAAAAGATTTTCTGTAAGAAAAAGTCTCTGAGAATTAATAGGCTAAATAGGTGATATTGGCAAAAAAATTAAACATTGGTCAGCAGAAATAAAGGTACATGTAAGTATAAAACTATGCTACATCTTAAAATGTCTTAGAAAACTATATATGTATATTTGCTCCCCGGAAGAATTAGGGGTAAAAGACAAATATTCTAGGTTTCATTGGTGAGAGTGGAGGAAAGCTATTTGACTATACAGTAAAACTCGGATATAACATATTCGGTTATAACATACACTCGGTTAAAACATACCATTTTTTCTGGCCCGTTTTTCATCCTTATATATAACATATTTAGTATGCTATATGGATATAACATACCTCGGTTATAACATACCTTTTTTCTATGGCCCAGCGAGTATGTTATATCCGAGTTTTACTGTACATTTGTATATAGCAACACCAATCTGGTATAGAAATAGTCTATGTACATTTCTTTTTAATATTTATATTTTACTGACAATAAAAAATATATACAAACCAGATAGAAAGCAGCTGGTGGATTGAAACACATATGTGCATGTGTGAAGTTAGACCATGGTAAATTAACAGCACTGTCTACAGATACCTGAAATATACAATATATATAATATGAGAAATACCTTAGAGTACGGCCAGATAGATTGATAGCA
Source organism: Mactra quadrangularis (assembly GCA_025267735.1). Classification (NCBI taxonomy): domain Eukaryota; kingdom Metazoa; phylum Mollusca; class Bivalvia; order Venerida; family Mactridae; genus Mactra; species Mactra quadrangularis. Next base: position 21,531,977 of record CM046307.1, on the reverse strand, counting down.
TTAATTAAAGATTCACAGTAAAAAACATGATCAATATTCTTTGTCTATCCCACAAAACCTCCTGGTTTTATCTATAGTTAAATATAGTACCATTTTAATTGTTTTTATATTGCATATATGAAAAATTACTACGTATGATATTAAAATTTTGAGTGATTTTTTCATTTTGGGAGTAGAAATTAAATCAACTCGCAAAAATATGCAAGTCCAATTTTTTGTTAAATTCGAGCCCTGCATACATTATATGATATAGAAATAAGTTTACCTTGATACCATGTTTAGGACTATATTGACATATAAAGTTGAGATCTTGATCTAATGGTTTAGCATCTGCAGTTTTTGTTAGTTGATTCTGAAAATACAAATAATACGATAGTAACAAGAGAAATCTACTGTTCTCAAAGAAAAGAAATCTTAAAAACTGCTGTCAACTAAGTTTCCTTGGAGGACCTCCTATCTCAGCTCAATATCAGAAATATAGCTGACGTTCTTTTAACAAACAGGCTAAGATGGTTTGGTCACATAGAATGTAGCATAAACTGGACCACCCACATGAGATAATTTAAGGTTACTGCACATACATGTAGTGGCCAAGACAGACCAAAGCTAACCTGGGACAACCTGATTAAGCGCAATTGGCTGGCACTCAAAATGGATGGCACCAACCCTCATGACCGCCATTCATGGAAGGAAGACTTCACACAAGACGAGTCATATAGGCCTCACCCTTGCCAAAGGAAAGTTTAAACTAAATTGGAAGATGTTGATGATGATAGGACCTTCCCACATTGCCGAGGGGTCACATTTTAAGACCGTTGTTTTGATCAATAAATGCATAGCCTTTTTTTAGACAAAACACAATCAATAGCATCAGAATTTCCATTTTCAGATAAAACTATTGAGCTATTTTGACAGTGCATGTTATTCACAGGCTGCCACTGAACAATATGTTGTGTAAATAGTAAAGGAAAAAGTCTATTGTTCAGAGTGTATGATAGTGAATTAAAGCAATATACACACATTAAGAAACAAGATAGATATTATCCTTAGTTCATGGGCTATCCACATATATATAAAAGTAAGTTCAACTTAGGCTAATGCGTTCAACTGAAACAAAAAACATTAACATTTATAAATAAAATAATAAGAGAAATGAATGTAACTATTATACCCTGATATATTCTTCCATATTTTTATCACTTCTAAGGAAACTTTCCTTCGCTGAAGCAACAAGGGCAATAACTTCACGTATAGATCTTCTCGTACGTCTCATCATACTATGAAATAATCGTGTTTCTCCACGTGTCGGCATACATTTTGATGAGTAATATATTCTATCCGAGTATTTAGGACGTGGTTGCCACAAACCCATACGTAACCAATCACCTTTAGGTACTTTAGCTGACTGAAAATGAGGGGAGTATAAAAAACATCAATATTTAAGGTAGTTTTCCTTCTGTCAAATATAGTGTTGAAATTCAACATAATGTCATGTAGAGCCTCTTTTTGCAAGGAAATCATTACCTAATGCTTTTTGAAAAAACTTCTTTGTAGCATACAACTAATACGGATGGTTTTGCTTCAAGCTAGTAAATCAAGATAATGACTCCACAAACAAAAGTTCAGAATTGAAACAAACAAAAAAATTACAAATCAATAATCACTACGCTTATTAAATTAAACAGCGCTGATAAAACCAGAAACCTGTTCACCAGGGGGCCTGGTCAATTTTGAAAAGCAGAGATGATCTGAATGATCCGTCAAGCAAGAAAAAAATTAATATGAGAAGAAACAGGTCTCTTTATTAAGACCATTCTACTGTTTTAACGAAAAATTTTGATAGTTCTAATGGTGAAACATACTTGTATAACAAAATAATATTCAATATAAGCTTGATTTAAAAGTTAAGGTATTGTAAAATTTCTAAAACCACTGAGATATTGAACTCATAGTCTACTGGTGCAATACAAAAACAATATCTGGTCAAAGTATAGGAGAAATTTAAAAAATTTTAGGAGGAGATAAAAATAAACAAGTGTAAAAACCTATATTCCTTTTCAAAAGCAATAGTACAATGTCATTAAGAAATCAGCTTTAAGAATATTTACCTCTAGAGCTTTGCCACCAGGTCCCTTAGCAACTTTGACAAGTCTTACAAGAACTGAAGCACATGGAACTATTCTCACACCACTGTCCCTTAAACAAGACTCTGTTAATGGATCAACACCATTTGGACCTTGTGCAAACAGTCGTAGTTGATGAGCTCCTTCATTTAAAGATACCTACAATGTATATGTAAGACCTAGATGACAATGTTAATTATTTTCTAACAATTTTATTTGAATGCACATGCTGCAGGCACAAGAACCCTAACCCTAAAAGACCCCAAAATATACTATATATATGTGCGTATATAATAAAAAAATTGTGGGCCTATCTTAGTCCTATCAGTTCAAATATGACGGCAAAAGGAAAATCACCAATTTATATGTCCACTGGGGTGTTTTCAAAATGCTGCCTGCTGCCTACCCCAGTTTGTCAGATGACCACAGCAGATGTAAAATAAAATCAGGATTTGATAAATTGATAATTGTTAGCTGATAAAACATATTGACATAGTCCACTTAAACAAGCATTCTATATAAGAAGTCCTCAGACCTGAATAATGTAATACTCGCTCAAAAGCTTAAACTTAAACAGTAATTCATTACTTTTGAAATAAAACAAAACCTAAATAAATTAAGTGATCTAAACATGACACAGTACTCAAAGTTTTCAATAAAAGTTGACATTTTTTTATTTAACTGTGAACATGCAATATCGTCAAATCACAGGTTAATTAATAAATAGTTCCTACAACACAAAACTTATCATAATTTAAAAAAACAGCATTTGTTTTGCACATAAGTTTTAAAGAACAAGTCTTAACATTAATGGAGCAATAAATTAGTAAGAAGTAGTTATTTGATTATAATAAAGCAAGTATTATTGCCAGTAATTTATCCATAAATAACTTCCCCCAACCTCTATGTTAGTTCAGTACGATAAATTTTAAATATTGATAATAACATTATATTGTAGTTAGTATCCATGGAAATAACATTATATTGTAGTCAGTATCCATGGAAATAACATTATATTGTAGTCAGTATCCATGGAAATAACATTATATTGTAGTCAGTATCCATGGAAATAACATTATATTGTAGTCAGTATCCATGGAAATAACATTATATTGTAGTCAGTATCCATGGAAATAACATTATATTGTAGTCAGTATCCATGGAAATAACATTATATTGTAGTCAGTATCCATGGAAATAACATTATATTGTAGTCAGTATCCATGGAAATAACATTATATTGTAGTCAGTATCCATGGAAATAACATTATATTGTAGTCAGTATCCATGGAAATTACATTATATCTCAACAGATTGTTTCTTTCCATTGTGTGCCAGCAGCTTGCTTACTTAACCTGCTTTCCTAGATTTAATTTGTTTACTTGTACTCAAGGAGTGAACATTTTCACCATTTATGGAGAAAAATGAAAACATGTAATGCAAGAGTTGGACCTGCTGCAACTGGGTATTCAGCCTCGATTCCAAGACTCCAACACTTACATCCCTGGACCACAGATATTGACCCAATTACTTAAGGGTTTCACTAATGAAGGATACATAGCAATTTCCTGTGCATTGGTTTGCTACAATGGAGGTCCAGTTAGCAAAATATTGTTTTGCTAACTGAATACAGTCTTCACATATTATCACAGACCTCAATCTTGTCTTTTGCTATCTTAAAGCAAAATGCTGCATAGTACTAGGTTAAAACCAAAAGCATTAGGTAGTGAAATCATTGGCCAACAGGTTATGGTCTTTTCTGTAGATTAATTTAGAGCATCTTATATAACCACCCGGGGCAAAACACCATGCACTTCAAATTTATAGTAAAGAATTCAGGGTAAGGGAATGAGTCAACGTACACCAAGAATGTTTGAAAAATATACAATAATATATCAAACATCATAAAAAGTATATGGTATGAAGTTCTTAGTGGTATAATTAATATTTTTATTTATTATCCATGGTAAATAAAGAATAAATATGAAAAATATTCAGGGGATTATTGGGGGTGTTCACAATAAAACATGGATCAGGGGAATACTAAGCTACCATGCTACAAACATCAGTATAAATTCCTTGTTGACAACACATTAAATATTCAAAATAATTATGAAGTTAGCACTCTGAAAATATATTGCCTGATAATTAATCATAAGTTTCCATCATTAAAAATAAAGGGGACAAAGCTATGTCCTAGCAAGCTAAATGTGACCATGCCAGCACTGACAATACAAGTTACAAGTATATTAAAATCTTGTCAAAGGACACAACAAAATGAAACTCCTTTTAACACAATTAAAATAAGATGGCATTTTTTATAATCTTAATTTAGAAGAAATTGAGAAAAAATGGACAAAAATTATCAAAATGGGCACCACTACCATTTTATAATAATAAAATATCGAAAAACATAAGGTTTAATAATACTATAAAAATACAAATCTACATAAAAAAATAAGAAATATATAATAATGTTAATATAATGATTGAAAGGAGGATTTATATTCTGTAAAAACCTTCCATATAGAGTACACCAGGGAGGACATGTTACCTGTGACCAGAAATCCTAAATAACATAAATAATAAAAAATGTAAACAGCAATTCAAAACTGTTCATCAAATTAAAATATTTATTAGTGTAAAGTTCACAACTAAAAAGGCAATATGAAAGATAAATTAAAGCAATTTTCATTTTTATAGACATTCTATATAATGGCAATTTTCGATATCCCTTGCCTAGCAACTAGAACTGGCTTTGTGGCAATACAGTGGGGCATCAACTTCAGCATGGAAGATCAAAGGTTTGATGTCAGTTTGGACCATGAATTTTTATCTGGATACAAATGGTTACCAAGACAAATTACTCTTTAAAAACTGTGTGAAAGCACCCCTTGAGAGTCCACCAGACAATCAAGCTCCAAGAATCAGAGAAGAAATTTTGTAATCAGTCTACAAATATAGTGGGTGTCCGGTTGCCTGGGACAACCAATTTCCAGTTCAGGAAACCAAAAATTTCTTGTGGGCAACCAAATTTCTACAAACAAGATATATAGTGCTAGCTGCTAAAATGAACTGTTCGAGCATCCACTTCCATATCCTAATTTCGTAGACCGTGTTATTATGTAACACAGGTATAATATACTATTAGCTGGCTTTAAGATGACATAGAATCGCCAACTTTTGCTAGAAATTTTGTAGATTTGATCACCGCTCTAACCATTAAATTTGTCAGATTACACTAAATCCCTACCTGAAATTGTAACATCAGTTGTTACATTATACAGTATAATCTAGACTTAACTTACCTGCATTGGTTTATCAACATTGGGTTGTCTCTCAGTTCCTGTTTCTACAAACACATTCAGTGTACAATATCCAACTACAGTTAATGATTTATAGAAGTTATCTACTGTATACACCTGAATATAGAAGAACATATTTCAATGTAAACTTGATATGGAAACAGTTGGGCACATAGAAGAACATATTTTAATGTAACTTAGATATGGAAACAGTTGGGCACATAGAAGAACATATTTTAATGTAAACTTGATATGGAAACAGTTGGGCACATAGAAGAACATATTTCAATGTAACTTAGATATGGAAACAGTTGGGCACATAGAAGAACATATTTTAATGTAACCTTGATATGGAAACAGTTGGGCACATAGAAGAACATATTTCAATGTAAACTTGATATGGAAACAGTTGGGCACATAGAAGAACATATTTCAATGTAACCTTGATATGGAAACAGTTGGGCACATAGAAGAACATATTTCAATGTAAACTTGATATGGAAACAGTTGGGCACATAGAAGAACATATTTCAATGTAACTTTGATATGGAAACAGTTGGGCACATAGAAGAACATATTTTAATGTAACCTTGGTATGGAAACAGTTGGGCACATGGAAGAACATATTTCAATGTAAACTTGATATGGAAACAGTTGGGCACATAGAAGAACATATTTCAATGTAAACTTGATGAGGACACAGTGGTGTAGCTACCAGGATGAGGCACACCCAGGAAAATTCCGGGGTGAAAATTTTGGCAGTACATGAAAAGAAAGAGTGTACCGTAAAAAGTATGTTTCAATCAATTTTAAACATGAAAATATGGAAATGCAGGGTATCATCAATTATGTATCAAGGGAGGTATGTCCTATGAATACTAAAGAAAATTGACTCAGTGCAATTCCATCAATGGCTTCTACACTGGGATAGATAATAGTGAAGGTAGTAATCCAGTGGTTGATCTTTTAGGAAATGGATGGTCCCAATATCACATTCCACCAGAGACATTTCTATCTACATAGAGCAGATGCAACAGATAATTTTCAGAATGAGGTTGAGCTTTCCAGAATGAGGCTAGATATGATTTCAACTTGGGTAATCTGCATACTGTTGTCTGTACATCAAATATAATGTGGTCTTGAAACAAAATATTTTTAATTACAACTTTTTTATCTCTTCTTAGAGAAGGCATAAAAGGGTGTGAAAGCCAAAGGTCAATTATCAGATGTAAGTCTGATATTGTAACCCTTGATATTATACTCTTAATATATATCATTCCATGACAAAACACTATCTAAACTACTACTAAATCCATAGGTTCATAGTTCAGATGGTAGCATGCCAGGATTTCGAATCTAGCTTCCTGAATGGGGGGGGGGTGCAAGTTGCTATCCCACCTGGGGTGGTTATACCCTTCCAATAAAATTTGACAACAATGTAAATTTTTCTCCATTTATAATGTATATAGAGAAGTTGCCAGCCTTGTGGAATGATAGGTGATTACTGGTTATAGACAAGGATCCAGAGAAGCTAGGTCAGGTGGCTGGCTATTGCAGATTGACAATAATTCTGTTGACAAGGCCTTTAACCCAATAAAAAACAACAACAAAAATTACCTTCAAAAGAAGAGTAGCAGTAGGAGGTATATTTGTTTCTCTAAATTCAATTTTTTCTTCATATACAGGATTATATACATCACTATCTAATTTAACATTTGTATTAATATCTTTACCATACAGTTCATATCTTCTATCTAGAATACGACCAGCAACCTGTTTAAATATCAACAATAAGCATGTATTATAAAAACTCTTTAATTCAGACCCTCAATAATTAGGAATTGTCTCCAAACTTGACTGTTTTTCAAAGTCTTGATTTTCCATTTTTAGACTTTTGGCGATTTCACAGAAAGGCTTAAGTTATACCACAAGTCGAAAACTATCGACGATTCAAATGCCTGACCTTCAATCAACTGACACGTCTTTGTTTCAGTGTCAGTGACAGGTGTTTACTTATATTGTTAAGCATGTGAATGGGCGGAGTCAAATCTCGTTAATACACTAAGCAGTAGTATTTGCCAGTTATACTAGATAGAATATACACTTCACCCGCATTTTTGCCCTGCTCAGTTCGTACTTGAATCTTGTGTATAAGGAGTAATCATTAGTATGGATTTGTTAGGTTTCAAAGTGCACTAAAGTTTTTCTGTATTTCAATACTGTGATTTCTTATAAAAAATGAGTGATCCAGTTCCTCCATATTCCAGCAGCGGAGAACATTTCCAGGTGTTAATATATTTTTATATAAACTAAATTTCAATTCAACAAAGCAGAGGAATATTTTTCTGCAGACAATTTTGCAAAAAATAAAAGTACAACATATTCTTAGAAGCATGAAATCTGTTGGTAATCTTTTCAGATTACTCCTTGTTTCTTTTTTTCTGTTTTTTCATGGCTAAATCTGAATCTGTTCATTTTAACTAGAGCAGTCCACGAACTGCGCGCTCAACTATTCTGGGTATTCGTGTAAACAACAGCAACAACCATTCAAAACTAATGCTAAAGTTATGCAACTTAGTATTTGACCTTCATTCCTAACCCCGTTGACGTGTGTGAAGTTTCAAGTGAATCCCTTTAGTAGTTTCAAAAATAAAATGTTGCACCAAAAACACTTAACTAAAAAAAATTAAAGAATTAGAGGGCCATTATCCAGTCAAAATTCATGCTAGAGTTATCCAACTTGGTATTTGATGTCAATTAGTAACCCAGTAGACATGTGTAAAGTTTCAAGTGAATCCCTTTAGTAGTTACAAAGAAAAAATGTTGCACCCAAAAACTTAACCAAGAAATTTCTAAGGATTAAAGGGCCATAATTCAGTTCAAATTCAATAATTATGTAACTTGGTATTTGATCTCCAATGGTAACCCCAAAGACATGTGTGAAGTTTCAAGTGAATCCCTTCAGTAGTTGCAAAGAAAAAATGCTGCACCAAAAAACTTAACCTAGAAATTTCTAAGTATATAAGGGCCATAATTCAGTCCAAATTTACCCAAGAGTTATGTAACTTGGTATTTGAACTCCAATGGTTACCCCGTAAACACAAATAAAGTTTTAAGTGAATCCATCCAGTACTTGCAAAGATATAAAAGATACAAAAATGTTGCACCTAAAAACTTAACCAAGAAGTGTCACGCTGACGCCAACATCGATGCACTGCTGAGAAGGATAGCCCCACTATTCTCTGAATAGTCGAGCTAAAAATAGTATTTTGTCCAATGAGTTTTTGAAGGTACTGATTATGCAGTGAATGAAGTGGAAAACATACTATAAACCAGAAACTTGTAACTAAGTGTTGTAATAAATTAAGCACTTACTTTAGTAAAAGTAGCAGAGTCAGGTAGATATCTACAACCATCTATATAAACATCAAAACCATCTCCTAATAAATAAGGTTCTTTTATTGGTGTCTTTCTTTCCATTGGTAACCAGGCAAACTACAACATTAGTTTAAGAACATTGCTTATTGTTTTTATAATACATACACATATAAGCATCATAAATACAAGTTAAGTTTTGAAAGTCAGAGAAGACCAAATGTATAGATAATATTATAATATAGATGACATTAGCATAAGGGTTGAGACATAAGTTTTTACAGCATAAGCAAAAGGCCCTTCCCTGATAAACAACAACATACAACATCTAAGATACAATGGAACCCCTCTAAATCGGAAACCCTCCAAACCGGAATTCTCTCCAAACCGGAATTTTTTTCAAGTCCGGAATATTTCTCTTCTTTGTTCATATAACAAAAACCTCCTCTATTCCGGAAAACCCTGTATTCCGGAAACCGGACGAGTTTTAGCCTAAACTTCATATTTCGTCACGCAAAATGACCCCTGTATATCGGAAGTCGAAAGGTGAGAATTGATAACGGCGAGCTGGATATACGACTCTCGAGAAGGTGATTGTTTCCTTTGTTTAACAGGTGCGCGTGAAATTGACTATTCGTGATAATCGCTATGTATACATTGAAAGATGTCTTATTGAATGGGTGTGAAAACTATCAAATGTAAGGTAGGGGTTTGTATGTTTTTAGCGATAATCACGCTGGTGGATGGAACATTTAATTGATAATTAAGGATTTAATTCGTTCACTAATTGCATTTTGATCTAAAATGAACCAACCTGTGGTAAACATTGATTGTAGAAAATGATTTGAAAGATGTATGTAATCGATCAATTACGGCGGTGTTTAATTGATATACGATTGACCAAAATTAATTGTTCTATGTTTGAGTCGTAAAAATGACCAATGAAACATATTTATTCACAAATTTACAGGTTTGAGTAAAATTATCATGTATTAGTCATAATTAAAGCTTTGTGTATTTATATCTGTTTTCTTTCTTTTTATCATATTCTATATTGATGTATCCAGATTTACTCACTATAACTTGCATATAATGATGCAATGTGGAATGGTACAATAACAATGAGTTCTACGAAGTTGTTATCAGCATAATGATAAAGAGCTATAGTTTATGGTGCTATACTTGTTTAGCTTGATAATTCAAAAGTTGTTGTAACAACTTACAACCTTCCAGCCAGCATCTTGTCTCTCAGTACTAAGCAATAAGATAGAATATAGGTTGTTTTTAATAGAAACAATGATGCCTTTTATGGCAAGGATGTAAACCACTCTGTAGATGGCTTTCCAATGAAAAATAGTCAAATATTCACTGACTCAGTCATGTCTACAAAGATTTCTAGTATGCATATAAGACATATTAATCTACGAATATAACTACAGCACAATACTACATCTTGGAATACATGTAGATTGAACTTGTATCAATAGTTAAATATCACAAACACTTAATACAAGATCAATAGAGAGTGCCAACGAACACACATGTTTAATATTATAGTCAGAATGTAAAACCCCTCTATTCCGGAAACCTCTCCAAACCGGAATTTTTGCCCGGTCCGGAGCACTTCCGGTTTAGAGGGGTTTTACTGTATTCATCTACTTTTGTGCAAAATCAATTTTCATTTCACTGAGTGTGATCATAACATTCAAAATTAGAGATAAAATCATTTTCTAAGCTCACAATATGAAATAAAAAGATCTAATTCCAAAATTGATAAATATTCTGTTTCTTTCATGCTTATCTGTGATCTATTAGAGACATTTATATTTGATATGTTTTGTTTTTTTCTACAATATGGATATATGATTTTACTTTCAAGGAATAACTAGCCGAAAGCAGGATTAATTACGTTGATATTGTCAGCGGGAATCCATATTATCAATGATCTTACAACCTATTTTAGCCAGAATTCCTTCTATCCTGTATTGTAAAATTATGGCAGAGTTTGATAACATTCTGCCCATGAGTCAAAATCATCAAGAGAAAATCAGGCTGTCAACCAACAACTGATAAAAATATAGGAATTTATATAGGAATTTTATTTTCAAAATATGGGAACTTTTAGAGAAAACCAAGTAGAAATATAGGAACTTTTGAGCGGTATTCCAATACATTAAGGTCCATTTATGTATACTATCATTGCTCAAAAACTGAATAAGTACATATTCTGAATTAATACAAGTTTCAGTTACTGGTGTATTACTTTAAATGACTTAACCAAAACAAATAATGCACCAAACTACATGTACCTCTAAATGAAATAATTAAGATATACAACCTATCTTGGAGTTAGGCAGTATAAGAGGAAACAGATACAAAATACTCAATTATATATGAAAAAATAACCAAATAAACATACTCGACATGTTCAAATTAGAATGATTTATAAAAATATAGGAATGATTGACAAAATATAGTATAAATATAGGAAATATAGGACACTTTTGAAAATATAGGAATGACACCCAAAATATAGGAATAATATAGGAATATAGGAACTGGTTGACAGCCTGGAAAATCCTACCTCAGGAAGAGTCTCCTCCTCATCAATATCAGATATATCACTAGGAGTAAGTGAGCCAGGCCGTGGTTGACCTTGAAATACATATACACGTAACGTAGCTTTACCATATCTCTGCCAGTCACGTGTATAGGGTTGATCATTTAATGGTACTTGATTAGGTTCAGGTATGGGTGGTTGAAATAATGGCATTGTGTGAGTACCATCATTTATTGACATAGAATTAGGATTGAAAGTCTTTCTTTTCTTTAATGGCAAATCTGAAAATTAACAAAAGAAATCAATTAATAAACTGAAACAGGTTTTATTGAAAATAAGTTATTTCTTATTTAATTGACATGGGTGAAGTTTAAATTTTTCAAAAATCAGAATTTAGGGATTTCAGTAGCTTTTCCATGGTAATGAACTCTTTCTAAAATCTCAAAATCCTTAACTTCAGAACCAGTGCTGATTCATGCATTTATGAAGAAATTTGAGATAAAAAACTACCATTACAAGTGTGATGCAAGATGCTCGATAAAAACACTATGTAGAAAATCACTGATATATGCTTCAACATCTCATAGCGATCAAAATAAAGTACACCTTAGAGCCTTAATTTGCCCATTCACAATTTTTTATACAATAAAACCTTCCTGATTTTATCAATATAGTAGTCACCAACAGATCATAAATTAAGCATGAACCCAACTGGGTATCACAGTTGTAAGCACACAATTCTACTGATCAGAAGGTTGTGGGTTTGATTCCCAGGTAGGGCATACTTTCCTTGAAATTGGGCATAAAATAATTTCCATTGCCATTCCCCCTCCTACCACTGAATCTTAAACACATAGGACAGTTGTCAGTCACCGACCAAAGTATGAGCCTAGTAATTGGTTAAAAGCTTAATAAAGAGATTTAATAGGTTGACTGACTGCTGTGATATGACTAATACAATTTTTTGCCAGGAGTTAAACCCACCTAACCAAAAGGGAATAAATACTTTCAGGTCAATATAAACACGCTATATTTACTATGTCAGGTCAATATAAACACGCTATATTTACTATGTCAGGTCAATATGAACAAGCTATACTTACTATGTCAGGTCAATATGAGCAAGCTATACTTACTATGTCAGGTCAATATGAACAAGCTATATTTACTATGTCAGGTCAATATGAACAAGCTATATTTACTATGTCAGGTCAATATGAACAAGCTATATTTACTATGTCAGGTCAATATGAACAAGCTATATTTACTATGTCAGGTCAATATGAACAAGCTATATTTACTATGTCAGGTCAATATGAACAAGCTATATTTACTATGTCAGGTCAATATGAACAAGCTAAACTTACTATGTCAGGTCAATATGAACAAGCTAAACTTACTATGTCAGGTCAATATGAACAAGCTAAACTTACTATGTCAGGTCAATATGAGCAAGCTAAACTTACTATGTCAGGTCAATATGAGCAAGCTAAACTTACTATGTCAGGTCAATATGAGCAAGCTATATTTACTATGTCAGGTCAATATGAGCAAGCTATATTTACTATGTCAGGTCTATATAAACAAGCTATATTTACTATGTCAGGTCAATATGAACAAGCTATATTTACTATGTCAGGTCAATATGAACAAGCTATATTTACTATGTCAGGTCAATATGAACAAGCTATATTTACTATGTCAGGTCAATATGAACAAGCTATATTTACTATGTCAGGTCAATATGAACAAGCTATATTTACTATGTCAGGTCAATATGAACAAGCTATATTTACTATGTCAGGTCAATATGAACAAGCTATATTTACTATGTCAGGTCAATATGAGCAAGCTATATTTACTATGTCAGGTCAATATGAGCAAGCTATATTTACTATGTCAGGTCAATATGAGCAAGCTATATTTACTATGTCAGGTCAATATGAGCAAGCTATATTTACTATGTCAGGTCAATATGAGCAAGCTATATTTACTATGTCAGGTCAATATGAGCAAGCTATATTTACTATGTCAGGTCAATATGAGCAAGCTATATTTACTATGTCAGGTCAATATGAACAAGCTATATTTACTATGTCAGGTCAATATGAGCAAGCTATACTTACTATGTCAGGTCAATATGAGCAAGCTATACTTACTATGTCAGGTCAATATAAACAAGCTATACTTACTATGTCAGGTCAATATAAACAAGCTATATTTACTATGTCAGGTCAATATGAACAAGCTATATTTACTATGTCAGGTCAATATAAACAATCTAAACTTACTATCATCACATCTAACAAGTGGTAAGAATGACCAAGCTACACAAGTCTCCTCATCATACAATGTGGGTTCCTGTCCACCTTGGTCAGGCATTACAAAGTCATCTAATAAATCAGAATCTCTTTTCTTAAGATAAAATCTAGCTATAAGGACCATATCTCCTTGAAATTCAACATCTTGAAATGATGCTTCTTGTTGACCAAATACATGATAACCATATTTAAAATTTGAACGTACAGCAGTAGTGCTACAAGTGACAGGACTAGTGGATGATTGAACAACCTAGAAAATAAAACAAGAAATATATTGTGTAAACCACGTTAAAGCCAGATTTAAAAGATCTAACGCTAAATGGCAGAGATATCCAACATATTGAAAACTTTAACACAAAAATTACAATAGGAAATAAAAAATAGATATATAAATATATCAAACAGAATATACAATTTTTTGATAAATCACAATTTGATACATGTAAGTACTGAATGGCGCTTTCTCTATGTCTATGTATTTCATGTTTTCTAAGAGGTCTTAAATTCTTAAGATCAAGCATTCCACCACTTCATGGTCCTTATATTTTATCTCACATGCATAATCGGTATTGATACAGTTATAATTGCATGTTTAATAATTTGGGCTATCATTGTTGATGGCTAAATATAGAGAAAATTAAACCCTGTGTAAAATTACCCAATATATAGTATGAGAATAACCTACCTTTCCAGTGGATGCGTAATATGCAGTAAGTCTAACTTTACCCTCCCCAGGCTCCGCCTTCTTAACCCGGTCCACCTGGAACCCCACCATCATATCTTGGAGTGCCATAGTTTGTGGGGGAGAAGTTGAGCGAGGCGCTCTGTGTTGGATTGATGGTAAGCGCTCCTGGGGTGTCACCGGCGCCGGCTGTACGCTAGAAATAATTGAATAAAAGTTATTAGATTTTTAAAACCATGTCTAAAATACCAAATTAATATTGAAAAAATGAGCAATATTTTAAAAGATTAAAAGTAAGTAGATGTACAACTTATATATAATTATTTTTTTTTAGACTTATAGTTTTCAAGTTTTTAAAAAATTGAAACTGTTTGAAATTCAAGCAAAATGAAGTTGAAACTTTTATACAAGCATTGCAGTATTGCTTCATGCATACAAGTTTCATACAAACTAGACTCACAAGGGATATTGTTTATAAAAACTAACATCAAGTTTAACAAAAACCATATAGATTGCTCCTTGTCTCTGTTATCAATAGTTATGTCAGTGTTGTAACCCAAGCTCATTAAAATCAGATCTTATGTATGTAATTGCTATCAGCAGTATTGATAAATTTTATTCCACTGTCAGTGGTCAATAAATTAACCCAACAGATTGAAACACTTTAATTACATGTACTATTGTTTGTTTTTTCTCAACTGTCAAAACATGAATAATTTTACAGTGAATGCATTTGATAAAATTATTGTCGTAATACATCCTTGAGTTTCTGAAAGTGTGTATTTTGATTGAGTTAAGCTTCTTATGCCCTATGATATGTTTTAGTCAACATATTTTAATAACAATTAGGCTGTCAGTATAAAAACAATGCATTCATTCACCGTGAAATTATTCAAGCTTTGACAATTGAGCAAAAACCGACTATACAGTATTTTTGTACTCACTATCAATAATCATGTATTTAAATCAGCAGGGTTTAAAGGCCACTGACAGTTGAATACAATAAGGGACCATAGTCAGTTATTTCCCCTTGTATACTCTTCAAATAGGTAGGTCCAATTAGTTGGATTACTCAGATTTTTACCTTACTTTTCAATGTCGGGTTTCCAAAATTAATCTTAAATAACTTTTTTGTAAATCATTTAATTTGTTTGAAGTTCAAGTTAAGTATTTATAGGGTAAAGAACTATCTAATTTTCAACATTTCTGTCAATATCTTCATAAACAAGAAAGATATTAGATGAAATATTTTGTTATCCTTACATAGGACTTCAAGAAAAAATCCAAGGATTCCAACTGTAAAGACATACTTACCAATTGGATTGCTTCAGATTTTATTGGGGAAAGATAACTGACTAAAGTCCCTAATTTACAATTACAAACATGGCAAGAAATTTTTAAATACCAAAACCCTATATCATTGAATTTTGATGAATCAGCGCAAAAACAGTCAAACTTCATATAAACAAGAAAATGTAATGTGGAAACCACATTAAAACCGGATTTAAAATCTTTAATGTAACAATTACAAAGGGAAATAATCCATAATAAAGCCAGGTTGAGCTGTGGTTACTGTCTAATTCTGTTCATCACATGGTATGTTATCATTGTATGAAGTTTCATAAAGATCTGACAATAAATGGCAGAAATATATGGTAAAGAAAAACTTTTAACACAATTTTTAACGACACCATATTTTTTCGTAGAAAAATACGGCTAATAAAAAAGGATATAGACTAGTGTATATATTTTTCAAGGACAAGATAATGGAACTTTCTATGACTTAACCGACTAGCATATTTAACAAGATTTACCATTACAATAATGCCCTACAAACAAGGTATTAAGAACAGAGCACATGGTTATGTCTGAGGGTGGGCAAATGTATCATTATTTAAATTTAAAAAAATGTCACACAGGGAAAGGCAATTACTTATGATTTTTTAAAAACTATTGTGTGTAAATATTGACCCCAACCTGACCTTCATGCAAGAATATTCATTACATTGAATACGAATGTAGTATTAATGATCAATTACACATTGACCATGAGGATTATGAGCTAAAACTTAACACACAAACACACTTCTATAATTTTACGATCGATCGCTGCCGAAGTGTAGAATAGGCGTGGTACTGACTTTCGTTGGGATATGTGTAGATAATTATTAGATATAAATGTGAAAGGTCAGGTTGGGGTCAATATTTACGCACTATACCAGTTTGTGAAAAATGTCATGTACATTTATTTTTACTGATAAAAAGCAAAATGAAGGAAAGATTAGCTAATACACTGTATATATGTTACATAAGGAAAGCTATAAACTATAATAAGTGATATAAGCTTTTAGTAAAATAGCTTGCTCACATCGACCCACATCTGAGGAATAAATGTCTAACTTTAAATAGCCACACTGGCTATCTGATCTGATAGAACATAGATGGAATTGTTAATGTAGTTTTTTGTCACAGGTCAATGTGAACAGGCTAAATGTATACTATTAGGCTAAACTACAAGGAAAAGGTCACCATTAAAGGAGCATTACATAACAAGGAAATAAAACAAAGAAAACAATAAATACAAAATTAATTTTCAGTAACCGAATCATAAGATTTTACCATTTTTTTTAGTAAGAAAATTTGTAAATCAAATCAAAAGGTGAAAATGTAAGACATTTCGTTTGATAGTTGATTTTTTTAACATTTTAGCATTATTTCTGTTATTACATGCAACTGCAAGTGGGCTAACCTTAAAAAACTATACATAAACTGTGTTCACTTCCAACAGTAAGCTTAGCAATACAAATAGTGACTACAGACGTTTTTTATACAGTGGAAAAAAGACATCAATGTCCAATTTCAAGGAAAAATATAAGCTGCCATAAATCCCCGAATCAAACCCAACTATAATGTTAATTGAAAGATTTAAGTTCTAATAATTTGATATTCCGCTAGAAAGAAACCTGCAAAAGAAATCCAAACCCAAGCTATATTATTATTATAAAAGAGTAGCCTAGTTATTAAAAATACATTTTTACTATTGTTTATCAAATATCTAGATTGAAGAAAATGACGATTAAATTATCATTGGTTTATAAAGGAAAGGAAAAAAAACTAGCAAATAAAAAAGGCTCTGGAATCAAAGGTAACAACAACATCAACTTTACCTGCCCTTTTTCTGTTTTCTGGGAGAGGGTAAAGGGGTTGCAGACGGGGGTGGGGGAATATTATGTTTACCAGAATACACTGGAATTATTTCACTAGGCAACTGGAAGAAATACAGTAGAGTTAGTATAGACAATACATACAAGCAAGCATATCCCATCTAATGTTTTTGAAAGTCTATTGTAAATTGTAATCCATGTTTGTGACTGGCAGCAAGAAAATTTCCAAAATGTTTTTAAAAACTTCTATCATAAACCCAAATTTTGCATTAAGGCCACAACAAATTGATGATATGTTCTACGGATTTTTCTGGAGAAATATGGGGCAAGCAAGTGAAGAAAAAAAATAAAAAAAATCTTAATTCAGTTGCTTTATATAGCAATTCAACCTAACTTTTAGGAGCGAGCGAGGAAATATTATTTTTTTTTGTAAAAACTGTCAAAATTAAGGTGCGAGCGAATCCATAGAACACACAATCAACTTGTTGTAGCCTAAAGTTAAAACCAAATAAGCAAGATTTTGGAATCTTAAAAAACAAAAGCTAAAAGACTTTACAGATGTTAGATCATTCATATGTGATCTTATAATGTGATTAATTAAGACAAAAAAACTAATTTTCAAGATTTCTAAGTCACTATGCAAAATGGTGACCCCTAAAAATGGGACAAAGCAGTATCCATAACATTGGTTACTGCACTTATTTTTACAATAGACTTCCAAATAGTAATCCTATTGTTATTATCACAAAATCACGCATCTACTTTATGTTAAAATAATACATTTCAAACATTGATACAATCTAACATTGCTTCATAAAATCACACATTTAATACATTTAAAGCAGGTCACATAGAAGTCTGTAAAAAGTGATATTCTAAAAGCAAGGTGAAATAAATTTCTATCCACAGTGCCATAAAAAATATTGACAATCCATTCATGAACATTTTTGAGGTACAATAGTGCATAATTCAATATTTTTCAGTATATAATCCAGAAACTAAAAAAAAACAAATGCCAGAACAACAGTTTCAGTGCTCTAACAAACCTTTCACGATAGATCTAAATAATATTGAAATGATAAAACATACTGATAATTTTCATCATTTTCAAATAAGAAAGTATTTATGCATTTTCAACACCCAGAAACAATCTTAGTTTTCCCTAAATAGTAGGCCAAAAGTAAAAAAACATTGCTTTTGCTTGATTTTTTTATGATTTTTAAGTCCTAAATGCTTAAAGGTACTCATTCACAGATATCAACTTTTTTTAACTATCAAAATTGTTCGGAAACCTTCTTTGAAGAGGAAATTTAGTGATTTGATAACGACAAGTTTAGTGCAATTGACATACAACTACAAATGATGGTGTTTCAAGTAGTAAAAATCTACCCCGTATGTCACAGTATAGACAATTTTAGTGCATTTGTGACTTGTATTGTATATTCCTTGCCAATTTGTCCTACAATATTAAGAATTAATTTTTTGACACAAAAATTACAGACGCTGGATGGTATTTTGAAAATATTGAAAAATCTTCACCAAAACTGTGAACAAGTACCTTTAATATGAGACAAAATGTGTCCCTATATCACATCTATTTAGCCATTAAGAGCATAGGTTTTGATGATCTTTGTAATGGAACTTAACTGTTATTGAAATGTGAAATCAATATTTCTCTTCTACAGGACAGTCAGACCTGGAGGGTTGCCAGCAAGACTGTAGTAACTCGCTCTTTTACGTAATGCACTTAATACAGTCTTGCGGGCAACCCTCAAGGTATAAGTGAACAATAATACAATAAATAAGAACTATCACACATTGTTAAATTACTATAATCAATTAGATACCATTATAATAATAAAGCTAATACAAATATGTGAGAGAGAAGCTATTGGGTTAGATGGTATTCATCTTCAACATCAAATTTTGTACATTATTTACATTTTGAAATATTGCCCTAATCCAAAACATTAAGAACTGAACCAAACTTTAGTAAAAAGTGAAATACTTTATCAGGTAACAAAGCATTATTTAGCTATATAATTATATTTTTCAATGATTTAAAAAAACAGGATAATGAAAATCTACAAAAGGCAAAAGCAAGTCAGGTCAGACAATTGAAAAGTTAAAAAAAATGTCAGATCGGAACAATTTTTTGGGGGTGTTTACTACTGTGTCTAAACAAATTAAGATCATTTTAGAGAGGCAGAACAAAATCTTTCAGAAAAAGCAAATTCATACTGTTTACCTGAGGAATCTTATGAAATCAACATTTTTTTCTAATTTTAACGAATGTCCTGATTTCTTAGATGTTGTTGCACAAAAGATTCACAAAAATTGGGACCAGAAAAAAAACCATGGGTGAAAGTTCAATAATTTTATAATCTTGAATCGAATGATTTCTGCAGTTTTTAAATACTAATAGAATCCTTCCAGTGGTTTCTTGAAATCCTAACCATCTGGATCAGTCCTGAGATCATTTACCCATGAAAGAACTCATTTGAAATTCAGAGGATTGCAGGTTTTTTAAAAATTAAAAAATTGCATATTTAAATCATGTAAACAAATGTATTTTGTAACAGCGACACAGATTGTGACCATTATGTTTGATGCCTTCTGTAAATTCATTAGATATCTAAAATATTGTTGAAGATAAATAACATTTGATCCAAACACTATTTCTATCGCAGAATTAATCATTTTATAGATAAAGCACTTTTAATAACATGAGTTTTTCTAGTCATAACTTCAACAAACTAATTATGCTTGTAATACCTTTTTTTCTTAGGGAAACTATCGCCTGGAATCTAGGGAAAATAATCGAATGCTATGACAATAGTTTACAGAATTTGAAGTTGAAGACAAACCATTAAAAAGCTAATAATAAAAAATGTGCATCAAGGAAATATGCTTTGGTTTATATAGAAAAAATAATTTAAATTGGCAATTCTGTTCAAATTAAGTAGACTTGTAAATAATATTTGCCAAAAAAATTGAAGTTGGTTAGAGAGTAAAGGCCTAAGCTCTTTTATACATGCTAAAATTGATAGGTTCAGAGTAAGCAAGTCATCCTTAATTCCAATTGATTAATTGTTTATTCAACCAATAAATCAGTCAATATTAAAAATCAATAAATAAATCAATATTGTTCAATATGAATCAATCAATAAAATAATCAATAAATTAAATACAGATAAATAATGATGTCAACATTCATTATTAAATAGATAAATCAATATAAATAAATAAATCAATAGATAAATCAATCAACCAATATATATAAAAATCAATCAATTGATAAATCAATATCAATATCAATCAATCAATCGATCGATCAATCAATCGATCGATCAATCAATCAATCAAAATCAATCAATCAATATATAAATCAATTTTAATCAATCAATCGATTAATCAATTTAAATCAATCAATCAATAAATCAATTTAAATATATCAATCGATAAATCAATATAAATAAATCAATCAATAGATAAATCAATACAAATAAATTGATATCAATCAATCAATCAATCATACCTGTGGATGAGTGTATTGGTTATAATTAGCAGCAGTAATTTGTTGCATGGAATGTATTTCAGCATCTCTCATATTTACAATTCTATAATATAACTCTGCATCTCCATACTGGAAATAAATGAAAACATAGAACCGAGGGTATAACAAGACTTATAAACATGCACTTCAATGAGTACACGCTGACACTAGTCAAGTAACCAGCAAACAGTTTTTAAAAGGTACATTGTATTAAGCTAAAACAGACAGATATTATACTGTTTGCTGCTATTTTCATGTTACCAGAATCAATGGTAGAAGGTAAAAGGCCGCAAAAAATATTTAATGACTAAATTCTACAAAAGTATGCCTTGTCTGAGAATAGAATCCATGGTCACTGGATCATTAGACTTGTGCACTACCGACGAAACTAGCTGGGCCACTAGACTTCAGTTTCATAAAATTCAGAAACAACAAAGGAAATAACAATAAAAATCCATACCTTATTAACTCTTTGTACTTGACTAACATGTAAGAATGGTTTAATAGGAACATTTCTCATTGGTATTCTAAATCTACCAGATATTAATTGACTATTATTATCAAACAATGGTATTTTAGTCCATGCACGTGTAATTAAACTATGTCTATCATGTTCTGAAGCTGGTCCACCACTAGCCTGTAACTCTACAACTATACCAAGATCTGACTCTGGTGGACATCTGTAAGTATACATACATGTACATCATTATCATAAGATTTTTAAAAATAGTTGCTTACAGAACAAATCTTTTATTCTCAGGTTGAAATAGTCTCACAGTTTGTTTTTTTCTCAACTGTCAAAACATGAATAATTTCATGGTGACTTCATGCTCCTTGTCTAACACTCGTGATATTGAGATCATTGTAATCATTCACTGTGAAATTATTTAAACTTTGACAGTTGAGAAAAAATGGACTATACATGTTGTACAGCATGAAGGAAAAACAAATAATGGCAACCTGATGGTAACCAATCAAGGTTCATAATAACTCATATACCCGTAAGCTGAATTTCATCATTTTTTTCGTAATTTTGCTATAGTGTTCCATGACATCTAAACTTTAATTTTCATGATATCAGAATTATAATGATAATGTTTTATGGGCGAAAAAGAATCACATATTTTGACTTGAATGTTTGAATTTAACTATGCATTTTTTCAGATGACAACAATGGCAAAAGCAAACAATGGTCAATTGTAAAAAAGTATAAGGTAAAACAGGATTTTAATCCCAAATACTTTCGGAGAGCACTGTAATTACTAAAAATATTCAATTTCGTCACTTTAATAAATGGGAAAGCAAAGCTCTGGTTGTTTAAAGAAAAATGGAGCCAGTAGAAGCTTGGTACAAACAGATCTAGTAAT
Organism: Mactra quadrangularis; assembly: GCA_025267735.1. Classification (NCBI taxonomy): domain Eukaryota; kingdom Metazoa; phylum Mollusca; class Bivalvia; order Venerida; family Mactridae; genus Mactra; species Mactra quadrangularis. Next base: position 21,509,524 of record CM046307.1, on the reverse strand, counting down.
AAAGATTGACATGAGGACTTTCTAACCTTGGTACAGGTTGTTTGGCACCAATCACAGCATTACTATAATTATAGTTGTATCGTTCTCCTCTGGTGGCTGGTTCCGAATATACAGTTGGTAATACAGTTGGTTCCCCCATCACAGCAGAGGAACTATGTAATCCTACAACTAGTCTACATGCTTGAATTGTGGGCTCCAGTGATAACAGGAAGTCATAGAATATCACAAAACCAGCACTGAAATAGACAATAATTGAAGTTAAAGAACTAGTTACCGGTAATCAATACAATTCATACAGTTTATTTTGTGGAACATTCATTTCTAAACAAAATGCAGTCACTAACATAGCTATTTTGCAGTCACTGAAAAAGTTATTTTGTTCCCTACTTTAAATTAAGATTTAAGTACAATTACAGATATTGGTTTTCAAAGTCCATCTTACGCACTTGCAAACTGGAGTATGCCAAGCTTTGCCCTTGAGGAAAGAAATTGTGTTTGGTTCTAATCCCATTGAAAAACTTCTTTGTTATTTCTTTGAGCATGAAATTTTATACTATTTGCTATGTATTGAGAACCTACAAGCACTATTGAGGGCAATTACTTTAAGTTGCAAGAGTGTGTTTTAAAACAATTGATTTAAAATAATTAAGTTTAAACAAACTCAGTAAATACTACTCACCCTTCATATAGAGATCACAATGTTAGCATTAATACATTCAAATTTTATATTTAAATAATGACAACAGTTAATGTGATTTTTTTCTGATATTTCATTTAATGGTAGAATTCCCCTGATGGGTTTTACCCATTGCAATGTCATGTATTGTTGTGACTTCACAATCAGCTTCAAAATTCAACTGGGGTTAAATAAGCCTAACTTTCTTATAGCTTCGTGGTCACAGATTTGTTATACTGATATTTAAAAATTACCTCACATGGCTTGAAAGAAATGCATTTTTGATAGTTCAAAGCAAACAGTCTATGAATTGTGAGAAAATAAAAAAATATATGTCACAGAATCCCCTCCAAAACCATTTAAACAGTTACTAATGGGATAGGTTTTGATATATAAAGTCATCACTTTTTACATTTGTGAGCTAATTTGCAAAAAAACAGTTGTTTTTATAACACTGCTTTGCTACTTCAAAATTGATGCAATAAAATTTTAAGTTCAGTCTAAGAAAAACTGACAGCTTTAAAGCAATAAGATCAATGTATATGTCTTCACATGTTGGGTGATTTTAATTTAAGCCCATTAAGGAAATTCTACATTAAATGAACTTAATATCAATAGGATGGTTGAACTTTATAAAAAATCAATCCCATTTATTGGTCAAACTAGCACAATGTTAACAACAAGTCAACAATAGAAACACTATGGTGTTAAACAGAAACAACAAAAACATCATAAAGATGTATCATTTTATATATTCATTCAGCATTTTATACTTCATATAACTTTTCTTCCTGGTTATATATTGATGGGTCAGTGTGAAACTAGTCTTATTTACTAATGTAGTTAGACTTGTTTTGAGCTGACCTTTTAACATGTAGCCTGTTCAATTACCCTAAATGTAACGATACATTTGAAACTCCTCTGCCACTCGCTGCGAATAATCTCGGATATATTTATACACTATTTTAAAACTACCGGTGTTGAAGTAAACAAATATATCATCGTTTAAGCAATGAGTGATGTTTCATTTTTAGTCCATAAATTTTGAAACATCTCTTGTTGCCTTAACGATCGTATATTTGTTTATTAGATTAGACTTTTTGCAGCAAATGGCCGAGGAGTTCCAAATGTATGGTAGCGGAACGTTTTGGAACGTTTAGGATAATTGAACAGGCTAATGGTTATATACTTTAAAATAAACTAGTACATTATTGACAATATTAATCACCCATAAATCTTCACTCAATTTTAATGAATAACCCAGCCTTATATAAGCCCTTATAATAGTTCATTATGGAACAACTATTCAAATGACTTTTGTATACATAAGAAAATGTAAGTCAAGTGATTTAAAATTTCACCACAAAAACAAAAAATATGAAAAAACAACAACAAAAAACAACTACACAAAACAATTAAAAACAACACAATTTTAATAGTCTTTGATCCAAGGATAGTAAAACAACAGTATGTCACTAAACTGTTGTTATTTCTGGTGTATTCCATAGTAAATATTGTCACATAAAACACATATAACAACACAAAACATGAAGTCAGCTATTTTAACAAATAAAACAAATTAGAAGCACCATTAACCCATTCCGTCCGACACAGTAATCTCAAATGTTATTGTTTGCAACACCGCTCATAATAATAATTGAAAAAAAAACAGAACCAAATAACTTTCTGCTAACTTTTGTTTTTTGTCTTAACTCGCCCCATTTTGAAAAAAATATCTAACCAGTACTTTTTGCAATGTTGCATGCATCAAAATATGTAGTGTCAAAAATAGCGGCAAAGTTTTGGAAATTAGAGTTCCTAAAACAATTATGAGAATATTATGGTGTTAAAAAAAACCAAATAAAAGTAAAAACAATAATATAGAATAGTAGTAATTAAAATTTTCAGCCCATTTGAAATAGTTTACTTTATTTTTTTCCTTTGCATTCCAATTTAAAAATTTTCTGTACAAGTTTTGAAAATTTCAATGTGTCTGGAACCCATGGCATAACCCTTCATCAGGCCAAACAATTGAACAAATAAATGATTGTTAACAGTTAGCTTCAAAGCAACATTATCTAAGTCATAATTGCAGAAGTTTTATATCAAATTATAATGACAAAAAATATTAATAGAACAGTGTTTATATCTGGTTCACTGTAGGCAGCATTTCTTCTATCTGATAGATGACTCATGTTTCCATTATTCATCAAACACTGCAACATCCTGTGAAATCAAACAAAAAATATCTATTATTGTTATGCAATGCAATGACCTTTTTCATGCATTTTGTTAAACAACAGTTAAATTCTAAAAATACTTTTTTTAAATATTTAAATTTGAAAAATCAGATTGATTTATTTTCTTTTCATAAAGCCAATAAAAATAAGTTCTAAGAATCTAAAATCAGCATAAAATCATACTAATGGTATGATATTAAATTTTTCTAATATTACAAAAATAAATCATTTTGAACTCCAATTCAAAGTTATGACAAGAATATGTTACATTTGTACAAATAGGCTATACAAAAGAAAGTCTAAAATGTTAGAAGATGCAGAAAAAGGCCATATATGGTAAAAGCATGCATTCTTAAAGAGTGCTAAAAACATCTATAACTCTGGTGAATAAAACCATCTACAAGTCTGCAAATATACAAAATGTAAAATATTAGTGAAAATATATAATATAATTCAAGGGGGTCATATTACAAAATCTCTAAAGATAAAAATCAATCTTTGCCCCATCTATGAATCCACCACATTGGGTCCTAAGATGAAAATAAAGTAACTATGGTGTTATATTTTGAAAGGAAGCACCAATGCTCATGATTTGTGCCAATTGTAATAGATAGTCGATATTCTGCTCATTTTAAGAACATATCCTGTTTTTGTCTGAGTATAAGATTGTTCAATAATATGACCCCTCAGTGAACACACAGAATATACCGATACAAAACAAATTGACTTTAACAGCCATGAAAAGTTTGAATGGTACAAATACTGGATAACTAACTGAATAAAGATGACAAGTGCATTCTAATATATGATCAATGTATTCCTTCCTCTAGCAAAGATGATGACAGTTTAATAACAATCCAGTTTGTATGCTTGACAGTATAACCAAATCCTTGGTGTACCTTTCAAATCCTTGGTGAACCTTGGCTTGACAGGATAACAATGTCCTTGATTAACCTTGGCTTGTCAATATAACTAAATCCTTGGCGAACCCTTGCTTGACAGTATAACCAAATCCTTGGTGAACCTTGGCTTGACAGTATAACCCAATCCTTGGTGAACCTTAGCTTGACAGTATAACCCAATCCTTGGTGAACCTTGGCTTGACAGTATAACCCAATCCTTGCTGAACCTAAGCTTGACAGTATAACCCAATCCTTGGTGAACCTTGGCTTGACAGTATAACCCAATCCTTGGTGAACCTTAGCTTGACAGTATAACCCAATCCTTGGTGAACCTTAGCTTGACAGTATAACCCAATCCTTGCTGAACCTTAGCTTGACAGTATAACCCAATCCTTGGTGAACCTTGGCTTGACAATATAACCCAATCCTTGGTGAACCTTGGCTTGACAGTATAACCCAATCCTTGCTGAACCTTAGCTTGACAGTATAACCCAATCCTTGGTGAACCTTGGCTTGACAGTATAACCAAATCCTTGCTGAACCTTGGCTTGACAGTATAACCCAATTCTTGGTGAACCTTGGCTTGACAGTATAACCCAATCCTTGGTGAACCTTGGCTTTACAGTATAACACAGTTCTTAATGAACTTTGCATTCAGTTCTAATTTTGAAGCAAACCATCACAACTAACACTATCCAAAATCTTGAAGCGTAAAAAGGAGTTCTTGTAAATGTCAACAGAGAGGGTTTTTTAAGAATAACCTTCAAGTTGGAATGACAACCAGAATACTATTGAACAAGACAAGAGACCAATTTATCACACATACTTTTTTACATCAGAGAGCCTTGAACACTCAATCCATTTGAATATTTTCTATGCCATGCAGATATGCAGGAACAAGAAATATGAATAAGTCAAAACCTAAACAACAACCTTGGAGCAAGTGGTCTAGTATAGTACATAGTCTTCAATTGTTTAAATTCAAATGGGATATGACAAACCTTGTACCAAAATGTTGGCATACACTCATATGAAAAGTGAATAATGAAAAAGGTCCAAAAAAGATAATTTACAAAAAATTATAAACTTGAGACAAATGTTGCACCAAAAATGAAAGCATACCAACTGAACATACCCAGTCTCATTTAGATATAAGTTTTTGAAAATCTAAATTTGATTTTTTTCATTAAATCCTGGCTAAATATGTCATATTGGCTATCTTTTACAGAAAGAAATAGACATGTATGAAAACAAACTGGAACATCAAGCAAATTGGTAGAAGCAAAAATCTGATATTAATGCCTTCCTGCATTGTTTTTTTCTTAGCAATTCTTGTCCGTATCAGTAAATCCTGTCATACAAATCCTTTGTTAAAGGTACTCCTTTTTTTAAGGAACCGATAAAGCTATGTTAGAGCAATCAGCATGCACAGAATTATTGCATTTATTGTTAGTCAAAGCTATAAACTAATCTAAAATTTGATGCTCCTCACGTCCTATAAGGTTGCAAGTGCTTCCAGCCATTTACACTTACAAACGTATGGACCTGAAGAATCCAATTATGAAAGGCATTATACAATATAAGTGAGAGAGAGAAAGAGAGCCAACTAGTGTCAATAGTTTATGAAGTTATCTTACAATCAAACTTTATAGGTTCACCCCATCTTTTTCTAGCAGTGTCTTGTGGGTAATCACTTCTCAGTGATCTATTACGTATTGCAGTTCTTGTAGCTTGTTGTGTATCAGATTGACCTGACTGACCAATCAGAGACCTTGTTTCATCACCATAAGGCTGGTTCTCAGCATAGTTTGGATTATATACAAGAGCAGGGGTACCAGACCTAGTTGCCAGGTTACCAGTATTTCCTCCAGTATAAGGAACTAGAGCGGTACTGTAACCATCTTGATCAGCATCTAGAGGATACATTGGCCTGTCCTGTAACTTAACATGTTGAGAGGCAACCCATGTCCTTGCTGCAGAACTTACATTTCTCTTATCAAATCTATTTGTACTGAAATTTCAAGCAATATTTGTCTATTATATTGCCAATAATTTTGAAAGTAAGTTTTCACCACACATGGAACTTTCTGTTGTTGAACAAAAATTCTCAGTCGTACAGAATTCTAATTCTTTGAGACAGACACCAAGTGCTTCTGGAGTCACATGATAAAAGGATGTTGAAAAAAATAAACTTAGGATCATAACATGAACACAACTACAATGGCTGACACAAACTTTCAGAAGCATGAAGCTGTGAGTATCAGAAGTGATGCAAACATAGCTACGATGGTTGTTATAAATGGCTAACTAGATAGAAGCTATACAGCCTAGATGAAGTTATTAGAATATTAGACAGAGACAAGGCTAATAAAGGATGATTTGAATTTGTAAGCAAGTTGATGGCCCAAAGGCATAATATTCATAATTCAAACCCAATATTATTTTCACAGCAAACTCCAACAGTAAATGAAGTTATATGAAACAATAAAAGTGTCAATCAATGGAGTGTTAGAGGAAGCAAAGATTTGACTAAGTGAAGTAATTTCTAACATTGAAGGGTTATCACTTGAGATGGCAGGTAGCTTGGGTTGCTCTACATATATCCATTCTGATATTCATCATCATTGGTTGCGTTGTTCTCTTTTACAGGGTAAGGTGGTGTAACACTGGGTGTATATATTCTAGAATAGTTCCAGGTATGATGGAAGGCTGGTACATAATTATTTGGACTGAAATAGTGAAATCTCATGTGGAGTCCATAGGAATACCTTGTCTTGGCAATTTTTGAGTAATTTATGCATGAAGATTGACATTAAAGTGTACTAAGGTATGTCAGTGAATGAAAAGCAGTTATAAACGAAGCTTTACACCTAAAGCATACAAACTTAACAATGCCATGTGCAATAATGATGTTTAGACAAGTAAATGACTTCCATTTGAAACATTAATAAGCAGTAATAATCAGAATTTGTAAAACACACAAATAAACATACAGCTTTTGTTCTTTTGGGCTGCTTTCACATAGGATGACAAATATAATATGAACACGAAACAATGGAAGTTTAACATTGTCAATTTTATGCACATGGTATTGAATTAATTTCTAGACAGTTGTGTAAAGTCATTGTCAGCACTTTTGTAATCAGATACACAATTTTGATACGATATTTACCACTATTCACATTGATAATTATTAAAGTTATCAATAAGTAATTATATAAAATATACTTAAGTTGTCTCTGCAGAATTATAGATCGAAAATTGGCCGCCCAGATGTTTAGTTTAACACCGTTACTTAAGAACAGTGACAAACAATGTTTCCACAATTGTCCGAACTAGAATGTTTTAAGTTACTACAAGTAAATAATGTTAGTTAACTAGACTGTTCATTCCAAATGTACTTAAAAAAAAGCAGAAGCCAAGTCATTATATATTTCTACTTAAAAAAACAACAAATCCCAAGCAAAATGATGACTATGGTACATGAACATGTTCTGCCATCATTTGACCTGGGATGCATCATGCAACAAAATTCGGTTAAAGTTCAGACCTGTGTATATACAATGTGTATGCCATATGTTAAGATTTAGAGAAGTCAATATTTCTTGGTGGTTTTGTCATAGGTATAGCATGAGGTCTGTAATACTGAGTATAGTTCCATGTGTGGTGAAAACTTGGTGGTGGTTTAGGACTGAAATAACCAGTTAATACAGATTATAACAAGTATGGTAACATGTTTGCGGTTGGCTTCTTTGTTTATCCATAGTGGTACGAGTCATTCATACATTTTTATAAAGAAACAATTACGATATTTCATAATTTAGACTAATATAAGACTCTATGTAGAGCTATAACAAATTCATAAATAGGAATTTCAAAATTCTGTTTCTTAACAGTCTTTATATAATTATCTCAGACTTAGGACAAGTCCTGATAAACTGCCACCAAAGCAATTCTCTAATATTAAGTAGAACAAATGAATAAAATCTGCATTGCATCTTGAAATTAGAATTCAATCTGAAGACCTTGATTTTTTCCTCCTAAGACAACAGTAAATGTTTTTATAATAACATAATATGGTCACAATTCTTAGTGTACTGCATTCTAAGAGGAAATATGTCAAGATTTGTGCATTTGGAATGAACAAGCATTAATTTTATATCAGAAGAATTGTAGTGATAATATTACAAAGCTGGTATGTGCACAATGGACTAATGGAAACTATCTTAAAACACTGGTGATCAAAAATGAAAATTTTCAGTTTGACAAATTTTAAAGTTATTCCATGAGATTTTGAGTTTTACATTACTTCTCACTATTCAGTCAGTCTGAGACAATTGTGAGTATTAAAAGAACCTATCAAATGAAACTGTTCATAATAATGATAATGGTTTACTGTTGTTTGAGTTCAAGTTTTTTGGTTTGTTTTTTTTTACTAGATTTAACGCCGTGTCAACACAATTTAGGTCATTTTACGGCGTCCAGCGCACCTAACCTAGCTTTCCTGGACCATTGTCCAGTACTCACCTACCCTTCCACAAGGCCGGAGACTTCTCCATATTATCTAATCAATGGAGGAAAATCAACTTTACTGTCAAATTTTCATGGAAGGGTATAACCTCCACGGGTGGGATTCGAACCCGCACCCCCTCGGGCACGAGAGTCCAAATCCTGCAGGCTACCAACTGCGCTATTGACTGGGTTTTGAGTTTAACAGGGTATTGACAATAATTGGTCATTTTATGGTCATGGGTTGTTTGTAACAATCGAAAACATTGTAAATGACACGACTAAAGTTTAATAATGTCAAGAATAAACATCATAAAAAGAAGACATAAATTTATGTAAACAAAAACAATGAACATCATGATAATGGTAGTTAATGATATAAATACTTTAGGGGCATACATCAATACCGAACCATGTAGAAATTTGGCCAAGTTTTGAATGTAGATAACTTTTTAATATTCAATCCATATGATTAGAATCTTATGTTTTTGTAAAGAAATGTCTTGTGTTTGGCACAATGGACAATAAGTATCAGTTTGTTTAATTGGAATTAAATAAAGAAGCAGTTGATTTCAACAGTCAAAATCAGTAGAGACTATAATGTGCACCTGCTGGATACAACACTATGAGACAACAATGCCACAATTAGAGCACTAGCTAATTAATGTCAGCCTGTGGGATGTTATTCCATTCTTCAGGCAATGTGTCTGGTTGGACTTAGGCATTTTTTGGGGGTTTGGACTAGTGCTGCAACGATTCACCGAAAGTCGATTCGATGCGATTCGATACTTTTTTTTCGATTCGATTTTTTTCGATTCGATTCTTTTATTAATACAATTTACTACAAATATACATTTATAAATATATTTGAGCTTAAAACTAAATAATATTAATTTAATGAAAGTGTTACTAAAATTGGATAACACAAAATCGAAAATCTGATAGTTAATTTTTGCTTTATTCAAGTACGAAATGGATTGGGTACGAATGTAAATGTCGCGAAAAATGTATTATTTATGTAATATCGACTTCAAACGTAAAGACAGCATGGATCATAAATTGTAGAAAGATGCAGTTCTTGGTATACTATTGTACTTATTAGTTAAACATTCACTGTGCATGCGAAACTATTTAAATTTGAATAAACTAACAACGAAACTTGGCTTGCTCATGCGGAGTCTAAAATCTTCCAGTTTGTCAGAACAGGTAAAATTCAATCACACTGACCCAATTGGCGGAGGATCGGGGCATATACTATAGAATGTATATTTGGAACAGAGTTTCCAATCAAGCTACATAAAATCGTAATGGAAATTTAACAGAAATGTAATAAAGTGAAACTCAGTTTCACTGTCAACGTATACTTTGACTTTTAGGCGCGCCTTTGCTTTTATCGTTTTAACTTATGTAGACACTTTTAACAGTCAGTATCGAATCGAAACTCGCGGGTCCCGAATCGAAATCGAATCGGCGACCTTGCAATCGAGTTTCGATGTATCGAATCGAATCGTTGCAGCCCTAGTTTGGACAAATATGTTTCATTTTTGTTCAAATAAACAGATATATAATACCATTGCACTATATATTCCCTCCAAATCTAAGAGAGTTCAAAACTTAAAACTCTAAGATGCAGCAGTCCAGTGTACACAAAAGATAAGTGAAAAAAGAAAAACAAGATTTTGGTACAAATGTGCATCTGATAAATTTATGTGCTTTTACAGAGACTAGTACACAACATAACAGAAATATAAATAAACTGCTTTTCATGCCAAATGGACAAACCTTACACCAAATATATTTGTCATAGAGCTAAACATCATTCGTAATATTATCCAATCACTTTACGTGAAGTAGGCCTAGATATCACATAAGTTGGAAAACCATTACTAACACAAATGCTGAATGAATAAATAAAATGATTTAGTACATTGGTCGGTTACTTAGCAACAAAATGAAAACACCATTTTAATAAAAAACAACAGTTTTAAGTCACAAAAAGGTGATAGTCAGTCAAAGGTGAAACATCAACAATGGACTTATTACACACTTTTCAATAGAACTACGGTAATCCAGAATTCAAATTTATGGGTTTTTCGGTCCGTGCACAGCCGGAACTAACTAAGTTTTCAACACATTATTGCTAAATAGTACAAACTATAGATAACATCCTATTGTTCTCAGTACATGTGTTTTGATTGTAACGGTGAAAGTTTGTACCGGAGGGGAAAACCCAAATATTTGAATTCCGGATATAGTCTATTAATAAACACTCTTATTTTACTATGGATTTTAGATTTAAGACTCGTTCTTAAAGAATCCAGGTTATAAGATAATATCCATAATCTAATAATGAAATGTTCATAATCATTATTAATATGTCATAGTTTTTAAATTAATTCTGTTAACACAACATTTTTTTTAAAAGTGAAACATCAACAAAATTATAACAACAATAAACATAGGTTATCAGTTCAGCCAAACATTACTTACATTTCTTTATTATAAATGCTGTGTGTATAGTAATAAAATATTATAATTTTAATTGACTTTAAAAGCTGACTTTACAGCTTGTGTTATAACATGTACATGTACAATTAAATATATTACTCTTCTTTTTAATTTAATAGCCTGGAATTAGTTGACACACAATATATTAAAGTTTGTCGGACAATAGCTTACCAAAGCTAATGTTATTTTGTTATCTTGTACTTGAAGGATTTGAAATAAACTTTTGTATCTTGTTACCATTCAGTTAATAAGAACTTAATGATGAGGCAAGAATGTGTTGCCTGACTAAAATGTGGCTATTTTCATTTCAGCCTTAAATAAGCAAAGGCTAACAAAAATCAACCAAAGGGGAATAACTCGGTAAAATAGAGTAACAAGTCTTGTACGCTCCATTTTTGAAATATTACAAGGAATATGCACACTATGTTTTAGTTCATTTGAATTAAAGTTTCTAAACAAGAGGACTCACAAAGTAACACAAAATGTGCCAATTGGAGAGGTGAGACATTGACAACTAAATAAAAACCTAAGTGATGTATGCAAAATCAACTGGTTACATCAATTCAAATTGAAATAAATTTTAAAGCATCTTTTACACTAAATCATAGCATGATTGTAATTGATTTAGTCTAATCAATGATACGAGTTCAACTAAACCATGATCAAAACATTTATATTTAAATATTTAAAATTCTAGCAAAATTCAACAAAATTGTTTAGAAATGGTTTACGATTACCTAAAATTTTATATAATTAACAAGTTGACAAGTTTTAACATTTACTCTGCTAACAACATAGTTTAACCTTCAAATATAATAAATGTAACAACAAAATATACTCAAAAACAAAGATGATTTGTTTGTTTTTGTTTGGTTTAACGCCTTAGCAACACATTGATTAGGTCATATAAAGGCTGTCAGTCCACCTACTCACTGTTCCTGGAAAGGCTAAATCTCTGGATTGAGCAGTTAACCAACTTCTAAGCACATACTTTCGTCAGTGACTGACAATTTTTCCTATATACAGTCCAACTTGTGCTAATGGCCACCTCCCAATAGTGGGCACCTGCGGACAGTGGCCATTCCGAATTAAGAATCAATGGCAGGAGAAATAATTTCATGACCAAGCTCAGCAAAAGTATGCCCCGCCCAGGAATCAAACCCACGACCCTTCCATCAGCAGACTTGGGTGCTACCAACTGAGATAGTCGGGCAACAAAGAAGAAAATAGAAGAAAAGAAGATAGATGAAACAAAGTACTTACTATTGATCATATGGTGCCATTGGTTCCACTTCAACATAGGGTTTCTGTAATAACCAGGGAGTCTGTTCACGCCACTGTCAGTACACCACCCAAAAGTACATAGTATCAATAACAGAGCTGGAAATGTTGCTTTTATCAGGGTATAGGAGAAAGGGGTTAGGGTTTACAAGAATCAGGCTAGAATCACTGTAATAACTTTAGTAACATAATCAAACTTGACTTATAACACCACTATGATATAGGGCCTATAGCTATTTACCCACGAAACATCCTCATCCCATACAAGTTCAACCTAGTCTGTGTTCTTTATGTACATGTATCAGTATATTTGAGCAATTCATAAATAGCTGTTTACCCATAAAACACAAAACTATTCAAACCGTTAATTGCTACCCAATTAGTTTTTCATTTTTGGGCAATTCCTAAAAAGCTGTTTACCCACGAAACATAAACTATTTAAACCGTTAACTACTACCCAATTGTTATTTCATTTGAAGATCTTAACTTTATTAAACCTAATAATACATAATGGTATTTCAAAATACTGGTAGACATGGAGGCTGGTAATCTATCACTGTTTCAAACTTTTAAATCTTAGGATTAGCAATCATTTGGGATAGTGTCATTTTTCATGACAAAAATTGTAAGACTACATGTACTTATATGGTCATTTTGAATTTCATTTCAAATTCTAAATGGTCTTTTCTTTAATTAACATTCTAATTCTAATGCAGTCTTAAGTTGAATTGTTGAGGTTTTTTAAGTTTTAACTATCATGTATATATGTTAAACAGTAATGCATTGTCAATAACAAAAATGTTATAAATATTTATAAGGTCTTGTTTAATTTTAAATTCTAATTTCTAATGCAGTCTTAAGTCCCATTGCTGAAGGTTTTTAAGTATTAACTATCATGTACACTTGTTAAACAGTAATTACAAATTATAAAGAATTCTAGCATAGATATTAAGGAAGGTAGCTGATCAGCACAGAGTTACAATAAAGCATACAAGAACATACTATCCACATACCCATAAAGGTAAATTAGTTTTAAACCCCATAAACCATGAAGAAATAGAGAGTGTGATAATTGGGAGCACAAGAATTTAAGCAGCTAACAAGATCCTGGTCCAAGAAAGACACTTGATTATACACTGTGCCTTTGGTGGAGACAGGATGGTGCAAGCTGTCTTAGACAAAATCTCTTAGTATGATCAGCGACAAGAATTCAAAATTTATCTCCAAAGACCACTTTGCATAAAGAGCAGGAGCATACGTTAGCCTCAGAAGATAAATTTCTGACTTCTGCCGCTGAGTTCAGGAAAGTAAAGGTACAAGACCAAAGTTACCTTGGGTAATAGTAAGAGAGGGATTAGAGTAATAAGTAAGGAGTATAACTCTACTAGAAGCATGGAGACAATACTTGGATGGTGGTGTACATGGCACTGGCATAGAATCATTATACATAAAATAGTACAACTTTTAACTTGCCTCCATCAATAAAATATCTAACACAGTAAAGTTCTGCTATAAAGAACATCGTGTTTATTGCAAAATTGGTGTTATTTTTATAAATTTGAGTCCCAAATACTTAATCTGAGATGAATAGTGTCCTTATATTGAGATCATTTCACTATTCAGACCAGAAGAAATGAAGCAAGTTGAAAGTTACTGTATTATCACATATAGAAAACAAATAAAAACAATGAAAATAACAAAAACAATAAAATAAACATGAACAATTATAAAATTGATGTAATGCTTTGAAACTTAAAAGTTAAAGTCTCTCTTCATCTAGAGTCTATTATGGCCATCATTGTTTAACAATTTCCATAAGCAAAATTAGCTCAGATGATAAAGCATTTGACTTGCAAGTAGGAAGCACCCTAGCATCTTGCAATCTTTGATGTAACTTATACCTAATGAAGTCTTGCCCCTGGCCCAACCTTACCATTGACTGCAGGGGTGGGAGTTCAACATTTTCAAAATCCTGAAGATTAGAATTTCTTGCCTTAATCAGGCTTTACATAGCAAAAGAATCTTTTCCCAAATCCCCAAAATTCTGAACTTCAGAATCAGTTCTACAAACTTTCATCCATATTACTGCACATTTGATGCACAGCTGTCCCATTTAGACAGTTGTATGGAAACAATAATACCATCAGGTTTTTGCTAATGGTCAAATATAGTGGTCCAGTGGCTGAGCTGCAATACTTATGTGAAACAGTCAGTGCAACAGTTACAAAATAATTCAGTCTTGTGCTTGCATAAGAAATTAAACAAAATAAATATGATATAATTGATGTGGAACAGACTTTAGTAAAGTAAATATGCAAATAGAAATGGAGAATACAGAAAACTACTAGATAGAAATGTTTTGCTGGCAACAATTTCAAAGATGTCAAACAGCAGAGAGGATTGATAGAGAAGCAAGCAATACAAAATACTACAACACTAGCAATTGTAATACAGGGGTGTGGATTTTGTCAACTTTTTAAATTAAGGGACTTGTAAAATCTAATATCCACTTGTCTACAGCCTTAATTCACTTGCAGTAACATGTGCTCTCTTATACAAATGAGAAAGTGACTTTGCAACTTGGCAAGCAGGCATTTAACCTATAATCTTATGGTTCATACCTGAACTTTAAACATGCAATAAGAACATCATGATTGCTGAACAAGGAAACTCTTAACATTAGAAGTTACTGTGAAATTATTCATATTTGGGCAGTTGAGAAAAACAAAAACAAAAAAATATGCGACAAACAGGAAGTAGATGAGCAAGGAGCATGAAATCGCTTTACACCACATGGGACTATGGGATGAAGCAATATGCAAAGTATTAGGCTGCTGCATGTTATAGTTGCTGAGAAAACTGCGACGGAAATTTTGTAACGGACGGACGGACGGACAAGGGTAAAACAGTATACCCCCCTCTTCTTCGAAGCGGGGGTATAATAAAAGGTTTACATTTACATGCTTCTACAAGAATAAATAAGCACAATGATAATAACATGGATGATAGCACAACATTGCGTATACACTGAAATTCTGAATTTCAGCAGGTTTTATTTTGGAAAAGAACCATCAGTGCAGTCCATCACTTAATGCCTACTTTGCATGAGGCAAAAACATCATAAACTGTTGTTGATTGATATTGGGCATTTTATTTTAAATGCCATAAAACAAAATTTGCAATTTCTTAGGTTCTTTATATTCTGACCTTAGGGACAATTACTGAATACTTTCATCCATGTAAATTTATCATGAAATAAGCGTAAGTAAAGAGACATGCATAGGAAAAAGAAAGAAATTCTACTATTGAATAACTAATCAAGTTAGTATTTTTATTCTTTAAAGATTGGTTAGTCATAATTTAAGTGTCATGTATCGAAGAATTTAATATTGAAGGATTAGTAAATTATTAATGTTAGTTTGTGACAATTATGTAATTATATAGTGTAGTTAAGTTTTTGTAGTATGCACCAGAGCTCAACATTTATTTTTAAACTAGGGTGTCCAGCACAGGTGGACAATCAGGGGTATGTTTTACTAGCCAGAACCAAATGTTCTCTAGCAGTAACAAGTTGCCCCAAACCCAAATATAGGTCGTCAGGGGCAATAGGACAACCTTTATTGACGAGCCCTGTGCACCAAGTCAGAGACAATAGTTTAGTATTGTGCGTAAAGTTTGACCCCAACCTGACCTTTATGCAAGAATATTCATTACATTGAATATGAATGTAGTATTAATGCTCCGTTACTTTGACCGTGAGATCGCTGCCGAAGTGTAGAATAGGCCTGGTACTGACTTTTGTGGGGATAAGTGTAGATAATTATTAGATGTAAATGTGAAAGGTCAGGTCGGGGTCAATATTTACGCACTATAATACATGAATTTTATTTAAAAGGAAATACATGTACATGTATTACAATAATGTTTAATAATGGAAAACTCTTTTTTGTATTTTGGCAAAAGCCAAGAATATATAAGAAATTGCATCAGTCTACACTATGGTGCTTCGCATGTAAAAATGTGATACTAAAATTTCATGTACTTTCTAAATAAAAACTTAATAGCTTTTGGTCAAGTATTGAAATAGAGATTATATTATCTATTGGGAAAACCTATTGGTGATACATTGCACACTTTGATTTGTTTTTAATTGGTGGAACACAGCAAACAAGTGAGCTTCTATACAGCTTATAATTAGTGTAACTAAATACCTTCATGAGTCCAATGTTTCCATCAATATATATGACAACAGTTATCACTGTCATGGTCATTATTGTGACCATGATCTGTTGTGTCATCATCATCATTTTTATCATCATTGTCATAATTATCATAATAATAATCATCATAGATATGATTATGACTGTTGTAATTATCATCATCAGCATTATTATCATCATTATCATTTTTATCACAATTATCATTATCAGCAGCATTATTATCATCATTATTATCATAAGCATAGTCATAATAATTATTACTCTATGCTGAAATGGGCCAGATATAATTGTTCTTCAATCCATAATATCTTGTATATTGCCAATTACTTATAAACACTCTCAATCCTTACAATAAGGATGTTACAATGCATTAAAAAGCAACATTTCCAGCAGTTTCAATAAACAGTGTACATGTAAATAACAAATAATATTCAGGATTTAAATTTTCAAAAAATTATACAATGTTTGTTTATATGCTTTTTATGCCATTTATTTTTTTTTTCAATTATTTACAAAGACCTGCTCATCAAACAAAGGTACCCTGGATTACTATCATTACCAGTACTTTCTAATTATATATATATTATATACATCCACAAGGGGCACAACAACTTATCCCCACAAAGGCGAAAATCATCATAATTGTCAACATTTCATGGTACCATATGACTTGTCATCCATCTGACAACCAAACCTATCAATTGATACTGTAAAATAATATTCAACTGTATGTGGCTCATACTTTAACCCCACTGATTTAAATACTCACTACAGTACTTCTGTTCTCACAATCAATTTAAATTAGCCATGTAAATCCATGCGCCACTTACAGTGGAATAAAGTTTAACAATAGTAGCCTTTATTTTAATCATAAAATAATGTATGACTTAATTTTCTTCTATACGCATATTCCAATATCTCGTCACTTGACTTTAGAAATTCCAAAATATAAAATAATAAACAATGAAAATTTTGTTACCAAGGAAACCGGTGGTTGGGCAGCTTGATGTACAATAGTCTGAGGGGCAGGTTGAGGGGGCGGTGGCTGATTTCTCTGCATCATTATTAATACTTTCATATCATCTAGTTCTTTATGTAATCCATTCATTTTCTCTAAATGTTCTCTTTGCAATCTCCTCAATTCTCTTTCCAGCTCATCTGCAGTGAGAAAATAAGTATCTTTGTTTTAGAAAACAAGTAGCTTTGCTTTGAGAAATACATATCTTTGAATTTAGAAAACATGTATCTTAACTTAGGAAATCAAGACTTAGTGTCTTTGGTCAAGAAAATAAAAAGCATTGCTTTTCAACAAGTTGTACAAGCTTTAGAAAATTAGCACCTTTGCATTCAAAAATATTTTTTCTCAGATTTGAAAAACAGGTACCTTTGTAGGGTTTTTCACAAATAAGATTAACAAAAGTATCATTGCTTTAGAAAAAAGAATCAAGGGTTTGAAAATCAAGTATCTTTTGAATTGGAAATCAAGTATCCTTTTTTCTAGAAATTAGGTATCATTTGGTTTGGAAATCAAGTATTTTGTACTTGGAAATCAGGTACCCTATGGTTTGAAAACAAAGTATCATTTGGTTAGGAAAACAAGTATCTTATCGTTTTATAATCAAGTATCTTTTGAGGTAGAAAGCAAGTACCTTTTTGGTTTAAAAAATCAAGTACATTTTGGTTTGAAAATCAAGTATCTTTTTGAATTAGACATTCAGTATCATTTGGTTTGGAAATCAAGTATATTTTGCTTTAGAAATCAAGTATCTTTTTGAATTAGATATCAAGTATCATTTGGTTTGAAAATCAAGTATATTTTGCTTTAGAAATCAAGTATCTTTTGAATTAGAAATTAAGTACCTTTTGGTTTGGAAATCAAGTACCTTTTGGTACAGACCACAGGAAGCTTTTGGTTTGGAGATCAAGTATTTTTTGTTAAGAAAACAGGTAACTTTTGGTTAGGAAATACACCATTGAAACTTTGAAGAACTATAGTGCTACGTTTCTTTACAAGTTACTTTGATTTAGTTCTATGAACAGTTAAAGATTTTTTTTCTTATTTTCACAGCAGATAAAATTTTCCATCAAACTAACAAAGACCTATCCCACGTGCTCATTTTCAAAATAATCATAAAAATATTCAAATCCTATAATTATAATAATCAATGATTGAGTAAAGTTGATTTTTTAAGTACAGAGTACATAATATTGATAAGATTTTTTTCTAACAGCTTTTATTAAACTTTTTAATTAGAACATATCTTATTGCAACTGATAAATGATCAAATCATCTCCCCTTTTGATTTGGTGGACATGAACCTACAATCCTCAGCAACATCAGCCCAAAGAAACCGAATGGTGACATTTTTACAGGCAGGGCTTATCAGGTATTTCAATTAAAATTTGTCAACATATATGTCAGGCAAACCCAATTAAGAATTATCACAACATATTAATAATGACTGATAAAATAACCTTTTTGGACTCAAATATTATAAACTTAAGAGTTATTATCAAGCATACCTTAAGTTAAAGTGCATATTTTGATCATTGATGAAAATTATGAAGTATTTACTACCACAGTTTGACACTAAAAGAAATCAATCATGGGTGCAATTACTTATATCGATAGTAAACCTCATTTTAGGGTGTAAAACCCTAATTTACATACCATTTCAGAAAAATTAAACAAGTTTATGGAAGGGGTATTAATGATATTAAATTCTATTCATCATAATTGATGCAGATCAAATAGAAAATAGTTTTTTCATTCATTAAGTTGATTTTTCAATTTTATCAAAAGCCTACTTAACTTACCATGTTCAATGAATTTGAATAACTTAGATATTAAATTCCTGACATAGGTTTATAATTTGCATCCTAAATAGACTTGTTTATATTTATCACCATGACGACGAAAGTACATGTTTGACCCCCAGTTGTGCTAAGTCTAGTACATTTTATAACAGAATACATTTGCCAGGTTGTTTCACCATAAAATCAAATTACAAATATTGCTTAAACGTCAAATTACATATTTTGTCTGTCGATTTTCAATTAAAGCTTTTGTTATCCTATCCATCTATTCATTAATTCTTTTCAAGTTAACAATTGGGGGCAGTAGTCCTATAAGAAATCAAATTTAATTTTAAAGAAATATTTTCACATCAATTTTTTTTCAACAATGGTCGATAGAAAACAAAATTTAAACAGCAAATGAAAAATTAGTTGATCATTTAAATTAAATTGCTATTATTAAATTTAGGTTTAAAAAAAGATTTGTATTATCATTTAAAATGCATCATATAAAGAAAAGACATTTTTTGTAGAACATCTTTAGAATAAGGGTCATATTGCAAAGAATTAAGTATATTTTTAGCTTAACAAATACAAACTAGAATGAATTAAATTTTATACTAAAGACAGAGATGAAAAAAGAATTAGAAGTAAATAAATGGGTTTTTTAACATTACTGGGAGTACAAATACACGATGTAGTTAAATAACATACATTTTCATATTGTAAAAAACTGAACGCATGCATCTATAATTAATCATCAAAAATGAAATTAAAACCTTTTTTTACAAAATGCCTTAAAAGGAATGAAATATTTAAATTAAAAAAATGCTGAACTTTACTGATCTACCTACATAAGAATACTAAAATTCTATAACTATACCCGGTCACCATCATATTTAATACAGTACAAAACACATAAAGATTAACCACACCAAAAAACAACAACAACAAATGAGTTTGAAGAAAGGTGATTAAATATGGAAGGAAGGATCAGTAAGGGTAAGGGAACAATTATAGAAACAGGGGACATGTTTTAGAGTACAAAAACAACATTTAAATATTAATATTTTATCACTGCAGAGAGCTGAAAAGAAGACATATATGATATTGCAAACACCAGTACCAAGATTTTCTGTAGATAACTTTGCAGGTTCTTGGCATTCCACTTAGAATGTTCCAGAAATTATGATGCAGATGTAAAGTCTTAGATCTAAGTCTTATTTCAATTGCATACAACATTAAAAAAGAACATCTTTCAAGTATTTTAAGTGTACATGTATTTATTCAATTAACTTGTGTAAAAGTACAGTAAAAACTAAATGCACATATATAAAGATTTTGAGCAGACGACACTAACTCATTAAACATTTTCAAAATACATAAAGTGACTACATGATGAAATTAACCAAATAAATAACATTTTTACATCAATACAAGTAATATAATGTTGTAAGACCAATAAATTTTATAATTTTAAACGAAAATGGAATGTAGCATGATTTTTTCATTACATTTTCTCCAACAAAGCACTGACATGTCTAAGAATTCCATGATGGTTAAAATCATTTAAAGTCTTCAGCATGTAAGGGAACAAAGTCATGCACTTGGTAAATGATTTTACAAAAAAATACTTTTGGTGTGACCCCTATTTTGGGCCAAAATATCAGAATTAAGCTCATAGAAACAAACCCAGAATCAATTTATAAAAGTGTTCACAGTCTTACAGATTGGTGATATCATAATAAAAATGCCAATGTACATACAGTCCAGTGCACCATTTCACAAAAATTCTTACAAAATAGGTTATCGTAAGTCATTTTCATAAATTTTTAGTTCAAAGTCAGAAGGATAATAAACATAACTATCATAATTATGATATTTAAAATTCTATAAAATATTTTACATAATTCAATAATATTTGGAATTGATTGGCCAAAAAATAACCATATTTTGAACGTTTCTTGCTATTGGCTTACGATAATTTTTATCGTAAGAATTTTTGTGAAATGAAACACATAATTCAACCCAGCTTGATTAACATGGTGTACATAGTAATGTATATAATATAAAAATAAGTATTTACATTCAAGCAGGCAAGTTATATTCTATGAGACTTCATTATAATTGCACTAAATAATAAATAATTCATAAATATAATGTACAAACACAGATAATTTCTATAAAATAGTAGTCAAACTAGAACTGCCACCAGTGGCGAAAATACCCCCGCAACAGCAACATTTCAAGATAAAAGCAGGTCAACATTGTGGAAGTCCAAAAGGGTAAATGTTGTAAGAAGCATAAAAACCATAAAAAGAATAGGATGCAAATATCAAATTGGAAATAGACAGCAAATTACAGTGTAATTCACTATAGATTTATGATAAAGCAAAATAAACAGAGTTGTCATATGTCAAATGATTTTTTACATGAAAATGAACACCATTTGGTCATTTTGAATGTAAAGTGGAACAACAGACAAAGAGTGATCACATTTAAACTCATCATGAGTATGTTGTAACCAGAAGAGCAAAATGTAGAATGTGTTTGTAATTTTTTGATAAATAAGTAAAAAATAAGGCAATTGCAAAAATGGTAGTCAGCAATGTACACAATTTAAATCAAACAGTTAGTATTTACAATATCTTGTATCAAGAATTTCACAAATACCCCATAAGAAAGCTTAAATTACCGATCATTATTTTCACAGAAGTAAAGTTAAAATAATATCTAAAATCTCATGTAGCTATAACGAAATAAGATGTTTTCTTCACAACATTACAGAAAAAATCAAGGTGGCTATTAGTTGGTCCATTGAAATACATAAAAAAATAAATACATATAAAAATTTCATCAACAAGAATTTGTCAGCACAATTTTATCAAAATGAGGTGAGAAAAAAAAAGATGTTTGCTGTACAAGATATTAGAAAATTCAACATGGCTGCCAGTCAGCCATTTTGAATTCCACTAAAGAAAATGCCAAGCACATTAACTTAAACAATTGCTAACTTTCTCAAAGTCAGTACAAAAATTATCAAATCATTTGCTTTTCTGAAAAGAAAAACTCAGAATGACTGCCAATCAGCCATTATGAATTTGATAAAATATCAATACATCAAAAAAAAAGTTCAACAATAAGAATTTGATAAAAATAGCAGTACATAATAGACTTCAGCAAGTCAAAATGGCAAACAATGAGGAATAATGATATATTTAATAAGTTACATGACATAAAGCCATAAACCCTTGATTCATCTTCGTCAATAATTTTTGCTTATCAATGAGATAAATAGTTACTATGAGATGTAGAATTGGTCATACTATATTAACACATTCATACCTTCTCAAAAGAAAGAAAGCACCTAAATGTATACCATGTGACGAGCATTTCAATGCCAAATACGTTCTCCTTGACTGCCAGGATCTTAAATGCATCCGTGACAAACATTTTAAAGTTAACTCACATAAAGAACTTTTTGAGTCTGTACCGTCATATTTTCTAATCGCCGAGATCAAATAGTGATTTCTCGATGTAGAATTGGTCATACCAGATTAACACATTCATACCTTCTCAAAAGAGAGGAAGCACCTAAGTATATACCCTGTGACGAGCATTTCTATGTCAAACACGTTCTCCTTGACTGTCAGGATCTTAAAGACATCCGTGACAAATATTTTAAAGTTAACTCACTTAAAGAACTTTTTGAGTCTGTACCATCATACGCGATACTTAACTTTTTGAAGGAAATAAATGTATATAATAAGATATAGAGCTTTACATCATTAATATCGATTTAATAAATAGTATCATTGATTGCTTTCGACGCGATATGACCTTTTTGTGTTGGTGCGCCGTAAAACCAAAACAAAACCAAACAATACTTGAAGGAAATAAATGTTTGTCATAAAATATAGGACGTAAAATCTTCATTATCTATTGAAGTAATAGTATCATCAATTGTTTTCGGTGTAATATGACCTTTTTGCATTAATAAGCCGTAAAATCCAATTAATCAATCAATAAATCAATCAGACTTCAGCAAGAAGAAATTGGTAATGAAATAAGCTTACTATACAGTTATTTAAACAAAGTAAAAATGGCTGCCAGTCTGCCATAATGAATTTGTATCCTAAGTAAATCCATGTACAAGTCAACTACATCAATAAAGACTTTGGAGCGAAATTTGGATAAAATTGAGTAAAAAAACACATACATGTACTATACAGTAATTTAGATAAAAATTCAAGATGGCTGCCAGTCAGCCATATTGAATATAAATTGATGAAGAATAGTCATCCTCATCAACTGTATTAGTAAGACCTTGTATGCAATTTCTTTTCAAAATATGTATGGTAATATGTCAATATAAGACTGTATTAATTTTGAAAAAAGGATGACAGCCAGTCCGCCATTTTGAATTGGAATTGAGTTAAAGTGTATGTACACATCAACTGTGAACGCCTGTGCAAAATTCTATCTAAATTAGTTGAGAAATAAGCATACAGTAATTAAACGAAATTAAAAAGAATTCAAGATGGCCGCAAGTCGGCCATTTTGAATTTGGAATTGAATAAAGTGTATGTACACATCAACTGTAAACGCCTGTGCAAAATTCTATAAAATAAAAAAATAAAAAATCTGTTGAGAAATAAGCATGCAGTTATTAAATTAAATAAAAAAAAATCAAGATGGCCGCAAGTCGGCCATTTTGAATTGGAATTGATATAACATGCATATAAACATCAACTGTAAACGCCTGTGCAAATTCTATAAAATAAGATAAGAAAAAAATCCATTGAGAAAAAAGCATACTATACAGTTATCAAATTAGATTTAAGATATATAACACCATTAAATATTTTAAACAAGTGAGATATGTTTCCATAGTTACATGAGTTTTGTATACACCATTAAATCATGGTATATAACAGCTTCTATTAAAATACATTAAGAAATAAACATACTACAAATGTATTAATTTTTTGGGACAGACCACATATCCAACCAACCAACCAACCAACAAACCAACCAACCAACCAACCAACCAACCAACCACCAGGGTGATTCCAGTATACCCCCGAAAACTTCGTTTGCGGGGGTATAATTACAATTTTTCAACACACAAATTTTCGAAATTTAACAACATATATAGGTGAACCCCATTGTATCGATCTATCCATTGTATCGTGCTATTTATTGATCTCGCGATATTTTGATTGCAACGCCACCTGCCGATTGTTTACACTGTTAACTAGGTCAAATTTACTGTTGCATGGCTTTTGATGGAATTTTACGATGTAAACATGTCTATACAGTGTAACCTCTGTAGAGCGACTTTCGGCGGAGTTTGAAAAAACTGCCACTCTGCAGAGGTGCCGCTCTGCAGAGGTAGACTTTTTCTACCGATCACGAAAAACGGCCGTTTCGGTACGGAAAACTGGCCGTTATCCGTTCCGTAATGTAAATACAGTTATTATCTGGCGCTGATCGACAAAAGTAAAAAGTTTTAATAAGATTACAATTTATTTTTAAATTAATCTTTATCACCGGTAGAAATTCCTAGCATGATGGTTAGTTTTACGCACAAGAAAGCAATACACCAGCGAAATCGTTTCTTTTACCGTCATAATTGTTTTTATACCTGTCTAATGGCGAATAATATTTAGCATGGATTATCGTCGTCTTTTCGGGAGTAACTATCTGATTCGGCTCTTAAACCTCAAATAACTTTAAAACTGAATTCATGCCATCGAAGCTTTTAATAATAAGTACAATAACAAATAAGTTTCATTTAGTATCGTTAACTAGCTGGACGTATGTACATCTGATACTTGATGACGTCAGCCTACCAAACAAAGCGCTCCTCATCTTAGATCCGTTCGTTGGTGTCATGGAAACCATATGTCACTTGTATATTAACCCCTGTTAGTCAAATGATTTAACAACATGACACTTTAGTGTAGTATTATACGATTAAGGGTATTGCTTATTGTTTAAATCTTCCGGTCATAGATAATTATCGATAATTGATATTAACCTTGCTAGACTTAGTGTCGCTGTACAGAGGTAAAGAATAACAATGGAATTTATCTCAACGGCCATTTACCGCTCTGCGGAGGTGTCGTTCATTAGAGGTAAATCATAGTGCAAAATCGACGGGGGGAAATCTAATATGCCGCTCGTCGGAGGTTGCCGTTCGTTAGAGGTGCCGTTAGCAGAGGTTATACTGTAGTAGCATTTTTTGCATGATTTCTCCATTTATCCTCGTTTTTCTACATGTTTCTGAAAGTTTCTTGTGTAAGATCCTATAAAACCCACCTCTGATGTCTTAATCAGCTTCCCTTTAAATGATTAATAATATTTTAAGAGAGAGGGACACTGTCAGTATGTCAACAGTTGTAAGCACTAAAACAACTCTGGCCTTCCATATTTTGAACTGTTTTCCCACAATGCATCGATACAATGGTGTGACGTAATATTTCCCTCAGACTTACCCCCCTTGTGTATATTGACAAGTTATTTGCCGAACTTAAAACTTATTGAAGAAACTTTGATATAATTGGATTAAATGGACATTAAAGACCATTGAAATGCAGAAATAACAAGATAAATTGTTTATTTTGTTTTGAAATTATGTGTTTACAATTAAGTAGATCAATACAATGGGGTTCCAGGCTACACGAACATAAACATAATCATATACAAAGAATAAGCGTTGTATAAATAAGCATCAATTTATAAAAGGCAACTCTGCAAGAATATGTCGAAGTAATTACAAATGTATCACGATGCAATTTTATTACAAGTAACACAGAAAATCATGATTTCACAATAAGCCAACATGGCAATAACTCAATTTTTTTGCCGTTCCGAAGCCATTACTAGCAATCATAATTCAACTGTAGTTACTTTAACCATAATGTCAATAAATAAAATGCAAGATAAAAAGTTCATAGTAGATTTCTGAAATCAAGTTCATATCACAGTGTTCAGCAAGTACGTGACAATTAACTAAAAAGGTCGTAAAAAACCAAAGGACTGATGTAAAAGACCATAGCAATTACAATTTTGCACCAACACACCTTGGTTTGGAAAAAACTGACTGACATTAAAAATATCATTATAAAAAAATGCAACAATAATAACTAATCTCATATTGGTACGAACTAGGTGTGGCAACAACAGTCACCAGTCTGTAAATTTTGTTTGGCTGTACTGAAGAGTTCAACTCTTAGGAAAATCAATGGTCTTCAAAATCCATAGCCAAACAGTGTTAATATAAGGACATATGGCATATCAATTAAAGCACTTGGACTTAAAAATTGTAAAAAATCACATGCAATAACAAGGTAGTCTACATAGCAGAACTTAACTGTAGCTGCCTTGTTCATTTTAGAGCAATCTTAACTCAAATGTTTTTAACTACACCTTGAAATAACTGAATCAGAGATTACTGATTGATGTTGCTCAACAAATAGCATACAAGAGAATGCCACAATATGCTCAGTTTACTAATAGCTACATGATTGCACTAATGAGTACTATTATAAAACTACAGAAACAAAAATGTAAAAATGTAAAAAAAAGCATAAATTATCATTCACTGGCAAGCATTCTGTTCAAATCCACATAATAAATTACCTAACAAAGATCTTTACAAAGACTAAACATAACAAGAAAACTAATAAGAAAAAGTCACAAAATTTCACATAACAATTAACTTATGTCATGTAGAATATATTTGATGTTTTAAGCTTCATAACCATTGCTTTGAGAAGAATGAATTTACTTTAACAGTCCCAGTCTGAGGTGTTAAGCTAAAGTATAGCCAGCAATTGTTGATATCATTATATATTACTATTATACAGAACATCTGTTTTTGGATTCCTAGCCAAACAGACATGTAAAATATTTCAACCAAGTTTGCTAGTTTTTAGCCCTATGTTTTTGATTAAACTCCTTCCTTACAAATGGCTGTCCCAGGTCTTAAAAATAGTGTTTTTAACTTCAGGTTGCTGTTACAAAATTGCAGCTAAGGGCCCTTCATCTAAATTTCTTTTTTTTCTGCCCTAATATTGTCATTGTTACTGTGATTAGGGTTCATAATCCTGGGAAAGTTTGACCAAGTTGCATCTCTATTAGTCCATTATTAAGGAAATAAAACATCTTAAAATAGCCCTATTGCTACAAGAAGAAGAATTGCCAATTTTCGCCATTGCCCCAACCAGTAAAGGGTTAATGCATTAGATCTATAATTTGAATTCATGTTTCCTTTACTTTTGTTAATACTGGAAAAGTAAATTCATTTCATCTGAATAAATATTGTCATACTAATAATTATTTAAATCTATGAGACAAAAACGATTCTCAACCATATCCAAGATGAAAGATCTAACGAAAAAAGAGTAGTACATTTAACTAATGTAAGAAATAAATATAAAATGAGTATAACGAACGCTGACATTTCCATACCAAATTTATGAATACTGTTGTTAAGATGTGAGTATTTTACACCATAAAAACCTGTAAATTTACAGTTGAGTATTTTGATAAAAAAAATGATTCATACTTCTTCTAATAAAATAAAAAAGAATTTGTGAGAATATAATACCTATGGACGGCTGAGTAGAACTTCAAAAACTGCACAACCAACATAACATTAAAGAAAACCTTGCAGTTAAAGATCTGTTTTAGATAACAAAGGACAAGTTTATATCCATTCTGAATTAAAACTTGATAAATATTTCATTCAAATGATATTTCAATACAGAATGAGTATATGGTATGGATATTAAAGTAAGGAAAGTTAATTGCAGTGAATGCCCAAAACCCATTCATATCCAATGTTAATGAAAAACACATTATATCTTTGGTTGAGTGCAAAACAGTCGGTAACTCAATATAAGAAAAGACAAAGTTACAACTGTTTTGCGCTAAACCCACAAAATACGAAAGTAAAATTAGTCGAACTACAAACTTCTCACAGTTATATGTATGTTAGTACAGTTATTAATATTGGGCATAGTTTACAGGTGATGGAGTAGCTCTGTTCACTTGCCATGTAACATCAGGTACAGGGGTCGATTGTGACCCAGGTTTCTGATAAGGTTCATCATCATTGTCATCTCTACCTGTATGACCGATACCACTCTCAGGAGACTCAGCAATAAGTTTAGACTGTGGTCTATTCATATTATCAGTATCAGCACCATCATAATTATAAACTTGTTCATTATTATCAACTTGGTAACCATTAGCAACGTCCTTGACCTCATTTGACCTTGACCCTGGTTTTGAAGATAATTGCAATTCCTCTTCATCTTCACTCTGCAGGTGATCAAGAGGAGCACCAGGTTGAGAAAATGGAGTCAGTTCAGTTGTTTCTGCAACTTGGCTCAGGGGTTTTCTGTCGACTTGTTGAGGATACAGAGATGGTTTATAAAGGCCAAGGTCCTTATTACTCATTTTATGTAATGTTTTACTGGAGTCGTCAGATTTATTCTCTTTTTCATAAGGATAATTTCTAGGAGTGGACAACGCTCTTAGATCAAGTGGTGGAATAAAATTTGGAGGTGGCCTCAGATCTGAATAACCAAAACTATTTGACCTTGGCAGATTTGACCTTGAAACATGTACTGTACCATCTGGCTGATGAGCAGCAGTGTATTTGATAACCTTCTCACGAGGTTTTCGGTGTGGTTCAGATCTGAAACTTCTAGCATCATATTCTCTTTTGGGCTTTCTGTATGATAAGGGTTGTGGCAATTTAGGGTAATAGGGTTCCAATGACTTTGTCTGCTGTGGTTTGTCATTGGCTGGCAAGTTTGGTTGCTGCTGCACATTGTTGTAGGTTGGTGGTACATAGGCATACCATTGTGGCTGTGGCAGAGTGTAAGCTGTTCCTACATGCTGCAACGTTGGTAGTGGAGGTATTGGCTGGTAAAATTGTGGAACAGATTCCTTTGGTTTCTCCGTACCAACTTTCCTTTTCTTACTACTAGCATAGGATCTTGGTATTTTCAAGTGAACATGAAATTGATTAGGGTGAGAATGACTTTTTTTACCTTCTTTATCAGAGCGGTTTCTATTCATTGCCATTAAATTCTGGTCTTGCAGCAGACGTAATTCTTGATTCAAACGATCATTCTCCATCTCCAGAAATTTAAGGGTAGTGGAATCTTTGTCTTTTGGTTTCTCTGCAAGCACATTAGACAATAACAACACAATAAACATTGGGAGTCAGGAAAAGGCATTACAAACATACAAGTACAGGATGTCCTCTAATATACACATGTACTACAATTTCTTTTTTTTATTGGATTTAAAACTGTGTCAATGCATATCATGGTCATTTTACAGAGGCTTGCTCACCTAACCTAGCTTTCCTGGACATTTGTCTATAACCATTACTCTTTTACAGGCCAACAGCTTCTTTATATAATTAATAATTGTGGGAAAGTCACCATTATTGTCAAATTTTTATGGAAGGGTATAACCATCCAGTGTGAGGCTCACGCCCGTTCAGTACATTAGACTTAAATCCTGCATGTACCTGGGCCAATATTACACCAAATAAGTCCCTTTTTTGTCCAAAAATGTCTCGGGATTAGCTCTAGAACATATTCAGACTGATAGTAGTTTGCGAATTTTTGTCACTGCATATAAGTATATTTCTTGTTTTTTTGTAATGGATTTTATAACATATTTCTTTGACATTAAAATTCTGCTAATATGAAAGACTTCTGATTATAAAATAATATTAAGAATTAATAATGAGGTGTTTTTGTACATCATATTTTAAACTGACTTATAAAATATCACCACTTTGAAGAATTCTTAACACAAGTATTCAATTAATAATTTCTGGTCAAGCCACAATTGAAGAAATGGTAACAAATGTTTAGGGACATCCTGTACAAATACAGACAAAACATAAAAGGATAGGGTTCTTTACTCCTCATGTAACAAAGCAATTGTGTCACAAAATGACATACATGCATGCACTTCCAACATTAAGACACTCTGATCAAAACCTCACCTAAAGATGATTTCATGCAACCAAGTTGTTAAGTTTGCAAAAACATAACGCTACACAAGGCTGGGGTAACACAAATCTAAGTTCCGTCTGCTAAAGCAGAAGACAACATAAATAGTAAAATTGTATGGGTTAAAGTTCCAAATTTGTAATTTATCATTTACATGGCCTCAGCTGCTAGAACACAAGAAATAAACCTCCTCAAGTCATCAAATTCCTGACATTCAGGATCAGCCCAGAAAACTTTGCCCGTCAGACACCTTAGGTAATTTTTCATTTTGACAAGCAAAATTCTAAAGGTTGCAGCACTCTATCTTTGCAACACCAAAACTTCATAGTCTTACATAATAAAAGCTCCCCATGAACACTGAGCTTGACTTTTCAAGATATTACATAGCAAACATTATTAATTCAATCCTAATAAGTGCAGATTTAAGTAAACCACTATGTGGTTGCAGAAATAACACTTGCATACAAAACACTTGAGTAAGAAAGGGGAATAACTCTGTCAAGTTCCATGCTAGTGTTATGGAACTTTTATTGGACCTCCAATTTGAACAAGATAGACAAAAGTGAAGTTTCATGCAACTTCTTTCATTGTTTGTTGGGATAAAGCTTATTCTAGACATCTTTAAGCATTAAACAAATACCCATGTACAATTTAGAAGGATAGCACTCCCTGTTCCTGAATATTTGAGCCAAAGTACCAAAGATACAGTCATTGCCTTAACTCATTAACTCTAGCCCAAGGCAACTAAAAATTTGAATCAGGCTAGTAAAAAATACTAATTTCATAAAGTTAGGTTAATCTATAATTTTGCCCTTTACCATATCTTGCGTTGTCTGAAAGACTGTAGTAACTTGCTCTTTAAATGCAATGCACTTACTGCAGTCTTGGAGGCAACCCTCAATATAAGATATAGCATAATGAATTGGGCTATTCCTTTTGACAAGGTAAAGCATTGACTGTAGATATAAGAAAAGCCGTAACCAATCAAAGTTAACATCATACCTCTAGGTGATCTAGCAGGTTTCTGATTCATTTGATCTTCTATAGCCTGTGCTTCAGCTTGCATCTGTGACATCTGAGATAGCACATCTGGATCATTACCACCATTCTGTAAGTAGGCTTGACGTATTGCACTACAAGTACAAAATATCACATATAATATAATGACATTTAATCAGAAGTAAAAATATAGTATCAAATATTATTAATCATATGTTTCAACAAAACATTGCTGTAGTACTTAATTGTCCCTATGTTTAATTAATAATGATTTTTACTTTGTTGTTGTTAATAATCTATGCTTTTTTTCCTTATATATCAAGGGCATTTAAAATACACATTCCGGAACTAAAATTTCTTACAAATCATGCAGTTTTTTTTCCCTAAACTGGAAAATACCTCCGAATTTTTATTTGTATTTCAATTAAATTGCACAAAAATTCCCAAAGTGAACAACATAGAGTAATGCCCCAGGCCCCTTTCCTTAAGATTTATAACAAGCCGAGATTGTATCAAATAATAATGTCTATATACTGGCTTTCCCTGCTTGTAGATATGAAGATGATTGGTACTTGTACTATGTAAGTAAGATAATACCGAGATCTTACCTGATTTCAGCCACAAGTGATTTACCATAGTATATAGGAAATACCATTGGCTTCTTTGGTGGTTCTGGAGGTGGTGGTGGTGGTAGTGGCTGGGGTGGAGGAGGTGGTGGTTGATATACAGGCTTCTCTACCTCTCTGTAATATACAAACATTTTATACTGATTAATATAAACCTTTAATAGCAATGTAAGACAATCAATATGTACAGTGTGGCCATATAGAAGATTGGGTTTGTCCAAAAGTGTGGTGTTGTTAAATAAAGTCTTAATTGTTATCATTATATTTATCATAATGACAAAGTTAACTTGATATAGCTTATGGAAATTGGCCTGAAAATATTTTTTTGTTATTATAGCACACATTATATTAGTCAAAATTATTAAGTTATCAGAATGTGCAATGTATATATCTATTTCAGGCAATTTATACTAACTATACTCAACATTATTCAGTAAACATTTTTTAGTTTTAGAAGATTTACAATTATTCCATTTAACTCTTTAAGATGCAGTTTTATGGCTTATTAAGTAAATAGTAAAAATATGAAAAACTGCTATATTATCATATATTACTGAAGCACAATAAACAATAAATAAGTACATGCACTTACAAGATTCAGTACAGTGTAACATGATGATATAACATCAAAATTAACTTTAACATTTCAAAAACAAACATTGACTTTCTAAAATTGCTCATCCCCCCCCCAATTTTGATAAACCATTAAACAACAGCATAAGTCATTTCTTTATTTTTCAGAGTCTAGATATAACTTATAAAATCCATACAAGTGAGGCTGTCTATAAAAAGTTTAGAATCTTTTAAGTGACGAAAGCATAATAACACCCCAGACAATAAAAAGTGACATCAAAACTGATGACATCACAGATTTATGTGATAAATGTACACCACCTATTCAAATATCAGTTAAAATGCATCTTCAAAAAGCACCAAAAAAAGAACAAGAAATGTAATGTGGAATACATTAAAGCCGGATTTAAAAATGTTAATGCCAAAATTACAAAGGGAAATAATCCATAATAAAGGCAGGTAGAGTTGTGGTTACTTTCTAATTCTGTTATCACTGGTTACTTTCTTATTCTGTTCAGCACATGGTATATTATCATTGTATGAAGTTTCATAAAGATCTGACAATAAATGGCAGAAATATATGGTAAAGAAAAATTTTAACGCAATTGTTAATGACACCAGACACCCGACCGCCCGCCCGCCTATGTTACGCCAAACTATCAGCCGAATTTTTTCAATGAAAAATCCAGCTAATAAATCCATAATTATTAATGCTCACTATAACACAACAGTTGAAAATCAAAATGAAATGACAACAGTCAACAACAACTGTAACACAACACCACAAGTCACCTATGATATCCAGAGATTAAATCTTTATCTTTCTTCTGATCATCAATCTTTGTTAACAAATCTTTCATTTTTGACCGTACCCAATTTTCTTGCAATGAAAGCAATCTATTTTGATCTTTTGCATCATTAGCAGACATTTCTTTGATTAAACTAGCACAGCTATAATTTTGTACAGAGGCATCTGCAGAGTTTTCATTTTCAAAAATACTACCGCAAACACTATCTAAACTGTCCTTTCCTGACACACTCAAGTCTTTTATAGAGTATATTTTTCTCTTAACATCTTTATCCATGTCAACCTGCATGTTTCCAGGTCTATCTGGCCCTTTAATTGAACTCATTTTGCTATGATTATAGTCCATTGGTCGAGTTGTTTCTATCATCCTTTCAGTGTTATGTCTATAAGTGTCAGCCTCATGTCTATGCATCATAGTTTTATTTTCTTTATCTATCATATTTTGTATGATTTCTATCATATTCAAAGACCTAGCCATGTTTCTTGACAATAACTCTACATCACTGTGTAAGACAATCTTCATAAATCAATATACATGGCAGTGTGTAACAAAAGAAACAAATAAGCTTGAATGCTTGTATTTTAGCATTGCTAGACATCCATGCTGGTAACAGACCAAGAATTACGGTAATTTCTTACTTCCTATAACACAGTACAGCAATGGAAATGTCCACCATTAATTTCTTGCCATTGTTGTTCTTCGATTGATTGCTTACAAACTAAAGATTTACATATCAAACATAAAATTCCCTCCTAAATTCAAAGTGGGACACACTGATATAAATGTGACTGCAATAGCTCAAATATTCTTTGAACTGTCATGGTAAAAATAATCAAGAGGTAGGATGCAATACCTTGAGACCAGAAATTGAATCCCGCCAGATGACACAGCTTATTAACCTGAAATAAA
The DNA here is from genome assembly GCA_025267735.1 of Mactra quadrangularis. Classification (NCBI taxonomy): domain Eukaryota; kingdom Metazoa; phylum Mollusca; class Bivalvia; order Venerida; family Mactridae; genus Mactra; species Mactra quadrangularis. The sequence goes on along the minus strand of CM046307.1, from coordinate 21,475,425 downwards.
TCAGCAATTGCTTCATTTAACTCACGTGTAAATGATCATATCTGCCAGGATTGTAATTGTGTGCAGCTAATAATTTGTGGGCTGTCAAATATTTAAGTTAAAACAAGTAAATCTGTGAGCTAATGCTCACTAGTGATACCCCCGCTAAAATCTAAAAATATGCGACAAACAGGAAGTAGATGAGCAAGGAGCATGAAATCGCTTTACACCACATGGGACTATGGGATGAAGCAATATGCAAAGTATTAGGCTGCTGCATGATATAGTTGCTGAGAAAACTGCGACGGAAATTTTGTAACGGACGGACGGACGCACGGACGGACAAGGGTAAAACAGTATACCCCCCTCTTCTTCGAAGCGGGGGTATAATAAGCAAATAAATAATGATACATCCAAACTTACATGACGTTAACTTTCTGGTTCTGCATATTATTTAGTTGTCTTTTGAGGTCATCTAGTGCTCTCTGATTTCTGATCTCTTGTTCCCGGAGCTCACGAAGTAGATCTGCTGAGTTATCATGTGGAGGAGGTACAACAGTCCTACGACCTAGATTTTCAAGTTGTTTACGAATATCTGGAAAAAATGTGAGCAGAAATTGAAAATAAGAAAATGAACAGTGGTTGTCATACAACACACAATGGTCAGAGTTGTTAATTACTTATATGCATTCAACATTTAAAAAAATACTTCAAAACAAATCCCTTATTTTATGGACTTTACCAATATTTTGCAGTCCTAAAATAACAAAATTGTCCATAGTTTAAAGCTTCCAGGCAACCCTAAACATATCATATATTTCAGTCAGCACATACCACCGCATCAAGCAAAGACCATAACCACAGACAAGTAGGTTATACCAAGCAAAATGTCCAGCAATAGCACAAATAAAGACAATAATACATAGAGAATAATTATCAAGAAAAATAAAAGTGAAATAAAATTGAAAAATAGTTTTTAAGAATATAAGTTACTTTAAGAATAACTATCAAGAAAATGAAATAATTTAAGAATAATTCTAAATGATTTATTTATTCGATTTAGGAATAGTTTTTAAGAATACAAATGAATTGAAAAAAAAATCCAAGAAATTGAACGAATTCTTTGGATATTTATATCTTACCTTCTCTTTGTTTTTCCAGATCTCTGTTACGTAACTGCAAGTATTCCATCTGTCTCCCATGATTCTCAGCAAGGCTACGTAATTGTTGATCTGAATTTGGATTTCTTCTATAATCATCCTACAAAAACAATACATTATAAAATATTATTCAAAATATATTCGAATTTTGACCAACTTAATATAGCTATCTGCTTAGGAAGGATTGAGCTTCATGATGCCCTGTAACTTACTGTTTTCAAATTTCAGTCGAAACATATTTACACATATACATGTATCCAATGATGGGTGAAGCTCTGGATTATTTCCCATGGTTTACAAATTTACAAGATTCATAAACATACAAGAACACTGGAATTAGAATGTAAATTAATTTTATTTTAGTGTCCAGTCAATCCATAAAAATCATAGTGAATCTGAGCACACAATACCTAATGAATAAGCATGCTAATATAATAATTCATGTCAAATTAACAAAAAATAATTTTCAGGAAATTTAAGCAAATGTTGAACACAAAATTGACCAAGCAAAAACGTACAGAAACCAACCTGGAGAGTAAGAACATAACACCAACGCCACTCATACTGATATCTATACCGTGTCCGATTAGTGAATCTATATCGTGACCGATGCATCACTCAAACAATAAAAAATATCCATCAAATTAAGAAATTTATACCAGTAATATAAGGAAGCAACTAAATTATGTGACCATGAAATACCCAAGAATTCAATTCATCCAATCAGCTAACAAAATACCTTCGATGAGTTAAAGTATTTGTTGCCAGGTACTACAAACATAACAACTTTGTTGGTTAAGAATTACATAACAATGCAATCAAATAGTACTTAATAAATTGCTGTAAATGATAAGGGTTTTAATGACTTAAAATCTCTCACGGTCTTAACTTTAACTTATCACCCAAAGTGAGAAGAAATTCACTTTCCATATTAATATAGGCCAACAACCTTGTTGAAAATTTTATGTTCATAAGTTCCTTTTTTTAGAATGTGAGATAGCACAGATTTATCACACAGAACTGATAAAAAATTTTTGTCTATTTCTCTCACATTGAAGTAACCTTCATACCAACTGACAAAACATGAACCATATATACATGTTTATAGGCTTTTATTACCCAAATTTTTAAGATTAACACCAAAAGAATGAAATCAGTAAGACTGCAGTCATGTACAAGTATTTATACAACACTGTATATTTGTGTTGCTGTGACACAATTTGAAGGATCCAGATTCCATCAATTACACACAAAATAACCCATCTTCATCTCAGTCCATTTCTTAACAAACAACATAACATAAAATGTACAGTGCTCTCAAACTGTTATGATTGTTGCTGTTTCTGGTATGTTTCCTTACTCCTTATCTAAAAGTGCTTCAACAAATGAAACTTTTAGAAAAACTGATCATGCATACCGGAAGTTATTTTAAGTAAATTTAGTTTTAAAGTACATGTATTTTAAAATAAAGCTTATTCGTGCATCATTGTTTTAATCAAATGTTGATAAACTAATAAATATTGATCTTGAAATTTGCTCTGAATGTGTTTTTCTTTTTCATGTGTAATTTTGAATCCTTGGACTTAGGAGTGTACTGCATAATTAAGTGGTTGTCAGCATCAAATTGAACTAACTAAGTTCAATTGGACATAATAATAAGTAAACTGACCAGTATTTCACTTAAACCCCTTTACCATGAAAAGTTAAAATAAATAAAGTGGGGATAAAAGACTGCTTCCATATACATTTACAGGGCTCGACATTAAGGGTTGTCCTATTTCCTATGACGACCTATATTTGGTTCGGGCAACCTGTTACTGCTATTTAAGATATGATTCAGACAACTTAAAACATAGCTGGCTGTCCACTCGGGCAAACCTAGTCTAAAAATTAGTGTCGAGTCCTGCATTTACCGCCTACTTTTTTATTTTGTATGACAACCCCTTATCATTGAAATCATGGGTGTTCCAAGCCATGACTTCTCAATCTCTAAAGTGATAGGTGATCTACTAGACCACTCTGCTCCTAATAGGTACTAAATGTCTAAACACACCCAAGCTTAGCATTGTTTAATGTTGTAACTATGAAAGTGGCCACATATGTAGTGTCACTACAATGTCAAATTTTGTCACTTAACATAATGCTAAATGATTTATTGATGACTTTTTCAAGTATGAAAGCATTAGTGGACAGAAGAAACTATTAGACAAACAAGGGAAAACATTAATATTCTTTTATGACTTAGTGAAAGACATAGTATAACTGGCCTGGATTAACTATTAGATTTAGATACAAACAGATACATTAACTAGGATTTATAGAGATAACAAATCAGCCTTTGCCTTATTCCAAAAGCCCTAAGCCCAGGACTAAATGAATGGTGATTTTACTGGGCTGGTGAAAATTGGTCATTTTATATCATAAATGGACTAGCCGACAGTGATACTTTTGCCAATCACTATAAACCATCATAAATCAGGCGAGTGTCAGTTAAAGTTCAATCTGATTAAAACCCGATCTAAAATTTTACTCGCTAATTTAGATCTGGCCTTTTCCAAACGAAGGTCACGTTCAGGTGACCTTTTCTCATCAAAATATTCGTGACAAAATTGTTATAAAACGTAACTTGTTTACATCGTCTACGTCATGCAATTTGAAATGAGCCGCCCAATCACAGACTGTGAACAATACTGCTGTTAAATAAGCATGCAAACCTTGGTCTACAAATAGAAATTACGAAATCAAAATGTGTTTAATAGCGTTTTCGCCTAGATGAAAGCTACGCATTGATTGGTCGACACAAAGTTCATCTCGACGTGACCTTCCACGGAGAAAGTAGAGAGCCTGAACGACAACGCTATATCTGTTTACGGAGAGTGGTTAAAGTTAAGACTAAGACTGTAAGTTGGTCCCTAATACCATTAATGAAGCCAAAGAATTTTGTTCAGCTTTCTCTAAAGCAGATCTGAGATGGACCCACCCATTTAGTTAAGGAATTTTAGAGTAGTGACTGAAAGTTAGTTAAAACATGTTCGAGAGATAAAGTAAAAAATAACTAGAATTATAAGCTAAAATAATTATCAACTCTTAATACAGAATATACAATTGCTAATGTTGAAATTCAATAAATACAGTAAAGTCATGCTACTATAACCATCTAAATTCATGGCTTCATTAGCAGAATTAGGGCTGTGGCGAGTATCTGAGAACTCGGATACTCGCGATCCAGACCAGAAAATCGAGTACGAATATTCGTCACCTCCAAAATCGTCGGATAGCAATCTATTTTTTGTAATTATTTTTAGCTTACTTCCACTGAAAACGAGCCTCATTACTAATGCAAACTCAAACATTCGATTGATTCACATTTAAACAAAAAAGATTTCGCTGAAAAAGTCTGGTTACCAGGTAATAGTAATGTTTGGAGTTCATGGTTTTCTATATAGTAAAAACTTCTGTAATTCATCTCTTATTTTTGGTATTACATGAAATTCTGTATGCTTCTTCATCAACAAGTGATTCGTAGTTCGATTTGTGAATGGTTACACATGAATCGTGGTTCTGATTGGATCGCCACTTGCCCAATGATCCACAGCCCTAAGCAGAATGGTCCAAACGTAAGGACCATTATCTTTTGATTTTGCAATATGCAAGTCTGGTTCTTAAAGTGGAACTTGAAATGGTTGAATGTACTCTATTCAGGGATATTCCTAGGACGTGATTTCCGCGATTTCTCGCACTAAAATGGCAAAAATCGCATAGAAAGTCCTAAAATGCAAGAAAATATCGCACCACTGCCATCTAGACGCTTATGGGCGTCTAAAATTCACAATAAAATCGTGAAACTTTGGTCCTCAATAATGTTCGTACCCGAGCCCGATCGTAATATTTTTTTTTTGAATGTTTTGACTGCAATAAAAATTATATCTTTTCAAAAATCTGTTAATTATTAGTCAAATAACTAACATATTACGAAAATTTGCGGTATTTGTCAATACATGTACTACTACATGACTGTCACATTTTTTTATGTTCTTATTTTTTCTTTGATCACTTAAATCGTATACACCTTACTAATGAGGTGTGATTAAATTAATTTAATTATTTGAAAGAAATATTAGTTCAGCACAATTATTAAATAGTTTGTTTTTGTCATTTAACTTCACAAAAGTAACATATTTTCGGACATGCAAAATTTCGGATACGTGATTTATTGAGTTCATAGGTAGAAAACAACCCATTTACTTATTGTAACTTCACTTCTACATAATTCTTTCTACTTGGCCTTGATATAATTATTAATATATGAGCTGAAAAGAGAAGTGACTTCTTCCTATAAAATGTTGGTCTGGCTTAACCTGATCATTGAACTGATAATTTTCACTGTAACAGATAACAATTCAGACAATAAGTGAATTATGTTTACTTATAAAATTATTACATTATTTCTCTAAACAAATGTGCTAAAAAAGAAACTTAGTCACTGAATTAAAAGATGTGTTCATTTGCAAAAAAACAAGTGAAACAGTATCATTATGTTTAATTCAGGAATAATGCCAAAAAACACCAACATTAAATTTGTAATTTGGTTGGTACAAATCGGTATGTTATTACATGTAGAATCACAAACAGGGTATATTATTAGTTAAAGGGTTAAAATGTTTTTAAGGATTTGATTTGAGAAGTATTAAATTTTGATGCCACAAATAAAAAATCTCGTTATTTTTTGGCGAATGGGAGAATTTCTCCCACTGAAATCAGAAAAATCTCATCATTTGCTTGTAAATGGGAGAAAATCTCTCACTGAAAATATGACCTAGGAATATACCTGTCTATTTGTGTGTATCCTTGAAATAAGATGACAGTATTATCCTAATTTAGATAAGATGACCATCAGCTTTGCTCTATATTTTGATAGATTGAATCTATTGAACATTGACAATCATCTAAATCCATCAAAGGCACATACTTAATAATAAACGGACTGAACATCAAGGGAAGAGATAAGATTAACTGAAAATCAAATTTTATTGACAAGAAACATTCAGATTGACTTCACAAACTGTCCTTATTTTACTACCATTCCAAATATAATCTAAGTGCTGAAAGCACTGAATCAACAATAAAAGGAAAGTTTGTCCAACTTGCTGTCCCAGCCCTCTTTAAAACTATTTAAACAAGTAAATCTGTGAGCTAATGCTCACTAGTGATACCCCCGCAGTGAGAAATATGACTATCATAATGTAACTTTCATTTAACGAAATCTAAAAATATGCGACAAACAGGAAGTAGATGAGCAAGGAGCATGAAATCGCTTTACACCACATGGGACTATGGGATGAAGCAATATGCAAAGTATTAGGCTGCTGCATGTTATAGTTGCTGAGAAAACTGTGACGGAAATTTTGTAACGGACGCACGCACGCACACACGCACAGACAAGGGTAAAACAGTATACCCCCCTCCTCTTCGAAGCGGGGGTATAATGAATGGAAACAAATCAAATTTTAAGATAACAACACAAATGTCATCTCAACTATCAAGATAACAAAAACTCTGATCAAGAGATTTAAACTAAAAATAATCTCAAATTTAGATACCCTACATGTTTATTTTATAGACACTTAAAATTTTTATTATCCTGCTGCGATTATTATCAAATGAACATTTAGTGTATTATTGAATAATACTAGTAAATAATATACCTTTTAAGAAATCATAATGAGTTATAAGTATATAATGATAAAAAAACACAATTAGACATAATATCTCTTTAAAGAAATCAAAATCCATTTTCCTATACACAAACATTAAAATTATCATTCAATCATTGAAAGAACTTAAATTGGCTCTCATGTACCTTAGAATAGAAATATGACAACTTCCTTTTTCAGAGAGATTTCTTAAGTATGTTTGTCCCTGATATCATGAATCAGTTGATCCAATATGCTTGAATAAGATTTATTTATTTATTTATTGGAGTTAACGCTGTGTCAACACAATTTTAGGTCATTTTACGGCGTCCAGCGCACCTAACCTAGCTTTCCTGGACTATTGTCTATAACCAGTACTCACCTAGCCTTCCACAAGGCCGGAAACTTCTCCATATTATCTAATCAATGGAGGAAAATCGACATTATTGTCAAATTTTCATGGAAGAGTATAACCTCCCCGGGTGGGATTCGAACCCGCACCCCATCGGGCACGAGATTCCAAATCCCGGCGCGCTACCAACTGCGCTATCGACCCGGGTTTTGAATAAGATTAGAATTGATTAATCATCAGGCATTTTGATTCATACTTAAAGCCATTGATGCTCTTCCATTTTATCAGGAGTCAAACTCTTTAAAGCCCCATTATCAAAAGTAACACTGTTTTTGGACTGCAAAGAAAATAGACATTTATCTATTTTAAACACCTTGAATGAACAAGATTTTTATTAAATGCAAATATTGCTTAAATATATCTATGTTATTTGTTGCTTTTTGTTGTAAAAGTAAATTGAAATCGAAAGTAAAAATTTGGTTGTCAATAGTTGAAACAAAATTTTGATCACAGTAATGTGTTTAAGATGAAGTCTTTTTGTAGAAAAAACTGATCTAAATTACATATTTAGCTCTTACACTATTTTGGACCAGGTATATTTAACATTAGCATATAAATGAATATAGTGTGCTCTTATAAAAGTTCCCCAATTTTTTTAGAAATAGACTTTAAATTTGTCAATTTTAAATTTAGGAAGCAGATTATTTGAAATGTTTATTTTTTCTCTAATGCATATTATATTCTAATAACTTTGTGTTTGTAAAACAGTTTTAAAGTTTACTGATGAAGAATATATCTTCATACATGTATAGTGGCTTTAAGTTTCAAAAAAAATTTAAGGAAAAACCTGATGACTTTCATTATCATATATCAACAGTAAACAAACTTCTATCTTTTTTCCTTGAGATACTACAATAGTTATTTTTAACCTCATATACATTATCAATTGATTATAAAAATAATAATAAAGACTTTATTTACAGAGGCAACACAGTTAAGCAAAGCCCAACCTTCCCTAGGAGCCTCTTACTCGACTACTTGAAATCCTCATTGAAACAATGAAATATGGACCAGAATTCATTTTCCCAATTGATGACAAAGAAGTCAAAATCAAAATATTGAAATACAGAAAGATGTTCGTGCACATTGAAAGCTTCAGAATCCATACTAATGATTACTTCTTACACATTAGATTCAAGTACAAACCAATCGGGGCAAAAATCCGGGCGGGGTGTTTATTCTATTCTGTATAACTGGCAAATACTAATTAAAAGTGTATTAGCAAGATTTGACTCCTCCTATTCACACGCTTATCAATATAAGTATAAATACCTGTCACTGACACTGAAACAAAGATGCATCAGTTAATAGACGCATCTACTTCTATTGCCTACTGCATAGTAAATCAGAGACACATGTATCACGAAGCAGGTTGAATTGGTCAGGCATTTGAATCGTTGATAGTTTTTGACTTATGGTATAACTTAAGCCTTTCGGCGGGAAATCGCCGAAAGTCTAATAAAAGACAATGGATAAATAATTTTGCAACTTGTAACATAGATTTTGTGACAAGATCTGCATGACAGCTGGTATGAACCTCACAATGTCAAGAGCTCTGATATTAAATTATTGACAAGATTTAATTTTCTTCATTTCAATATCTTTAAGATTGTTATCAGGCATTCTGACAATATCTTCATGTAAAATTTCAATGAAATTTAAGTTAATCAATGAACAAAAAATGGTAATAATCAAAAATTCAGTAAAGTTTTTGTGTGACACCTGATATAGATTATAATACGTGGGTAGAAGTAGGACACAAAAAAAACTTGAACAAGATGGTTGAGATGACATTACATTGCTCGCCTGATTTCACTTGACTTTGGCATAACAAGCTCCTGATTTTGTTTTGCTTTAATTTGACATTTTAACTATGTTTATAATTTGGAAAGGCTAAAATCGCTGGATTTAGCTGCTAAAGAACTTAGTAACTAGGCACATACTTTCGTCAGTGACTAACTACTGCCCTACATGATTCAGAATCAGTGGTATGAGGGAGAATGTGGTAGAAACTTATTTCATGACCAAGTTTTACAAAAGTATGCCCCACCCGATAAGTAGACTTGTGTGCTACCGACTGAGCTAGCTGGGCTGACCAATGAAATGTTTAATGAAAGCGAGTCATTATCTCCCTTTGATATGAAAATAGTGTATTTTTTAATTTGTCCATATAGAATTATAGTTAAAGTAAATTAAAAAGCTGACATGGTGAAAACTTTAGAAATACAATGTTCAATTGGGTACAAGTTTTCTGAAAAATTTCTGTGGACATAAATTATGTTATGTATTAAGAGAATTCCTCCTTGATATACCACAATGACGCTAGAATTTTTAATCTTCAAACAGAGGATGTTCACCCACACAAAAATCACTTCATCAAAACACCTATCAGATTTAAAAACAAGAATGATAAGTAAATCAATCATACTGGAGGTATTAGCTAAATGACAACCACTTTAAAACTCTTTAAAATTACTGGTATGAGTATAGAAGAGCTATCAAGGGACATCGATATAATCACCCCCTACCAGGTTTACAGTTTTTTGTACTGATAATCCATTGATCTCTTCATTTATAGTCTACATTTCTAGCTATTCAACAACCATCAAGTTTACATTAACATCAATATTACAACACTTCAATTCTAAAAGTGTTCATCAATATATTGGCTGAAGATATCATGAACATATTTATTTAGATTTTAGATGGAAGAATGCCATGGTTACAAAAATATGAAATCAATTAATGAATTATCTGTAATTTAGGATTGTTTCAAATTTGTAAATCAGCTGAATTTTGTATTCATTCTTACTGGGTACAGACTAAGAAATCATTAAAAAAGAGAGTCTAAGGAAATTTGACTAATTTACCATAGCAACCTAAAATGCATCAAGATTGGGGATGGTCGATCAGTGTGGAATCCCTTGGGAGTTAAAAAGTCTGGAAAACATACTATATTTACTTTATTTCATTTTAAAATTTGATGAAAATAAACTGATTTTTGGAAATTGAATTTCATCTTCTCATTGAAATCAAACCATAATTAAATGGTTCATCCTGCAAGCCCTGTCTTTGTTTTCAATCTATGGGACATCATTAATTCTCATTGTCAACAGTGGCACAATCATCAACTTTTTAGTTATACAATACAATCACAATCTTAATGTGTTGATGTGCCATTACACCCATAGAAACAAAAAACAAGTATTAGCATTTCCAAAAGTGCTTGAAATCAACACTCAGCCGTGTTTGATGTCTTCTCCATAGATGTATATATTTTGTGGTTAATATTAATTTGCTAACAGGGCAGATGTTATGAATATAAAATAAATATTGATTTCGATGAACAAGTATTTACAATTGATTAGTTATCTTTGTAATTTTACTTTTTTCTGATCAAAAATACTTGCGTGAAAATGTTAATGTCCACTAAAATATTTAGTGGTGTGTAGCCTTCCTAAACATCTGGTTATGCCCGCTTTTTACTATGCGCCAGCTTGATTTTAGTCAACAACTTGTTCATGGCGGAGACGAGTCCATCAACACACCCCTTTTTACTATTTCACGGCCATTTTCTTATCATGTGTCCTCAAATGCATCGTTTTGATTGGCTTAAGGCAACCAGTGTTGACTACAAAATGCTCAAATCTTGATAATTGTTCATATCAATGCACCTAGGTGTGTTGATAATAACTGGCTTAGCAAATGAGATCACCTCATAATAACTGGTATAAGTACTAAAATATCAGGAATTTCCTGAGTTCGATAAACATACAATACAAAAAACATATGTCACATTTATCACTGACATAAACATTATCATGGCGTCATTCTTCAACTGATATATAAAAATGCACTTAAAATGCTAATGCATAAATGCATACATAGACAGACTGATAGACTTTTGACACCACTTTTCAATCATAAAAGCATTAAAGCAAACAGTACTAAATAAAAAAACTTATATCAAATATCGATAATGTTAAGATATACAAGTTTATAAATCAATTAAAATACCACCAGACAGTCATCAGTGTCAAAATCACCTTGGAGCCAAACTGTAAACTTTTCATGAATGCAAATTACAGAAATTATACTTCACTGAATAAATAAACTGCCTGCAAGTATATCTGCAGTATTGATAAGGTGTATTATTATATACCGGAATATAATATTAAATTTACATATTATAATATACACTGCCCACAAAAAGTTCATCCACAAATAAAATTCTTATCATGTATGCCACATGTAATTCTACCATTTTTAAAGCTTTTTCGTGTAGCATTCTTTGAATCATATGTTGACAAAATTATTATTTCTGAGCATGGAATTAGTTCAGATATCACATTGTTTCTTGACTACTGTCATTCCTACTCATACAACTTTGCAATTTTGTTTAAGCTCAATATCTTACAACTAATACTAATCAACTATCATCAATCTGCTTCCTGGTCCCAAAACTGAACAGTAGAAAAATTTGCTCAAGGAAACGATGAAGTATGTTTTTATCTAATTCCAACATCTCTAATTCAACATATGCAGACCAATTAATTCTATATCCTCAAATATATCAATGTTAAGAAGTACATTTCACATACTGGTATAGAAATAAATGAAATTAAAATCATCTAAAAAAATTTCCAATAAGAAATGGCAAATCAATAATAAAAATAAAATTGAGAGGCAACACAGTTAGGAAGAGCCCAATCTTTCCTCAGAGTCTCTTAAATGAAATTATGAATAATTTCAAAATGAATTCATTCATCAGATTTAAATTTAATCTTTATTTACGTATTCCTAAAGAACAGTCAATAAGCTATAGATAGGATCCTATACAAGAACATCTACCAAGTGTAATCAATACAACTATTTAAAATCAAAATTACAGTTTATCATCATTATTTTCCAAACATCTACCCACACCCAAATAAGGAATGTTTAAGAAATAACTTACAGTTGTCTATATTTTGTTGTCTAATAAAATATAGGCACGAGTTGTGATGCGCGTATGATTAAATCACGAGTGCTTTAGCACGAGTGATTTAATAAGCGCATCAAACGAGTGCCTATATTTTATTAGACAACAAAATATAGACAACTGTAAGTTATTTCGATTCTAACATCGTAAAATACATCCGTAGAAAAGATATATTTATAGAACTATTTTAAACTGTCAGAAACGTCATGCTGTTGAAATCCACCCTAGTGCAAAGGCCAAAAATAGCATTTATTTACACAATTCTCACGGATAGGTGTTTCTTATTCCGAACAAAAAATATTAGAATCTTAATTATAGAATAGAAACCAAATTGTAAAAGTCAACCCTTATAAACTCGGGCGCCATTTTCGGCTTTGCGCATTTAACGTGGGGAGTAAAATTTCAACAGCCGTCACGAGCTATATTTAGTTGAATAATAAAGCATAGATGACGTCACATTAAATAAAGAGTGAAAACGCACGTGCCTATGTTAGAATTATCATTCATGCAAGTTAGTCTATAACTTCAACAAATAAGAGCATAAGAAGAGTACCAAAATATTAAAGGGAAAAACAGACTTTGAGTAGATGTCTTTAATTATGTTGATTTCATGACAGAATCATGAACACTTTATTAAGAACTCCACAGATAGGAGTAAAAAACAGTAAGAAAAGTAAAACCTTTCACACCCCCAAGCCAATAATGCAGGCCAATGGGAAGAAGGGGGAAGATAGGGTAGGAGGCTTGGCTTAACTCTGAAAGTAATAGATTTTTACAAAAAACACGTACAAATCATTGATTTCTTTCCTACCATACCAATTCGCCCACCAAAGAACTTTAGTCCCCCATCTTAAAAGTTAATGCTTCCTAACCTTTCTGTGATGTACAACTGTATACCAATAGATCATAATGATTAACTGAATCAATTTTATTAAGAACATATGATCAAGATTCAGAGTACTGACCTTATATACAAGATTATGATAATTCCTATATCGTGGGCTTAGTGCAAAACGGTCCTAACTCGATACAAGAAAAGAGTGAGTTACGACCGTTTTGGGCTAAGCCCACGATATAGAAATATGGTTATGATTGATTATACATGTTATAATGACTTTATTTATTACGGATAACATATTTGGTGTAAACATGAGGTCATGCAGGGTTGATCACAAAATGCTTAATAGAATATGTCTTCCATACGGCACTCCTTCAAACACTTTATATCAACAAGTTATAATGTCATATAGAATACATATGATGTCACTAAGCAACATTATGACATCATAAAACAACAACATAGCAATATCTCTTGACAGTAAACAACAAACACACAAGTAAAGACATTATTGTAACCTCTAATTCCTGTCATTATTTAAAGACAGAACACAACACCAAAAGAGAATCGACATAAGTCAGGGGTGCAGAAATCCTATGCCCTACTTGTCTGTCTCGAACATTCATGTCTACGGAAAATATTTATATCCCACTTGTCCACCGAGGACAAGTAATATTTTTAGCTAAAATATACTACATTACACATGTAACATAGTAAAACTTTAAATAAAGTGGATGTGGCAATGCTTCAAAATGAATCTTTTTGTCAATTATTTATCATTACTTACAGTACGTTGTTTCTATCACAGTTTTCAATATTTAGTTTTGAATATTGAACATCTGGGTAAGAGCATTTTGATCCCAGACAAGTTGATTTTTAGATGTCACTCGTCTGAGGACAAATGGAAAATATTTAGATATTCACACCACTGCATAGGTCACATGACATTATGAACATACTAAAATAATGGCAGCATATTTTGAGAATATGACATGATGATAAATTTGAGATACAAAAAATAATTCAAAATTCAGCAATATTGATTAATTTGATAAGTGTTTTACAGCTACATTCAACAGTTTGTCATCAACTTCTGTATTGACATTCTAGAAAATAATAATTACTAAGAAACTAATTTCTCACAACAAAGGAAAATAATCACACAAACATAATTAATATTGTTTACTAAAACATGTGTTAGATGTTAGTACATGAGGAATAAATCTGTTAATTTTATCATTAGTAACAAAAATAAGACAAAAATCCTTAGTTACAAAATCTACATCAAACACTCATACAGTTTGTAATATTACAACATATTTGAACCATGGCTTTTAAAATTACATGTACATATACATCAACATATTGTATCCATCTTAAAATGATAAAACTAGATTCATTTAATTACAGAAGCAAAAATACATAAAAACAACAGCAGTATGTAGAAAACAAAAACAAATCCTCAACATTGTTACAATTATTTTCTGAAAAATATCATCACTGAAGTAGTGTTATGATCAAAATAAAAACAGTTTAAAAGAGTACATTTTTCCATTTTACATCTTTTTCATTAGAAAGAAAGCACATAAACAGCACAAATAATAAGCTTACATAATTTCTTTCTTACAATGTGGCTCTTTACTTTCTGAAACAATTTTTTTAAAGTAAGCAAAAATATCTAAGACGTGAATCTCAAATAAACATGACAACTTAGAACCTTAAGTTGTAAGGTCATTCAAATGTGTCAGAGAAACTATGTCTCAAGCTAATAAAAAAAGCTTACATGTTTTCACAAGCTGATAAAAAACTTAAGTCATAAGCTAATAAAAAAGTTCTGTCTTTAGCCTATAAAACACATATTTTGGGGGTTTAGCGCAAAACGGTCGTAACTCAATATAAAAAAGAGCGAGTTACTTCCATTTTGTGCTAAACCCACAATATGATAGCTAATATAAAAATATATCTTGTGTTGGTATAATATTAGATCTATATACAGTACAACCTCTCTTGAGCAACACCTACTGGGAGGAACTAAAATGTGTTGCTGTACAGAGGTTGTTGCTCTGCAGAGGTAAAATTCAATTAGAATTATGCCTAAGGGAAATATCAAAAGATATTGTTGTGCAGAGGATTTGTTCTGTAGAAGGCCTCTCTGCAGAGGTTATGCTATAATATATTTTTGTTTTAAAGCAACACTTTTTAAAGTCGTGTCAAGACAAGAAAATTGTTATAGAGATCAAAACCATTTTTTTAAAACAGCTTATGGTAGTTTCCCTTCAACCACTATTTGTTTTTCTAACAAAAATTCCCCTTCTGACTTAATTTGTTAAGGCAATGAGGGATATTAGTCAGTTATCTTTCTTTGATAAAGTCTGAAGCAATCCAATTGGCAAGAAGTTCCTACCAGTTGGAATCCTTAGATTTTATCATTCATGTCCTATCTAAAGAATAACATAATATTTCATCAAATATCTTTCTCAATAATTAAGATATTAACAAGTCAGTGATGAAATTGAGATTGTCCTTCTCTAATACAATACTTTGCTTGACTTTCACACCAATTAAAAGATTTACTATAAAGTTATAAAAGATTAAATGGGGCAAATTGACATTGAAAAGTAAGGATAAAATCTGAGTAATCTGACTGATTGGACTTAACTATTTGAAGAGTATGCAAATGGAAATAACGGACTAAAGTTCCTCACTAATGGTGCTCTATGCCACGGAATCTTTCAATTTTCAGTCATTAACTGCACTCAATGTTCTTAGACTTGTAGATCTCTGGACACTAATCATAAGCTATACATTTGCCATACCTTTGCCAGTAAGCCTCAACAGCTTTGCTATTACAATAGAAGGAGGGAGAGTGGGAGTGGCCATAGAAAGTTTTTCTAAAACAAAACTCCATAAAGATATCAAGGTCCCTATCTTACCCACTACCATATTTGAAATCATAAGTGCTACCTACTGATACCTACTGAGGTAACTTGGTTCAGTCAGGCATGACAGGGATATAACTGACTTGATTCGGTGCTCAAGTTGACGGGGTTTTCTAGCAGAAAAACTTTGTTTGAACAAGAGGTACCTGTGTGGAACAGAGATGGAATAAAATTTGTGTGTACACTGTCTCAGAACAATAGGATTTAATCAGTGTAGCATGCTTTTCAGCAATAATATGTAAATATCTTAGTTCTGCACAGATGTATTCAGTACAAACAAATCTATTCAGACTAGAAAATACCATAAATTTGAGTTCTGAGTACATACTATTTTGTCAATTATAAAATACCCCATCGTCGGCAACCACATTACTTTCTTCCATTACACTCCATACATACTGAGGGCAGTTTTACTGGTGAAATCTCATTTTCACGAATATGCATGAATGAGGCAGGGGAGTCCAATTTTCTAATGAAATCTAATGTTATGTCATACTGGGATTTTCCTCACCCGCTTTAGAAAATTACTCATGAAGGTCGCCTTTTTGAATGGTAAACCAAACCTTAGACATAAAACATAATTTCAATGGCTAGCTTTCCACAGTGGTTTCCTTGTGGAACCTATGAAACTGCTTCATTAATTATTCATGATTATGAGATTTTCCTAACCAAATGGCCCACGTACATAAGAAGCATAGTGGAGAAATGTATCATGGGAAAACTGACAATGAAAATACCTTAAAAATAGTCTAAAATACTGTACAATAGACCAAGTACAGTAGACTTACATCAAGATGTATACTCATACTAGAATTAGTGTTTCTAGAATATGGTGTTTGTCTACCAAGACGACTAGGTACCATACGTGTTGCCGGTGGTAACATAGTATTCTCTTTCTCTCGCAGTTCTTCATACTGAAATAGTTCAAATATACATTTGATGAATTTACCTTACTTATTCCATTTTAGTAAGAAATCACTCACTTCAGAGATCTGTGGCGTAAAATGACCAGTATATATATTTTTTTCAATTGGGTTTTAACGCCGTGTCAACACAGTTTAGGTCATTTCACGGCATCCAGTGCACCTAACCTAGTTTTTCTGGACCCTTGTCTATAACCAGTACTCACCTACCCTTCCACAAGGCCGGAAACTTCTCCATATTATCTAATCAATGGAGGAAAATTAACATTATTGTCAAATTTTCATGGAAGGGTATAACCTCCCCGGGTAGGATTCGAACCCGTACCCCCTTCGGTTCATGAGATTCCAAATACCGGCGTGCAACCAACTGCACTATCGTCCCGGGTTAAAATGGCCAGTAATTTAGGGTAGTAAGGTTCTTATTCTTAAGAATATAGTCGCATTCCATAATTTCAAAGCTTATGAAGACTAGATAAAGGTCTAGACTGGGCAAATGTTCATTATAGATCACAAATAGTAATGTCCTATAGCTGAATGTTATTGCCATTTCTGGAACAAGAAACTGACTAATTAGAATCAATAACTTTTCAGTTCTTTGTACATATTTGAAAAGTTATAATATAAGGCCAAAAATATAGAAGATAACTATTTTCTTACTTATAAACAAATGCTTAAAGATATAAGAAAGAGGCAAAACACAGTCATTGTCACTTTAACTGGAGACAAAATTGCAAAATCTATTACTAATATACTATTGCTTCAAATCCAACATAGGTAAAATTAGAAGAACATCCTAAAAATAGGCTTTGAAACTTGGTGGGGTCAAACTAATAAGCCTTCTACATTAAAATTTAGATTAGAAATTTATTAAATATGAATTTTTTTGATGAAAAACAAGGCTTATAGTGACTTTAATAAGCAAGAGTTAAACCAAATAACAAATAAATAGACAGTATAAATTCTGATTACAGATTTAAAGTATTTATAAATTATCAGTATATATACAGTGAAACATTTGTCTAATAGCCAATTAGCGAAATGAGTCTAAAGCAGTTGATATAGGAGTTGACACTTAGTAAAAGTTGAGGGCCCTATTCTTGGCAGGAAGCATGACATCAAATGAGCTGTCTGGCTGATAGGATATCAGTGGTGTATTAAGCCCCAATTAGAATTGACAACATTTTAGACAACCGTAAATTTCTAACCTCTCAATTTAAAAGTTAAATATTGACAATTAGTAGATTATTAAATAAAAAACTATTTAGTATTTTCTTTCTATTTTTTCGGTACTAGCCTGGTTTTAGAGCATTATCATTTTGTTTTATAGTTATGGATGAAATTTGAATATGAACTATCTAGTCAATTGAAATAAATGATTTTCAAAGTCCAAATAACATTACATTAAAACTTAAAGGCTATGGTAGGTTAAGGCAGAGACTTGGATAGTCAGGTATGAGTAAGCACTTGTAGTTCATTGTTCAAATAAAAAATTGTGCTATTCTGTCTTTGATATATTAATATATGTACTATTACACTGAATGGTATTACTATCACCAATTCACAAACCAAAATATTTAATTTATAATAGGTCAGAAATAAACACTATCAAAAATAACCAAAGTACTGAAACCATTACTCAAACCTAATACAAATAAATAATACAAAAACCCAAAATTTTAGGACATGTACAAGTGCAATTCAATTACATTTGTATGTCTAAAGGTTTTTCTATAATTCAATTCAATTCGACAACTTTAAATGTTTACAAAGCAAGGCAACACAAAAGGTATCTCATCATAATTCTGTACTGAATTTTGTCTCGGTAAGTAAATATTTATCTACCATTATTGTTCACTGACAAGAAATTCTTTCATACATCGGATATTTCTCCCCACCGACCAATACCTTCAATACTTGGCTTATTCAAAGATAAAATTTCAATTGTATAGGAATTATATTATACTAACTGTTAAATTTTTTCCTTAACATGGATTTACAATGAATCTAAAATTTGGGTGAAGTTAACACAGGGATAAATGAAGTCCTATGTTAATCATTAAAAATTCATTTGAACATAATAAAACGATACTAGGTTGACTCATATAGAGAATATTTTTAGTAAATTAAAATTGTTATATGGATGGTTTTTGATAGAAATAAAGCATGGCTTAATCTTTTTATTTTGACTATTGCCAGTACTCATCTACCCTTCCACAAGGTTGACAACTTCTCCATAAACTTATTAATAAAAAAAATCAACGATTTTGTCAATTTTTTCATGGAAGAGTATATCCAGCCCAGGTGGGTTTCAAACCTGTGACCATGCCATTACCTTCAAAATCCTGCATATAGGCTGTGCCTCGGACCTGGGTATAAGTAAGGCTTAGATGGCACATGATGTCAGTTCAATTCAACACTGATTTGACTTTTCATTAGCAAACTTAAGACAGCTTTATTAAAAAAAACCCCGAGACCTATACTTAATAACAAGAAAGAGATTTGTTTCTTTTTATACCATTACAAGTCATAAATGTATGAAGATAATTCACTAAATTAGAATTTTGGATCAGTAATGATTAGATAGCCAGCTCTGTGTTGGTTCGAATCCCATCCTTAACTTACCTCGCTGTTTCCTTGAGCAAGAAACATTATCTTACTAGTTCAGTACTGGGTGATTAGTAAAGAGATAAATGAATTAGTATAAACTAAACTATTGTTCCAGGAATGAACCAGTATTAAACTCCAATTCAATGAAATTAACAGCCTACAAATAGCCATACTCAGTAACTCGGGTGCATGAAAATTAAAAGTGTTTGTCTGGAAAAATTGTGAAAGCTTTACAACTATCTAGCAAATCAAACAAAAGAATTAGCATAAATAAATAATGAGCAATAAAAATCTAAATTGTAATTTTTTAAAGGTCTAAAAATACACTGTGTAGCAGTAACCATTTGGTGCTGCCATTTATATTCCTTGGAACTAAGTTATTGTAAACTCAGTTGGCATAGTCATTCGGCTGACATTAACTTAAGTCACTTTAGAAGTGTAAACAGACAATTCCAACCATATAATACTTTGCCAGTCTTAACATTTATTCATAAATACATAACAAAACTTCTAAGTACCCTGATTTCCAAATGGTAGGAAATTTTTTATTTTTCAACATTTATGTCCGATCAATAATCAAAATGTGTATAGGACCATACTGTCGTCTGCTTGCATGGTTTTCATGCTTCTTTATCGATGCAAAACTAGTTTGGTTGAGCATGCATTGAAAAGCGATAACAATATGGAAATCGGGGCACTTAGAAGTTTCAATAAGTATATGTATCTGGATGAAGGCCTAAAGCTAGGTCAAAACATGAGAAGTTATAAATCCAAAAACTCTCTTGCACAGACATGTTGTTCCTGTCAACTTTTTTGTGTTAGTCAATTTATTTGATATAAGATATTTGCTTCATAGAGTATTAATTATGAATGCAACAAAATATTACTGCCAAATAATCTTTCACTGTCATAAATGATAATGAAAATAATTGAACACTTACAAAAAGTAAGAGAATAGATAATTTATCACTGCCATCAGTCAGAATTTCACTGAAGTTTTTTATCAGTCAGTAGGGTTTTCACTAACAGTATTTAAGTAAGAAAACTATTACAAATGATCTATATGATAATAAGATACACCTGCTTGCAATTAATTAAAACGGAAAAACAAAATCCATTTTGGTAATATTAATCTGATAATGATTATCAGTCATTGCCTTAAATTTTCTTGAGCACTCACCAGATTAGCTTACATTGAAAAGGAAACAAGGGCAGTCCACACACTGCGCTCTTGACTATTTGGGGGGGGGGGTGTAAACAACGGCAACTATGTTGTACAAAAAACTTGACCAGAAATTTCTAAGTATAAAAGGGCCACAATCCAGTCAAAAGTCATGCTAGACTTTGACCTCGAATGGTAACCCGTAGACATGTGTGAAGTTTCAAGTGAATCCCATCATTAAGTTTCAAAGATATAAAAATGTTGCACCTAACTCTTAACCAAGAAGTGTTGGCCAAAACCAGCCTCAGTGACACAGAACTCAGTAGGATAGCCCCACTATTCTCAGAAAGGTCGAGCTAAAAGCTATGGATTAGCCTGACTATAGCCCCACTATTCTCAGAAAGGTCGAGCTAAAAGCTATGGATTAGCCTGACTATAGCCCCACTATTCTCCGAATGGTCGAGCTAAAAGCTATGGATTAGCCTGACTATATGAAATAAGTAATTTTCATTAGTTAAAATTGATTTTTACTAGCCTTTGGCTTCTGGCTAGTGAGTTAAGGATAAGACAGCAAGTATGGTTACAGAAACAACAGCATTTTATAGACCTTATGTACAATAGGTAATGATTGAGTCATGCTTACCTCAAGTTGTAGATCACGAATATCTCTATGTTTAGAAAGGGGTAACCTACTACGCTGTTTGCTAGGTGATAATCTATTTTGCGTTTCTTCAAGTTGATCTAATAACATACGCTCTTCAAGGTCACGTATGTCCCGATCTCGTGATCGTTGATCTTTTAATTTTCTTAGTTGCACTAGCTTTTAAAGTAGAATTTTATACACACAAAATATGAATACAAGTTCTAGCAAATAAAAAATCATTCATGATATATGTAAGACCAGAGAAAATTAATGGTTAGATTATCATCCGCAGTCCTTCCCCTCCTGAAAGCCCAAGCCCCATTCCTTTTTATTCTAGACATTCAAATGACTCTTTTTTAAAACATGACAATAAATCTGCTTAAATAAAGAAAGTGCGTGTTTTTAAAGCACTTTTCATTAACATCTAGATGAATAACTAACAATTCATTTTCTGTAGCTAAGTAATAAATAGTGACTCAAAAAAAGAATAAAACTAGCCTTGATGAAGCATTTGTAAACATAATTATTGTATGAGAATTTATATCCAAAAGCACAAGTTCAATTCTGTTTGACTGTACATGACAGTAAAATGAATACAGTAAACAAAAATGAATCAAAATATGTTTTTATATTAATGTATATCATTTTAATGCGATAAAAAAATGCAGAAAATTAATGAAATGATCTGAAATTTATTTAAATAATACAATATAAAATACAATTAACATAAATGTTGTTAAGCGTAACATTTTGTAATTACTTAAAAGTAAAATGAAGGACTTATTCCTAGCAACAATTTGAATAACAAGAGATAAAGTATAACATTAAATTATTCTGGCATGCATATGTTTATATGATATTGAGTTCTTGCTTAGGATAGGCTAATGTCATGTATTCCCGTATCTCAATTAAATATATGTCTAATTAAATCTGCACCGCTCTTCAAAATTTTGAAAATTGAAACACCCACTTGAGCCAAATAAAGAGCAGTTTTTATAGCTGCAAATTAATATAGTATTTCAGCAGGGGTGCTACCATTTTCATAGATTTTTCATATATATGCTATTTCATATCCTATCCAGAACTCAAGTCTGACTAAATGTTATAAATAATGTATACATGAATATGTACCATAAAGCAAACATACAGTTTTGTGTCCATAACAAAAGCTCAAAGAAGCACTTGATTAAAACTTGTCGTTAAAAGAACATGGTTCTTATTGTATGGCCACATGAACTTGAAATAGGATGACATTCACTATGCATAGATTTCAACAACTTGGTTTCATTGAATATTTACAATGCTCTCAAAAAGTTCTTGGAAAATGAAATTTTGAGGAAAATCGACCATGCATACCGCAAATAAGTTAACAATAAATAAAGCTTATTCATGTACCAAAACTTGAATCATATGTTGATAAACATAAGGCTGATAAGGGAAGTTTGCTCAGATGACTCTGTTTTTTATGGGACAAATGTGAATGGGTTCATCTTAAAAACCCACAAAAAGGACTTTTGGAGTGTATTGTTCTTACATTAATTGTATTAAAGCTTTAGTTATACATGTACTAAAAATATTCCCCTTAATCTCACACCAATGCATGTTGAAATATATGAACAATGAGCGAATCTAATTTCAAGTTCCAATGGGCCATACCATTGAACTGTGATTTCTAATTCGTTGAGTTCTTAATGAAGGTTAATAAAGAATCTATCTATGTAAATAAAGACAGATATTACTAAGTCAAGTTTTGAGCTGACCAATCAATAATGTAGAAAGTGCATGGTGTTATCACTTTTGGTACCAAACCCAAGACTGTGTTGCAAACTCTCAAACAAATACTAACTTCAGCAATACAACACAATGCAATGCATAACACACACAAAAAAACACATAAAATTATAAAAAAAACACACACACACAAATTAAATAACACAAAATGTACACACAAAACATCAAGCACACAAAAAAGCAAAAATTAAGGTAAAACAAAAACAAAACTATCAGAATACAAAATATAATTAGCCATGGTTCAAACAATACAAAATTCTTCACTATTAACAACAACTAGCACTATTTCTGTAACATGCAAAGGAAAGGATATAACAAAAGCAACACTTTCATTGATAAACATTAGATGGGACAATAGACAGTAACATCCCATTTGGTGTTGTTTTTTTTCTTTAAAATTATAAAAGGCTGCACATGTACTTTCTAAAATAATTATTCATAGAGTAAAAATGTCATTATAGTTACAAGTGATAAAAATATATAGTAAAAATGTCTTAAAAATCCAGTAAAGTAATATTTTTTGTTATTTATAAATGAAATCACATGACATTGTACTTCATAAAAATAGTTCTTCTAATTAATTTGTTAATCTAATAATCTGGCTTAGGCTAAGACTTTTGTGCAATCATGACTGTAAATGCAACAACCAACTTAAGTCTAATATGGGTACCTGAAGGCTTGTCACACAAAGTTGATGATTTACTCATTACTGATGATGTTATAAACAGTCAGTCTCATTGAAAGTGTTGTTTCATTTTGTTTCTGGCAAATCTACATAAAAGTTAAAACAATGGTAATTTCTTAATTGAATAAAACATAGGTAAGTAAACACAGGAAACTCTGTTATGAACAATCACACATAACCTTAAATAACCTTATATCATAATTTGAGGTCTGGGACATCGCCTTGAATTTCTCAACCTCTGGCTCTATTTATTATGATGCATATAGCAAACCTTAATCAACTAGCTATATGACTTCATCAAATTGGTAATTTCCACTAGCCTGAATCCATTCTCAATACTCTCAGGCTTTGGGCTAGTGGATTCAGACAACAACTGTATGAATTCATCGTCATTATATTGTCTATTTTTTCTCAACTGTCAAAGTTTGAATAATTTCACGGTGATTGATTACACACTATCACAACACTGTAGGTGTAAAATAAAGAGCACGATGTCACCGTGAAATTATTCATGTTTTGACAGTTGAGAAAAAACGAACTATACATGTATACTAGTTGTATGGCATCAATCATTCTTTAGCCAACTAGCTTTGAAATTCGATAGTTAGAAAGAAAGACTTTTTATAAACATACATATTTAAAGAAATGTGTGATCACTATTATGTCTCTAGCTCTGGGGAGAACTTTATTAACAACCCTCACCTTTTTATTTTTCACTAAAACAGGATCTGTAAGTGGCTGAAATAAGTGCAAAATAAGTAAAATGTTGTGACCATATACCAATACTTCAAATAACCTTCCCTGAGTAAGCATGTATGTAAAGCAAGCATGTGCTCTTTTTATAATTCAATAAACTTCATGTCTATATGATACACTATCATTTTATTATCATTTAAATATTTAATTATCATATTTCAACAACATTTCAACAAATTGAAACAAAAAATGTAATGTGGTAACCACATTAAAGCCGGATTAAAAAACTTTAACGCAAAAATTACTAATAACACATAATAAAGCCAGGTAGAGTTGTGGTTACTTTCTAATTTTGTTCATCACATAATGTTATCATTGTATGAAGTTTCATAAAGATCTGACAATAAATTTTAGAAATAAATGCTAAATTGAAAACTTTTACGCAATTGTTAACAACACCGGACGCCCGACCGACCGCCTGTGTTTCGCCAAACTATTAGTCGATTTTTTTCGGAAAAAATCTGGCTAATAAGGAATTCATAAAAAAGTGCAACCCTGAACACAGTTTTGACAGGAGGTGACTAAAAATAAGTAATACATAAACCATTCCATAGAACTAACCAAAACCAAGACAAGATAACAGATTTTAATTCAAAATTCAATATCCATGACCCTTCCAGACAAAAAACCTCCATTCCTGGTGCCGACAGTATACCTTAGTATCAACAGTATCAGGATCAGGGGACAAAGCTGACAATTCTGATAAAGGGGATGCAGCCCCATCACCAAATCCTCCAATTTGAGTGCCAGCCCCTTTTAACATCTTAGGATTACTTAAATTGATCTTATACCCAGTCAGCTCCCTTTCCTCCATCATTTGACTGGCTCTCCCTCCCAGAAAAGGAGGAGAGCCCTCTTTCCTTGTTGTAGCAATAAGTTGTGGAGAAAAGTTATTTGGGGACTTTTGTTTCTGTTTCTTCTGGAAAGTGTATTCAAAGCACAAAGGTCAACAATAATATGTAATTAGATGCTTCAAGGTCAAATTTACTGATTACAAAACAAAATAAACTATGTAGAAAGGAAACTGTTACAAATTCCCTGAGAACTGTAAAAACAAAATAAAAATTGGATAAAAATGATAAAGATGTAACCAATATGAGAGTTTTCCATACACATACATTTTTATTTTTACTGGGTTTAACAATTTAGGTCATTTTACCATTTCCAGCAAACCTTACCTAGCTTTCCTGGACCCTTGTCTGTAACCAGTACTCACCTACCCTTCCACAAGGCCCGAAACTTCTCCATATATCTTATTAATGGAAGAAAATTGACATTATTGTCAAATTCTCATGGAAGGGTATAATCTTCCTGGGAGGGATTCGAACCCATTCCCTGTTCATGACACGAGATTCCAAATCCTGGCGCGCTACTAACTGACGCGACCTGGGGTTTTCCATATACAGAAATAAGGACCGACATACCCACTATTTTACTCAATTTTGAAACACATACACTATAATATATTTACAACACTAAACCGTTCATTACTACATTGTTCGGCACCCAGTTTGGATAAAAAGGAACGCCACGGTTTTGCTCATTTAATTAAGCTCGAACAAAATTGTACTTAAATTCCAATTTTAGAATTTTCTATATAGCTTTAGTACAATCCTTGATATTGGTCAGTTTATTATCATTAGACTGCAGTTCTCCTAATGTCAAATTTAATCACAATGTCAATAGATATTTAGTTGTCTTTATAAGGGATTTAATATTTTAATAAAAATGTCAGTGAAACATCTGTATCACAGCAGGAACTGTCATACAATGATACAGTAGAAAATTAAATATGATAATTAAGTTTAATATAGCTGAAAAAACACTCAACTTATGAATGAAATTCACCAGAATATTAAGGGCCAAGTTAAAATATAAGAATTGTTTTTTGTAACTTGTGTGGGGGGCTTGCAGGTGCTTGAATGACATTGTACTAGCATGAGTTATGATATAAAGACCTCCACTCAAAGTATACCTGAAGTAAGGTCTTGTGTCTAAAAACAAGAACACTTTAGCAAGAGGGGGGGGTTAAGCTATTGACAATAACTCAATCCCTGAATTCCAATAAAATGCTTAATCAAAATATAAGAGCAATATAACATGTAAACTATATTCAATTGATCAAAATTAAAAGCTTGAATGGCAAAAAAACTTAAAGTTTTTGAGACATAAATATCTAAAAACCTGAATATACCCAAGATGAAGTGGCTATAATCTACAAACATTCCACTATAACATTTATTTCTCCATAGGAACCCAAAGTTAGCAATAGAACCTAAAGTGACTAGGTACAAGTCAAAGGTGTTCTGAACAACTTTCTTAAATTGCTATCAATCTCTGCATGACTTGACATATCGTTATCTAAAATCTTATATCATCATTTACACTTAAACACAATTTCAAGTGAAAAGAAATTATAAAGAATGATGAAGTGTTTAACAGAAAAAGTCAATTATCTCAATTGATCTGACCTGAACAATGAAGGATATCAATATATTAACAAACTTTAAATCCACAAAAATTTAAAGTAACTCAATATTCAAGAAGCATTATCTAATCAATTGATATAGTCAGGGCTCGAATTAAAGCTCGCGTACTCGCAAAATGCGAATTGGTTTTGAAAATTGTGAGTTACTCAAATTTTAACTGGCAAATTTTCGCAAGTCGAAATCGCCGCAAAATATTTCTGTCCAAACTAATGACGCTCGAATCAGCATTGAAACAAAAGATATATCGAAATGAAAGATTCACAGTAAAAACATGTTCGATATTCTTTGTTATTCCCACAATAACGCCCCTTGCTCTATCTTCGGTTAAATATAGTACTATGAGTACTATGTTGCTTTTATGTGGCATAATGATTAGTTACTTAAGTATCTTGTTAAAATTCGGAGAAAAAATGCAAGTGTTTTTTTCACCTTGTGAGTTGAAATAAAATCAACCCGCAGAAAATTCAAGCCGATAACTGCAGTTTATGAGAATGGCACAACAGGTATTAATCTCGGCAAATCTAATTATTTTTTGTGTTCTTGTAAATTGCTATCAAACAAAACTCATTTACAATGAATGTCTGATAAAAACAGAGCCAGTTAAATACAATCTTTCATTACGTTGTATCATTAAACATTCAACATAGCATTTAAATAGTAGACCAAAGTAATTGTCAATCAATCTTAAGACAAACATAAGAACCCAGGAGACATTTAAAACTAAACATCCCTGAACTTTGAACCCGTCAGAATAAAAATCCAATTGATAACTTTTTATCTTAATTTTTACGGTCATTATTTATGTCATTCCTTGTTTTGGTTGAATGTTTATTTACCATCATATTTCACTTATTTAATAAGACCAGGTCACCTAACCAGCTCTTATCATCCAGTCATTGCTTAAAGCCTCTATATGAAGATATATTCATACACAGTAGACTTGGAAACTGTTTTACAAACAACTCAAAATTAACAGAATATGATATGCATTAGAGACACAATAAACTGTTCAAACCATTCTGCTTATAAATGTAAGTTTGACGAAGTATCCATCTCTTAAAAAAGTGGGGTAATTTTATAACAGCACCCTACATTTATTGATACGCAAATATTAGATATACCTGATTCAAAATAGTTTTAGAGCTTTATTTGAAGTATTTGAATTATGACTGTAGTAAAGGGCATTACAGTATAACTATCAACCAGCCTAACTATGTGAAATAAGTAACTTTCCCTAGCAGCAGCTCAAATCCATTTTCACTCGGCTTAGGCTTTTAGTCTTGTGGGTTAAAGGGATGACGGACGATAAACTATGACATTGTTCTAGATTTTCAAGTTAATTAACAGTAAATATACATTAATATTGAGTACAAAACTGATTTTTTAAATAAACTATACCAAGATCAAAACAAGAAATGTAGTGTGGAAACCTCATTAGAGCCGGATTTAAAAACTTTAACGCAAAAATTACAAAGGGAAATAATCCATAATAAAGCCAGGTAGAGTTGTGGTTACTTTCTAATTCTGTTCATCACATAGTATCTTTGTATGAAGTTTCATAAAGATCTGACAATAAATGGCAAAAATATATGCTAAATTGAAAACTTTAACGCAATTGTTAACGACACTGGACAACCGCCCACCCGCCAGCCAGTGTTTTGCCAAACTATTAGCCGAATTTTTTCGTCGAAAAATCCGGCTAATCATCTTTCAAAAAAGTTAATGAGCACACTAGTTTAAGAAATCCAATTCAAATCGCAAATAAAAGTTCACAACCATCATCAACATTAAAAATGACAAAAGCAAGTAAGATAATAATACTAAAAATTGATTCCACGTATATCTGCCACAAAATCCTTTTCTCAGAAAAAAGAGTCAAAGAAAAGGCAAACATACATAACTACGTGTACTCAAAATTAAGTTTCAGATCCAACCACAAATAAAATAACAATAATTACCGGGTATATAATGTTATCATAATCAATCATAAATAATACCCTTACATGGAACAACACAAAGACAATTCATCCACTAGAAAAATAAGAATAGCTTCATGACTCTGACATCACACGAAAGCAACTCCCTAATCTTATGGATACAATTAGGGACTTTAGTCAGTTATCTTTCCCTGATAAAATCCGAAGCAATCCAATTGGTAAGTAGGTCCTTACAGTTGGAATCCTTGGCTTTTATTATTGAATTTCTATGTAAGGATAACAAAGTATTTTATCTAATATCTTTCTTGTTAATGAAGATATTAACAGAAGTAATGAAATTTAGATAGTTCTTCACCTTAAAATACTAAGCTTGAATTTCAAACCAATTAAATGATTTACAAAAAAGATTAATTTTGGCAAATTGACATTGAAAAGTAAGGGTAAAATCCGAGTTATCCAACTAATAGGACCTACCTATTTGAAGAGTATACAAGGGGAAATAACTGACTGAAGTCACTTATTTTAGACCATACAAGCCAATGTAAGATCACTAGATCAAAGACTCTTGTGAACAAATTCTAAGATTATACTTAGTTATAGTGCACATTATCATATCGTGTGAAAAGTTGAAGTTTTATAAAATGCTGAAAAACACCATTTCAAAATACATAAGTAGACAGATTTCATATTTATGTAGAGTAATTTATTCTTGAAGTACTGAAACCAGTATTAATACTGAAAACTTCACCCAAGTGATATGACATATGTAAGTCCCATCAAGTAATTGAACACATGACCCCTATTATAGTACATGTAGTAAAAAAAGGGACTTACCCGATCATCGGGAGAAATGATTCTTTTCGGAGATGAAGTACGAAGTCCCCTCCGTAGCTGTAAATCATCTGGGTCAGTTGTGCTCCCTACACAAAACTTCAGTTTATGTTTGTCCAGCAAGTGCTTAGACTGAAAGTTCATGTGACAATCTTTACAACGGAATACACCAGACATCCTTGGATCAACTACCAAACTTGCACTGTACATTTATAAAGTACCGAATTCCTCCAAGACGGAATTCCACTCCTCTACTACCTTTTAAACTGTCCAAAAAGTGTTCAATTAATTCTTAAAAATCACATTGTCCTCTAGTGAATTCATACCAAAAAGTTCATACACTAAAAAAATGATTAAATATTGTGAAAATGTTATCACTTGAAAACTAAATAGTAAAACTGCAATCGTTTTAAATAGGCAACATTTAGTATAGAAAATCCATACACAGATATTAGATGTACAAGTAAAGTGTAATATTTATCAAGTTAAAATGTTCATAATGCACTTATTTTCATTAAAATACCAAATCTAGTTACTCAGTCCTAGCTTTCACTTTCCACTATGCCCAATATATATAAATAACCTAATCTCAATCCATGA
Source organism: Mactra quadrangularis (assembly GCA_025267735.1). Lineage (NCBI taxonomy): Eukaryota > Metazoa > Mollusca > Bivalvia > Venerida > Mactridae > Mactra > Mactra quadrangularis. Next base: position 21,444,999 of record CM046307.1, on the reverse strand, counting down.
GAAATTAAATTACGCTATATATGTAAAAATTAAGTACATAATCAATACAAGAAACCATCTATCTTAGGGTTTATATTCAACACTGGACAGTTTATCACTATGCACTTCCAATCTTCATGTCTGTTCACGTCTTTGAGAGGCTTGTTTGGCAGCTGAAATTCATAACATCGAATAAACATTAAATGAAAGTCTCCAATACAACGGGAAAACAAGTTATATGGTGACATGAATACCTTTTCAAATGTTATAAAAACCTTTTACCGATTCAAATAATTTCTTAACAACCATGTATTCAGTTTAAAATACTGAAGTTGTATGAAACTTATCCCAGCAAAACAGACTATTGATCAAAAATCAATATTCATTCAATTCTTAAAATTTATTGAATTTCTATTGATTTTCAACTGATTTAAACATGAAATTTATATACTCAATCCTCACTCTATCTTATAAGATACTGTATAGTTTATATGTAATCATTAAATAGATCTATATTTTAATGACAACAAAGGTCCAGTGGCAAACTCCCTGCAGCAGTTATTTCCCTTTATTAAATCAATAACTTCTGCCACTACAAGTAAATTCCTCCCTTGGAGAGCCAAATATTTGTTCATCTTTTCTTTTAGATTTTAATGTTTTCAATAAATTAAGTCTACTTGTAGTAAATTATGATGTTCAAAGTACATAAAGATAAAAATAATAGTTTTAATGAATAATTAGTAAAAATAACAAAATCACCACGTTGTTTTCATGGTGGTCGCCATTTTTTGTCACTCGGTATTACTAGCATCACGTGATTTACGTGTTGCCAGTGGTTAAATAGCAAAGTGCCATGTAAGCACTGTGAAGAGTTTGGTCCAGTGGTGGGAGGCACATTTAACAAGAGCTGTCAGAGGAGACAGCATGCTCGACTAAGTAAGTATTTGTCACAGAAGATGTAGTTGATGATAAGGAACATACATATTTTAAATTTGAAAATATAACCAAAATAAATTAACAGAAAAAAAAAAAAAAATAGAAAATTTTTAATTCATAATGGACAATTTTGAAAAAATATATTTGAAGTTATGAACCTTGTCACATGAGATGTAGTTGATAATAAGGAACATATAATTAAAGTTTGAAGTCAATACCTTAAAAGAAATAAAACAGTAGCAGTAAAAACAAATATTTTTTAAAGAAATTTCTAAGTTCAAGGGAAGATAATTCTGAAAAATATATTTGAAGTTATGAACCTTGTCACGAGATGTGGTTGATAATAAGGAACATATATTTAAAGTTTGAAGTCAATACCTAAAGAAATAAAACAGTTGCAGCATAAACAAATATTTTTTTAAAGAAAACTCTAAGTTCAAGGGAAGATAATTCTATAAAAAATGTATAAGGAGTTATGAACCTTGTCACATGAGATGAGGTTGGTTGACCCAACTTAGGCTGGGTACGGGAGGGGTGTCCTCTCCCTTGGTGGGGGGTACGGGGAAAAATGAAGGTATAAAATCATGCATTCGGGTGCATTTTGTTGCATTCAATATAGCACAGATTAACCCCGGTCCTACTAATGACCCCAAGACACCCCAAGACTCCTAATTTTGACTATAAATTATATTATTAAAGTGAAATGAAGAAGAGTATTATTGCTAAAACATGTATACAAGTCTATATGGATTATTTTGCGAAGGAATGAATGTAGTCACGCCCCAAGACACATTTAACTGCCCTAAGACACCTTAAACTGCCAACAATAAACAACTTCAACACTGACTTGTTAATAAACTGACTTTTTTAACGAACGGTTAAAATTATCTAGTGCTACATCTTTAGCACTAATTCCCTCCTTTTTATATGTGATAATCATAAATACTCGGTTGTCCATACAGAGTAATACAGTGAAATTACTATAGTATGAATAAGTATAAAGGGAGGTAATATAACCAGAATGTGTCTTGGGGCAGATTGCTACATATAACGAACAAAATACAAAAAAACGGCATTTTTTATTAATTTAATCTTAGAGCATCGTAATTTGTTTATATATACAAAACATTAATAATTTAAGGAAAACTTTGTCATGCAGGTCAAAGTAAATCTATGTCGAATATGTGTTTCGGGTTAACTGAAAGTGTCTTGGGACAACCAAATGTGTCTTGGGGCATGCATTCTGCTATAAATGCTATATATTAACAAAATAAGAAGAAAAAATGCGAATATAAACATCATAGATCTACAATTTGACCTCCCATCTTAAATGAACAATAATATGTAATAAAACTACTACTAATCTATGCTACATGTGTTCAAGTGTGATTCCATGTGTCTTGGGATATTTTAATGCGTCTTGGGGCGTGAATATTTTTACTTCTTGGCAAAACTTGCATATAAACTTATTAAAAATATTATATTTTTCTTCTTTTAATGAAACAATATAATTTATAATATTAATAGGAGCCTTGGGGTGTCTTGGGGCGTCTGGGGGTGTCTTGGGGCGTCTTGGGGTCTTTAGTAGGACCCGATTAACCCATAACTGGTCAATCTTGCATTTTAACATGTCAAGACCTCCTTCAAAATGGCCACCACGGACCTTAAAATTGATATTTTGAACTGGATTTTAAAGTGAATTTCACTTAAGGAAAGTTGCCCCATTAAATGAGCTTTTTTGTGTGCTTCCCCCATCTAAAAATGTCTCAGGGGTGTTCAAAAGGGGATATGCCCCCCTTTGTCGCTGGGGTTTGAGGGGGGAACAGAAAAAAATTGGGTTCATTGTCTGAAAGTCAGTCACTCAGGGAATAACTTGGCCAAGTTGCATATCTGTCAGTCAATTAGTAATGAAATAAGAACATCTTGAAATAGCTCTTGCATGTTATGGTGAAAAAATTGCCACTTTCATCCATGTCGCAACCAGTAAAGGGTTAACAAACAGCAGACATCAGGAAGATACAGTATGCAGTAAGTGAGTAGAAAGTAAATGTTCTTTAAACAATGCAACGTCCAGGCATGCACAATAGCTTTAGAATGCAGCAAACATCCAGGGTCCACTAATCTAGATTCTATCACATGTAGATGTACATGCACAGGTGACAGACCCAAATATTCCTTATTATAGTATATTATAAGTATAATATACTCTATATATACTGTAATAAGGAATAATTGGGTCTGTCACCTGTGTGTACATTTATCAGGACCGTGTCCAACAACTACTTTCCACTTTTCAAACTTTTTTTTGTAGCAATGGGCAAGTTGTCAATCAAGTGAGAAATTTCAATCATGAAGTTCAGTAGTAGTCACAGGTGACAGACTCAATTTTTCCCTATTATAGTATAATAAGGAAAAATTGAGTCTGTCACCTGTGGTAGTAGTTATCAAATCAGACCAGAGACATAAAGATAACAGGATATATAATCAGACTATTTCTAATGATTTTCACACCTTCTATTAAACCGGTTACGGATGACTGGAAAGAGTAGCAACTTTTTTCAAAACACGACAGATATAACAAAAACCGTGAAAATACCGTCACGGTCGTCACGGGTTTTAATAGCTCTGACAAAATGAAATAAATAAAACCAATTGATCATGATGATCGGAATTCAATCGCCACGTGCATAATCTATTCTCACTGACAGAATAAATGAGATAGTTTGAGCCGAGTCATTTTTCATTTTGTCCTTTTAGACATGAATTGAAATTAAGGAAGAACAATGAAAAGAAAATGCAGTATGCGGTTTACTTACGTTACGAAAATCTTTGTAAACATTGAATGGCCGCCATATTCAACAAGTGCGCTGTCATTTGTTATAACGATTATTATTGGCTGTTACCCAGGTAATGCTTGCACCACGTGATTAAGACTTTTCGCGGGAAATTTATAAAGCTATTTAAATTTTTGCGGAGTTTCCTCGCACGGCTCAAATGTAATCGCATTTTGGTACAATTTGTGTTAATACACTCTTGTATAATAAATCGATTATTACGTATTTGATATCTTATAATGATAGATCTAGATATGATAAGTATTTTTATTTTAAGGATAAAAAAACTAAATCAAAGATCTACTTGAGTAGATAAAAAATATACCAAAATTGAAACTGGGACTATATAGAGCGGTTGCGCATAATTCCGAACAGGCTCCTTATTCCGAACGAAATATTATATTTCATATCAATATTGATATTTATACAGTACAGAATATGTTATATATTATAATTACATGTAATATAGGGTTCTTGATTGAAACAGGGAATTAGATACATGTTATCTATGTATCTGATTGAAATGAAAATATATACTGAGAACTATTATATTAAATCAATGTAGACACGCCTTCCAAAGTTCCTCCATCCGCCTTATTAGTTGCGAAGTTATATCGGCGAATACATGTTAGAATCTCTCCTGAAAAGGGGCTTTTTCATGACCAAGCTTCATGAAACCATGCCCAATCGGGAATCGGACCCACGGCCCCTTGATGAGTAGACTTGCTTGTTAACAACTAAGCTAGGTGGGCGACATTAAAGCTTAAACTTGACCTGTACAAGTCTTTTACAATATACAAATTGTATGGTAATTTCGAAGTACTTTTCAACTTATATGTTATTTAGAGCTTTCGGATGATTTGCAGAAATTGTTTGCTTCGAATAAGAGTTTTTTGTACTTGAACACCTAACTTTGTAATTAATCACAACGTGGCAAGTAATTCTTTAATCAGATGGAGAGAAAGTGTGTAACACTTCAGTAATTCTCCAGTTTGATTTCCTGTGTCGTCAACGCAAATTTGTTGTTTCGGGTGTGTTACATATAAATATTATCATACTGCTAGTATTACCCTATGTCAAATTGCGTTTCCATGGGAATTCCCTTTTGCATGTCGAGTTTACGGATTGAAGTTATCATTTGTCTTTGACTTCAGTCTATATAATTCTTTAACAGCTGGTAAGACATGAATGATTATTAACAAGTACGAATGATGTCTATACCTATACTTGTGACGGAAATGAATTATACAAACTCTTGTTGAAAAACGCTCTACAGAAAAAAAGGTCGCATGCCAATAACTCCTAGGATTCTGCATACTCATTAAAAAGCTCTTGCTACCCCCCTGCGGGTGGTCATTTAGTTAGAGCCCGGTGGGCGCCTGTTTATAAATTTGGTCTACCAATATCAAGGGACTCAGAGGATCCAACAACTAAATCAAAATCTGTTTTGTTTCGTGAGCAAAGTTGAAACGCATGCATAAGCTCGATACAAAATCGTACAGGCATTGTGCTTGATTGGACTGCATAAAAAATTAAAATAACAATAAAATAAAAAAAAACAATATATGTTTAATCGTTGGAGTTTTAAGTCTCTCTGGGTCGAAAAAGAAATGACATGAATGGTACACAGGTACTAAATAAAGTTTTAAGTATAAAAAACAGAATTAAGACCCTGAATGCATGCAGTGTTTACAAAAACTCTTAACGAACTAGAACGGAAAATTGCAAATCTGCAATATTTTAGTAAAATTATTAAAGAGTTTTTGTTTGGCATAAAATAGAATCAATATGGAACTCAGGTTCTAGAAAACGATAAATATTAGAATAATGAGCTTGAATAAAGTGTATGCAAAAACTCTTCACAAACTTGAACGGAAAATTGAAAATCTGCAAAATTTCTAGTTAAATCGGTAAAGAGTTTTTGAATGGCGTAAAATGAAATAATTATGGAACTCAGGTACTAAAAGAAAAACTTTCTAAATAAATGTCTATATATAATAAGAACCCAAACTAGATGTGTACATAAATTTAATACAAAATTCAACAAAAAAATGCAAAAAACAACCCCTTTAAGGTTAAATCTTAGAGTTTTTGTTTTTGTAAAAGTTTTTATGGAACACGGGCACTAAAATATGGTTTGTTCATAAAAATCTGAACTTTGAAACCTAATGAAGATGTATAAAAAACTCTTTACGAATTTCAACTGAAATTGCAAGAAGCAACCGCTTTAAGGTTAAATCCACAAAGAGTTTTTGTTCATGTCATTTCAGTGGACAAAAAAAACCTTGAACTTGTGGGCTTTAAATTATGTGTTTTAGATATGGGCACTCAAAAAAAAGTTTTTACATAGCAAAAGATGTATTTTCGAAACCATCTTCTTAGTTACGAAAAGTTTGGGGCCGAAACCAAACGCAACCCTAGGTCTTTCGTACCCTACTTTATTTCAGGACCAAAACTTTTTGTTGCAGAAAATTCAGGTCAGAAAAATTTGTGTTCTCAAACTTTTTGTTCCAGAAAATTCAGGTCAGAAAAAATTGTGTACGAAAATTTTTTGGATAAATTTGTAAATTTTTGAATTCATCCCCCAACTTTTGTACTAGTAAGATTGGTACGAAAAGTTGGGGACGACTCCTTGTTAAATTTTGGAATGTATCTAAAAGGTTACCTTTTTTCAAGTAACAAAGCGTTAGGGGACAAATCCAAATGTTAACACAATATTCGTACCGAAATTTGTCGTACCCAAATTTATTCTAGTTACGATATGTTCGAGGACAAATCTTTATTTACATTTGGATTCCTACATAATCTTTCGTGTCCTACATTTTCTGGAGCGAAAAGTTTGAGAACGAATCATTTATATATTTGGATTCATCAAATATCAAATATTCGTCCCCAATTTATTTCTTACCTTGAAAAAGTTTCGTCTGGAATTGCTTGGGGACGAATCACAACGTTTAAAAGGATTCCTCCCAAATATTTTCGTAACCGATAAAAAGTTGGATTCGAAATTGCCTTGGTATGAATTACATTGTAAAAAAAGATTTGTCCCAAGATATTTTCGTTACAGGTAAACTTGGGGTTCGAAATTGCCTTGAGACAATTCATAATGAAAACAAAATTCGTGCCAAGTAGTTGCGTACCTGGGATAAAATTTGGTTCTAAATTGCTCGGGGACGTATCATAATGAAACAAAGATTCGTTCTCAAATAATTTCGTAACCGGAAAGTAAGGTTCGAAATTTCTCAGGGGACGTTTCATAATGTTAACTACAGTCATTTCTCGTTATCTCGACTTTGTTGGGATTGTTGAAAAATAGTCAAGATAACGAATAGTCGAGATAAACATAATTTACGTAGGGAGGTAAGTTTGAGGTCTACAGTAACACTTTTTACCTGTTCGGAGCGTGTAGTTTAAAATAATTGCTTTATTACAACTGTAAATAAGGTTTTACTATTTACTATCACAAATGTAAAGTCTCGACAAGTTATAAAACCAATACGTGTATTTTCCGAAAATCTAATTTTGATTTTTAATTTTACACAGACTGTCTCGTAGATGCAAACGTATCGAGTGTTTATTTATTGACAATTTGTAGCCAGTCAACTATTTCTGTATTTAAGCCTGGGTGTGTGTGTATGCATGTCGTGACGTCAATGCTCGTCATTCAACTCCCGCTATGTCCGCTTTTCTTTGAAGTTTAGCCATCTATCAATGCCGCGTCTTGCTAACGACACACCAAGAGAAGCACTCGGTAAAATTGAGTAATAGCAGATATTATCAATTAGTTAACAACTTTATGTCCAACCGGCATTTTTCTGAAGTGCATGGGGTGATTAATTTTAGTTATTAAGAGTATGCTTTAATATTGAGTATACACATTTCAATCAACTAAAAACAGAATTAAATAAATGTAGGAATGTAAAAGATGATTCGTTATTTTTATTTTTGTATTTTATTTTAATACATATTTTTTCATAAAAAAAAACGTTTGTAACAAGTAAAGAGCCCACCATGCTCAATTAATTTAATTGTGCCACTGTCAATCAAAAAGCTGTCACTTTGTTAATTCACTATTGTTAAATGACTTGTTGATTAAAATTGACCCCTATGTATCAGTTTAACAGTGTGATCGCTAATTGATTGGCACACCTCTTCAGATTGCTGATGACATCTTTGACTAGTCGAAATAAACATTATGATTATAGAGTGAAACAAACATTTTGGTCCGAAAGTTATGATCGAGATATGGAAAAAGTCGAGAGAAAAAAATTGAGATAAACATGCATTTTTCATATAGATAAAGAAGGAAAAAAATCGGGACTTTCGATTTTCAATCGAGACAACGAATTGTCGACTTAAGCGTAGTCGAGATAATGAGAATTGACTGTAATATTTGTCCCCAAATACTTTCGTAACCAGGAAAAATTTGGTTCGTAATTCCTCGGATTCGTCCCCTAACATTTTCGTACCCGAAAAAACTTTGGTCGAAATGATTCGTCCCCAAATATTTTCGTTACCAAGCAAAAGATGAGTTCGAAATTGCCTTGGGACGAATCATAATGAAAACAAAGATTCGTCCCAAAATGTTTTCGTAACCGGAAAGTTGAGTTCGAATTAGCCCGGGGACGAATGCAGATGTAAACAAAGATTCTTCCCTTAATACTTTCCTACCAAAAAACCTCGGTCGAAATAGTTTGGGACAAATAGAGATGTAAACTGATTCGTCCCCTAATACTTTCGTACCCCCCCCAAAAAACCTGGGTCGAAATAATTTGGCAACGCATGAACCAGTAAACAAAGATTCGCCCCCTAATATTTTCGTACCCAAAAAATCTTGGGTCGAAATGGTTTGGGGACGCATCTTCGGATTCGTCCCCTAATAATTTCGTACCCAAAAATCCTGGGTCGAAATAGTATGGGGACGAATGAAGATGTAAACAAAGATTCGTCCCCTGATACTTTCGTACTTAAAAAAACTTGGGTCGAAATGGTTTGGGGACGCATCTTCGGATTCGTCCCCTAATAATTTCGTACCCAAAAAATCCTGGGTCGAAATAGTATGGGGACGAATGAAGATGTAAACAAAGATTCGTCCCCTGATACTTTCGTACTTAAAATAACTTGGGTCGAAATGGTTTGGGGACGCATATTCGGATTCGTTCCCTAATAATTTCGTACCCAAATAACCTGGGTCGAAATAGTATGGGGACGAATGAAGATGTAAACAAAGATTCGTCCCCTGATACTTTCGTACTTAAAAAACTTGGGTCGAAATGGTTTGGGGACGCATCTTCGGATTCGTCCCCTAATAATTTCGTACCCAAAAATCCTGGGTCGAAATAGTATGGGGACGAATGAAGATGTAAACAAAGATTCGTCCCCTGATACTTTCGTACTTAAAAAAAACTTGGGTCGAAATGGTTTAGGGACGCATCTTCGGATTCGTCCCCTAATAATTTCGTACCCAAATAACCTGGGCCGAAATAGTATGGGGACGAATGAAGATGTAAACAAAGATTCGTCCCCTGATACTTTCGTACTTAAAAAAAAATGGGTCGAAATGGTTTGGGGACGCATCTTCGGATTCGTCCCCTAATAATTTCGTACCCAAATAACCTGGGTCGAAATAATATGGGGACGAATGAAGATGTAAACAAAGATTCGTCCCCTGATACTTTCGTACTTAAATAAACTTGGGTCGAAATGGTTTGGGGACGCATCTTCGGATTCGTCCCTTAATAATTTCGTACCCAAATAACCTGGGTCGAAATAATATGGGGACGAATGAAGATGTAAACAAAGATTCGTCCCCTGATACTTTCGTACTTAAATAAACTTGGGTCGAAATGGTTTGGGGACGCATCTTCGGATTCGTCCCCTAATAATTTCGTACCCAAATAACCTGGGTCGAAATAGTATGGGGACGAATGAAGATGTAAACAAAGATTCGTCCCCCGATACTTTCGTACTTAAAAAAACTTGGGTCGAAATGGTTTGGGGACGCATCTTCGGATTCGTCCCCTAATAATTTCGTACCCAAATAACCTGGGTCGAAATAGTATGGGGACGAATGAAGATGTAAACAAAGATTCGTCCCCTGATACTTTCGTACTTAAAAAACTTGGGTCGAAATGGTTTGGGTACGCATCTTCGGATTCGTCCCCTAATAATTTCGTACCCAAATAACCTGGGTCGAAATAGTATGGGGACGAATGAAGATGTAAACAAAGATTCGTCCCCTGATACTTTCGCACTTAAAAAAACTTGGGTCGAAATGGTTTGGGGACGCATCTTCGGATTCGTTCCCTAATAATTTCGTACCCAAATAACCTGGGTCGAAATAGTATGGGGACGAATGAAGATGAAAACAAAGATTCGTCCCCTGATACTTTCGTACTTCAATAAACTTGGGTCGAAATGGTTTGGGGACGCATCTTCGGATTCGTCCCTTAATAATTTCGTACCCAAAAAATCCTGGGTCGAAATAGTATGGGGACGAATGAAGATGTAAACAAAGATTCGTCCCCTTCGTACTTAAAAAAACTTGGGTCGAAATGGTTTGGGGACGCATCTTCGGATTCGTCCCCTAATAATTTCGTACCCAAATAACCTGGGTCGAAATAGTATGGGGACGAATGAAGATGTAAACAAAGATTCGTCCCCAGATACTTTCGTACTTAAAAAACTTGGGTCGAAATGGTTTGGGGACGCATCTTCGGATTCGTTCCCTAATAATTTCGTACCCAAAAATCCTGGGTCGAAATGGTATGGGGACGAATGAAGATGTAAACAAAGATTCGTCCCCTGATACTTTCGTACTTAAATAAACTTGGGTCGAAATGGTTTGGGGACGCATCTTCGGATTCGTCCCTTAATAATTTCGTACCCAAAATATCCTGGGTCGAAATAGTATGGGGACGAATGAAGATGTAAACAAAGATTCGTCCCCTGATACTTTCGTACATAAAAAAACTTGGGTCGAAATGGTTTGGGGACGCATCTTCGGATTCGTCCCCTAATAATTTCGTACCCAAATAACCTGGGTCGAAATAGTATGGGGACGAATGAAGATGTAAACAAAGATTCGTCCCCTGATACTTTCGTACTTAAATAAACTTGGGTCGAAATGGTTTGGGGACGCATCTTCGGATTCGTCCCTTAATAATTTCGTACCCAAATAACCTGGGTCGAAATAGTATGGGGACGAATGAAGATGTAAACAAAGATTCGTCCCCTGATACTTTCGTACTTAAAAAAAACTTGGGTCGAAATGGTTTAGGGACGCATCTTCGGATTCGTCCCCTATTAATTTCGTACCCAAATAACCTGGGCCGAAATAGTATGGGGACGAATGAAGATGTAAACAAATATTCGTCCCCCAATAGTTTCGTTACCGGGGAAATTTTTGGTTCGAAATTCTTTGGGGACACATCTAAATGTAAACAAGGATATGTCTCAAAATATTTATGTAGCCTATTGGTTCGATATAGCTAGGGGACGAACCAAATAGTACACAAATATGTCCCTTATTTTTTGTAACACATTAATCAATACGTACGAAATAGCTAGGGGACGAATCCTTTTTAATCAATAAAACAAAAACACAATTTTTTTAATTTACTTGGGCAACAAACATCTCAAGGACAAACAGTCTGAGAAGATTTGTTCAATATCAACAGACCTAAATTGATAAAGTACATGAAACTGGACAGCAAGTATCTCAAGAACAAACAGTCCGAGATGACTTGTTTAATTTCAACAGGACACGCGTAAAGGACAACAAACACCTCAAGGACAAAAAGTCCGAGATGACTTGTTTAATTTCAACAGGACACGCGTAAAGGCAACAAACATCTCAAGGACAAAAAGTCCGAGATGACTTGTTTAATTTCAACAGGACACGCGTAAAGGCAACAAACATCTCAAGGACAAAAAGTCCGAGATGACTTGTTTAATTTCAACAGGACACGCGTAAAGGCAACAAACATCTCAAGGACAAAAAGTCCGAGATGACTTGTTTAATTTCAACAGGACACGCGTAAATGGACAACAAACATCTCAAGGACAAAAGGGCCGAGATGACTTGTTTAATTTCAGCAGGGCAAGCTTTTAATGACAACATTCTTCTACTGCAGCAATCAATAGTTTTACATTCAGCAGCTTGATATGCCTGATGTTTCTGTTCTTCTGTTCATAACAATCTGAAATAAAACAAACAAGAAAAGTTAACTGAAGTGTTACACACTTTCTCTCCATCTGATTAAATGATTAAACCCAATTTAAAATGTTCTCACTAATTTTGATCTGGCCTTTTTCATAGTACATGTTGCGAGTTTAGGACATGTTGGTCCTAACTCACTCTTTTCTTTAATTGAGCTACTGTCATTTTTTGCTAAAACTTGCATCATTATGTTCAATTTTATTTGTCTGACAGAGGCGTATACATTAACTCCACTGATTTAAATATAATTTTATCAATCATAAGTAAAGAAGTACTGTAGTGAATATTCAAATGAAAGGGGTTCATTTATGCACCACTGAAAATTGAATAAAATTGAACAATAGTTTCCAATTCTAAGTATTTACAGTTCAATTTTCAAAATTGTAATATAATATAAATAAACATAATATAAAATTATCTTGTGATGAGAAATTATCTCTCTTTGATATGGAAATTATGTAAGTTTTAATTTCTTTAGGCACATAGAAATAATAGTTTATAAAATTTTAGTGATGACAAGGAGAAAATACTAAAAACTAAAATTAGATACAAGTTTTGTGAAAAATGTACTGTAGTTAGAATAATAGTATTGTATTATGGAAACTCTACCTTAACAATCACATTGTCTTCCAATGAAGTTTAAATAAAGAAGATTTTTTAATTAATGAATTTCCAAAAGAGTAAAATTAAATATGACAATTAAATAAACAATTATAATAAAATAGTTATTTAAATTTATCTTAATATTAAACTTTACATTTTAATCTGCAAAAAAACCACTTTAAAATCAATTGAGAACTATTTAAAATATGATTTTAAAGACACAACTTGTCATTAATTTTGACACACGTATTGCATGCTTTTTCGTGGTAAGAATGTAACCATTATACTACAATTTCTTTTGATGTCCAAGATTAATAAGTTGTGTCTTTAATAACTAAAAAAAAACAACTAAAATATTTTAACAGGGTCAAATCTAGTTTTGTTTTATAAGGGAGATAATTCTGACTGTTTAAGTTAGTTTTTAATAATACTACAGTGGTCTCCCTTGTTATAAATTATTTTATTAATAAAGTTATCAGGTTTCATTGAATTTGTTGAACTGTAAAGGTATTTTGACTCAAGCAAGTTTTTCTTGTCATTTTAATCTTTGTCTTCATAAGCGACAGTTGTAATTTTTGCAACCTTTCCATCAGTGTATATAGTCATGTGATCTTCAACATGAAAACTAACTCAATTTTCATTAAATTTTTGCAGCAACCAAACAATAGAGCTGATTAAAAAAAGGCATAAAATTACTATTAGATTTCAAATTAAAAAATGCCCACATTAAACTATGAATTGTAATTTTTAACTTTAAGTTAGTCGCAAAAAATTAATTTTAGCAAATAACCTAGTTTACTCTCTTTTCAATTTTTGTGCTAAGAATTTTTAGCTAATGATCAATATTTACAAGATCAACCGGGAATTCCTAGGGAAAAACATTCCCTTGTTAACCTTATATGTTGTTGCTGTAGATTACATGACAATAGACCCTGTATACTAAGGGTTGATATGTTCACCATTCTCGTACCCAGAGTCTAGTAGGATTCTCAATACTTAGATTAAGAATGTTAATAACCTCAGGGTACAAGAATGTATGTTCACATGTTGAGTTGTCTTTACTAACAGATCCAATTATCATTACTGAGAGTCCAGTTGTCATTGGGCCTATTGCCTAAGCCTATCACTATGTATCCCTTTGCGCCCTGGTACTCTCTATTTGATATCACATACTTCTTCCTTTTGGTGTAAGAAGGGTAACATGGCACAAAGCCCTACTTAGCAATATGATTATAAAACTGGCCCCATGTGTTGAGTTGTAGGAGAACAGCGGAGAATCTAATGTTTCATGAGCTATCTGTTAGAACTACAATAAGCAAAATATACCTTTACATGTCTTTCTATCTTGTCACCAAAGGACATACATTTGATCTACAATGTTTCTGTCTCAAGTTTTACCATAGTCAAAGTGATATGCTATACATGCAGCAGACCTCCAAGGGTGATCCTGTAAAAATAGACAAATAAAAATGGTAAAATACTTCAGCAATTCCCTCTCTTGTTTTATATATTTTATATAATTATATATATCTTATTTAATTAGCTGTTGGTCAAAACACCCTGTAAGCAATCATTGATAAATACAGCATCCGAACTAGTATATCACAGAAACTTAATAATTGTGCACATATATGTTCAGATAAATTTCATCATCTTCACAAGGTCTATAGTCAATGGCTGCAATGATTCGCTGGAAAGTCGGAAAGTCAATTCGATGTGATTCTATTTTTCTTTTGAATTGATTTATTGAATTTTAGTATACTTCATTCCAGATGCAAATCAATACATTCATTAGGGCTGTCACAATATGCAAGAAGTGTATTGAAGTTAATTGCAATGCACAACAACCATGATTATTTTTCTTTTTCTATATAATGCTTTGCATACCAAAGACAAGTCTGGATAATACTTCTGTCGTAACTGTCATAACTTAATCAACAGTTCAGTATTAAAGTATGTTATAGAATTTTGTAGGAATAGTGCTTATAGCAGACTGGAAAAACTGGACATTTTTAGAGTTATGGGAACATTCTGAATGCGTCCAGATTGATAAATTCTTTAAACTTGAGCTTTAATCTAATGAACCATGGAAAACTGATGTTTAGCTACATAAGGCAAAAGGAAGAATTTTTCAAATATTGCTAAATACTGGTTTATCAAATTCTTACAGCAGTAGGTATTGCCGCAGCTGCATATTGCAATGTACCGGTATATTGCGACAACCCTAACATTCATTGAGCTTAAATAGTTTTTCAGATGAACTAAAAGTGTTAATTCCTTATAACTTTTATAGACAAGTTTAAAGGCTGGTATCGAAACCAAAATTGCAGTTCCTGAATCAAAATCAAAGCGGTGTCATTTCAATTAATTTTTGATGTATTGAATCAAATTGTTACAGCCCTACTACAGTCAAGTGATCTTATCAGTCAATAATAAAGTAAACAAGAGCTCCGCTGGGTGGGGCATTATACGCCCATATGCTGTCCAGACAGACAGACGGACTGCCAAACAGACAACATCATACCATAATATGTCCTGTTTTTCTAACAGGCATATAAAAGCACATGATTTACACTGATTTTTCTCACTACTCAAATAATTAAATGACATTATGTAATGCATAGAAACTACCATCTTTCTTTCCGCTAAAACTCTGAATTGGCCCCTTCAATATTGATTGATTATATCAATTCCTTTGCACTAAGATTGAATGTAAAGATAATCTAGAAGATCGGAAAAAAACAATTGTGCCGAGGATTCAAATAAATTTTGTTTGGTTGGGTTTCTTTTACATCACATTCCACACATATATAGGTCATATACACAACTGCCAGCTCTTCCGACTATAGGTTTCCTTGACACTTTTCTATCACCAGTACTAACTTACCCAACCACAAGGCCGACATCTAATGTATAGGGTATGACCTGCCGCGACAGGATTGGAACCCGCGATCTCTGGATTCAAAGTCAGACATGCTAGCCACTAGGCCATGGCCGCGGCTATGATTAAAAAAACAATTACAATTTAAAGTTAACAAGAAGATTTTCAAGCATTAAAATGTATAAGTTATTTTATGCACTATTTGATCAGTTCTATGTTTTGGCTACTGCAAGACTTCGGTGAAAAACAACAATTATATATATACATTCTGAAGATCACATGACTATTTATTATCCAAGATTTTTACTTGGCGTCTCAATCTAACAATGGAAGAGTCTAATTGTCAAAAACAGGGAATAATAATGAACATGTTCAGAAGTTTTCCTTTTATCATAGTTTTATTTAAAAAACAAACATAGATTATTTTCTTAATAGCAATGAATGATACAAAACAAATTTATTTTCATAAGAATTAAATTCTCATAAGAATTAAGTTCTATGAAACAGTTACAAAATATTTTGAATTTTTTCTGCCCCCCCCCCATAAAAAGATGAGTCCAAAATTAAAAGTACAATAATTTGCCATATTCACCTAATTAATTTACACCTAGTATAAGTCACATTGTCAGCAAAATTTAAACAATTGTTCATTTTTCTAAAACAATTCTTATAAAAGCCAAAAAAGGGAGATTCAAAAAGTGCCAATATAACAATTATACATTTCTTTGTCAGAAAATGCCTGCATTAGCTTGTGAGTGATAAAATTTGTTTTGTCTGAACAAAATATCTTACACATGACCTACTTTACACCCTAATTCAGATTTTGTGGGGAGGATTTGAAGCAAACTATCAAACTCACACGATCAATTGGGATTTAAGGATAAAGTAAGTTAGCTGTTATTTTACATATACATGTATACAACACTATTTGATGTCATTTAATTATATGGGTGAAAAAAATCAGACTAGTGCTTGAGAAAACTTAAAACAATGACTAAAATAGACCTTATATTCAGACCTCAAATTTGTGGGTTTTTCATTCATGTGTAAGCAGTACAAACAAAGTTATTACACATTATTGCTGAAAAGCACTGACTACAGAATAATTCCTTTTGTACACATATTTTCATCGGGAGGGTGAAAGTTTGTTTATACCTCACAAGAAAACACTAATGTTTGAATTCCAGATATACTCTATAGAGAGACTTCAATAAAATAAATGACAACATACCATGATATATCTGTGTTACAGTGCTATCTACAAGTCATCCATCATCATATCATATTATACATATAATCTTCACCAACAACCATTATAATCATTATACTGAATGAATATCCTGTAAAGTTTATTATATAATAAATAAAACATAGTTACTGTAGTAAATGACAAGATGCTTTTCTATCTCCTTAAACAGATATGCTACAGGGGCCCATATGTAACATAGATTTAATGGTTATGTAGTTTTTATTATTAATAAGTTGCATTATTCTACCAACCCTGTGGTTCGAAAATTTGGACCCCCCCCCCTAGAAAAAGTTCAGACCTCCCCCTAGAGAAAATCCTGGATCTGCCCCTGATACACAATACACACTATTTTTACGCTATCTTCATTTTCAGAGCTATTATTTCAAATAATACCACTAAGTTAATATATTTCATTCACAAATATGTTTCATACACAATAAAATTACATATATAATACAATTTAATTGTTAAAAATACTTATAAATTCAACAAGTAAATCTGTGAGCTAATGCTCACTAGTGATACCCCCGCAAAATCTAAAAATATGCGACAAACAGGAAGTAGATGAGCAAGGAGCATGAAATCGCTTTACACCACATGGGACTATGGGATGAAGCAATATGCAAAGTATTAGGCTGCTGCATATTAAAGTTGCTGAGAAAACTGCGACGGAAATTTTGTAACGGACGCACAGACAAGGGTAAAACAGTATACCCCCCTCTTCTTCGAAGTGGGGGTATAATTAAAAAAATATATACAGTCTAATCTCAATTATTCGTAATCAGATCTAACAAATATCATGGTTTATCGGATATAGGTGTTTGGTCCCAAACATTTCGCAATATAAAGTATCGTATCATATATAATCATATTGTCTCCCTTGGTATTGATATGTATCCTATCATGTGATGACCATATTGTCTCATCCATAGTTAGGCCACAACAAATTGATCATATGTTCTATGGATTCGCTCGCACCTTAATTTTGACGGTTTTTACAAAAAAAATATTCTTATTTCCTCGCTCGCCCATAAAATTTGGTCAAACCGCTATATAAAGCAAGTGAGTAAAGACTTTTTAAATTTTTTTTTCATCGCTCGCCCCATTTTTTCCCCAGAAAAATCCGTAGAACATATGATCAACTTGTTGTGGCCTTATTGTATACTATGTAACAATACCCTGAGGACAAGATGTAGTATTTTCTTGAAGACATTATAACAATTAAAGATTGTTTTGTGGGGGTTTAATGTCATAGCATCAAATTGTATAGGTCATATCACCACAGTCAGTCAACCTAATCAGTTATCACCATTTCTGGAAAGGCTAAATCTCTGTATATAGCAGTAGTTACTAAGCACATACTTCATACAGTGACTGACAACTGCCCTACATGATTAAGAATCGGTGGTAAGAGGAGAACGACTGTAGATATAATTGCATGACCTAATTCCACAAAAAGTATGCCCCATTTGGGAATCAAACCCACAACCCCTTGACTAGTAGACTTATGTGCTACCAACTGAGTTGGCCGGGCAGCTTAGAGAATTTTTTAATGTGATCAATGGACAAAGAACATAAAATAATTCAACTTACCAAGGTATGGATAATTTTAAGAGCCATTAATTTTATGTTTGATAGACAACATACAGTACAAATCAATAAAGAAGTCAATGGTTCTACGTTTGGTAGGTACCAGTCAATGAAGTCTGTGAGACATGAAATAAATAAAAAAACAAATGGTTAGAATAATTGATCTGTTATATAGAATATGTACAACTCAATTTTTTTCGGCGTAGCTGTCTAAGCTGGATTTTGACCTACATTTCTGCATAATGACGTATGTCTGGGAATTTCGGAAATCCGCCGTTCTATTGGATGATTTTATAAGCACTGAGAATGACGTACGGGGGAAACAGAGAAAACTCCCTCTTCGATTGGATGGCCCTGACACGCGCGAAAAAATAAAGGCCACACTTTTGTAATGCAGTGTTTTACGAAATTTTGCTTCGTTCGTAGATTATTTTTTTTGGGTAGACTTCTATTGCTTTCCAAAGTGTTTTTTTATTTTGTAACAATAAAAAGTTACGTGTCAAACACAATATTTTATGGGTAAAATGAATTACGTCTCCAGATGTGAACCGGTTTCTAGTAAAAAGTCTGACATATTACCCAATAATTATTAAATTAGCCTCACTACGTCTAGTTTCCGGGGTTTACACTTTGAGAGTCACAGCTCCACATATACCCCAGTTCATTGTTATTGTTATGATGTCTATAAATAGTAACAAGGAGCTGATAAAGACTACAGGTAACCGTTCGCTGGTTGGCAAGAAATGATAGCGAGTAAATACAATGAAAACACAGTAATTTTAAAATTGCAATTACTAAGTCATTTTTCATCAAACAATTTTGCATTTTATATCACTAGAAAGGTCTTGAAATTCATATTTTGAATATCTAAAAATTATTTGTCAAAAAGAATTGTTTTTTGTTGGCGAGTGTTTTAATGATCTGCCCTATGAAACATTTAATATTCATAGCTCGAAGAGTTATGTTTAATCAATTTAATCGTGCGGTTAAAGTGCTACTAGGGTATCAGTATTTTTTGTGAGCCACAAAATAAGAAATCTAGATGAATCGGTCTAGTAAACGCAGTTGTACCCCTTGTATATAAGTATATTAAAGGTATGTTGGAAAAATCAAAGGGAGGTAACTTGACAAATCCCTGTGGTTATCAGTGTACGGCAATTGCATTGGCTGTCATATTGTTTACGGTAGGCAATCATGTGCCAAGTCTGCGAAACTGGTCTGCAAATGTTGTTGATGAAGTGATGATGCGTGGTGACAACTTGTATGAGCAAATACTATCGTAATCTGGCAATCCATCACCACGTCAAAAAATAGGTTTTAACATTAGTGGTCCTATGTAAATGGCTCTTCTGTGACCTTTGACCTTTTCCTCAGGTGAGCACCCAGGGCCCTTGGCCCTCTTGTTTTTAAATCGACGCCGTTTGTCTTTTTTAAAGACATTTCTTGTTTAAACTGGGCTTAATGTCTTGTTAATACTAAATAAGGTTATTTTATGGCATCCAGCGCACATAACCTAGTTTTCCTGGACCCTTGTCTATAACCAGAACTCACCTACCCTCCCACTAGACGGAAAGTTCTCCATATTATCTAATCAATGGAGGAAAATTGATCATATAGTCACCTACCCTCCCACTAGACGGAAAGTTCTCCATATTATCTAATCAATGGAGGAAAATTGATCATATAGTCACCTACACTCCCACTAGACGGAAAGTTCTCCATATTATCTAATCAATGGAGGAAAATTGATCATATAGTCACCTACCCTCCCACTAGACGGAAAGTTCTCCATATTATCTAATCAATGGAGGAAAATTGATCTTATAGTCAAACTTTCATGGAAGGGTATAACCTCCCTGGGTAGGAATTGAACCCGTTCCCACTTAGGGACACGAGATTCCAAATCCCGGCTCAAACCAACTGCGCTACCGACCCGGATTTTAATTTCAATATGCGTGCCCTTCAAAACTTCTTGGACAAAATCGTATGTTTTAAGATAAACTCATTCATCTTTATTTATGGGTATTAAGAAGAAAGAGTCATCTGAGCAAATTAGTCAGTATTGATTAGTTCATTAACATATGGATAAGGTCCAATGATAGTTAATTTACTTGTGTTATGCATAATCAGTTTTTCTCAAAATTTCAACTGTCAAAAAACTTTTTGAGGGCACTGGATTTAAGTTTGGTTTGTGATGAAATGCAAACAAATTTCATAAATTTAATGCAACATAAGATTCAGCATCTGACATCCTAAATCCTCCAAAACTTTGTCTATTATTCCATAACTAAGCTTTTATGCTTTTTTGTAGCCTCAGTTATAATTATAATGATAACCAAAAGATAGCGCCAAACTACAAAGCATTTTAAAATGAATTGTCATCAAATTTTAATTAGTAAACAAATCCACGATCATTTACGCAATGATTAATGTCTCCGTTTTAGTTCATAAATTGAAGACACATACATATATATAAAATGCTAACATGTTCTTTCTAAGCCTTGTGAGTTTATGACAAGGACTATTTCACATAACCAGTGTACATGACATGTGCTTCGCCCGCGAATATAGTTAAAACCTGATATTCTTGGTGGACCCCCCCCCCTACAAATCTTTCTGAGATTATTCAATCAATGAATGGTCGAAATGTTCTGAATTAAGTTATATCTTCCTTATTTCCCTTTAATTTGTTACTTGTTTGCTTAAATTAATATGTTAGCTACTGTAATGTATTTGACTGAATCAGATTTATTTGCACAAGTATAATTCATTGGTTTAGATCTCCATGCAAGATAATTATGAATTTACAAAATACTTCTGCCCTCAGTACAGTAGCAAGTGGCTAAGCAATAAGGCCAGTTCGGAAGTAACCTTTGGAAAGATAGCTCAGTGAATATGAGCGACTTATCAATTTGATGTCTGCTAAACTTGTAACAGTTGTTTCCCTTCAATCATAAATCAGTTAAAAAAAACTCATTCAATTATTTCCTTCTAAATATTTTATAACACAGAGATAAAATGTTGAATTACCTTGAAATGTTGACAGAACACAACCAATGGTGTAGAAGAATGGTGACATTCTGTAAATATTGTAATCTTTCTGTTTAAATCTTATATCTAGCACCAACCTGGAAAAATAAGAGCATAGGGTCAAAACATTTTGTTATCAAAATAAACATTGAAAACAATTGTTTATATCAAGGGCACTATTGGCCATGTAATCAATTTTAGAATTAACTACTTTGTAATTTTGTACCATAACTCATGATCACTGAAATAACCCTCAGGCACACTATCCCTCACAGTACCCATTCACACCTGGGTGGAGTGGAACAATGGTAGGTTAATTTCTTGCTCAAGAAAATTAGCAGTGCCCCCAGCGGGAATCAAACCTGGTGTAGCAGTCTATTTCCCCCCCTCCCCGCCAATCTTTCCCCAGGGAAAGATTGGCACAGGCCTTTTTTTCCCCTGGCCAATTCCCCCCCCCGCTAATAAACTGTTGTCATTATATGCTTTTTCAATAAACATCTGGGCCAATCTTTCCCCCCTGGCTAATTTTTCCCCCGCTGATGAAACTGTTGTCATTATAGCCCTTAGCACACATCCTATCACTGGACCACTCCTCCACTTACTATATATAGAATGTGGGTTGCTTGACTAAGGCTGTTTTTCTCTTAATTTTGAACTTATCATTGGCATTATTTCCCATGAATATATCCATAAACCCCCTGCTAACGAGATATAATCACTGCCGTAATTGATTTCCTTAAAAATTCAGCTGTTTTGGCTTAATTTGGGAAACAATTTTCTTATCAAATAAAATGCCAGGAAAATATACCAAATGATAAGTTCAAAATAAGTGAAAAACCTATCTTAAACAACTCACATAACATAAACTATGTAGCAAAGCTGTACAATGAACTTAATCTACAATCAACATTGATTTTTTTGAGTCCAATGAAAAGTCCTATGATAAAAGGAGTCCAGAATAAACTGGTCCTAATGAGGACAAGTTTATTATGCGGCGCCTATTTTGCGGCGCTCATATAGAAATAGAGTAAAAAGTGCGGCGCTCATATAGATATAGAGTGGAATGTGCGGTGCTCATATAGATATAGAGTGGAATGTGCGGTGCTCATATAGATAAAGAACAAACTTTGCAGCGCTCATATAGTAATAGTGTAGAATGTGTGGCGCTCATATAGATAAAGAACAAACTTTGCAGCGCTCATATAGTAATAGTGTAGAATGTGCGGCGCTCATATAGATAAAGAACAAAACCTTGCGGCGCTAATATACATTAAGAATTAATTTGTTTCAAGGCTAACAATATGATTAGCGTTAACTTAAAAATAAGAAAAGACGAATTTAAACTGAAATTGTTTTGAAATTTTGGACATTAAATTTGTATTTTAGTGAATATCTGTATTAAAAACTGCAGATTAATTGAAAAATTTATTAATAAATTGTACCTGCTATACAAATTTTGCGACGCTCATATTAATAAAGAATGAATTAGTTTTAAGGGTAAAAATATGAAAACTGTAAATTTTAAAATAAGAAAAAAAAAATCTGGAAAGGGTTGGAACTTAAGAACTGTTGAAATTTGCGGCGCTCATTAGGGCTGCAACGATTCGATACATCGAAACTCGATTGCGAGGGTGCCGATTCGATTTCGATTCGGGACCAGCGAGTTTCGATTCGATACTGTATTTTAAACATGTCTACAAAGGTTATAACGATAAAAGCAAAGGCGCACCTAAAAGAGAAAGTACGCTGACTGATGTACGGAAGTATATCAAGAACTGCATCTTTCTACAATTTATGCTCCATGCTGTCTATACGCTTTTAGTCGAAATTACAATTGTAATACATTTCCGCGAACTTTACATTCGTACCCAATCCATTTCGTACTTGAAAAAAGCAAATATAAATTTAGCAGATTTTCGAGTTTCGTGTCATCAAATTTCAGTAACACTTTAAGTAAATCCATATTATTTAGTTTTAAGCTCAAATAAATGTATAAATGCATATTTGAAGTAAATTATATTAATAAATGAATCGAATCGAAAAAAATCAAATCGAAAGAAAATGTATCGAATCGCATCGAATCGACTTTCCGGTGAATCGTTGCAGCACTAGCGCTCATGTAGATTAAGAACAAATTGATGTTTATTTCAATTTAAAGATAAAATTAATGAGCAAATAATTAATTATGTAGTGTGTAAAGTGTGGTGCTCATAAAGATAAAGAACAAAACTTAGCGGCACTCATATCCATCAAGAAAGAATGAGTTCAAAGAATACAAAAATGACAAGTGTAGCTTTTAAAATGAGAAAAGACGTTTTAAAACTGGAAAGGGTTGGATATTTTGAACTATATTTTTTTAGAAATTTTGCGGCGTTGAATATAACAAGTCTTGTTTATTACAATTTGAAAAATATAATTAATGAACAAATGATTAATTTATTGTATCATAATTAGATGGAATCAATTTTTCAAATATTTTGCGGCTAAACACTTTGAAAATACCGTGGTACGTTTTAATTGGGCAATATCAGAGAAAATGATTGCAATTATTACACCTTTTAATCCAGTAATTAAAAAACGTTGGTCACAGCAATTTGTTAATTGCCATATCAAACAAAGTTGTTAAATACAAATAGTAACACTTGCGACACTTTCCTTTGTTATTGAATTGGTTGATACACTATTGTAACAATCAACATCTAACAAACATTATACAATAGAAATTTGTTTTTGGAACATCATATAGAACTTGATCATTTCTGATTTAGATTGTCTATGATAAAGTTCTTATAGTGTTTTGTTGCTGTGAGATTTGTATTGAAATATATAGACATAATTAGTGTTGTATTGCATTCAATTTTTATATTGGACTTAAACATTTTTAATTTAGATCTCGTGCGACCATTGCGTTGCATTGATTCTGAATTATAGTTTTAAACAATAATGGCGCTCATCTTAGGGCATAGCCAGGCAAAGTACTTATGTGACTATTTATGTAGTGAAGACTTTGTAGTATTTTCTTATTCTGGAGCTCAAACGTTATATTCTTTAAGCAAGAAGGAAGTGTTTGAAGTAGTTCCTTTCTTTTCAGTAAGTATACTATAAATATATATATAACATTTTATCTTCGAAATGTTTGTACTAAACACTATTATTGTGGATATATATCAATGACATATTGATTAAAATGTCGATGATTCGACTTTGTTCAAATCAGACATTTCAATATCAGAAATCACATTTACAGTCGAACCTGGACCATAATTTGAAGAGGTGTAAATACAACAATATGGCATTGCATCCATACATCTAACATTGAAAAAAAAATGAAAATTGCTTAAAAAATGTCACTTCCCAAAAAGTTTTAGGTATTTACATTGACTACATTCTTAATTGACATACGCATGTTGTTTTTATTTGAAAAAAAGCTTGTAAGTAAAATTCATTGCTAAAACGATACATTCGGAACTCCTCGGCCGTTTATGGGCATAATCTCGGACACATGTAAACGCTATTTTGAAACTACCGGTGTTGATGTAAACAATTATACGGTCGTTTAGGCATTGAGTGATGTTTCATTTTTAGTCCGCAAATTTTAAAACATCACTCATTGCCTTAACGATCGCATATTTGTGTATTAGATTAGATTATTTGCATGAACGAATGAACCGTTATGTAACGTTTTGTGTAATTGAACACGCTACTGCTTCTCTTTAAGCAATTAAATGACAATAAATCAACAACAACAACAACACGTATAATACTTTTGATATACTATATTGTGATCAACGCGTTTCGGTTTACACCTTCATCAGGATAACAATAACCAATAATTTTTTTTCCTTAAGCAATTGAAATGGCTTACTTTTACTGGCAGATGTAAATAACCACATTTTTTTACTTGTATTCAAAACTCTTAATAATAAGGCTTGCTATAAAGAGGCTTAACTCTTACGTGAGTTTAAAAGCCTATAATAAGCGTACTTCTGAAACCCCATATCTAATTTGAGTCCCTTTCCGGCAATTACAGAAAAAACCCGTTATTTTTCTCATTAAGGATGCGAACAATCTTTAAAAAAAACTAAATAATTAAAATGATGTTTAACTCTATTGTTCCTGATAGATTAAAACAAGTAAATCTGTGAGCTGTAAAGTAGATGAGCAAGGAGCATGAAATCGCTTTACACCACATGGGACTATGGGATGAAGCAATATGCAAAGTATTAGGCTGCTGCATGTTATAGTTGCTGAGAAAACTGCGACGGAAATTTTGTAACGGACGGACGCACAGACGCATGGACGCACGGACAAGGGTAAAACAGTATACCCCCCTCTTCTTCGAAGCGGGGGTATAATAATAATCGCTATTAATAGTTGTTTTTTTACTATGTTTTTATTCTTCTTCATTATATGTTTATTCCTGTAGTTTTGCTATAAACATTGTAATTGTTTAATGCAATAAAGCATATTGAATTGTATTGTATTTTCTTGTATTGTATTGATGACTACTTTATACTACTGTATCATGGTTAAGCCACATGCGGAGTAATAACAGAAGTGTGAGCACTTAACACGTGTCCCATTAACAAAGGTGTGCACATTTAACATAATAGTGTATGCAATGTTAAGCATATCAGGAAAGGTGTTACTTGTGATTAATTATTTAGATAGCAAGATAAGACAGACAATTATTATTGATATTTGCTTAAGTAGACAGAAAATAATGTATCCGATTATTATGACCACCTCATATGCATGGCCCATAGGTGAGACGGTTAGTCTACAAATCTTTTTATTGTGGATTTGAATCTCTATAGAAAGTTTTTTATTTTTTTATATTTTTTTTTCTTGTTCAAATCATGGACGGTTGGCTTACAACACATCGCCCCCACGCATCATGAAACTTTTATTACTAATTAGTGGTATCTCTTTAAGTGATTATGACAATAGCACAAACGATACTGCCAGTAAAACTAAATTATTTTTACATTGTTTTGAATTGTTTTATTTATATTTCCAAAATATATGAATAAAATAGATCTAAAACAAATATTAAAAAATCTTATAAATTAAAGGACAAAAAATAAATTTTTATATATAGGACATGGAAATTAATATATTCAGTGTTCGATAACCGTGTAATTATGCAAACGGACAGTTCAATATAATCGTACAATACGTGACTTTAAGTTCTATGTGACTATAATCACTTAATATAACATTTCTTCTTTTTTAGAAGATTGTTATTATCATTGGAGCAAATGACATTTATAGAAAATCGCCATCAGAGATTGTAGACAGTGTATTATTACTGAGTACTGCCATTCGCAGTAAATCACCGGGGTAATAACTTATTTTTTTATTAACGAAATGATGCTTCTTGAGTAAACACGTATATGTTAATGTACTTGTTTTTCATAGCTGGTTTATCTATCGAGCTTCATTAATTTATATATAAAAGTTGTCTTGATGTTGACTAATGATCTAATCGGCGTCTTTTATTTAATTTATGACTAGCTTTTTTATTCGCAGCAGTCAATTAACCTGCTTACCCTTCTTGATAAGTCCAAATCTATTCGAAAATAAGGGCTGTTGCTATGGCTACTGTTAATGAAATGATTGAATACATATAATTATGATGTTATAACACCTATGGTTCCCGATGCGCATTTACACTTTACAATATATTCACGTTGCTATTACAGGCAATTAATTTCAAGAAGGTGGACGAAACCTAATTATTATGTTTTTATAGTAAACAACTATTATTTAGAACTTAGATTTTGAATGTTGGAGTGTTAAAGTATATATACATGTATATGTGGATGGTTAATTTATAAAGATGTAGGAGTTGCTTGCCTTTAAACATACAGCACGAATAATTTTAATTAAATCCTTGATATTTCTATTTTAAAACAGGGCATCTATACATGTCGCCGAAGTACTACCACGTGGTCAAAATCTACAACATGGACATGAATTGACTTGTGACTACCTTATACAATGGAATAGCCAAGCAAATGAAATAAATGAATTAATGAGATCAGTAACCTCAAAAATTGATTGGATGAACTTGATTAACTTCAGTAATTTTTATGGTAACGTAATCTGATTATTTTTTACAATATACTTTAGGCCATTGTGTTTCTTTTAATATGACGAGAATGCACCATTATTGGACAGCAGTAATTAAAAATACTCATTGTGGGCTGGTAGTCATCCAATCTGATTAAAACCTGATCTAAAATTTTACCACTCGCAAATTTAGATCTGGCCTTTTCCAAACGAAGGTCATGTTCAGGTGACCTTTTCTCATCATAATATTCATGACGAAATTGTTATGATATGTAACTTGTTTACATCGTCTACGTCACGCAATTTGAAATGAGCCACCCAATCGCAGACTGCGAATAATACCGCTTTCAAATCTGCAGTCAAACCTAGGTCTAAAAATAGAAATTACGAAATCAAAATGTGATTAATAGTGTTTTCGTCTAGATGAGAGCTACGCATTGATTGGTCGACACAAAGTTCATCTCGACGCGACCTTGCATTGACTAAGTAGAGATCCAGTACGACAACGCGAGTAGAACAGGATCTCTGTTTACGGAGATTGGTGGTCATCAAACAATAAATCATTAATAGGACAGAATAGAACTGTTATTAACCCTCACAAGTTATATATATATATAACAATATGTGAGAAGTAAATACATATGCATATACAATGTACATAGAAATGTTATACTAATATAGTTGATCAAATACCAACGGTGATTAAATCATTTTCATTGATCACATATTATTGAAATAAAAAATTCGTGAAATCATATGTAATGTATGATCAGGTAAAATAATCAAACGATTGCGTCTTCAACAAGTATTATATATAAATGAATGAAGAAAACACGATACTTGACCAGCACCAGCTTACAGAGAACACAAATATATTTCCATGAACATATATGGATATAATTTGTTCATTCTTATTATTTTTTCAGGAATTTGTAGACACTTTATGGCGAGAGATGGTTTACATCTTAATTGGACTGGTAACCAAGAATTAGCTAAGGTGATCCAACTTGAACTTCAGAATGACAATGGAATGATAATAAATCATGAAACTATGAATGATGAAGTGGATGTCAGTACAAACGATCATGTTGTTGAAGATGTAATATGTAGTCCAGTTGGACCATTACGATATACTGATGCTGTACAAATTAACAGAAAAACTTATGACGTAGTTGTTAAGAAGAATGAAACTACAAAACATGAAAGTACGAGTGTTAATGAAAAGAACACATCATGATAGTACGAGTTGTAAGAATGAAACTACAAATCATGAAAGTATGAGTGTTGTGAAGAAAAGAACACATCATGATAGTACGAGTTGTAAGAATGAAACTACAAATCATACAAGTACGAGTGTTATGAAGAAAAGTACACATCATGAAAGTACGAGCGTAATGAAGAAAAGAACACATCATGAAAGTACGAGTGTAAAGAAGAAAAGAACACATCATGAAAGTACGCGTGTTAAGAATGAAGCTACAAACCATGATAGTAAAAGTATTAAGAATAAAAGAACACATCATGAAAGTACAAGTGTAATGAAGAAAAGAACACATCATGAAAGTACGAGTGTTAAGAATGAAACTACAAATCATACAAGTACGAGTGTTAAGAAGAAAAGAACACATCATGAAAGTAGGAGTGTATTGAAAGAAAGTACAAATCATGAAAGTACGAGTGTTAAGAATGAAACTACAAATCATACAAGTACGAGTGTTAAGAAGAAAAGAACACATCATGAAAGTAGGAGTGTATTGAAAGAAAGTACAAATCATGAAAGTACGAGTGTTAAGAATGAAACTACAAATCATACAAGTACGAGTGTTAAGAATAAAAGAACACATCATGAAAGTACGAGTGTTAAGAATGAAGCTACAAACCATGATAGTAAAAGTGTTAAGAAGAAAAGAACACATCATGAAAGTACGAGTGTAATGAAGAAAAGAACACATCATGAAAGTACGAGTGTTAAGAATGAAACTACAAAAAACCATGTTGGTAAAAGTGAAAGAATAAAAGAACACATCATGAAAGTACGAGTGTTAAGAATGAAGCTACAAACCATGATAGTAAAAGTGTAAAGATGAAAAGAACATATCATGAAAGTACGAGTGTTAAGAATGAAGCTACAAACCATGATAGTAAAAGTGTAAAGATGAAAAGAACATATCATGAAAGTACGAGTGTTAAGAATGAAGCTACAAACCATGTTGGTAAAAGTGAAAGAATAAAAGAACACATCATGAAAGTACGAGTGTTAAGAATGAAGCTACAAACCATGAAAGTAAAAGTGTAAAGATGAAAAGAACATATCATGAAAGTACGAGTGTTAAGAATGAAGCTACAAACCATGATAGTAAAAGTGTAAAGATGAAAAGAACATATCATGAAAGTACGAGTGGTAAGAATGAAGCTACAATAGTAGTTGCGAACAATATATTAGAAGGAGTTTTGCACGGAGAAGATCAGTCTAAAGTATCCAACTCAGTACCAGTCAAGCCTAAATCGGGTGAAGTGTATGTTATTGATACTGATAAATTACCACATAAAAAAGATGCTTTATATGACCGTTTCTTTTGGCGAAATAATTGTGTGAAAAAATATCCTAAAAAAATCCTACACTGATAAAGTCTATATATAAAATAAGGGATAACGAAGATAAACAGGGCTTTTCCTCTAGCTTTCAGCGACATACATATCAATTAACAGAATCAAACAGATATATCATTTTACATTACATTGGCGATGAAACTACGATTGTACCTGCTTCCCATGGTAACTGCAAGACAAAAAGGGAATTCGTGCCAACGAAACCATCTGTTATCGACAAAATAAAAAGCCAGTCAGAAAACCTATGCAAAAGGAAGACCACCGTACATACGGAATTAACAAATAAGGCCACCAAGGGCACAGACTAAAAATGGGTTTGAATACACCTCGAAATGAACAACAAGTTGCTAATCACTTTTACGCAGAGAGAAAGAAGGTGTGAATTAGTCACGATACTTTATACAATCTAATTAAAATTGGCTACCATCTAGAAAATTATATAATCCAAATTGATGTATATCCGCCCCTGGTTGCTATAGTCGGAATGGAAGAAATTATAGATGAATTTAATGACCTCTTAAAGAGTCAAGTAGGAACTTTAAAATGCACCATTGACACGACCTATAAACTAGGCGAATTGTTCGTGACTGTTTTTTCGTATCAACACGTTATATTTGAAAGTTCACCAACGATACCCATAGCATTTATGTTACATGAGAAAAGAGACACCAAATTTCACGAGCGATTCATGTCCATATTAAAAGAAAAAATTCCAAATTTGGGTAACTTTGATCACCCAATCATATGTGACCGCGAGTTAGGACTATAAAAAAGTCCATTCAAAATGTTTTCCCTGATATTCAAATAATTTACTGTTGGAATCATGTATTGCAAGATATAAAACGTTGGCTACAGAACCATGAAAAAAAACAATCGGATATAAATTATATTGAACAAATGAAAGTAATACTTCAATCGACAAACTCGGACATTT
Organism: Mactra quadrangularis; assembly: GCA_025267735.1. Lineage (NCBI taxonomy): Eukaryota > Metazoa > Mollusca > Bivalvia > Venerida > Mactridae > Mactra > Mactra quadrangularis. Next base: position 21,414,057 of record CM046307.1, on the reverse strand, counting down.
TTTATGAAAATGTGCAGAAGTACAAAGAATCGTGGTCGCTACAATTTACCGAATACTTTGAGAAACATTTGATGAAAGACATGAAACTACATTGTATTCGCGCTATCCTTGACCGATACAAAGTTTATCAACCGTATACTGGCATTACGACAAATGCCGCAGAGAGTATCAACAATGTTTTCAAGGCTAATCGCAGGGAACTTCTGATTGACATGATAGTGATGACTATGTATACAGTTCAAAAATTTAAACACACTGAAATTCAATGTGGCCACGCGGGTATAGGGAAGTTTAGACTGAAGGAGGAATTTTAAAACGCTAAATTGGCTGTGGAGGACATAAAAATCGTAAATCACGGGGGCGATCCTAATAACATCCTTGATAATGTGAAAAAAGAAATTAATAATATCAAATCGCTACTGCATACATCTAATTTATTGTTAGTGAACAAAGAAACCCAAACTGAACGTTCAACGATAAACAACGAGAGCGTATGTTACGGAAGCAACTACACCTGGAAGTATAAGGTTCGATTCAGTGAAAGACGATATTAGCAATAATGAACTAAAAGAGAGCGATGATAGTCCAAATATTAATAGTCAAAATGTCGACTTCGCCCTGTTCTCCGGTAATTAAATCAAGTTATTCGCCTGTTACGCCTGAAGCGGCAATGAATAAACTTAATGCGGCTTTAATTTTAGATAAAACCGAAGGCGAACAAAGAGGTCAGGAAAAACAAGTAAATCTGTGAGGTAATGCTCACTAGTGAATCCCCCCGCAAAAATCTAAAAATATGCGACAAACAGGAAGTAGATGAGCAAGAAGCATGAAATTGCTTTACACCACATGGGACTATGGGATGAAGCAATATGCAAAGTATTAGGCTGCTGCATGTTATAGTTGCTGAGAAAACTGCGATGGAAATTTTGTAACGGACGGACGGACGCACGCACAGACAAGGGTAAAACAGTATACCCCCCTCTTCTTCGAAGCGGGGGTATAATTAATAACACAAGCTTATTTGGCCGATAAATTGATTAGAGAAAATAAAATTGCAATAGTGCCGTCAATGAACTTATTTGTAGTGGAAGGTTTTAAGAATCAATCTTACACGGTTAAATTAAATCCTAAGGAACTGTGTAATTGTCCTTCTACTGGTACGTGTTATCACTTAGTAGCAGTTAAAAAGGCATTTAATGCGATAGGAGACAACAAGATTAAAACACCTAATAAAAATATAAGTCAATTGAGAAAAAATAGTCAACTGCGAATTGCGAAAAAAACAGGGCAAAAAAACCCTAAGAGAGCCGACTTTGAAATACCTCCTATGACGCCAAAAACAGATTTAAAATTAGCTCCAGATTCAAAATTAATTAAAGACACGCCTAAAAGTGCACTTCGCACAAGCTCAAAGAAAAGAAAACTTTCGATGAGCGTACCAACCAAAAATAAAATAAAATTTAATGACGAGGAAGATCACGTATTGCTAATAAATGATAGCTATCGGGATGAAAGTTTGGAAATTTATGAGGATAGCAATGAAGATGCATGGTTACCAAAATGCAATTTAAGCTTATCAGATTTGTCATTAATTCAAAACGGGGGCTGGTTAAATGATAAACATATGGACGCAGTAAACAAGATATTAAGAGAACAATTTAATGATGAAGCTAAAGGACTTCTAAGTACTTTAAATATCCCGCATTTTATTGAGAATGATCAGCAATGGAATTTAGACAAAACAATGACCACAATTCCCGAAAATTCAGCACAAATTCACTTTAATGGAAAAAATCATTGGCTAGTGTCGTTTAGGTGTAAGAACGGTAAAATTTCGGTCATAGATAGTCTTAAATCAAATAAAACTTTAAATAATAACTTAAAAATACAACTGTCTCAGATATATGCAGATAATGCATCTAAGCATTTGATCGTAGCTATTCCGTCTGTTCAGCAACAAAACAATAATTCAGACTGTGGAGTTTTCGCAATTGCTTATATTACAGAAATAATGCATAGTAATTACTCATTCAACAAGTCCATTAGATATCAAATACCATTGATGCGTGAACACTTAGTACGATGTCTCAAGATTGGTGAATTGTCTCCATTTCCTAGAGTATCCAAAATGCCGTGTTCTAATGATAAGATACAAAAAAAAATATTTATTGTACTTGTAAACTACCGGATTGCATAGATGATTTAATCGAATGCGGCAATACAAAGTGTATAACAAAATGGTTTCCTTTAAAATGTTTAACAGAATTTGTACATGAAAAATGGAAGTGTAAATCATGTCGTTTACAATAATGTAATCACATTTTTTTACCAAAGATTACATACCAAAAATTATGTTACTGAATATTGATATATTAATGCCATGTCATGTGTAGGGAATGATATGTAATATGTAATCACATTGTCGACAACACACTATTGGTGTTATGACAACAATGACATCAGTTAATCATATTAACTGTGATGTTTAATTAAATCAAATGGAGGACCTTTTGTACGGGAGGATCTTTTGAACGGTTTTCAATTCTATTAGATAATAAACTTAATCAGTTCTTTTATATTTCTTAACATAAAGTAGTTAAAGATGCATAATAAAATGAATATGCAATTATTTTCATAAAACCTCAGAAATTGATTATTAAATTAAATATTTTCCAAAATAGACAGTAAAAGCTTTAAATTAATCTTCCTAAAAGTTTCAATATATTCTATTTGATTAAATAGGGGAAATCTTAACTCCGCCAATGCCGGTTCCAAGCCCGGATGAGAAAGGAGGAGGGTTATGTCTTGGGTCAAAACCCGTCATGTAAAAAATAATTAAATCCATAACGTTGTAAATTTGTTCTGTATCTAAGTGATCGCTGCAATGTTTTTTATCACTTCTACATTATTAATATATAGGAGCGCCGCAAATTTTGTTTTGCAAATCTATATGAGTGCAGCACTTTTTTATCATTTATATAAGAGGCTCCAAGCGCCGCAAATTTTGTTCTTTATCTATATGAGCGCCGCACTTATATATTATTTATATAGAAGTGCCGCAAAAATTGTTCTTTATCTATATGAGAGCCGCACCTTTTATATTATTTATATAGGAGCGCCGCAAAATCTGTTCTTTATCTATATGGGCGCCGCACATTCTCAATTTCTTCTACATGAGCGCCGCAAAATTTGATCTGTATCAGAACGAGCTGCAGATGTATTCTGTTCTTTTAAATAATATAGACGCTCATATGAAACAATTTCATGTTTATTATCTTACATTTTTTTATCTGTTCAATATGAATCTTCAATATCTGTACTTTTAAGTTATTACACGTGAGTATTTTTACAACAGGCTCACGCCTAAATTGCATAATAAGACAGTAACTCATTAAAAATCCTTAATTACCCGTTGTTAACAATCGTCAACAATTTTGAATGAAAAACGATATTGATACAAATTCAAAATTTAATTTCATAATCAATTTTTCAACTTATCGGTTGTTATTATTACAAATATGCATTAGAATACAAATTTACAGTTCAAAATTCTCTTTCCAACTTTCATTGGTCATTTCTTATCTTAAAAGTAACACTTTATATTAACATATTTTACTCATTAAACTCATTCATTCTTTTTTCTTTTTTGAGCGCCGCACATTCTACACTATTTCTATATTAGCGCCGCAAAGTTTTGTTCTGTATCCATATGAGCGCCTCACTTTCCTACACTATATCTATATGAGCGCCGCACATCCCTACACTTTATCTATATGAGCGCCGCACTTTCCTACACTATATCTATATGAGCGCCTCACTTTCCTACACTATATCTATATGAGCGCCGCACTTTCCTACACTATATCTATATGAGTGCCTCACTTTCCTACACTATATCTATATGAGCGCCGCACTTTCCTACACTATATCTATATGAGCGCCGCACTTTCCTACACTATATCTATATGAGCGCCTCACTTTCCTACACTATATCTATATGAGCGCCTCACTTTCCTACACTATATCTATATGAGCGCCGCACTTTCCTACACTATATCTATATGAGCGCCGCTAGGGCTCTACACCGGTATACGATATATATCGAATACCGGTATTGTAGGTTCGATAGATATATCGGATCGAACGTTTCCATATCGAACAAAATATCGATCAATGGCGGCCATACAAATAAAATACATGGTCTGCAAATCATTTGATATTTTGCATCGCCAAATCAACATTCTACTGCTTCCAATTCGGTATGTAATAATATGTGGACGAACATTATCATAATTTGACATTCCTTTAAGCAAATGTCTTACATCAGATACGCTATGTTATGTCCCTTTTCAATCAAAGGGAAGTAACTGTTGCGGTTTGAATGTACGTTCATTTTCAATTAGTCTGGGAATCATTAAAGATCAGTATTTTAAATACAGATCAATTTTGGCAGCCAGAAGTCTTTGTTCGAGTAGATCGGCTATGTAAATAGAACTTTAATGACCAGAAACAATATTCTTGTTAATAGCTGAAGTTCTGAAAGAGCATGCTTTTCCTTTTGCCGATCTTTGTTTAGTGTTTTGTAAATATGAATTACAGGAGATAAATCTTACTAAAACCAAGCATCAACAAAATTATTTCATTTTATGTAAATCCTGCACACAAGTACATAAACGATCGATTATCGAACGCACTTAATCAATGTTGATGTTAATACACAGACTTTTCGTGTCACAAAAACTCGTCTGCAACATAACATTTGTCCGAGAATATGCTGCCTCCGAAAAAATAAGTTTGGGGTTATCAAGTTGTCCAAAAAATGGACGGGCCAGAGTGTATTATATGTTGCAAAAATGCTGTAAGCGAAGGACGCAATACAACAAACTTGGCCGTATAATTTTATGTCACCCTGTCAGCAGACAGATCATGTCTAGTCACAGACCCACTCATTCTCATACCAAGAGGCTATCAAGATTTTCGAGTAAGATCGAGAAGATAACCTCTGGGTACGAGAATGAGACTCAATAGATGCAATGGTATTTCTTAAAAATGCAAACCTCAAAGACTTTAATATTTAAATTATTAATAAGACAGTGCATTTAGTAGTATGGTGTTACAACAATCAAAATAAATGAACTTAATATCACTGTTTTGCAGTTTTATTAATCTATTATTAAAATATCATATGATATATCGAATATCGATCATTTTGTATCGATACCAATATCGTATCGATCATTCTGACCGATATAGAGCCCTAAGCGCCGCACATCCCTACACTTTATCTATATGAGCGCCTCACATTCTACACTATATCTATATGAGCGCCGCACATTCCTACACTTTATCTATATGAGCGCCGCACATCCCTACACTTTATCTATATGAGCGCCGCACATCCCTACACTTTATCTATATGAGCGCCTCACATTCTACACTATATCTATATGAGCGCCGCACATTCCTACACTTTATCTATATGAGCGCCGCACATCCCTACACTTTATCTATATGAGCGCCTCACATTCTACACTATATCTATATGAGCGCCGCACATTCCTACTCTTTATCTATATGAGCGTGGCATTTTTTAAACTATATAATTAATTATTTGCTCATTTATTTTATTTCCTAATTGTAATAATCATAAATTGTAATCTTCAGCGCCGGTCGCAAATTTGTTCTTAATGTACATGAGCGCCACAAATTTTCAACAGTTCAAAAGTTCCAACCCTTCCAGATTTAAATCGTTTTTTCTTATTTTAAAATTTACAGTTTTCATATTTTTACCCTTAAAACTAATTCATTCTTTATTAATATGAGCGTCGCAAAATTTATATAGCAGGTACAATTTATAAATATTTATATAAATTTTTCAATTTATCTGCAGTTTTTAATACAAATATTAACTCAAATACAAATTTAAAGTCCAAAATTTCAAAACAATTTCAGTTTAAATTCGTCTTTTCTTATTTTTTAAGTTAATGCTAATCATATTGTTAGCCTTGAAACTAATTAATTCTTAATGTATATTAGCGCCGCAAAGTTTATTCTTTATCTATATGAGCGCCGCACATTCTACACTATTTCTATATGAGCGCCGCAAAGTTTGTTCTTTGTCTATATGAGCGCCGCACATTCTACACTATTTCTACATGAGCGCCGCACTTTTTACTCTATTTCTATATGAGCGCCGCAAAATAGGCACCGCAGAATAAACTGGTCCCTATAATGACAGACGATGTCTTTATTATTGACTTGAGAGCTGTATGGTTGGCTGTAAGTATATTAACTCTAAATCAATAACTGATCGTATGGTTACGGGCGTTTCACTGTAACTTTTTCACTTGTTTCACGACAGAATAAAATTATGCAATCCTATCAACTTTCAATTTTGCCAAAAAAATCGGCCGTAAGATTTTTCTTTTCAATTTTGAAGAAATCAGCCTAAAGTTTGTGTTTTTTCGCCGAAAACCCAGACTTTTCTCTCGATTTTGCCAAAAAATCAGCAGATTTTTTTCTGAGTTTGGTCATTTAAACCATTAAATTTGATGCTAAAAAGTAAATGGCATCGTGAAACTTTTGTCTCATTAATTTTGTTCCAGGGGCAATCGTAATATTTTGTGTGGGTGTGTTTGTTGTGTGTTTGTTGTGTTTAACACCGTAAAATGGTCATTTTGAATTCAAGGGCCATTTACAGCCCGAAGACTTCATTTTAAGGGCATTTTAAAGCTAAATGTCATTTTCAAGGGGTTTTCAAGACGGACATCATTTTCAAGGGCTTTTCAAGACCTGTGCAAACCATGTCTAAGACCATATTGGCCACCAAGGAATAAAAGACATTCAATATAACATATATAACATATAAGTACCTGTTCTGTAGTTATAGTTCTGGCAATGGAGGTCTGTAGATTGATGATTCATAATTTTATAGCCATAACCATTCTAGTTCTGAAATTACAAAAGGAGAGAAATATCAATGTATAGTTCATATCTGAATATCTCGGCCATCATGAGATCAAATGGTAAATTAATGAAAGACTGTTCAAAGTCAAAAGTTGTTTTGAAAATCCAATAATTAAGACAGTTACTAGATTCATGTACAGTTGAATGCCATTCTTGAATAAATTGATCCCTTATTCTTTGATTTACAACTTTTTAAAAAAACTAGAGGTGAAGTGATTGTCTGGTTTAGCCAATAATTAGACAAGCCAAGGCTATTCAAAGAATTATGATATAGTTCTGAAATAACAAAGGGAGGTAAATATCAAATTCATTGGGAACTCCTCGGCCTACACTAATATACATAAGAAAGAAACATCATTAGAGAGTGAAGTAGTTCTAACATGGATTCTGTAGTTCATTTCAAATTTCACTGAAGTGGATTCTGTTGAAAAAAGTCAGAACTACATTGAAACAAGACCATTGGATTCTGGTACTCCTCATAAAATATTTGTTTGATAAAGTTTAACAATGTAAATCTGAGTTGTCAAGTATAAAACAAAACCAAGTAAATCTGTGAGCTAATGCTCACTAGTGATACCCCCGCCAAAATCTAAAAATATGCGACAAACAGGAAGTAGATGAGCAAGGAGCATGAAATCGCTTTACACCACATGGGACTATGGGATGAAGCAATATGCTAAGTATTAGGCTGCTGCATGATATAGTTGCTGAGAAAACTGCGACGGAAATTTTGTAACGGACAGACAGACGCACGGACAAGGGTAAAACAGTATACCCCCCTCTTCTTCGAAGCGGGGGTATAATGACAGTTGGTTGAATTCAATATATATGTAGTTTATTGAATATAAAACACTACCAACACATAGCTATTATGTTTTTTATTGTTTATTAAATGTTTTTTGACATTTCGCCATTCAAGGCTTCTTCAGGTACAAATAACAGAGGGAGTAATCTTTAAATTGTATTTTAGCACCCTCCAGTTTTCATATCTAATACACCCCAGCAACCAAGAATACCAAAAACATTTTCTTTGATGTTCAAATTCTGCCATAGTAAGTCATTGAAATTACAACATTTTTTTCACCATCTACTTTAGTCCTCAGTGCATTTGCAAGCGTTAGACAAAATAGCAAAAACACAATTATGCAACAGAATTATCGCTGTCATATGATTGCGTTTTCGCTCTTTCGCATCTTAGTCATGCTTAGATGCTACAAAATTAAGGCAAAAACACAACATGAAAAGGCATGATACAAGTTTATGCAAAAGTTTGTTGCATAAGTATGTTTTCATGTCACATTTCCTAAGGCAAAAACGCGACAAATAATTAAATTGTTATTTAATTCTGTTTTTGCATGGGGCCCTGCAGGGCAAAAATATGACAGCCACAAAAGCCCATAGTTTGAGTTGTAAAGGAACAACTGAGAATCTAATGTCCAATGATCCATCTTTAAAACAACTACAATAACCAAAATATACCTTAACATGTCTTTCCGTCTTGACCTCTAGTTGTCCTTTCAAGACTTCGGGTAATGCACATATCACACTCATGATCCAGGATGTTTCTGTAAAAGAAACAAGTAAATCTGTGAACTAATGCTCACTAGTGGTACCCCGCAGTGAGAAATATCACTATCATAATGTAACTTTCATTTAACGAAATCAAAAAATATGCAACAAACAGAAAGTAGATGAGCAAGGAGCATGAAATCGCTTTACACCACATGGGACTATGGGATAAAGCAATATGCAAAGTATTAGGCTGCTGCATATTATAGTTGTAACGGACGGACACACACATGAACGCACGCATGCATGGACAAGGGTAAAACAGTATACCCCCCCTCTTTTTCCAAGCAGGGGTGTAAAAATACAAACAAATTGGTAAGAAAACCTCACTAATTGACTTTTTTGTTTCATATATGAACACCTACTGAATATGAACAAGATATTCTAATAAGATATCCCTATATCACAGTGGGTGACCCACTGGACATATTTTACAATGTATGGAAAGTGGGTCCCTGGATAAAGGTAGGTTTTATGCTTTCTTTTAATTATAATTAAAGATAAAATTGCTCTAGTAGTTCAGAAATTTCAACTGTTTTGGTGTAATAGGGGAAAATATTTTCGAATTGAATATATTTTCAATTCATTTCATCCAAAATTTGTTTCCCATATTATGCCAAACCAGCTGAATTTTTGGGGGAAAATCATGCGGGTTCAAACAGATTTGTTAGTACAAATTTTTCCATCCACAGTGCCCACAGATATAATGAATTTTTGTTGTACAAAACAACAGGGTCATTATGATCAACAATTACAAGTAAAAGGGTAAGGCCACAACAAATTGATCATATGTTCTATGGATTCGCTTGCACCTTAATTTTGACGGTTATTACTAAAAACGATATTTTTATTTCCTCGCTCGCTCATAAAAATTTGGTCAAACCACTATGTTAATCAACTGAATTAATATTATATATTTTATTTTCTTCGCGCGCTTGCCTAATTTTTTCCCCATAAAATCCATAGAACACATGAACTTACTGTGGCCTAAACATAAAATTGTTTACTGCCGATTTCTCTTTCCAGACAAATAACAATGGCATCAAACAGTGCATAAAATATATCACAGGTTGAGGGCAAAACAGTCATAACTGAATATAAGAAAAGAGCGAGATACAACTGTTTTATGTAAAACCTGCGAATGTTACTTTTCTTTCCCTAATCAGTTCAATTCTATCCTACTGAATTTTAATCTTTGGCTCTTAATCCTCCATGCATACAACTAGTCAAGCAGAAAACTGAGTCATGTAAAAACAACATTTGTGCAGAAGATTTAGAGTACAAAGTTACTACTCACAGACTCACTTTCAGACAAAGACATGTAATTTTATTTTATGTGCTACTTGAATCCTTTCTATTTTATTAGAACTTGTCATTAATTTTAGAGGTAGGTGCATGAAATAACTTTTTTGGGTTGATGCGTCATTAAACCAAAACTAATCTAAATACCAGCCATATATTTTAGGGCTCTGCACCGGTATACAATATATATCGAATACCGCTATTGTAGGTTCGATAGATATATCGGATCGAACGTTTCCATATTGAACAAAATATCGATCAATGGCGTCATACACATAAAATCCATGGTCTGCAAATCATTTGATATTTTGTATAGCCAAATCAACATTATACAGCTTCCAATTTGGTATGTAATGATATATGGACGAACAATATCAATTAACTTGACATCCTTTAAGCAAATTTCTTACACCCGTTGCACCATGTTATGTCCTTTTTCAATCAAAGGGAAGAAACTGTTGGGGCTAGAATATCCAATAAAGGTACTTTCTTTTGCAATTAGTCTGGGAACCATTAACGATCAGTATTTTAAATTCAGATCAATTTTGAGAAGCAGAAATCTCTTGGATTTGTTCGGGTAGATCCACAATGTAAAGAGAACTTGATTAGCTAGAAGCGATATATAGCTGAAGTTCTGAAAGAGTATGCTTTTCCTTTTGCCGACATTGGTATAGTGTCATATAAATATGAATTAGTGGTGATTAATCTCACTAAAACCAAGCATCAACAAAACGATTTCATTTTATGTAAATTCTGCACACAAGTACATAAACGATCGGTTATCGATCGCACTCAGTCAATATTAATGTTAATATACAGAATTTTTGTGTCTCAAAACTCGTCTGCAACATTGCATTTAGAACTCCGAGAAAAAGCCGCCTCCAAAAAATAAATTTTGGGGTTATCATATTGTACTATATGCTGCAAAAATTATGTAAGCAAAGGAGACAATACAATAAACTTTGCCGTGCATGTCCCCCTGTCAGCAGACAGATCAAGTCTAGACACAGACTCACTCATTCTCATACCCTATCATATGATTGTTGCTATCAAAATTCAAGTAAGATCGAGAAGATAACCTCTGGTACGAGTATGAGACTCACTAGATGCAATGAATTTTCTTAAAAATGCAAACTTCAAAGACTTAAACATTTAAATATTATCATTAATAAGACAGTATAGTTAGTAGTATGGTTTTAAAACAATTTAAAATGAATAAAATATCACTGTTTGCAGCAGTTTTATAAAAGAATTTATTTATCAATAAAATATCATATGATATATCAAATATCGATCATTTTGTATTGATACGAATATCATATCGATCATTCTGACCGATATAGAGCCCTTATATATTTCTCTTACACAAACAAAATATTAAATTGTCAAGCCCTGTTCTTTAACTGTTGCATGAACTTGACAAAAAAGAACATTTTGTTTACTAACTATATATTGTTCTTTTTTCTCAAATGTCAAAACATGAATAATTTTACGGTGACTTTGTGCTCTTTGTCTAACACTCGAGATATTGAGATAGTGTGTTATCATTCACCGTGAAATTATTCTAACTTTGACAGTTTAGAAAAAAACGAACAATACCTTAAGCAAAATTATGTTCAAGTACCACAGATATTTGATGTACGGAAACCATATTAATATCATGAAAAGGCAAGCATGTAGATGTACATGTAAACTAATCTGATTAAAACCTGATCTAAAATTTTCGCTCAACTACTTGCTAATTTAGATTTATTTTATTTTACTCAGGAGTTAACACCATGTCAACACAATTAAGGTCATTTTACGGCGTCCAGGGCACCTAACCTAGCTTTCCTGGACCATTGACTATAACCAGTACTCACCTACCCTTCCACAAGGCCGGAAACGTCTCTATATTATCTAATCAATGGAAAAAAATCGACATTATTGTCAAATTTTCATGGAAGACATAACCTCCCCGGGTGGGATTTGAACCCACACCCCCTCAGGCAGGAGATTCCAAATCCCGGTGCTAATTTAGATCTGGCTATCTCATTATGAGGGTCAAGTTCAGGTGATCAATGGAGGAAAATTGACATTATTGTCAAATTTTCATGGAAGGGTATAACCTCCCCGGGTGGGATTCGAACCCGCACCCCTAAGGCACGAGTATCCAAATCCCGGCACGCTACCAACTGCGCTATCCACCCGGGTTTCAAAACTTAATAAAAGCACACTTACCTGGATTACAAGACTATCTTAATACCATGTGATGTAAGAGCACCATAACAACTGACCATTCCAATAATCTACATTTACTTTAATCTCACTGATTATTCATCTTTTAAATGGACTTATCTGTAAAGAAAAAAATCATCAAATAATTTTTTTATACAATATCAAGTTAAAAAAAAAACAACATAAAAAGTTAAAGCAAAGTTTTTGAAGTCTACTTCTTGTATCACTATTCACTAAACTTGTGACAATAACTTCCATGATCTTCGAGTCACACACCAACTGAACATACAGCGCAGATTGCAGACAGGGCATACAGTGTATGACCCCAACAGGTACCCATTAACACATGGGTGGAGAGAGGCTTATTAATTTGCTAAAATTTGCTGTCAATTTTAATGATTTATGAAGCAAAATAGTGGATATACAAGTGAACAGAAATATTACTGTTTTTTTGTTAATCTTTGAAATTTCTTATTAACTATATGGTTTTTGTTAGTGCTGTCACGATACGCCATAAGCATATTGCGATTTACTGCAATACGCTGGTACCGTATCATTATATGTACCACGATTTATTGTAGGCATTTAGATTTGTTGAGCCTCCGCTGTATTTAACAGAAACAATGCAAATTTTAGGACTGTCATTTAGGACTGTGTCACGTCCAAATTGGTTAAATTTTTGTAACTTAAGATTAAATTGAATGAACAATGGAAAAACTGACGTTTATCTACTATTTCACGTGGGGAAGGCTTTACCAGTAAAATAAAAAATATCGCCAAATACCAGTACATTAAAATCGTACCGCAGTATGTATTGCCGCAGCTGCGTATTGCAATATACCGGTATACCGATATATATCATGACAGTCCTAGTTTTTTATGAATTAATAAATCCAGGACTGTAAAAACTTGGACCCTCAGACCATTCACATTCTAAAAGTCAGTGGGCGGAATGCAATTTCCGCTAAAATCTAAAAATATGCGAGAAACAGGAAGTAGATGAGCAAGGAGCATGATATTGCTTTACACCACATGGGACTATGGGATGTACCAATATGCAAAGTATTAGGCCGCTGCATGTTATAGTTGCTGAGAAAACTGCAACGGAAAATTTGTAACAGACGCACAGACAAGGGTAAAACAGTATACCCCCCTCTTCTTCGAAGCGGGGGTATAATTATTATCATTGAAATTTTTGTATGAAAATTCAATCAGATGTTTCTCTGACAATCAGTCAAATAGTGCCAGACTATTATTATTACCTGTATTGTTGCTAGGTTTTCCAAGAAATCAATTTAGAGACAATGGTAAATTCAGATCTTCTTATTTCTGTATGAAACTCTAGTGACTCTTTGGATGTCTTTTGTTTTATGTTGTCTTTCATTCAAAACTGTAACTACAATTATCAATTTAACATTTTGAATGTTGAGAGGTACTAAATGAACAGTTTCCAAAAAAATTGATGCTTAATTTTTGTTAAGTTTATGGTTAAGTTTATTGCTGTAGCAACACTTTGTATAGGTCATATAGCCGCATCCATCGCACCTAACCTAGCTTTTTTAGTCTTTGTCAATAACCAGTACCAACCTACCCTTCCACTAGGCTGAAAACTTCTCCATATATCTTATTAATGGAGGAAAATTGACATTAGTGTCTAATTTTTATGGAAGAGTATAACTTCCCCGGGTTGGGTTTGGACCCCTATTCCCTTTGGGACATGAGATTCCAAATCCTGGCGCTATCAACTGCGCTATCAATTCAGGTTAAAATTAATGCTTAACTATGCCTGTAAACATATAGTGATGTTTTAGCAATGAATCCTAACTTTTGGAGAGTACTTAAGAGTATCCAGCGGGGGGGGGGGGGGGGTAGGGGTAGGGTGTCCGGACCCCCCCCCAGAAATTCCAAAATGTTCCTGTCCATTAGTGTATTTCTTGTAAGACATTTTTAAGTAGCATGAGGCAAATCTTTTGGTGCTTAATATAGATTTAATGGTTTTAACATCTTTTGAAATCCGACAATATTAACTTGAGCTTGAACTACCTTATTATAATAATTACATGCTTCACTTACATAAAATTGTGAGTATCCATATGCATGAATATGATTATACACATGTTTAGAACAATTTCCATGACTGTAAATCAATTTTTTAACATGGAATATCATTGAACTTCAATCCATGACTCATTTCTTTATGTGATAGCACACTGCAATATTGTGACACAGTTTCTAGTACATATGTGTTTATTTTTATGAAAACAAACTTAATTGTATTACACATATTTTGCCGAAAGCTTCCGATTAAGAACGGTTTACAAACATAGAAAAAAAATCAGACATAGAATAATCGGTTAAATATATTTTTACATAAAGGTCAAGCTCAGGTTAATTTTGTTGGACTAGTTAATGGACATGTTAATAAAGACAAAAGAATGATATAGTATACTGGTCATTCACTTGGCGCATGATATGCAACAATGGCTTGAAAAATATTACACAAATGTTCATAAAATGCTCAAAAGGTAAACCTGCTTTGAATAGTCCATAAATTCCTGTTCAAGCAAACATCACTTGATCCAATAAACTTTTATGGCCAATTCAACAATTAATACATGTCTGAATTACATTTGATGCACATCCTGAAAAACAAAGACAACATATTTAAACCATGCTTAGTCTGTATGATACTATAAAAAGAATCATGGTTAAAGTCTTCTGATTGAGGGATTGCGGTTCGATTATCAGGCGGGGCATACTTCTGTGGAGCTTGGTCATGAAATTTAGCACAATTTTTCTAAACAAAGTTCTGTTGCCAGTTTTTCAAACATCTGACTGTCTACCAAGCTTTACATAAGATAATTATGGCAATGTGTCTTTTTAAGTGTTAATCACCTTCAAATGTCTATAAAGGCAAGAAGATGCCTTGCTAGCTCAATTGGTAGCACTTGGTCCTCTGATCAAGGGGTCGTGGGTTTGATTCCCGGGCATAGCTTACTTTCATGGAGCTTGGTCCCTTATTTGAAAATGGCCAGATCTGAATTAGCAAGTAGGGGAGCGAAAAAAGTAATGATCATTAGAAAACCATCACTATCAGTGACCTGGCGCGCATCAACAACGTCTTCGTAACATTAGTGGCATCGTCACTCATACAGCACAGTACTCAATGACAAATAACCGCAAATAGATTTGAAAAATCGATTTACATTAAATTTTTACATATGCAGGTTGCCGGTTAAAATGCGCTTGATTGTGCTGTAACCAATTTCAAGCTTATCTGCCAAATCGCGAATGGTTAGACATCGGTCCGTATTCAGCGCTTCCCAAATTGATTTCTCCTCCGTCTCTTAGTCTTTTCTGTTTATCCACCCATCCTGTCTTTCTTAAAAGCTTTCTCTACCCTTCCCAAACTTTTGATGTCACTTAAAAACTAAACTTCTACTGACTGTATTTTTTCGTTTACAGTTTTCAATCAACTTAAGCGTCTGGGTTGGCATTTTTTATGAGATTATGACAAAATTTTATAATGCAACATACTTCCATACGGTCAGGTGACAATATTTAAAGTACATTGAGTTTGTGAGAATGTGTTATGAATGTTGTTTTCTCCATAACACCTTGATCAAATGAAGTAAAACTTGGACGTTGCATCATGTATACACCTAAACGTCAGTTGGTGAAGTTCCACGCTATTTGTTTCATTATTCTTTTAGAAATAATCCAATGTGTTTCTCAAACATAGTGGTTATAACGGCACGCGCCGCATTGACGTTGCCTTGGTTATGAAAGCGCATGGTGCAATCTTATGATTATAAATATTTGCAATTTTATTGCCTTTTTTTATTCATCTAATGTTCCGATTTACAAACATATAAGTTTTTCAAAAATATTGTTAAAATTTTAAGAGCAGTATTAAAAGTCCATGTTATTTTGGATCATCCCAAAAATTGACAGTGACAGAAAAAAAATGCACAGCAATTTTTGCTACGGCAAATCGAATGCTTATCTTTTGGATATACATGTATTGTCAAACAGTGACAAGGAAAGAAATGTTCCAATCCGATTTAAACCCGGTCTAAAATTTTACCGCTCACATACTCGCTAATTTAGATCTGACCTTTTCCAAACAAAGGTTTCGTTCAGGTGACCTTTTCTCATCATAATATTTATGACGAAAATGTTATCATACGTAACTTGTTTACATCATCTACGTCACGCAATTTATGTCAAGCATATATTCACGAGTCATAACGTAGACAGAGAAAGAAATGTTTCCACATTTATGTTTGCTTGAGCTAATCAAAAGCTTTCCTAAGTTGACAAAACCTAATGGTGAAAAAATCTAAATAAAACATAATAAAGACAAAAATGAGAAAAAATCTAAGAACACACTACTTATTGACAAACAGTGATGAAAACAAAATAAATAAATATAACCTCTAAAGTGTTTAAGTAGTTTTTCATTAGTTGAATTTGTAAGAGATTGACAAGACAAGTCAACCAGTACTGTCTTAGCCATCGTATGACCGGCGAAAAATATACCCCCGATTGTCGTTAAAGGCAACACGGAGGCATAAGACCTACTGACCACCCGTAAAAATTGAGTGTTCAGAACAATGACAGGTGCTTTCCTGGGCCAAGGTGTGACGACAAGTCCGTACAATGTCATTCACTTACAAACCTTCAACAAAAATAATCAAAAATGTTTAAATTCAATAACATGATTACATCATATTTCAATTACACTAAAGATTATTTAAATTGTACAAATATTCATCAATTGGGTAAGCAGAATAAGAACTTACAAGGAGAATTTTGTGTATGTATTTGGGTCATACAGAAACATTGCTTTTGGTGTATGTGTCTTACAGTGACAAAGAAAGAAATATACTCAACAGTTATGTTTGTATTGCTGGATCAAAAGCATTGCTTTTGGTGTATGTGTCATACAGTGACAAAGAAAGAAATAAACTAAACATTTATGTTTGTATCGCTGATTCAAATGCATTGCTGTTGGTGTAATGTGTCATACAGCGACAAAGAAAGATATATACTACACAGTTATGATTGTATTGCTGGATAAAAAGCATTGCTGTTGCCTGTTGGTCTTATGTGTCATACAGCAACAAAGAAAGAAATAAACTAAACAGTTAGGACTGTAGCTAGGGCTAAATGTTCATTATTTTGCTATTTGTGTCATACATTGATAAAGAAAGAAATACTGTCAACAGGTATGTCATTTAAGCTGGCCAAAAGCTTTCTTTTTAGGTAATGGTTGCTATCAGTGAAAAAGGGACATAATATAAATAATAATATTATCAGGTTGTGTTGACTTAATTACTGAAAACATTATACAAATGGATAATTCATTTTTTACTGTAGAATAAAAAAGTTGGAAATATGTAATTATTCTATTCTAAATACAAAAAATTTCACAAACAAAAATTTATGGTGTAAAATTCTAAATAAAATAACAATCTAACTCAATAAATCCATAAAAATCTTATTGCTTAAGCAATTAACAAGAGGTGAAAAAACCCAAAATAGATCAATATAAACTCAAAAAGGTTAAAAAAGGTAATTAGTTGAATTTGTAAGAGATTGACAAGATGAGTCAACCAGTACTGTCTTAGCCATCGTATGACCGGCGAAAAATATACCCCCGATTGACGTTAGAGACAACATGGAGGCATAAAACCTACTGACCACCCGAAAAAATTGAGTGTTCAGAACAATGACAGGTGCTTTCCAGGACCAAATACATAGACAAGTCTGAGCAGTCATTCACTTACAATACATTTATAAAAAATAATAGAAAAATATGTTTCAATTCTATAAAATTTCATAATATTTCAATTACTTTAAAGTTTGGAAAAATTGCACAAGATCATTTATTGGATGAGCATAATAAAAACTTACAAGAAAAAGTTCTTAATTAGTTAAATTTGTAAGACATTGACAAGACAAGTCAACCAGTACTGTCTTAGCCATCGTATGACCGGCGAAAAATATACCCCCGATTGCCTTTAGAGGCAACACAGAAGCATAAAACCTACTGACCACCCGAAAAAATTGAGTGTTCAGAACAATGACAGGTGCTTTCCTAGACCAAATACATAGACAAGTCTGAGCAGTCATTCACTTACAATATATTTTACAAAAATAATAAAAAAATATGTTTCAATTCTATAACAATGCATAATATTTCAATTACTCTAAAGTTAGTTAAAATTGCACAAATATTCATTAATTGAATGAGCATGATAAGAACTTACAAGAAGAGAGAAAACTGTTAAAACTGTTCTATTGGATGTTTGTATTTGTGTCATACAGCAACAAAGGTCAAAATAAAGTGAACAGAAATAGTTGTTCAAATTGAACAAATACTTACCTTTTAGAGCATGTGCCATATAGCAAGAAAGACAAATATTCTCAACAGTTTTGTTTGTATTGCTTAATCAAATGCATAACTTTTGGTGTATGTGTCATACAGTAACAAAGAAAGAAATAAACTCAACGGTTAGCGGGTATGTTCTTATTGCTGGATCAAAAGCATTGCTTTTGGTGAATGTGTCATACAGCGACAAAGAAAGAAATAAACTCAACAGTTATGTTTGTATTGCTGGATCAAAAGCATTGCTTTTGGTGAATGTGTAATACAGCGACTAAGAAAGAAATAAACTCAACAGTTATGTTCTTTTAGCTGGATCAAAAGCATTGCTTTTGGTGAATGTGTCATACAGCGACAAAGAAAGAAAGCAACTTAACAATTATGTCTGTAATTTAGTACAAATGTTCAATATTTTGTTATTTAACTGATACATTGAAATAGAAAGAAATACTCTCAACAGGTTTGTCCATTTATCTGGCCTTCAGATTTCTCTTTAGGCGATTGCTTCAATAAATGATAAGGTGAAATTTTTGCATCATTATATTACAATTGTGTCTTGATGGACTGAATACTTTACAAAAGGCCTTATCATTTTTTACACTAAAAGACGTTGGAAAAGTCTAATGATTCTATTTTTGATATCAACAAAATTACAAATAAAAATTTATGGTGTCAAAGTCTAAAAAAAACAATTTAATCAGAAAAATCTATAAAAATATTAAAAGCTAAAGCTTTCAACAAACAGTAATGAAACAAAATTAATTAATAAAACCTCTTAAGTGTCAAAAAAGTTTTTAATTAGTTGAATTTGTAAGAGATTGACAAGACAAGTCAACCAGTACTGTCTTAGCCATCGTATGACCGGCGAAAAATATACCCCCGATTGACGTTAGAGACAACATGGAGGCATAAAACCTACTGACCACCCGAAAAAATTGAGTGTTCAGAACAATGACAGGTGCTTTCCAGGACCAAATACATAGACAAGTCTGAGCAGTCATTCACTTACAATACATTTATAAAAAATAATAGAAAAATATGTTTCAATTCTATAAAATTTCATAATATTTCAATTACTTTAAAGTTTGGAAAAATTGCACAAGATCATTTATTGGATGAGCATAATAAAAACTTACAAGAAAAAGTTCTTAATTAGTTAAATTTGTAAGACATTGACAAGACAAGTCAACCAGTACTGTCTTAGCCATCGTATGACCGGCGAAAAATATACCCCCGATTGCCTTTAGAGGCAACACGGAAGCATAAAACCTACTGACCACCCGAAAAAATTGAGTGTTCAGAACAATGACAGGTGCTTTCCTAGACCAAATACATAGACAAGTCTGAGCAGTCATTCACTTACAATATATTTTACAAAAATAATAAAAAAATATGTTTCAATTCTATAACAATGCATAATATTTCAATTACTCTAAAGTTAGTTAAAATTGCACAAATATTCATTAATTGAATGAGCATGATAAGAACTTACAAGAAGAGAGAAAACTGTTAAAACTGTTCTATTGGATGTTTGTATTTGTGTCATACAGCAACAAAGGTCAAAATAAAGTGAACAGAAATAGTTGTTCAAATTGAACAAATACTTACCTTTTAGAGCATGTGCCATATAGCAAGAAAGACAAATATTCTCAATAGTTTTGTTTGTATTGCTTAATCAAATGCATAACTTTTGGTGTATGTGTCATACAGTAACAAAGAAAGAAATAAACTCAACGGTTAGCGGGTATGTTCTTATTGCTGGATCAAAAGCATTGCTTTTGGTGAATGTGTCATACAGCGACAAAGAAAGAAATAAACTCAACAGTTATGTTTGTATTGCTGGATCAAAAGCATTGCTTTTGGTGAATGTGTAATACAGCGACTAAGAAAGAAATAAACTCAACAGTTATGTTCTTTTAGCTGGATCAAAAGCATTGCTTTTGGTGAATGTGTCATACAGCGACAAAGAAAGAAAGCAACTTAACAATTATGTCTGTAATTTAGTACAAATGTTCAATATTTTGTTATGTAAGTTATACATTGAAATAGAAAGAAATACTCTCAACAGGTTTGTCCATTTAACTGGCCTTCAGATTTCTCTTTAGGCGATTGCTTCAATAAATGATAAGGTGAAATTTTTGCATCATTATATTACAATTGTGTCTTGATGGACTGAATACTTTACAAAAGGCCTTATCATTTTTTACACTTAAAGACGTTGGAAAAGTCTAATGATTCTATTTTTGATATCAACAAAATTACAAATAAAAATTTATGGTGTCAAAGTCTAAAAAAAACAATTTAATCAGAAAAATCTATAAAAATATTAAAAGCTAAAGCTTTCAACAAACAGTAATGAAACAAAATTAATTAATAAAACCTCTTAAGTGTCAAAAAAGTTTTTAATTAGTTGAATTTGTAAGAGATTGACAAGACAAGTCAACCAGTACTGTCTTAGCCATCGTATGACCGGCGAAAAATATACCCCCGATTGACGTTAGAGACAACATGGAGGCATAAAACCTACTGACCACCCGAAAAAATTGAGTGTTCAGAACAATGACAGGTGCTTTCCAGGACCAAATACATAGACAAGTCTGAGCAGTCATTCACTTACAATACATTTATAAAAAGTAATAGAAAAATATGTTTCAATTCTATAACATTGCATAATATTTCAATTACTTTAAAGTTTGGAAAAATTGCACAAGATCATTTATTGGATGAGCATAATAAAAACTTACAAGAAAAAGTTCTTAATTAGTTAAATTTGTAAGAGATTGACAAGACAAGTCAACCAGTACTGTCTTAGCCATCGTATGACCGGCGAAAAATATACCCCCGATTGCCTTTAGAGGCAACATGGAGGCATAAAACCTACTGACCACCCGTAAAAATTGAGTGTTCAGAACAATGACAGGTGCTTTCCAGGACCAAATACATAGACAAGTCTGAGCAGTCATTCACTTACAATATATTTTACAAAAATAATAAAAAAATATGTTTCAATTCAATAACAATGCATAATATTTCAATTACTCTAATGTTTGTTAAAATTGCACAAATATTCATTAATTGGATGAGCATAATAAGAACTGACAAGAGAGAAAACTGTTCTATTGGATGTTTGTATTTTTGTCATACAGCAACAAAGGTCGAAATGAGGTAAACAGAAATAGTTGTTCAAACTGAACTAATACTTACCTTTTAGAGCATGTGCCATAAACAAAAAGAAAGAAATATTCTCAACAGTTTTGTTTGTATTGCTGAATCAAATGCATAACTTTTGGTGCTTGTGTTATACAGTAACAAAGAAAGAAATAAACTCAACAGTTACCGGGTATGTTCTTATTGCTGGATCAAAAGCATTGCTTTTGGTGAATGTGTCATACAGCGACAAAGAAAGAAATAAACTCAACAGTCATGTTCTTATTGCTGGATCAAAAGCATTGCTTTTGGTGAATGTGTTATACAGCAACAAAGAAAGAAATAAACTCAACAGTTATGTTCTTATTGCTGGATCAAAAGCATTGCTTTTGGTGAATGTGTCATACAGCGACAAAGAAAGAAAGCAACTTAACAATTATGTCTGTAATTAAGTTCATATGTTCATTATTTGGCTAATCAAGTGAAACATTGAAACAGAAAGAAATACTCTCAACAGGTATGTCTGTTTATCTGGCCGATAGATTTTTCTTTAGGCAATTGCTTCTATAAATGAAAAGGAGAACTTTTTTCAACTGTGTCTTGATGGACTGAATACTTTACAAAAAGGATTTATCATTTTTTTACAGTTAAAAAACTTAGTAAAAAGTCAAATGATTCTATTTTAAATATCAACAAAATAACAAATAAAATTTATGATGTAAAGGTCTATAAAATATTTAATTAAAAAATCTATCAAAATATTAAAAACTAAAGCTATAAACAAACAGTAATGAAACATAATAAATAAATTAAACCTCTTAAGAGTCAAAAAAGTTTTTAATTAGTTGAATTTGTAAGAGATTGACAAGACAAGTCAACCAGTACTGTCTTAGCCATCGTATGACCGGCGAAAAATATACCCCAGATTGCCTTTAGAGGCAACACGGAGGCATAAAACCTACTGACCACCCATAAAAATTGAGTGTTCAGAACAATGACAGGTGCTTTCCTAGACCAAATACATAGACAAGTCTGAGCAGTCATTCACTTACAATATATTTAACAAAAATAATAGAAAAATATGTTTCAATTCGATAACAATGCATAATATTTCAATTACTCTAAAGTTTGTTAAAATTGCACAAATATTCATTAATTGGATGAGCATAATAAAAACTTACAAGAAAAAGTTTTAAATTAGTTGTATTTGTAAGAAATTGACAAGACGAGTCAACCAGTACTGTCTTAGCCATCGTATGACCGGCGAAAAATATACCCCCGATTGCCTTTAGAGGCAACACAGAGGCATAAAACCTACTGACCACCCGTAAAAATTGAGTGTTCAGAACAATGACAGGTGCTTTCCTAGACCAAATACATAGACAAGTCTGAGCAGCCATTCACTTACAATACATTTATCAAAAATAATAGAAAAATATTTTTCAATTCTATAACAATGCATAATATTTCAATTACTCTAAATTTTTTTAAAACTGCACAAATATTAATTGGATGAGCATAATAAGAACTTTCAAGAAGAGAGAAAACTGTTCTATTGGATGTTTGTATTTTTGTCATACAGCAACAAAGGTCGAAATAAAGTGAACAGAAATAGTTGTTCAAATTGAACAAATACTTTCCTTTTAGAGCATGTGCCATATAGAAAGAAAGAAAGAAATATTCTCAACAGTTTTGTTTGTATTGCTGAATCAAATGCATAACTTTTGGTGTTTGTGTCATACAGTAACAAAGAAAGAGATAAACCCAACAGTTACCAGGTATGTTCTTATTGCTGGATCAAAAGCATTGCTTTTGGTGAATGTGTCATACAGCGACAAAGAAAGAAATAAACTCAACAGTTACGTTCTTATAGCTGGATCAAAAGTATTGCTTTTGGTGAATATGTCATACAGCGATAAAGAAAGAAATAAACTCCACAGATATGTTCTTATTGCTGGATCAAAAGCATTGCTTTTGGTGAATGTGTCATACAGCGACAAAGAAAGAAAGCAACTTAACAATTATGTCTGTAATTAAATTCATATGTTCATTATTTGGCTAATCAAGTGAAACATTGACACAGAAAGAAATACTCAAAACAGGTTTGTCTGTTTATCTGGCCGATAGATTTCTCTTTAGGCAATTGCTTCTATAAATGTAAAGGAGAACTTTTTTCAACTGTGTCTTGATGGACTGAATACTTTACAAAAAGGATTTATCATTTTTTACAGTTAAAAAACTTAGTAAAAAGTCAAATGATTCTATTTTAAATATCAACAAAATAACAAATAAAATTTATGATGTAAAGGTCTATAAAATATTTAATTAAAAAATCTATCAAAATATTAAAAACTAAAGCTATAAACAAACAGTAATGAAACAAAATAAATAAATTAAACCTCTTAAGTGTCAAAAAAGTTTTTAATTAGTTGAATCTGTAAGAGATTGACAAGACGAGTCAACCAGTACTGTCTTAGCCATCGTATGACCGGCGAAAAATATACCCCAGATTGCCTTTAGAGGCAACACGGAGGCATAAAACCTACTGACCACCCGTAAAAATTGAGTGTTCAGAACAATGACAGGTGCTTTCCTAGACCAAATACATAGACAAGTCTGAGCAGTCATTCACTTACAATATATTTAACAAAAATAATAGAAAAATGTTTCAATTCGATAACAATGCATAATATTTCAATTACTCTAAAATTTGTTAAAAATGCATTAATATTCATTAATTGGAATAGCATAATAAAAACTTACAAGAAAAAGTTTAAAATTAGTTGTATTTGTAAGAAATTGACAAGACGAGTCAACCAGTACTGTCTTAGCCATCGTATGACCGGCAAAAAATATACCCCCGATTGCCTTTAGAGGCAACACAGAGGCATAAAACCTACTGACCACCCGTAAAAATTGAGTGTTCAGAACAATGACAGGTGCTTTCCTAGACCAAATACATAGACAAGTCTGAGCAGCCATTCACTTACAATACATTAATCAAAAATAATAACAAATATGTTTCAATTCTATAACAATGCATAATATTTCAATTACTCTAAAGTTTGTTAAAATTGCACAAAATTCATTAATTGGATGAGCATAATAAGAACTTACAAGAAGAGAGAAAACTGTTCTATTGGATGTTTGTATTTTTGTCATACAGCAACAAAGGTCGAAATAAAGTTAGGAGAAATAGTTGTTCAAGTTGAACAAATACTTACCTTTTAGAGCATGTGCTATATAGCAAGAAAGAAAGAAATATTCTCAATAGTTTTGTTTGTATTGCTGAATCAAATGCATAAAGTTTGGTGTTTGTGTCATATAGTAACGAAGAAAGAAATAAACTCAACAGTTACCGGGTATGTTCTTATTGCTGGATCAAAAGCATTGCTTTTGGTGAATGTGTCATACAGCGACAAAGAAAGAAATAAACTCAACAGTTATGTTCTTTTTGCTGGATCAAAAGCATTGCTTTGGTGAATGTGTCATACAGCGACAGAGAAAGAAAGCAACTTCACAATTATGTCTGTAATTAAGTTCATATGTTCATTATTTTGCAATTTAAGTGATACATTGAAATAAAAAGAAATACTCTTATCAGGTTTGTCCATTTATCTGGCCTAAAGATTTCTCATTAGGCAATTGCTTCTATCAATGATAAGGTGAAATTTTTTCAATCATAATATTATAGTTGTGTTTTGATGGACTGAATACTTTACAAAAGGCTTTATCATTTTTTTTTTACAGTAAAAAGCATTGGCAAAGTCTTAAGATTCTATTTTTGATATCAACAAAATTACAAATAAAAATTTATGGTGACAAAGTCTAAAAAACAATTTAATTTAAAAAAATCTTTAAAAAAAATATAGAAAGCTCAAGCTATCAACAAACAGTAAATCAAATGAGTTATGAAACAAAATTAATAAATGTAACCTCTGTAATGTTAAGTGTCAAAAAAGTTCTTAATTAGTTGAATTTGTAAGAGATTGACAAGACGAGTCAATGAGAATATTTCAGATGAATATCATATTATGAATTATAGTGGAAAACAAAGTAGACAAAATGTTAAGGTTATAGTGACCTCGACCTTATGACACCAAAATCAATAGGGGTCTTCTACCCAATAAGGACAATCATCCTATGAAATTTGGATATTGTGGGTCAAATGAAACTATAGTTATATATTTAGATGAGACAACATTCAACTGAATGAATATCTGACTTTAATTTATGGTTCTAGGAAGTTTGAATGAGGTTAAAATACATCTAAATAAAATGTTTGTCACTCAACACATGCTTATCATATAAGGAAATTTGTCCCGCTAATACAAAGACGAACACCATTAGGGTCACGACTTTACACAAATTTTAGATATTTAAAGTACGTTTTACTTTCGCTTAAAGTTACGCTTATATTTACGCAAAAAATTAATTACGCAAATCCATTGAAACGCTCTATGAAATGTAACTTTAGGTTACGCTCAAAACTTACACAAATGACTAGTTACGCTTGCATAAATGCTTTAGTGAAACAGCGCCCAGATCTAAATTAGCGAGTATGCAAGAGGTAAAATTTTAGATCGGGTTTTTATCAGATTGTATGTAATCTGTATAGTACTTGTTGTTATTTTATGCAGGTTTTGTGAGTCAAAGAGAATAACAAACATGTATAAAGCTATGATATTATTTTGTAACATGTATGATATTTTGAAGTTAGTAAATGCAAAGTGAAAATATCTCAAAACCTTTGATGGGTACTGTATATAGCTTTAAAACTGCCCTACATAATTGAGAATCATTGGTAGGAGGAAAAATGACCCTAGAAATAATTTAATGACCGAGCTCCATGACAGTATGCCCCAACTGGGAATCGAACCCACAACCCCTCAATCAGTAGACTTGCATGCTTCCAACTGAGCTAGCTGGGTGGCTTAAAAAAATTATACCGCATAGTATGCTTTTATTTTGAACTGGTCACAACAACTGCTCAAATCTTCTTCCATTTTTTAGCTTTTTTTCATTTGAAGTCTGAACAAAACATATCAATGCATCGACTTCCTTGTTTTGTTTTGTGTGCAAAGTTTGACCCTGATCCGATCTTTATGCAGGAATATTCATAACAATGAACATGAATGTAGTATTAATGCTCGATGAAACCAATCGGTGTATTTAGTCAAAGCCTGAATGTAATTTTTACACGTGGATATCATAGTGTACAATGAGTGTCTATTACATGGAGGCCATATAGGTGACCGAGAGGATAATACAATGTAAATTGATTGTTTATGATGAATATCCTACATGCCAAAGGGTAGAATAGGTGTGGTATTGCTCTTTGTTGGGAAATGTTGGGTAGCTAATCATTAGATGCAAATGTTAAAGATCAGATCTATCCCGGTCAAACTTTATACACACAATATATGTATGCATAAGATTAGGTAATGAATTTTTAAGTCATCATAACTACCGAGATAGACTTTATATATGAAGAGATTTGACGAACAATCTGTATTTGTAATTTCAACAAAAGGGGTTAACCTTATTATAATGTATTTATTTATTTCTTGGAGTTAACGCTGTATCAACACAATTTAGGTCCTTTCACAGCGTCCAGCACACCTAACCTAGCTTTCCTGGACCATTGTCTATAACCAGTACTCACCTACCCTTCCACAAGGCCAGAAACATCTCCATATTATCTAATCAATGGAGGAAAATCGACATTATTGTCAAATTTTCATGGAAGGGTATAACCTTCCCGGGTGGGATTCGCACCCACACGGGCACAAGTATCCAAATCCCGGTGCGCTACCAACTGCGCTATCAACCTGGGTTAAAAGTTATTATGTCATGTAAAGACAAAACAGTGCCATCCATAATAACCTATACATTTTTGTATATGTGTGGTTTGTTTCTAAATTTTTACAAATACATGAAACTCAAAACCATACCTTTAGACACAAGTGCATGAATAATAAATACAATTGTATTAAGTCAAATGTAATTACCATATTGTTAAAAAAAATCTGAAATAAAATGTAATTATATAAATGAACAAATCAGCTCTTTTTTAAGTGTAAAGGTTATTTTAAATGGCACTGTATTGACTTGGCAATATAAACTAAAAGTAAGTATAAAGATCTTAGCGTGTTTTCTTCTCTGTAACTATGCTGGTCCAAGCAAACTGGTCCAAGCAAACTGGTCTTCCAATTTCTTCCACCCAATCATTCAGTGATGACCATTCCTTCAAAAAGTTGAACACTGCTTGAGAAGACATCATATTGTGAATATCCTGAAAACAAACAATTGATAAAAATAAAAATTATAAATACAAGAAATGTAATGTGGAAACCACATTAAAGCTTGATTTAAAAAGTTTTACGCAAAAATTTCATTAGTTTAACACAAAAATTTCAAGGGTAGACACCTGGTTAAATAGGAGTTTTTGGCATTAGAATTAAATGAAACTTGCTTCAATTACTCCATAAATGGCATAGATATACAACAACTTTAATGAAAAAAATCAAAGGGAAATAATCCATAATAAAGCCAGGTGCAGTTACCCTCTAAATTTTTTCAGCAGATGGTATGTAATCATTGTATGAAATTTTGTACACATTTAGAACAATAAATGGCAAAGTATTCCAACAATTTGAAAATTTTAACACAATAATTTCAAAGGGAAATAATCTATTATAATTAAGTCAGGTAGAGTCACGATTATGTCCTAAGTCTTTTCTACAGACAGTATACTATCATTGTATGATTTTCATAAACATATTACCATAAATGGCACAGATATCCAACAATTTGATAACTTAAACTCAAAAATTTCAAAGGGAAACACCCCATAATTAAGCCAGATACAGTTGCGGTTACTGTATAATTATTTTCAGCAGATGGTATGTAATCATGGCATGAAGTTTTCATAAAGATCTGTCAATAAGTGGCAGAAATATACTATGTCTAGGATAGAGCATCAACGAGCGAAGCGAGTTGATAAATGTCATATCAAACTGCTACGAGTACTCTATCCGACTTAGACAGCGGGTAGGAAATAATATGTTTATGATATGTCCATTTTCATTTATTTTGTCATGAATTTATATAACTGTCACCTTAAAGCCATATTAAACGCAGAGAAATATGGTTGGCCTTAATCTAAAGTGTACGATATTTGTGTCGTGAATTTCGTGCAAAAGCTAATCACAACTCATGAACAACATTTAAATGGATATAAATATTTGTGTCAATGTACATATCGGCAGTTAAACAATGAATAAAAAATCATTTTTGATAAATAATCACAGGGGTGAGTCGTCTTAGGAATAATTCTTTATCGCAGTACTAACGAATGTTTGGCTAACCAAAAGTGTTATTAGGCTGTAAGAACATGTTATTGTTTTACAAATTTCATCATTTTCTGCATTGTTATACCTAATAAACATGCGAATAATCAATTTAGACAATATTTCTCATATATAGTCAGTTTAATATGTAATCAAGGGAAGGGATAGATGAGAATTGCATTGTGTTACATAATACTGGTTGTTCTGTTATGTAGGAAGAAGTGGACCTTTGAATCAACGCCTACCAACATTTTTTTCATCAGCTTAAAACCATCAAGACGATTGTTGTGAACAAAATGGTAAAAAATCTCAATTAGGTACTTTAGTCAGTCATCTTTCCCTGATAAAATCAGAAGCAATCCAATTGGTAAGTAGGTCCTCACAGTAGGAAATTTCGGATTTTATCATTAAAGTCATATGTAAGGATAACAAAATATTTTATCTAATATTTTTCTTGTAAAAAAAGATATCAACAGAAATGATGAAATGCAGATAGTTCTTCGCTTTAAAAAGGCTTAGCTTGAATTTCAAAAAATTAAATGATTTACAAAAAGTTATTAAAGATTAATTTTGGCAAATTTACAATGAAAAGTAAGGGTAAAATCCGAGTAATCCAACTAATTAGACCTACCGATTTGAAGAGTTTACAAGGGGAAAGAACTGACTAAAGTCCCTTATTACATTCAATTTTTTAAATAGATTATGTTTTATAAACATTTGTGCATGATGACGCCTAAACATTTGTTTTGTTGAAAGTATGAACTATCCAAAATACAATTGATTGAAAAGCTTTTTGTCTTTAATATAATTCTCTCCTGGTAATAAGCAATAAGGACAGTTAATTTCTCAAAACTTCAGTTAGCTTTCAAATAGATTTTTCCAGTTCCCAGTCGTACTTTGACAGGTAAAAGAACGTCAGGCAAAGCATGATAATGGCCGCGCCCTATTAATAGATTAGGTATTGGATAATAAGGTTTTCATATGAACATTTCTCACTACACGGGCTCAAATCTAAAGATCATTATACAAGAATTACAAAGGATACCTTTTTTAGTAGTTCGGCTACATTTATGATAAATAAAGTTTCCGAAATTCTAACGAGACTATTTTACGTCTGAATTGTGTTCACTTCGAGACATGGTTTTGCTTAATAGTTGGCTAAGTATACGAGCAATCAGTAAATCGACTTTGAATTTCTTATATAGTACCGATTTCCTACTAAAGTTACAATTGTCAGCAAATGATCATGCAGATAAAGAAAATGTATACAATAATTTTGTTATCTGAATAAAAACTGGGAGTGCAGCCACGATCATGCTTTGCCTGACCTGATAACGACAGTGATAAGGGGCAGGTAATCCAGACTAAATACAGATAAGCTTATTGAAGCATTTCAGTTAGTTGTATTAAACTGATTATGGGGCGGATCTAGACTTTTAAAAAGGGGTTGCACTATTTAATGACTTAAGCTTGTCAACAAATAAGATCATAATTAGACTTTTCCAATGTTCGTGGCTGCTTGTATACAAACTAAAACATTTCGTTTTGTTCTTAGTGTGCACCCCACTTAAAAAAAAGTCTGGAACCACGGAGAAAACGATCTGATAATATCAAACACTTTACCGTGTGTTATGGGATTTATCAAACACTTTTTAAGCAATTGATTGGCTGAGAGGGGGTCACCGTTGTCTAAGCTAAATTAAAAACTTTAACGCAATTGTTAAAGACACTGGACGCTTGACTGCACATCCGCCCACCAGTCTTAGCCCAAATCATAAGACCAATTTTCAATGAAAAACTTTGCTAAAAACTACATAACAATTAGATATGTGTTATGCATTAAGGTCAGGGTAGAGACCTCTACTTAAAGTCATGAACCGGTACATTTTGGAATTCTCTAGGGGGTTCCTGCCCCCTGAGGCCCCGCTGGATTCGCCTATGGTACGAATACTAAAAGTTAATGATGTAACGTAATCTTCTTGAAATTATGATCAATATTTTTGGGAAGATCAAACCCCATAGCAACACATTGTCTACATGTAGATCACATCACTTTTAACCAGTTTATTGACACATACTTCCTTCATTGACTTGCAGCTTCCATCATGATTTAGAAACAGAGGTAGGAGGGCAAATGACCATAGAATTTTTTTTAATGACCAAACTCCATGAAAATATGCCCCTTCTGGGAGTCCAACCCAGGACCACTTGGATGGAGACGCGTATGCTACTGACTGAGCTAACTGGGAGGCTTATGAGAAAGAAAGAACAATTAATTAAAACTAACAAATACTCACATAAGACTGACACTGTCTTGTATGTTCACCAGTATGTATAGACCATAAATCATAAATTACTATCAACCATTTATTTAATGAATACATTTGCAGTATGTCAGAGGATATACAGTTTCAGATCTGAAAAAAAAACATAATTTCTATAATTCATATCTACTATTTGTTCATGGGACCAGGACAACTCAACCCGAATCCAACTTAACCCCAGACGAATCAACCCGTAAGCCGGGACACAACTCGACCCGAATTATACATAATTAGTTACTCATCATAAGTAATGTATTTAAACTGTTAAATTTGATATTAAAATAAAATTTTGCAATCATGTATCAAACTGTCCAATAATGTACAAATGTCAGATTTTTTTGATGTTTCAGCAATCAATTCTCTGGTTTCAGTTGGTCTTAAGCAAGGTGAGCATGACTGTCTCCCTTGCTTTTTATTTTATTTATAAATGATATTATCCTGTTATCTTTATATATGATACTATTTGCAGACAATATTGTAAAGTTTACCACTGATCCCAATAGCCTACAATGCCAAATTGATAATATTTATAGATATTCAGAGAAATGGTGACTAAATATTAATGTATTAAAAACAGAAGTATGTATTTTTGAACAACGTAAACAAGCTGTATATAAAGATTTTTTCATCAATAATGAAAAACTCGAACTTGTTGAAAGTTTCACCTATCTAGGGATTAAATTTTTAGCGATGGAAAATTTTCAGCAGCAATTAAAGCTTTGAATGAACAAGCACTGCGAGCTTATCATAATCTACTTTTTTATTCCACCAAATTGAGTTAGACTTAAAGATGAGGTTTTCTCTTTTAGAAAAAAATGATTGTTCCAATACTAACTTATGGATAAGATAAAGATATTGATAAATTGCACATTCAATTTTGTAAAAAAATGCTAGGACTTTCCAATCGAACACCCAATATGGCAGTATATATTGAATTAGGTAGATATCCCGAGTCAGTTATTTGTAAATTAAGGTCAATTATATTTTGGTTAAAACTCATGAAAAATAGAAATTCTTTGATGTATTCTATGAGGAATTAATAATATTAGACATGCTTTAACATGGTCATCTCGCCTAAAGTCTATTATTGATCATTTGGGTTTAACTCATACACATCATAATTTTAATACAGATTGTAACTATTACCTTGTAATTAAAAATAGAATAAATGATCAATTTATACAAGAGTGGCTAACATCTGGGATGCCAAAACTTAGCTATTTCTGTAAATTTAAAACAGAGTTTGAATTTGAAAAATATTTAAGCATTATTACTTATAACAGTTTACAAAAAACATCTTTCTAAATTTAGACTTAGTAATCACAAATTGGAAATTGATAACGGTAGAATCACAGGTATTGAACGTAGCCAACGCTTGTGTAAATTGTGTACCCAAAATTCAGTCATATCTGAGTATCATTTTCTTTTCTGTTGTAGTAGATATCCCCCCATAAGATCTAAATACTTTCGTAACTGTTCCTGGCCTACTGTTGACAAATTATTTATCATTTGAAATCTAAGAAAAAAATTAACATCATAAGTATTGCAAAAGTTATAGAAGAAGCTCTATTTATCAGGAATCATTGTATCAACACTTAATTACTGTTTATAATATATATATTGTATTTATAACTGTTTTGTTATTGTTTAACTGTTTCATTATTCTTTGCCATGAATATTGTAAATGACCAAGGCATATGTAAATGCCGTTATTTGCCAATAAATATGTATGTATTAATGCAATCTCTAAATACCATTACTATACTTTATTAACAAATATCTTCCATTCAGTATAGAATTATATTTTATTTAACTTTTTTTTTTGTGAATACATATTTTTATGATAAAAAACCAATTAGATTATATATCAAACTATCAAAATATATTTTACGGGTTGAGTTGGCCGTGGGTTGAGTTGGCCCAATTTCGGGTTGAGTTGTCCACACAGTTGAGTTGGATTTGTGTTGAGTTGTACCGAAAGGTTCATACAGTGTAGTATAGTCAAAGGAGGATAGGGGGGGGGGGTAAAGGGATCAGGACACCCCATAATATTCCAAAATTTACCTGTTAATTAGTGTATTTCTTATAATGTGGTTGTGTTTGAAAGTTAAAAAGTTCGGACACCCCCCACCCCTAGAAAAATCCTGAATCTACCCCTGTAAGTGGTGATTGAAGGTACATATACATTTCCAACAGCCTAGTTCTATATATAAGACCCTCAGTAACTCATTTCACATTGGGACATTATTTTGTTACAGCAGGTAGCAATGTCCAAATGAAAAATAAGTTACGGAGGGTTTTATATGTAGGACTACCAACATCCTTGCTGTTTGAATAACAATTTAGCAAGGCAGTAGAGTGTCTCACCATCATGGTGAGCCAGGTTCGATTCCAAAATCAAAGTGATGACAGCGTGTTTTGGGGTTTGACCAAAATAAACTATCACGGTTTCTATATGCAGTTCAATTTTAAAATTTATTCCCTGAACCATCTTGATGTTGAAGAGCTACAGGACTCTAATCTAAGACTAAGAGTAAGGTCTATTGACATAGAAAACCAGTCTCAGGGGTAAATAAAAAATCTCATGTGAAGAATTATGGACAAGGTTCAATTTACAACTTATTTTGAACAACATAACAGATTCCGTAATAAATAAAAGAGAATTGCCTTAAGATACACAGCTTATGAAGCTCTTAGACACAGCCGCGGATTTAGGCCCGGGCTAAAGGGCTGCAGCCCCCCCATCTCAGCCCAGAGATACGTTTTCCAGCTGAGCTGATATACTCAAATGCATTTAAGGTCCGTAGTGTGTCCGTTATCAAAGCAGTTAATTGGTAACATACGGTTGTTAATCTCTTGCCTGTGGGCTTTGTTGAGAGTGTAATTATCGATTAACAAGTTCTTCACGCTTGACCAGAGATATAGATCTGTGTCACTGGCTTGACTAACAGGACCATTAGAACGGTGTTGTTGATTGACTGATCTGAGAGATGTGTTTGGACTGCTTAAGAATTAAGTTTTTCTGGTTAATCTTCAAATAGATTCATTCTCCATCTTAATAAATTTTACGTATTACTTATTTTCATCCCACTTTAAAACAAACTTAAGTTTGTATCAATTATTTTTGGTACAATTTTAATCATTGTTCCATTTTATCGAATGTTGAAGTAAATATATTATAACATTTTTGATACATAGTTAAGATACAGATTTGGATATACTACTCACTTTCTTACTTTTATATAAGTATAATATTCTGATTGTTTGTTAACTCTTTACTGGTTGCGACATGGGTGAAAGTGGTCATCTTTTTACCATAATACACCAGGGCTATTTCAAGATGCTCTTATTTCATTACCCCAGGGTGACCCGCTTTCAGACAATGTTCCCGATCTTTCTTGGCGATGAGGGGCACTGCTTCGTCTTCAAACCTCAGCGACAAAGGGGACATATCTCCCTTTGGGGACCCCCGAGACGTATTTAGATGAGAGAGGTGTGCGAAAAGAACGTCATTTTTGGGACGACTTTCCTACAACGAAATTCACTAAATCCAGAAAAATAACCAATTTCAAGGCCGTAAAAATGCGTGATAGACCAGTTAAAAGTTTAATCTGTGCAATAAACATGCACCAGAATGCTCGATTTTAGATCTACAATTTTCAAAATTTCCGGGGGAAACCCCCGTACCCCCACCAACGGGAGGGGATACCGCTCCCGTACTCACCCCAAGTTGGGTCTACCAGCCTCCCAGTCAGCCCTATTCTGTATCCGCCCCTGAGACAACATGGTAAACAAGCACATGGGAATGACCCCGACCTCTCTCCATTCAGTTGCATGGCAATGACACGAGGCCAGGTCGAGGAGCAGGTCCAAGCAAGTCGCGTGGACGCAACTTTGACCTTCAAGCCGAGCAGTTTACGGCTCTCTTTCTCTCTAAACGGTTAAATATCGGATTTATGGAACAAATATAAAGACTTACCTAAATCCACATATTATTCCAAAATAAAACATCGATATAAGAAAGTAAATTAACTGCGCTAAGGTAATCTAAATATTTCACACATTCTCCATTGAAGGAAACCTCGGGCTGTGTGTATAGATTTCAGCCAATCAGATTCAATCATTTACTCCAAGTGATTACTCAAATAAGCGCAAAACCGGTTTTGGATTAGTCCGTTTTTGGGGGTTACACATAAGTCCACACGGTTGTGTAGCAGCATTCAGAAAAACGCTCGGGTGATTCCGTAAACTGACGATCAGCCGATCGGTTTTCCTAGGTAGTTCCGAATATCTCAATTGTTTTATTAAGAAAGTATAAAAGAACATTTCTGAATTATTAATCCATCCTTTCTTCGACTTTTAGACTTTACTTTTGTTAAATCAACTCGCCAAGTTAAAAATTTCATACTAATTCACAAACGAATCAAATGGAATATTTTTTTATGTCAATAATACAATATTTTATCTACGACAGGGGATGATCAGGATGACACTAATTTATAATAACTTATCAGTATAAACATATTTTAATAAAATACATTTCTATTGATAAGTTTTATGAGTGTCTTGTTGGACGAGTGGCTAAAAGTTCTACCATTACAAACAAGAGTGACCAAGGGGTGCAGGTGGTTTATCCATCATGCTTATTTTGTTAAATTGAATTATACTACTTTTATTTGGATATTGCCTACCTCAGAAATGAATTGTTTCATTTTTAATGTTTACCCAAACACGTTTTTTGTATGCGCTCAAATCGACGTAAGACAAACTTAGCCTGGTCTCACGCTTTCCCGTTCAGGGATGGGTCGAGTACTGTATTCTAGTACTTGAGTAGTACTTGCCGAGTATTTCAAATTTTGTACTCGTACTTATGAGTACTGGTTTTTCGAGTCATTTTAAAAATCTAAATATTGAACTTCTGGACAGTGTATTATGATCCCGAGCAAGTTGAGTTTAAGATTTCACTTCTCCGTGTTCAAGTGAAAAAAAACCCTTGGAATTCCACACCCTCGTGCGTGTCTATGTGCAGGGAATTTCGAGAATCTATAGAGTTTTTAAATCACCGGGATTATGTTTATCGATCGTGAGTTTAAGTGTACTGTAGTGAATATTCAAATCGGCGGGGTTAATGTATTCGCCACTGTCAGATCAATGAATTTTAACAGTCTTATAATAAACCTATATTGCTATTTTAGATTGTCTAAATACAAAATATAGATTTAAATAAAACCATTCACTAAAATTCATTTTGGTTATGTTCCAAAAGGCTAAACCTAATATTTAAACTTCTCAATCTTTAATTTACAAATTCTACGAATAACGCTCCTTACCAGGAAGTAATATATCAGTGATTCGTTTTGTCCGTACTCGTTCGCTTCACAGAGATCTGAGATAAAACTAATCATTTAACAAGAGGTCTTTACTACTAAAACAAGGTTTGTTATTTAAAGAATGCATGCATTTGTAAAAATACGTTAAATTTAACCGATAACAATATAATGTTCAATTTTTTAACAATCGGTAATTCATTAAAACCATTATTTATTTTTTTTACTCATTTTGTGACGTCATTAATATTCTATGAAATTGGATTAAGAATACCGAAACAGGAAGTAAATTGGAAACTGTGTATTTCTATTAATCGCGATTGACTAAAGTCAATGTACTTGTTTGAAATATAGGGATTACAGCATGTAAGTCTTGAAACTTAAATTGATGATCTTAAGTAGAGTAGTTATATTCATGGACCCGGCCTATATCTTTTATATGGGTTCATTGTGTCATTATATACTAGGACGAAAAAGACACGCCAGGTAACATATAATGATTGTTTTAAGGGATAAATTGTATTATTGGATTATTATATTTATTTTTGTATGAAATGTCATCTGTATGGAACCAGCTGTTGAAGTTTCAATCGATTTCCGATGCTGATTATGTGAAAAAAAAACCCCTTTTAACGATGACCCTTCTTGTTTTGCGAAACACGGCCGGACATGTGTTGCATATTTTATGTACCCGGCGTTTCTTTTTCGTCCTAGTATATATTTAGATTGTAATGTGTTCCTATACATACGATACGGTAGGTTTATTTCAATTACTTTGATTGGTTAAATTTTGTTTTATGCCCCTTTTAAATCATTATGGGTCATTTTAGGCTGACATTAACATCGCTCCCGGGAAGCATCAATACGAGACTTCTATATTTGGTAAGGAACTGCCCTTTTCATTCCAAATTAGTTGACTACAGTAATACCTCGATCGCATGGACACTTCTCTACTTGAGTTTATTAGGTGTGCCATTTGTCGTATATAATGTGATTAAAAAAGCTATCAAATGTTTGAATACCCCATAACAAGTACAACTATACATAGTATATATACATACGACTTTTAATGAACAAGGTTTACAGTAGACAAACTATTTGACATTTATAATTCACTTGTCTTAGAAATACATTGATTTCCAACATTCGGAATATACCTTTTTTCTACTGAACATTTTTTATCTCATTACGGAAAGTGACGAGATGTTCCGACTGGATTAAAGCAAAGTTTATTTTAAAGGTACTCATACACAGATTTCAACTTAAATATCAACTTTTTCTGAAACAAGCTAAAGTGTATGGAAACATTTTTTGAAGCAGGGAATTAATGTTTTGATAATGGCAATTTTCGTTTAAATGGACGTGCAACTACATGATTTTTATGAAACGCTCAAGTAGTAAAAATCTACCCCGTATGTCACGGTATAGACAATTTTTGTGCATTTTTTGTGACTTTAATTATACATTTCGTGCAATCTATAGGTTAGTTTGTCTTAAACTATTAAGAATTATTTTTGACACAATTACAGACACTGAATGGCATTTCGAAAATATAGAAAATCTTCACCAAATTTGTGAACTAGTACCTTTAAACTTGAGTATTTCTCTTAGGTCAATCAAGAATTTCCTTGGAACGATAAATGGTATTTTAGCTAATTTAAAAACTATACTTTCGTTCATCACTAGGTGAACGATTTTATTTGAGCATCGATAAACATTAAAGAACTGGTTTTTTTCGTACTAGATATGAATATGTTGTCATGTAACTTGTATATATAATAAAAAAAACCCGAAATATAAACTTTCTGAATACAAGCAAATCCACTTTGGACCAAGGGAAACAACTAGGCATAAATGGACCTCTTAATTATTGCACAGTTATCTCCCTTACTGTGAAATAAAAGTACATTATGTAAGCTCATTAACAAATAGAAGAACCCGCAACGTTCAAAGGCGGGTCTAGCGGGGGGGGGGGGGGGGGAGGGGGGTCCAGACCCCCCTAGAATTTCCAAAATATACCTGTCCATTTGCGTATTTCTTGACTGTATGTCGTTTTTAAGAAGCATGAAGCATTTTTTCTCGGTGCTTACCATAGATTTAATGGTTGTGTACTTTTAATTATTACATTATAATATGTTGCATTATTCTGCAAAATATGTATAATGTGATTGTAGTTCGACCCCCCTAGAAAAAGTTTGGACCCCCTAGAAAAAAATTCTGAATCCGCCCCAGACGTTTGAGGGCCTTTGGCATTCTGAAAACTCCCGTGTGATTCGAGGTGTCTCGAAGTGGCATTTAGACAAATTTCTGAAGCAGGAAACAATCAAAAACTCTTTTGTAAGAATACATCCCGAAAAATCTTGATTCTCTTTTTTCTTCAAAATTAATTAGATGTCTAAAGTTCATAATGATATCTTCACTGTCATGTTTAATCTTGCTATAAATAAGACAACGACTAGTTCACAATAGAGACAAAATGGGTTCTTTTTACATCATTAGGATTTAATTAATGACATAACAGGATATCATACGAGTTTTGTCGAATTAGAAATCTGATTTTTATACAAATCAGTCTGATACAAGCCGCGACCATTGTGCAGAAAAAAGGCGTATGTTTTTGAATCCGTAAGTGCCGCGTTCGACCACAGGTCGTAACAGGCTAACGCTTTTATGAAAATTCAATCCATAGATGTAAGTTGTCGATTCCTTGTGCAAAGGTCAGTGAGTTCTCATAAAGAAAGTAATATGGAAAGCGGGTTAGGTGAGCTGTCAATGTTCATAATAGAATATGAAAGCAGTATAAACACAACCTCGGCTTTTATATTATTGGCACTGCTCATAGTAATCATTCGCATTGTACATGCATCTGTCGATAGATAGTCAATTCAAAATGATTATATTATATATACATATAATTTTAGAAAAACAACAACAACAACAACAACAACAAGATATATTGTTATTTCCGATTATTTCAGCAAATAAAACTAGTAGACCATGTCGACGAAATATTTTTGCGTTGTAGCCATTGATTTTGGTACCACGTATTCCGGTTATGCATTTTCTACAAGATCCGAATTTGAGATGGATCCACTGCGCGTTGCATCCAGCACCTGGACAGGCTCGCGATTGATGTCACTAAAAACACCTTCATGTATCCTGTTCCGACCAGATCGTGAATTCCATTCATTCGGCTTCGACGCAGAGGACAAATATGCAGATTTAACTTATGACAACGAGCACAAGCAATGGTACTTCTTTAGAAGGTTCAAGATGTCATTGTACAATTCAAAAGTAAGAATAAGAATCTTTCATGTCACAATTTTAAGTTAGCTAATATAGCCGTTTTGTAAATTCGCTTGAGTTAAAAAAGGCTAAAAATGCTTCAATACATATGTATATGTTCAGTCGACTTAAGACGTTGCGTCCAATACTGGCGTCAATTTGCGTAACGTCAAAAGTAACGTTTTAGAAAAATATTTTGTATTTAATACGCCATAGTCAGCATTTAATATCGCAGTAATACCTTAAATAAATTGGCTACAGTGATACAAAATAACTTTTTATTGTTTCGTGAATGTTATTACATAATAATTTCAAATACATAGAAACCTAATGTGTCATTTTCCCATAATCTCAGATACATACCTATAAGTTATTTTACCAAATGTCATTGTAAATTTTTGATAAAACCTTATTCATGTAAGAGGTAGTTCAATAACACAAATATTGTAAGCTTTTCTAGTAAAAACCTTTCTTCATACGGCAGAAATCTGGGTTTTTATAACGAAATTTACTTGTTTCTGTTACGTCTTACTGGCATATTTTCAGACGTTCAGTCGGGTTTACACTCAAATGTTTTGACTTATGTATGTAATATATAGTACATAATATAATTTTCTGAAAGTATGAATTGTTTAAATTGACTGATGTAAGATTTATTAAAATGCGATTAAAATTGTTAAAGTAGTTAAATATTTTGAGTCCTAGGGCTTGGTATTTTTAAATTAACGCCAGTATTGAGCGCAACGTCTTAACAATTTTGTATGATAAACTCTGAACATTGAAAGAACCATCTTGAGCAGGGGACACGCTCACAGTACCCATTGACACTTGCGTGGAGTGGTATAACTGTAGGTACATTTTTACATTTTTTGCTTAAGGAAATTAACAGTGCTCCAAGTGGTGTTCGAATCCGGGACCTCTCGAGCCTTAAGCACGCGCCCAACTACTGGACCACTGCTCCGACTATTTGGCTATTAGGGCTTTGTTGGTTAATTCTAGCGCCATAGAAAATGACGAAAATTATTCACAGAAACTTGGAGATAGAGTTCATGTAAGTTCTAATTATGCGACAGACTCAAACAATTATTTGTATACTAATAAAAAAAGGGCGACCGACAAGCATACAATCTGATTTAGAAAGTGTTTTATGGGATGTCACTAACAACAAGAAGGCTTACTAATAAAGACAGCTGAAACTGTGGGTGGTTGATAAAGGGAATTGAACTTTTTACATACCTACCGAAATTGTTAATCTTGGAGTCTAGAATGTCAAAATGTGAATACCTCTGCTACGAGTGTTTGTGTGACCAATTTGGATGACTGACACTCTAGGTACATTTGTTTCTTTTTAGGATGTCCATAGAACAACTGAGATACGAGACGAAACTGGCAAACCTATGCCTGCAATGAAAGTATTCAGCACTGCCATACGATATTTGAAAGACCATGCCATAGACGTTATTAACAGTCGTATGAAACTAAATGAGGCCGACATAAAATGGGTTTTGACAGTTCCTGCAATATGGGATGATGCTGCCAAACAATTCATGAGAGAAGCCGCTGTACAAGTAAGATGACAAAACAGATTTGTCAATGTTTGATTTTTTATTTCTGAGTAAGCTTAGACAACATGTTTTATTCCAGGATCGCGATGTCACAAATGATAAAAGCTTTTTCCGGATTCTCCAAACTGACGCAAGGCCACAACAAATTGATCATATGTTATACGGATTTTTCTTGAAAATAATGGGACAAGCGAGTGAAGAATAAAAAATATTTATTTAATTGCTTTATACAGTGGATTGAACAAATTTTTATGAGCGATCGCTCGAGGAAATAAAAAAATTTTTTTTTTGTAAAAAGAGTAAAAATTAATGTTTGAGCGAATCCATAGAACACATCAAGTTGTTGTAGCTTCAAGTTTGAATTTAAAAACTGGCGTATCTCTAGTTTCTTGTATAATGTCATTTTTACGTTTATATACGTCTACTACATATAAAAGTATTTTACCGAGTAACAATATTTAATTGTAAGGCTAGTAGTACTATTTCTTTCATGCTTTACGATGAAATGCTGTGTTATACGATGAAAATAAACGATGAAAATATCGGTTTATATTTTCACTACGGTGAAAATATAAAAAATGACGGACTACTTTTTTCAAGGGAGACAGACAAGCTAGAGCTTTTTCAAACATCATATAAGCGAGTTCAATGGTGACAAATGCATTAGTTGATGCTAAAGCAGGAGATGATATAAACAAATCCAACATATCCTGTTGCTAACTAATTTTTAAAACGAAAGTCTACAAATTTAGTCGACACAGCTCAGTCCAGATTACACGGCGATCACGCGACTGCATAATGGAGATTTTTTGTACATAATTGGGGTCAAATGCGAGAGTTTCGCGCTTTTAATGAATAGTCTGATACAGGTTTTCATGAGAAAATTCATTACAAATCTTAGAATAACTTACGTCACCATTCAAATCCAGCGAGGAAAAACTCAAACATGTCTGAACGTTGACTGTATCAAAGCTGCATCGTGTGCATTGTCATTGGATTCCATTCGTTGATTCATTTGACGAATATCCAGTCATTATACGGTAAATACAAAGGTTGGCTAGTATAAATCCAAGCCAATCTGTGCATAAATTAGATATAATGAACTGGCTAAAAATCATCGGCTTTCTTGAGTCTTCGCCATTTTGACAAATCAATGAAACATCCCTTCAGCGCGTAGATCTAGATTCTATGTGTTTCCTTACATTATCCTTATATCCATATCATAATTGTGAAACATGTACTTTCCAGTCGCTTGATAATATCGTTTAAATCCTTCCGTTTAACCGCGTAATATGACATCACAATAAAAACTGTATTGATTTAAAATTCGCGTAGACCAACTCAGACGTAAACACATTTACCTTGACATTGACTGTTCATGCAGTACACATTTGTCTCCTTCCGCGTGAGGAAACTGTTACACGATTTTCGAGTTTAAAATTGTTTTCCCTCATACTTCTTTAATGTAACAAACATGGATTAATTAAATTTGGATGGGTAGTGTCTTAAGAAATGAACGATTATATTACAATAAATTATGCACACTGGAACTACTTATTTTCGCTCTATCACATTAATAATGAGTCATACGGTCTGTCCATGAACTGGCACAGGTAGATCTAGATAGTCTTGCATCATTTTTCAGGTGAACAGCATGAAAGAAACAGAAAATTCGCCGATTTCGGTGTAAGATCGATTTATATTTCACCTTGTGAGCTCAGAAAATGACATTTTCACTCGTGGCTACGCCACTCGTGAAAATATGTTTTCTAAGCTCACTCGGTGAAATATAAATCGATCTTACACCAAAATTGGCGAATATCCTCTATTTATTTAAACACATTTAAAAAGTAAATTAACTTATTTGGTTCGTGCGATCGACACGGTCTCGATCAATTAAAACACTGTTTAAATAATATTATACATACATGTATAATACATGCCTAAACAGACATTGTTTGATTTATTTTTGTTGCCTGTAAAACAACGAATTGAATTTAAAGTATTGACATATATGTATAACTATTCAGTTGGAAACTCTCCTGGGTATCTGTTGGAAGTCCTGTCCACTAAAACTTCGAAACGAACACTAAGAAACTCGGCATTGTCAGTAGGTTGCTATATGTTTTTTATAATAGTACAAAAACATTTAATAACAGAGGGTTTTAAACAGCAGGTCCACAGCTTTGGAAGGATCTTCCTATCGGGTTGAGACAATGTAATTCTATCGATTTTTCAAAAAAAGACTAAAAACTCATTTATTTCAAAGATATTTTCAATAGTTAATCATGTATACATTGTAACTACATGTATGTTTAATATGTGTTGTAAATGTAAAACGCCATTGAATATGTTTCTTTAACGTAGAAATAGGCGTTTAAGGAAATAAAACAAGTTTCAAGTTTTACAAGACATTGATGGACTTAATAGTGTAAATTTTGATGGATTGGGAACGGGTTCTTTTGATTCACGGTGCATGTCCGCGCAGTTTTATCCAAAATTTGCAACGCTCAATCGACTTACACACTGGTTCTGGAGAAACTTCCATTTCATGACTCATGAGTCTCATGACTTATTTTTTTTTAAATTTCCTACATTATTCTCTTACCTTACTAGTGACCGACA
This sequence comes from Mactra quadrangularis, assembly GCA_025267735.1. Taxonomy (NCBI): domain Eukaryota; kingdom Metazoa; phylum Mollusca; class Bivalvia; order Venerida; family Mactridae; genus Mactra; species Mactra quadrangularis. The sequence goes on along the minus strand of CM046307.1, from coordinate 21,369,987 downwards.
TTAGTCGTACTTAATGTAAATGAAGCAGCCGCCATATTTAAAATAGTCCGTCAAATACGTCCGCCTCCATTCTTTCAGATCTACATGTATTTCTGTCAAAGAATTGTCAAAGTAATCCGATTGTTTCATGTCTAATGTACTTATTGTTTGTTTCTTTACTGATCAGAGTGGACTACCTGACAGACAACTCGTGCTGAGTTTGGAACCAGAAGCTGCTTCGATGTTCTGTAAATATCTACCTGTAGAAATGCTAATGAACTCAAAATGGGAGATTTCTTGTTTTAAAACAGGATCCAAATACCTTGTTTTAGACGCTGGAGGTAATTATATAATTTAAATATCTGCTCTGCTTTATTTTAATTTCGATATGAAGACCACTGACGAAAATTATGAGCTTAGTAGTTGGTTAACAGCTAAATCCAGAGATTTAGCCTTTCCAGGAGGAGTGGGTAGGTTGGCTGACCGCCGTTATATGACCTATAAAATGTGTTGCTACGGCGTTAAACCCAACAAAACAAAAAAAAACCAAAAATATTCTTTTCCAGTTTAATTTATATTGACCACATTCAACAAATTAGTATGTATAAAAGCGAGAATTCATTCTAATCAAATAGAAACATAAGAATTAAAACTAAGTGTAGAGATTAAGGTTCTGGTCATGATAACCTCTGGGTGTGTTTTCATTTGAACATTTTATTTTACATTTTTAATTCAGGTGGTACCGTCGACATCACTGTACATGAAGTTTTAGAGACTGGCAAACTAAGAGAGCTCCATAAGGTTAATGGCGGGGCTTGGGGTGGTACCACTGTGGATAAGGCTTACATTGACTTCATTGACGAGTTGACTGCAGATTTACCTCTATCTGATTACATGGAACAAAACAAGGATGACTTCATGGAAATGATGAGAGAGTTCGAAGTCAAGAAGCGATCAGCGACACCAGACATGGACTCTAAGACCACATTCAAGATGCCGATAAGTCTTTTCGAGTGGTACAGACAGAATGACAAGCAACAGAGGGAGCTACGTGAAGCCATAAAAGAGAACCCAAGTCTTTCTGGAAAGGTTGTACTGGCTGGTGACAAAATGAGAGCAGACTGTGAGGTCGTGAAATCATTTTTCAACAAAACTTGCGATCAGATTGTTTCGCATATTAAGAAGATATTCAACGAACCCATGGCTAAAGATATCACAGCTATCCTCATGGTTGGTGGATTTTCTGAGTCAGCTATGCTTCAGGGAGCTGTAAGACAAGCCTTTCCTGAAAAGAGAATCATAATACCCAACGAAGCAGGCTTAGCTGTACTAAAAGGAGCTGTATTATTTGGACATGACAGCTCTGTTATAACTGCAAGAATTGCCAAGTACACGTACGGTTTAAAAGTGCGTTCGACATACAATCGAAAGATTCACCCACAAGAAAGACTAGACCAAACAGGGAAACGGGTTCAAGGCGTTTTTAGTAAACTTGTAGAAGTTGGCCAACCAACGTCAGTGAATGATCGGCAACAAAAGCACAACTATCAGCCATTAGATGGACACACTTCATTTGAATTAAAATTGTACGCTTCACCCGAAAAAGATCCAAAGTACGTAGACGACCCGGGATGTTTTAAAGTCGGTCAAGTAACCGTTGACTGTAGGAACCGAGATGGGAGTATCGGAGGCGCATCTGTTTGGTTGGTGTTTGGAGGTACGGAACTTGAAGTGTTTGCTGAGAATGACAAGGGTTTTAAAACAACTGCTACATTTGATTTTCTTGAGTAACTAAAACACTGACCTTTAATCATGATATCAAGAGTATCAATCGAATGACTTAGAAACATCAAACTGACATTCAGGTTCAATCAGATAACCATATGTATTCGGAATAAGTGACAGATAAAAACATTTTTATCTACACCAAACGTTTGTTCTATTTACTTTGTACTCTTTTCATAAAGAAACGTATATAATTTGTGTTAGTTTGATGTGAAAGATATCTACAATTAAGCTCCAGAATGTCTATTTCATGTATGACTTTCTACACACTGTGATTGGTGATTGACTTAGGGCCTCCATCATTTATTATATATACTATTTTTGTTATACATGTTATAACTTTATGTAAATGTAACCTGCGTTTGTACAATAAAGATTATGTTCTGTTTTGTTCTATTCTGCTAACTTCATAACCATATATACATGAAATTCCTGGTTTGCAAGTGCTTTTGACCAGGCACGAAATGAAGTTTTAATTGCACTTGTCCGTGAAAAAGTGAAAATCTTCAAATTTTTTAATTCATCACTCCTGAATACCATGTATCGTTTTGATATATCGTTTAAGACAGGGTGTAGCTTGTGAAAAGTAGACTATAGAACAGGTTTTTTAATTATTTATAATAACATGATGCGATAGCGCGAAACTGCAAAATGCACATAGTTACATCTTTATTTCATGTCGTTAAAACTTCAAAATTGTAATCTTACTTTCAATAAACTGAATCTATTTGCATTTCTTACAATATATCTTTATATCACAGTTTTCGATTTTTCTTTTTGAGTATTGAACATCTTGGCAACTGCCTGGACAAGTGGAGTTATAGATTTCACTCGTCCGTGGACAAGTGGAAGAAACCCGGAATTCCACATTCCTGATTTTTAGATGAAACATAGTGATATCGATCAAATAAGAAAAAAGTAATAAATGTACAAAAAATGTTATTTGTTTTAGTATCAGTTTTGATATTTTAAGATCAACTACATTGTATTTGATTAGTGAAAATTTTAAGTTAAAAGTGAAAACGAAAATCTTTAAGTTCTGACGAGATATTTAAGGCTAAGGACAGCCTTATATCAATGTTTATACCGCTCAAGATGTGTACGTTTATATTTACCATTATTTAAAATAATATTGTTAAAAGTTTTAAACAAGTTATAAGTACGGTTTAAAGTCTGCTGCCATATACATGTTCAGTGGACTTTACATTCTTGTACGATAACTTCTGATCATTGAAATCACCTTTAATCAGGTGAACCTCACAGTACCTATTTGCACCTGGGTGGAGTTAAAGAACTGTATAGGCCGTGCTTTTGGTGGGTTCGTACCTGGGACCTATCGACACTAAGCGCGTCCTGGTGGGTTCGTACCTGGGACCTATCGACACTAAGCGCGTCCTGGTGGGTTCGTACCTGGGACCTATCGACACTAAGCGCGTCCTGGTGGGTTCGTACCTGGGACCTATCGACACTAAGCGCGTCCTGGTGGGTTCGTACCTGGGACCTATCGACACTAAGCGCGTCCTGCCTATTAACCGCTGCTATACATAAATGTCTTCACAATTTCCATGGTACGGCAGCTTAATGATTGTCTAACAGTAGATCCGTACCTGCCTTTTTTTATAAATACAGTACCCACCAAAAGTTTGGAGACATGTTCACTTTGTAGGCTTACTGTTTATTTTGAAATGAATTTAAGTTTTGCTGTATTTTTTGGTTATCATATACTTTAATATAACTGAGACTACAAAATTAGCGTATGATAAGGAAAATAATTACAAAAACCACATAGTTTTGGAGGTTTTAGGATGTCAGATGCTGAATTTAATAAATATTCTGCATTAATGAAATTTGTTTTCATTTTATCACAAACCATACTTAAATATATTAAAAATAATGATTCAGCAAAAATAATCATCAAGATTCAAGAAATGTAGTAATTTTATTTTGTCTCCAAACTTTTGGTGGGTACTGTATGTACTACACTGTTCACAATAAAGCTTATTGGAATACATATGCAAATATGAAATAAACATTTATTTGTTCATGTCTACCTTACAGTAATTTGACCCTACTTTATGGTTTTGATACAGACAAAGTCTTTACTACGTGGAAAACACTAGGCTATTTAAAGATTTCATTATAAATGGAAAATCGAATGTTTATTTTTAGCCCTAGTGATTTCGTTCTATAGTGATATAAATATTTATGATAAAGGATTGAGTCGACCTAAATTACAATAAAGTTAACGTGAACAAGTGATTTCGTAATACATAATGAAGTTTATAATTACATGTATGTACTAATTAAAACGATAAGTAAGTTAAGCTGAAATTAAACCAGTCTATTAAACATAACTACTTACGTGCGTATGACGAGTGTATTCATATATTTTGTATGGACTAATAAGGAAATTAAATAAATTCACTTCATACGTTATAGTTAACAATGGTAAGGATTGTTAAGGACATTTTATACACTAGTATAGCTAACGTTGATCAACGAAATTGTTATTTAGATCTATATTTGCCTAAAGACGAACAATTCAACGAATTGTGTGGGAAATATGAACAAAGGACAAGTCATTCAAGTCAAACAAAAAAGGAGGAAGTTACCAGTCGAAGACATGAACATTCTGAACGAAATATAAGGCGTAAAGACTATGATAAGATTTCTGATAGTCACCTGACTAAGGGATTTGAAAATTCAACGAAAATCAGCGATAACAACACTGGTTTACCCTTTGTATTGTTTCTTCATGGAGGAGGATGGAGAAGAGGGGGTAGAGCTGCATGGAAACACTATCTTTACTTCGATGTGAACTTCTTGGTTGCTTTCCTTCAGTTCTTTGTTGGAACGTACGACAATGTAGGAAGAACTTTAGCCAGTAACAACATACCATGTGCCATAGTTTCATATCCTCTCACCGAGGCTAGTTGGTGGATATTACTCGTTGAAACCTTTCTCTCATATATTCAATGTGTTCTATTTATGTCAGTTTTTAGCGCTTTAACTGTTGGACCGTTTGCCATGTATGGACATATGTACCATCATGCATCATTCCCATCCTGGCACTCGCTTACCGGTGATCATGATAATTACTACATCGTGAAAACAATATTTCTACTAATAGTGCTACTAACTAACATTTCAACTTTTATACTATTCATAGTAAAACGGTCAGAGTTTGGATTTAGTGTCAACCAAGTCGTCTGCTACACTTTAGTCATGTCTGTTGCTATAGCAACTGCTATATCGACGAACTCACCGTTGTCATACCTAACACTCATAACCCTAGTCATCAATCAATCTGTGATATTTTTAAACCGTTATAAACGGACTGGACCCGGGTACGAGGCACAAGTTACAGCTGTGGCCGAGGCCGTGTTGTGGGCGAAGAACTTTAGCCAAGAGAGTACTATAATTGATAGTCAACAATTGTTTCTGATGGGTCATTCTGCTGGTGGTCATTTAGCGACATTATCTGCTTTAGATGAGTCCATACTAACACATGTTTCATGTGCTTTCTCTGATATCAAGGTAACTATCATGTGATTTAAAGTTTTTCGTTAACATAATTGCTCTTCAATGTATGTACATGTCTTTGTGTTAAGAAAATGGATTCTTGATATTTCAAGGCAAGCTATGCACCTTTGCACAAATATCCTTACGAAACAAAAATATGATCGTATATAAGTCAAATTCAAAAGTTTAATGTTCGAAGTCAGAAGGATGATAAACATAACTATGACATATTTGGAATTGATTGGCCAAAGAATCATGGTATCATAAATGTTTCATGCTTTTGACTTACGATGGTTTTTATCGTAAGAATTTTAGTGAAAAATGCCATTGATCTATAGATGGCGAGAAATGTAAATTAATGTCACAAGTATGATACATGTATAAACTGTCTAACCCGTTACTAACGGGGAATGACTTTATACATAAAATCATCATCATAGTTGTATGAAGATTTGTACCGAAATCGTCATGATAAAACTCTTATTTTACTTCTTCAAAATTGTGTCTATACTATTTTGAGAGCGTTAGAAATGTTGATATTTTAGTCGAAATCTGTGAACGAGCAGCTGTAATAAAAAAACTCATATTTTGCTATATTTTGTCGTAGTACATATCACATCCTACAGAGGGTGATAGAACAGAATGTTCACCCGAGATAAGTAATGTTAACCGAGACTTTAGCTGAGGTTAACATTACTTGTCAAGGGTGAACATTACGTTCTTCACCCTCTGTAGGATGTGATATTTATTTTATTATACCGAACAACAAAAATCAGAAATTGTTGACAATTTAATAGGCACAAACCGTTTAATTTTATCTGTTCAATTGAACTTGAAGACATATTTACACCGTGAAAGTTTGTTGTTTTGTAAAAAGCAAGCGTCTGTGCAAGGGAGGTATCTCAAATTAAATTGCTGAAAACTCAGGTTCTTGTATAAGCAAACTCTAACGCTACCATCGGTTTAAGCGGGCCGCTAGGTGATGTCAAGCGGGCCGCCAGGTGATGTCCAGTAGGTAACATTTCGGATTGTCAACCGGTGACGTCACATTAGGCTATACAGTAAACAAATCACGTGCGATACAACAAAATAAAATATTGGTATTAAATTAGTTAGATGCATCAAAATTTAATCTACAATGCGTTTTAGCATGTGTGATTGGACTGTGTTTGCTACTCGTTCCTATATTCTATTCTGCCACAAAATATGGACAAATGTAAGCTATTTTGATTCTTACATCATTCCAAGGACGGTTGATATACTGTTAAATTGAATTAAACAACAGTTTGGTTAGACCACTAGGCTGTTCCAAATACTGTCTTATTGATTTGTCACTTTTTAGAATTATAGAAATGCAGTTCCTAACATTGTTGTAAAGACGACTCACAATGGTTTGATACTTTATTAGTTATTTGTAGTATTATATGTAATCAATTAATCACCCGAATATTTTGATCTTGTCTTTCAATTATTTAATATTTCCTAATGTGTCTTTATTATAACCAGGCATTTTATATAACAGGGATTTGTAACGATAAGTAAATGTAATAGATTTCATCAAATTTCACTGTCGTCGCTATTATTTCGACCAATACGGAAAACAAGTATAACAAGTTTAAATAAAGATAATCACATGAAATGTTGTACCAGTACCATTCAAATTGACATAAATGTTAGGAAAAATGTGTTTTTAAATGATTTTGAGGTAAATTACGCTCACAGACTGTTTCACAAAATAATGCATTTTACCGCCGATCTGCCATTTTTAGCCCCATTTTACATCACCTGAAGTCATATTTTCGGTCATAATTGCAACAATTTTTTTGTCAAAAACTTCAGAAACATGCATGGAAGTTGCTTGGAAGACATGTACAAAAACATAAATCAAGTTTTTAAACTCTGGAATAGTTTGTACAACCTGCTTCAGCCAGTTATAGACAGTGACGACCGAGAAAATTAAAAAAGCACTTCGTTACAAATCCCTGTTATATAGAATCCCTGTTATAGCCCAGTCAATGTAAACCTCTTCACAGATGAGATTTGAGAATATGAGTTGATGTTCTGACGGTTATCCTTAATCAGCCATGACCGAAATATGCAATCATTCGACTATCAGTCATATGAACTTATCATTTAATAGGTACTTAATTGTATTATGACCTACTAACCTTATTTTTACTGTATGTATGCACCCGACCTAGATATATGAAATTCAATGCAAACAATTTACTGATAAACACTTTGTAAAATAAAACACATTTTACATACATTACATTGTATATGCGTCATTTTTACCGAGTAATATTGCTGTTAATGAAGATATGCACTGATAAGTTTGATACATTTAAATAATAATGAGATATTCTTTCCGTATATTTAATCTTAGATCAACCAACTCAATGTAAAGGGAGCTAAATCAGATTACTTGTCACAATGCCACTTCTCAATGTCATTATCTCCCTTATGTATTATCTATTTTACAATGTCCTGAATTTTGGATAGGTTATTGAACTAATTTGATACAATATAAATGCACGTCATCCGTACTATATTCAAATTAGTAATGTTTTTATCTGATATGTCGTTTAAATACAGTGAAATCTGCCTACAAGGACTGCTTGCAAGGAAATCAAATACAGATGCTCGCAACCATAGACTTAATAAACGTACTTGTACATGTATTTATTCATGGTTTCAAAACACTATGTGTCAATCTTACCGTTAGTTTATTCGGAAAACGAGGGAAACCAAACATTATTTTTGATTCTAGGTGGTTACTAAACCAAGCTGGTCGCGAGCACGATTCTGGTCAATTATAACCAGCGGTCATGCATCTTCTCTATATAACAACCAGTATAAGTATATGCAACTTTGGCTGCCATAATAGAAATAGATGTCGTAGAGTGGGGATTCGTTTAGTTGGACAAAATCAATTTAACAATACACGTATCATAGTTATTACATGTTCTATATACGGCAAAGTACATATTTATAATTAAGTGATCAGTATATAGTACTTATGCCATCCTATGGTGTGTATCATGGATCGAACATTTTATGGATTTTTTATTTCTCAGGTCTTCTAACAATAGAAACATTTAAGTTATTATGTATCAACTCAACATCAAATAATTTTATTTGAAATATTCCCTAGAAAATATGGTGTTCACTTGTAATCAAAACTTTCAAAATACTACATTTCTTGTTTTATTTTATTTCAGGGTATAATATCATTATCTGGTGTTTACGATCTCCAATGTTTAGATAAACCATTTTTACGACCAGCCTACCTCTATCCAACATTTGGTCGCAGCTCTGTAGGTTGGAATGATGCCTCTCCCGAACACCAAGCCAAGAAAATATCAGATTCAAGACTGATGCCAAAGTTTTTACTCCTGTGTGCAGAGAAAGACTTATTCTTAAAGTCACAAAGTTACAAATTTTCACAGACTCTGGAAGAGATGAATTTACAATGTAAACATGTAGAAATACCGGGGACCAATCATTTTACTATTATCACTAACATACAAACAACTAACGGATCCCCTTTGTCATATGTTATCGATTTTATTAATAAATAAAATTATAAAATATTCGAATTTTGTTATGAAAATATTAAAAAGTTAATTAGAAAGTCTTGGACTCAATAGCATCAGAAAAGAGACCGGCTAAACATTTGTAATATTTTAAAAATCAGCTTATCTTGTTAGTCCTGCTATATTTGTTCATTCTGAAGTTCATTTGACATGAAATCTTGGAGTCTTGGGTTCGAATTACGAGTGGGGCCTACTTATCTGGTTTGAGCTTGGTAAAGAATTTTTCTACGGTTATTATCCAGCTAGCCTTAGTTTATAATTAGGACAATGTCAGCAAATGTCTAAAAATGTGCTTCATACTGGTTAAACGCTTGGGTCCCGGGAAAGGCCTGTCAATGGATTGTAAGTAGAACGACAGACCGCCAAAGTATGAAGGGTGTTTACGATAAAGCAACGAAAACACACTGAGTAAATGCGAATAACTAGCTACGTGTTGTTTCGAATTCCAACTAAAACTTTGTCAACGAGAAAGAAACCTAATTCAAAATGCTTTAGTACGATGTGGTACATAAGGCAAACTCTAAAAAAATAATTGAAAAAACCCCAAACGATATTTTCAAAGTCAAAATAAAACTATATGTACAGTATAACAGCAATGTAAATTGTTGATAACGAAAGAAAGAGCACTCTTGTCATACTTACGTACTACCTATTATACGATTATTTCCCTTTGTAGATTTTATTCAAAATTAATGCTTTCCTCCATTCCCTCATTATTGGTGTATGGCCAAGTTCAGGCAAAGGCGGCGAACAACAACGAGTCTGCTAGATTGTTTGTTGTATTCTGATCTTTAAACACTTCTTTGTTAAGTAAGTAATTTTGACCATGTTTAAATAGGTTTCCGTGCACCTTTCCCAAAAAATCTTACAACAAATGTTATCGTAAGTCAATTTAATAAATTTTGGAGTTCAAAGTCAGATAGACAATAAACATAACTATAATAAGATATTTAAAAGGTATACATAATTAAAACATATTTGGAATTGCTTGGCCAAAGATGACCGTATCGTAAATGTTTCTTGCTTTTGACTTACGATTATTTTTATGTTAAGTTTTTTTGTTAAAGTGGTGCACTTGTATTGTTTTCAAAACATTTACTAATACATGATCCGTCAAGCTAAAATATCACAGATGTCTCATCGTTTTCAAAATAAAAACTTGTTGTTAAATATCACTTTGTCTTACCCATCAAAATCACTAGGCTATTGAGTATTGATACCTTAGGAACACGGGCAAGTAAGAAGGAAGTGCCTAAGATAAGCGCAATAAAAACTGATCAAGGGTTGGTTAAAACACGGATACGTATACTTATGATAAATATGTTTATTATATAAAATATAGCATTTATTGGTAAAGACAATATTGTATTATATATGATATATGATATAATATAATATTAAATACAAAAATAGACAAAGTCCTATATATGAATGTCTAAAACAACTCCACCACGATTGCAAAAATGCAATACATGATGATTCCATTAATGTTCATAGAACACAATATAAGAGAGGGAGGGATATATCTCTTAAGGCACCAGTAATATATCTATAAAAACAATAATTCACAATAATTACAACACAAGTATATTAACCGTGTATAAAGCGATATCAAAAGATACATGATTTGACAAAATAATTGTCCATATAATGACAATATTAATTTCAAAAGGCATACATGTATATCGAGACAAACAATTGAATACACACATTGTACTCCGACTATACCCAATAAGCAAATACATGTATTTCAAACATGCAATTTAGCCTGTAAGTTATGTGTTTATCTGGTAGCAGAACCATGCCATCATATATACCTACATTTAGTATAGATCTAATCCTCCATAATGGATATAAAACACACATGTTTTATCAAGAAGAAATACAAAAAATACACAAAAAACAACAAAAATTATTCATGTAATATACATGTAAAAGACAAAATGTTTGACTCAGGTGGCGAAAGCAATGGCATTACTTGTGGATGATTTCTTTCCCCATCTGTGTGTTAACATGATATGTATTATTTGATGCGAATGTGAGCAGTATGTTTTTTGTGATTTTATGGATGATTAAGTCATTTACTAAATAGCAAATAAATGGCATTTTACTCAAAATACATGTAGCTGTTTTTTTATCTGATACAGTCCATTCGCGATCGCTCGAAACCAGGCGGGACTTGAAAACCATCGAGCGAACACGACTTTTAGTGAACGTATTGTCGATTCGCCATTTTGTTTTCTGCATAATTTTTCCAGTTTTGTATATTAATATGTACAATAATAATTAACTCACAGTCAAATGAGATTGTGATACTTGTTTGTTTGCAAGGTATGGTGATTTGGGAAGTAAGAGCCAAATGATTATAATACATTAGACAAAAATGCCTTAAGTATAAATAAAACGGAGACTACAATAGAAGTAAAGCATTGATCTCTTTTTTGTGTCATCCTTGGTATTGATGTGCATAACATATGGCATTTTACATTCTGATAAGACTTAAATAAATAAATACTGTGTTATTCGCTATTTGTATGTTATGTGTCATGTCATTGTTACCAAAATAAAATTATTATTATTATTATTATTATTATTATTATTATTATTATTATTATAATTAAAACATGTATGAAATATGGTATGGTTTGTGCAAATTGACCTGAGACAGACTCAAACAATACATCCTTCGGTAACTAGTGGTGCTTTTCACAAAAATTCTTGAGAAAAAAATCTTTGTAAGTCAGTTTTATATATTAATTAGCACTTCAAAGTCAGACGGACAATACGTAAGAATAAGCATAACTATGATATGATATTCAAAATGTATTAACAATTCTACACAATTTGTATACTATTTAGAATTGATAAGCCAAAAAAAAAATGAGCGTATTATTGATGTTTCTTGCGATTTTTTTCGTAAGAGTTTTTGTGAAAAGCACCACAGACTAGTTTTAACTGATCTAATATATTTTCGAGTGGTACATGCATTTAAAGGTACTTTTTCACAGATTTGGTTAAGTTTTTCTATAGTTTCAAAATACCATTCAGTGTCTGTAATTGTGTCAAAAAGTAATTCTTTCTTATTTTAAGACAAACTGACATATATATTGCAAGAAATATACAATAAAAGTCACAAAAATACACTATAAGTGTCTATACCATGACATACGGGGTAGATATTTACTACATGAAACATTATCATTTTGTAGCTGTATGTCAATTTTCACTAAAATTGTCATTATCAGAACACTACTTTCCTGCTTTCAAAAATATTTCCATACAATTTTGATAGTTTTAGAAAAAGTTGATATTTAAGTTGAAATCTGTGAATGAGTACCTTTGAAATACTTTTTCCTCAGGTCAAAGTTTACAAGATATGCTTATATATAACATACTCTTTAAACTTGAACACTGTTACACATAGTTCCATATCTTACTAAATCCAATATTCGTCTGATTTTGGCGGCAATGTTAGCAGGCACATTTTAGTGTACATAATAATATTTATATGAATTACATCATAACAAATTGTCATTTTGACACAGTCACTTTGCTTAAACAAATTTAGTTCGTTTAGGATAACATGATACATTGCTTAAACTTACTTTTATTTATTTATTTTTATTTATTGGATTTAACGCCGTATCAACACAATTTAGGTCATTTCACGGCGTCCAGCGCACCTAACCTAGCTTTCCTGGACCTTTGTCTATAACCAGTACTCACCTACCCTTCCACAAGGCCGGAAACGTCTCCATCTTATCTAATCAACGGAGGAAAATTGACATTATAGTCTAATTTTCATGGAAGAGTATAACCTCCCCGGATGGGATTCGAACCCGTACCCCCTTCGGGACACGAGATTCCGAATCCCGGCGCGCTACCAATTGCGCTATCGACCCGGGATACATTGTTTTAAACAAACAAGGTTAAGTTTTGTCTCAAGTTATCATAAACGATCTTTACTTTCTCTACCTTTCAAAAATGAACCGACAACGTTTCTGTAAACTGAGTTATTTTCTTAGAAAATTGTGACCAGCTTATATCAAGAATAGTGTATGAGCTGATAGACACTGATGTTGCAGTGCATTTAAATGGCAAGATTTCGAATCCGGTGATCACAGGTTCGATTTCCGAATGCGGTATGTTTTAAAGTCCCATGGAAATTGGATATTCATTGATCACTTTCCTCTATTGAGGGTATAGGTGTTGACTGCTCGTTCGATCTTAGCCGAGAACTGGTTAAAAAAGTCCTGGAAAGTTTGTCAGGTGAGACGGCAGCCGTACATGATGATAAACTGGGTAAAATCCAATTTCAAGAAAAAAATCTATCATATATTGTGAAGTTAATCGAAGCAAACATGCATTTATTCAAACTGGCAAGACCTTGTTACATTGCACCAGGATTTGGTGAATCAGGATTGTCAACTATCCAGCTGTGTATAAGAATCGACGATCACCCATTAAATCAGCCATTCGTTCATTAAACGGATTGTAGAATGACTTCAAAAGTTCATAAGTTTCATTGAGCATTGGACCACGCGAATTGAGTTTTGGATTTCTTTTATTTTTCTCTTTTGCGTTTATAACATGTTGCATTTCTTTTGGACTCAATGCTCCTGGAAATAAAGTTAATAATATTGGTATATTTGTATAATCAATCTGAAAATATGACATTTTGAATAAGATATGTGTTTAACATGCCTAGACATTTGTATAATCAAACAAACTGCCAAATCATTTGGAAAATATGTCATTTTTATATACATGTATGTGTTTACCATGCAAACATACTGCCAAAATCACTGTGTTACAATGAAAATATGTCATTTTGTATGTATGTGTTTACCAAGCCTAGAAGCCGCACAATGGTATCAAAATGGCACCCACAAGTTTACATATCTACACCATCTCATCTCCTATTCAAAACAAAAAACCCTTTGTATTATTCAAATATGGATTCAGTCAAAACTATGTCAGGCTACTCAATCGACTCATTTCAATTAGTAATTGGACAACAGTAATAAGGTCAATTATTAAGTTCTTGTCTTACAACAACGGTGTTGGTAAAAACAGTATATTTGACTTAAATGCTGCAATGCATGATATTGTCAGAAAAGAGAACCAGGGGTGTGGAAGTTTTTCCCATTTGTCTACGGACAAGCGAAATCTAAAAAATAAACAGTTTCTTGTCCATAATCTAAACGCATTTGCCCAGAATATCAATACGCCAAAAAGATATATTGAAAACTATGATGTAATGTTATGACTAAAATGTAATTTAAAAGTTTATTGTTGAATATGATTGAAGCATTGAGACAGCTACATTATTATCAAGTATTACTATGTTTTAATTGCAGCAATAAAAATATTACTTGTCCACGGACAAGTTGGATAAAAATATTTACTTGTCCGAAAACATAATTGTACGAGTCGGACAAGTCAGGCATAGGGATTCCTCACCTCTGACAGAACTCGATAACCTCAAATCATAAAACAATTCATTAGCAAAATGACTAAGATAATAAAATATAATTTATATACATGTACATTCATTTCACTTATTTGAAATTACGTAAATTACACAAGAGGTCTTCAAATGACTTTCTATATGATAAGTGGTCAAATCGTTTAAACCTCGTATAGTACATTCGCCATTTTAAGAGGTTAACTGTCGCTAAAACCCATTCGACACAGCTGCCATTTTTATTGGTAAACGAATGATTTTTAGCCAGAATTTGAACCTTAAAAATCAATTACAACTTTTTAAATTTTTTATTTGTCCTCCTTTGGAAGGGCATTGTATTTTTATATACACACGTATTAGAATTCCTTTGTTTAAGAAAATCCCCCAACAGTACTTTCAGTACTTTGATTATTGGTTAAATCTCACTAAAACTCACGCGACATACGAGATAATGTCTCCATTATTAAGTTACCTAGACAATATTACTTAGTAATATACAATGTACTTACGTAGTCCTAAAAACTTATATATTCTTGCCATTGATGTACTTTTGTCTTTTAAATCATTGGTATGCAACACTAATATTTGATCTCTAGGGAACAACCTTGTCAGCTCTATCCAATATATATAATATATACCTAATTGCATCTGCATCTGAAACAGGGTATAATATATAAAGATATAGAGGATATTCGTCAACTTTGGTGTAAGATCGATTTTTATTTCACCGAGTGAGCTCAGAAAACATATTTTCACGAGTGGCATAGCCACGAGTGAAAATGTCACTTTCTGAGTTCACGAGTTGAAATAAAAATCATCTTACACAAAAGTTGACGAATATTCTGTTTCTTTCATGCTTAGTTTGGCGTTTTATTTGATGTATTTTACACAAATTATAACGTGATGTCATTTCTACTCTAAGGTGACGTCATTTATCCTTTAATATGACGTCATGAACGATGAAAATATGAGGTTATATTTTCACTGCGATGAAAATATAAAATTTATATTTTCATCGTTTATTTTCATCGAATAACGTGACGTTTCACCGTAAAGCATGAAAGAAACATGTATATTATAAATCATAGACGATGAATGTTAAAAAACAGAGCGGGCGTGGCCCAGCGGTAACGACGTTGGACTGGTAATCATTGAATAGCCAACTCCGCCTTGGTTCGAATCCCATCCAAAACCTACCTCGTTGTTTCCTTGAGCAAGAAACTGTATCCATCTAACTCAGGACTGGGGGACCAGGAAGCGGACTCGAAAGTGGTTAATTTTAGTTGTTCGAACTTCTTTCACAATCGAGCTAAAATGAATTAGTAAAAACTAAACTAAACTAACGTTTATAAAGTATAAAAGGACTTGTTTACTCAACAGGCAAATGAGAGTATGAATGTACACCATTTTACTGATTTAAACAGACACGCTTGACCCTCAATATTAATTATTCTCATAAATAGTGCATTATGTACATTGTAAATTCTGCATGATGAAATGTCAATAAATTTTGTCTACACTAACTTAGCGATTAAATAAGAGTAACAATCCGCCCCCTATTTTGGCTTTTACAACGATGTATTTAACTCGATAGGTAGCGCACTAGATGTCGAATCTGGTGTCTTCAAGAGGTTGCTGGTCCGAGACTAATTCGGGCTTGGTTAAACAATTCAATGTCTTTTGAACAAAAATATTGATTTACCTCCATTTATAAGAAATATGCAGAAATTGTCAGCCTTGTGGAAGGGTAGGCAGGTATTGGCTATAAACAGGGATTTTAAAAAACAGGGATTTGTAACGATAAGTAAATGCAATAGATTTTTTTTATCAAATTTCACTGTCGTCGCTATTATTTCGGCCAATACGTAAAACAAGTATAACAAGTTTAAATAAAGATATCCACATGCAATTTTGTACCAGTACCATTCAAATTGACATAAATGTTAGGAAAAATGTGTTTCTAAATGATTTTAAGGTAAATAACGCTCACAGACGGTTTCACAAAATAATGCAATTTACCGCCGATCTGTCATTTAGCCCCATTTTACATCACTTAAAGTCACTTTTTTGTCAAAACTTCAGAAACATTCACAAGTTGCATGGAAGACATGTACAAAAACATAAATCAAGTTTTTAAACTCTGGAATAGTTTGTACAGCCTGCTTCAGCCAGTTATAGACTAGCTTAAGGTCTTCAGCGAACCCGTGTTTATACTGTCAATGACGGGTATGCCGCATCTGACGAAAATCAAAATGTTAAAAAAGCGGCTTATAAAGTTTTAGAAGCCAGAACTAGTGACGACCGAGAAAATAAAAAAAAGCACTTCGTTACAAATCCCTGTTATATAGAATCCCTGCTATAAACAAAGGTCCAGGAATACTAACTTAGATGAGCTACTCGCAGTAAAATGACAATAATTATCTTGAGATGGCATAAAACGTAATATAAAACAACAAAATATCATGAATTATTACCTTGCTCCGACGGTATAAATCAGGGTTATAAACACAACTTCTTATTGTATTAGTTTTAAAACACTCTTCATAAAATTTTAAACCATGTTTTACTATGAAATGGAAATGAACAGGACTCGCTACAGATTTTCTTTTACCAAACTCGTGATAGTAGTCTGAGTATAACCTGAAATAAAATGTTTAGTTTTCATTGACAAAGTACTTTTTATACAGAACGGAAGAACAGCGCAGACAATTTACTTCAAGTAAAGCAACAGTCCCATAAACATAAAAATAGCCGTGAGGGCACCGTACGGGCACCGTGCGATCAAGCTCCAAGGACCCGTACGAACTCTTGCGTACCCGTACGGACTGTTACACATGTACGTTTTTACCAATGTTCGTAAGCTGAGCCCAGGATAAACGAATCAGTTTCAAAGTCAAATCGTGAACAAAATCGTGGCCGAGTATGGATTAAACTTGCATATCTTCAAGCTACGGCTCCGTACGGGTGTGTTGTTTAGTGCCATGTGCGTACCGTCACCTTAATACGCAAGGCTTCCCACGATCTACGACTGTCTGCACGTACAAGTCCGCAACAAGCCACGATTTTATGGAACTGGGGCATAACGTATACAATAGCATCTAGTTTAAAACAAATGAATATAGACAATGTTTTAGTCACGCAACGCTCAATACCAAACACCCACACATACTCACCCCGCGCACTCACACACCCATTCATACACTAACAAAATTATATCACCCCCTCAGTCATACTGAAAATAATTAAAACATAATTATTGTCATCTTATGACATCTTCTCCTTTAGTAAAACGTTCAAGCAATGTGTGTCAGCGGTTTAGACCGTCCCATGTCTTGTGGAGAAGTGCTTCCGGGTCATTGTACACTGCGAAAGTAGTTCCGAGAATTTAGTTTGACTGCATCTGGGTGGCTGTGACTCTGTTTGTATGTGTCAAAATAATATATTTTTTATCCAAATTAGTTTTTCTATCCTTGTAGGACAATATTCAGACCATTTTTGTTTTCTTTTTAGGACTACTTCTTGCGGTGGAAGATTTAGAATTTAGTGTACTGCGGCCATTTTGGCCTTTGAGAATGGGAATGTCCAACTATACATGTACACAATGTGAAATGGTGAAAAATTAAAACGTTCATCACCTACATTTCTTGGTCTTATTTTGCTTCCCTAGTGTAGAGGATTCACAATATATCAATCATTATTGCTCAATCTAGTTGTGAATGTCAGCAGAGACACTGAAACTTGGCTATTTTATATAGAAATATATAATCGAACTTTCACAGGACCGACACCTTACAGAATTCCTGGAATATAGCCGTGTTTGATTCATTGTGCGTAACCTTCCACACAAAAGAATACATAGAATAAAAAAGCGATGTGCTTGACATTTTTGTGAATTGTAACGTGAAACAGCTTTTTTATTGTAGAATTTAGTTTTTTCGTGTCTATCTGGTCACTTAGAAACTATAATAAATTTATTCGCACACAGACGATTTCGTTTTTAAGAACATGTTCTGCCCAAATTCAGCTAATCGAACGTTCTCGATATGTATTAAAGAACTTGCCCGAAAGAAGGAAAAATAAGTTTGCATTTTATCTAGAAATGCGAGTTTTTTAAACGAATAAACATGTTACAAATTGTTTTGCATTTTCCTGGTCTTACATTGCAACTTTCTTGAAACTGGTAATCGTTCATATATTGATAATGGTATTTTCTGGTATTACAAACAGATAACCCGACAAAATATGGCGTCGACGAGTCCATTCACGCACCCCTAATTTGACTATTCGATGTCCATTTTTTCATCATGTGACCTCAAATGCATCGTTTCGATTGGCTTAAGGCAACCGGCGTCGACTACAAAATGCTCAAATCTTGATAATTTGGTATATCGCCGTTCAGGATAAAGATGGTTAATGAGATTTAGAAAACAAGTTCTACAGTTTTAATACAAATTATAAATTGGTTATACAGGATTGACAAATAAAAATCATGTCACCGAGATAGGCTACAATAGGCATATACATACATATAGAACATATTTTCCAAGTGTCGAAGGGGTCTGCCCACAAGTTCTCACAAGTTAGATACTCGCATTCTTATTAAAATATTTGCTAGTTTTTTTGTACAAAAAATCGTTTATATTTAGTGATATTGGCTTGAAAAAGTAGAAAATCATGAAAATACAACAATGTTTTTGTTATCTGAGAAGCACAATTAAATATTAAATAAAAATAATATAACAAATGAGTTATGCACGTGTAATTTGATGAACAAGAGATTTTATACATGTAATAGGAACAATGAATTCCATGTAATATGCATTCTCGTACCCAGAGTTAATCATGATTCTATATCTAGCTCGAGAATCTTGATAACCTCTGAGTACGAAAATGTGTTGCATGTATATGATAAATTTATTTAAACGAATATGTATTCGTTCCAAAAATAGCCAGGTCACGTTTTATTTTCACATGTTAGTTTGAAGGGGGGGGGCAAATTGTCTGCTCTTCAAACATCTTAGGGGGCAAATGTCCACCCTAAAAACCTAAGGGGGCAAATGTCCGCCCTTCAAAAAACCTAGGGGGGCAAATGTCCGCCATTCAAAAAACCTAGGGGGCAAATGTCCGCCCTTCAAAAAACTTAGGGGGAAATGTCTGCCTCGACAAAAAGGGAGTAAATGTCTTAGAATCGATAAATTCCTCATTCAACTAGTATGGTACTTTAGTTATTGAGTTATTTTTACAATAATTAAAACATGAAAGACGTTTCAGACAAAAGATTAACTGATGTAATGTTATGTGATTGAGGAAGTCAAACATAGGAACAGGTTAATAGATGTCTGTTGTACACTCACCTTTCAATTGGGTCTCTGAACGTTATAATAATTTTAGCTTGAGGTATAAAATGATGAATATAATCAAGTATCACATATTTAGGCTCGTCTAAATTTTCATTCCCTTTCATTTCTGTCCAATGTGAATTCAAATGTAAATTTGATGGACTGCCTTCTCCTGAAGTTAGTGGTTTAAAATATAAATGCTATATATACAAATGTATATGGGTATTCATACACAGTGAGCAGCATTTCCGCCCGATGTGAATTCAAATGTAAATTTGATGGACTGCCTTCCCCTGAAGTAGGTTGTTTTAAGTATAAACATTAGATATATAAGGGTATTCATACACAATCAGAAGCTTCAACCAAAGTTCGCAGACATTCCATTTTGTAGGTGAATGTATGCGCTTCTGACAGTTAAATATAATTTAGCAATATCCATATGAAGCGTTTATTGCGCAAACGCGCAATTAATAGCAGAAGATATAATGAGAAAATTCCGAATTCCGTCCAAAATATCAACAAAACGTTCTACTTGACCTAAAATATGGCGCTTTTCACATAAAATCTTACGATAAAAATAATCGTAAGCCAAACTGAGCTAGAAATATTATTAATACGGTCAAGTACTTGACGAATCAATTCCAAATATTATTGAACTATGTAGAACATGTATACGCTTTGAATATCATAGTAATTTTTGTTATCTGTCTGAATTTTAATTGCAAATTATAAAAATTGGCTTACGATAACTTTTTTTCGTAAGAACTTTTGTAAAAAGTTGACTCACAGCTTTTAAAACCATGAATTTTAAAGGTGAATTGCGACTTTAATTGACGTATTTGCACTCAGTTTCATTTTATTTCAATTAAATCAATGCCTGTCAGACAATAATTTATTTATTTTATCTAAAACATAACAGATAAACCGACATTATCCGTATTTACATTATTGAATACAATTCCCAACAGGTTTGAGTTAAAGTACGGCGGTGACTATTATGACAATTATAACATTCAGTTAACCTGTTCAATATTGTCAATGGCATTCAATGGCAGGATAATATTTTGAAAGTCATTATTAAATAATGACAAAAAACCTGATCATTCATTACACAATGTAAATATTTTGCTTTGATTAATTTAACATGACATCATACTTTGTCTGCAAAACTAATTATGAAAAACTTTAAGCGATAATTTTATTATCCCCCTTTAATATAAAAATAGTGTAAGTTGACATTTCTCCAATAATAGTATTCCCTGAACAGGAATGAAAATCAGACAAAGTCAATAAAAAACTAATGTGCAATATTTGTAAATATCATAACGTAAAATCAATACAAGGGTTACATGTAAATACCTCAATGTAAAGTCATTGCAGGTATAGTGCGTTTATTTCTCAACTGTCAAAACATGAATAATTTCACGGTGAATGCTTTTGTTAAAATTATCGTCGTGATACATTCATGAGTTTCCGAAAGTGTGCATTATGATCGAGTTATGCTGTTTATGTCTTATGCTATAATTTAGTCAAGGTGTATTTAGTAACAATTAGGCCACCAGTACAAAAACAATGCATTCAGTCACTGTGAAAATATTCGAGCTTTGACAGTTGAGAAAAAAACGGACTATGCATGCATATACATTGTAGGATGAAGAAATCTGAATAATTAAAAATGCTCTCTATCAAACATTAATTTTACAAGGTGAATGATTTCCCGTGTGGCCAACATTTTATTTCATTAAACCAGTGCATCAATGAACATCTAAATTATTAAAGAAATTCTGTTGGAAGCGTTGCGATTGAATATCGGAGCGATTGACGCAAAGTCGTTGTAACTTATTTTATTAAAACTGACTTCTTTTTACTAAGTTTTGGCAGCACGATATTGTTATATATTATAGTCCAACAGAATTAAACTGAGCTTGAACTACCTAATTATAATAATTACACACTTCACTTACATTAAATCGTGAGTTTCCGTATGCGTGTATACACGTGTTTATAACAACCGATCGACGTGACTATAAATCAATTTATTAAAAGTAACTTAGTATTGTCCTTTTAATTTTGGACACATTGGTTTTTGGGGAAACAATTAAGTCAGCAATATTATGGCACAGTTTCAAAGTATTTATTCTTATGAAAACAACATTAATTGTTCAGTACCTGTATTTTGCCGAAAGCTTCCGATAAAGCGCGATTTACAAACGAAGACAAAAATAGACTGTAAATAATATATTCTTGCATAAAGGTCAAGCTCAGGTTAATTCTGTTGGACTATAACACTTTGTTTTATTTGGCTTAAGAACTACATTGTAAATACGTAAACAAACTAAATAACATCTCAGTATCCCTTGTATATTGGTTATCAGTTTGCTTGGAACATAATGCATGTACATGTAGTAATATGACAATTGAAAAAAGGACAGTTTTTGCTCTCGTGGAAAATTACAAGAGTTACGACTGTTTTCCTCTATTTCTTCGGAATATAACTACAGTGAAACCTCTATACAAATGCCAATGCGTGTAGCAACATTTTATTCAACCAGTTATTTTAGATATTATAGAGAGGTATGGAAAACGTGGCGACATTAGGGTGATTAGAAGTGGCTGATGAGAAGGGACGCCTCGACAATTCATTAAATGAATCATAGTGAATGGCAAAGTAGTTACGAATGGAGTAGGAAGTGGTATTACATGGGGTTTCCCCATGTTTAGTAGCGGACTATAGCAAATCCTTATTAAAAATTGTCGCGGACGATTACATTAGGCCGTGCATGCGCAATTCAAGAAATAATTACTACTTCAATTAATATAGTTCGCATTAAATAGATAGAGTTTATTTAATAAATAAAAATATTCGACAAATAGCACTTAAATGAATTAAAAATACAGTATAATATAAAATACAAATACTGTAAGTGCAATATATTCATTGTGCTAGGACATATTTTCCATTTACTACGGATATCACAAAAAAGGAAATGTGAATTGCGCATTAACAAGCGGACGATATGCTATTTGCTTGTGCAATTGTAGCATATCAAATCCGGCTTATGTAAGGGAAAGTTTCCTTGCACCTCTTCCATTTGTTATATACTTCCGTGTTTATATATTCTATCGAAACCTCATGTCCGACAGCGCTATTGGTGCTTTGATTTATTTTGAGAAAAGCGTCTAGCGTGATTTTACTGCATATAGCGTGACTACATGACATCTTCATCTGAACCGATTTGTAGAAACAACATTGTCTTCATTAATGTTGCACTAGAGATGTTGCTCAAGACACATTATATATTACCATAAATAGAAATACGGGTCAGAAACGAGGCCATCGCGTGTTAATGAGCAGACTGATTCTTCGACTTTTGTTTAAGATCGATTTATTTCATCAATGATGATCAAAAAACGTATTTCAAATATGTATCCGCAAGTGAAACTAGTTATTTTTTTAAATGATACTTACTGTAAAGCGTGAAAAAAGTACATTTATTAAGTCGTAAAATCAAAATGTGGTTTTGTTATTGTATTCATTGAATGCATCACCTTTTTATCTCCCTCTCTTTGCATCTACAAAAAAAATCCCTTTTTTCAGTACGAAAGCTAAAATGCGTATGTAAGAATGTACCGCATTAAGGCAGTCCGCTACCCAATCTGCGCATGTGCCAATTTTTTCTAGTGATTTACACGGATAAACTACGTTACGTCGTCACCGTTATACGTATTTCCAAGTTTGTATGCTAACTGCAAAATAGTCGACTTTTTTAAATTAGGAATATCATATGTTCCCAACGTCATTTTTGTTACAATAACATACGAAATCAAAGTGCTGAAAGCACTGACGTTTAGCGCTTTCAAATTTAGGTTTTACTGCATTTATATAATATACTTGAATTAAAAAAGTGCTGATAATCAATTTGAATAAATATATATCCTTAGCATGTTATTTGTCTGCTTAGCTAAATGTTCATATGAACCAACATAGAAATAACGAATAATTATCTTTAATGGAAATATATTTGTTTGGATACAACACAACTCAAATGCAATAAATTCAAGTAAACTATATGCAGCCTATGCAGTTCTCTTGGTATAAATGTAATCTTTGAAAAAAGCATTTGCCACAAGATTGAACATACTAAAATAAGATTCTATATCAAGCAACAGCATAAACATTTGTCACTTGTTTATAAGTTGGGCTGTTTGATTGAATGTTACATGTGATAGATTAAATGCTTTGTGAAATTGTGCATAATTCTCTGTCTAAGAGTTTTCATATTCACCTTAGTAATCCATAAATATCATTGCCACATGTTAATTTGGATGGACACAATACCATACTTATTAACTATGGAAAAAACCAATTAATGTATATATATGTATAACAAAGCTAATGTATATTAATATATATTTTAATAACTGTTTAAAAAGACAAACATTTGTATACTATATTATTGATAAACATCAACATAAAAATGAAAACGTACAAACAATATCCAGCAATATCAAAAATTACTTTTACTTATGTGCAAGCGCGTTTTATTTCAAGTTTGTACCAATACTTAGAAAATGAGAATCATATCTTCATGTAAATTTACAGGTATAACAATAGACTTAATTCGGAACTCAAATTTGTGGGTTTTTCCGTCCGTGCGATGTAGGTACAAACAAAGTTTGTTACACATTATTGATGAAAATCACGAAATATGGATTAAATCCTTTTGTTCTTTGTACACGTGTTTTCATTGTAACAGTGAAAGTTTGTTTGTACCTACATGGAAAACCCCAAATATTTGAATTCCGGATAAAGTCTATTATGTACAATTGTATAAAGTATCTCCCCCTTTTCAAATGTTACATCTGTTTTAGCTAGCCTAATGCCTAAATACGTATTAAACTAAAACAACAAATATTTAACACCTCAGCTAAACATAACTTATGATAAACAAAAAGTAATATTGTGACACATATCTAAGTGTCTATCATTACAACCAAGGTCATGTGGCATTAAAAAAAAAGTGTCTCATGCAAATCCATTGTTGTTAGTTCTATAATACCAATTAAGAACAACCTAATTTAACAGTCTGAAATATTGGTTATATACATACTAAGAGTGGTTAATAATTGCTTCCAACATGTTGAATACAATTTTTTCGGCGTAGCTGTCTAAGCTGGATTTTGACCTACATTTCTGTATAATGACGTCTGTCTGGGGATTTCGGAAATCCGCCGTTCTATTGGATGATTTTATAAGCACTGAAAATGACGTACGGGGGAAACAGAGAAAATCCCCTCTTCGATTGGATGGCCCTGACACGCGCGAAAAAATAAAGGCCACACTATTGTAATGCAGTGTTTTACGAAATTTTGCTTCGTTCGTAGATTATTTTTTTTTGGGTAGACTTCTATTGCTTTCCAAAGTGTTTTTTATATTGTAACAATAAAAAGTTACGTGTCAAACACAATATTTTATGGGTAAAATGAATTACGTCTCCAGATGTGAACCGGTTTCTAGTAAAAAGTCTGACATATTACCCAATAATTATTAAGTAAGCCTCACTACGTCCAGTTTCCGGGGTTTACACTTTGAGAGTCACAGCTCCACATCTATACTATTAAATTTGTGAGTTTCCTGTTTTGTGGAAGAAACTGCGCAGCTTTAAATAAATCTTTTGTTTGTCGCTGGAGCACACATATACCGGCATATCAAGTTGACAATTCTTTTTTGACAAAGCCTCTTGATATTTGCAAAAACTGCCAAAAATCAACAAAAAAATGGGGGGGGGGGGTGTGTGTCTAAAAATAGATAAAACTAAAAATAGACACGTCAAACCAAACTCCCTGCAGCGGTTATCTCCCTTTATCAAATCAATAATTAAGTAGGTTTTTTCCCAAATACCTATCTTCGTCAAGTTTCGTAATTGCTATTTTTAGAAATTTTCACCACGTGACGTGGGATTTTCCAGAAGTCATAGGGTAATGCATTTTCCGAAAATGGCGAAACCAGACGCTCTACAGCGTGATCGTAGTTAGTTATCGTAAAAATAATGGTTTATCGACATAAAAACAATGAAAAGCCGTAGTGGATAATAACTTTTGCTTTGATTCTGTTTGTACAGGTGTAAAATACATTTTTTTTCATCTTTTTTTGCGATGTAAATTGGGTATGACTGAAACACGAAATGGAGATTTTGAGGCGAAATGGACGAAATGGAGAATTTGGGGCAAAATGGGGTTTTGATTGTTTAATCTATTTTGTGTACTGAAAATGAACAAAGGTAAAATAAACTACACAAATATCGATAAACTGGAAAGAATGTTTAACTTATATTGATTTATTGCCGAATTCCCACAAATAATCGTACCAAAGTCAGCATATAAAGACAAAATCGTTGCACATTTTCTGTTTTTAATATCATCATATTCTAATTATAAAAAAAAAACAATACAATCAACAGCATAATTTGAAAGCTAAGGCACATAATATGCCAACATTACTAACTCTAGTGTCCAACTGTTAGTGCAAAAAACGACAACAGCAGAAAACATAGCTGGTACAAGTTTAATCCCCAAATAGTCCCCTCAAGCTTGCCAAAAAGCAATGGAGAGAAGGTTTTTATATGATAAAGCAGAGTTTAACATACATTTTCCATCTCAAATACCAATTTTAGATGATATATTTGTATAAAGTAGTATTATTTGTAATTGACCATTTTGACGTTATTTTTCTCTATAAAATCTCTTGCAGTTTCAGTACAGTAATCTAATACAAATTCTTATAAAAAATTTTAGAAACGGTAAAATTTCTTAAATTTTTCATTATATGGGCAGTTAATACTGCAGAAAATTTTAAAACTAGTTGCATGTGTCTAACTAACTTCTAACTTGAGATATTTGCTTTTAAAGATAGGGTAAATTTTTTAACATTCTCAAAAACTCGGATTTTTGCTTGGGGTACATGTATGCAAATCTCTGTATTTTTATATGTATTTGTCCAAAGTGTAACCTGGTTGCTCTGATTTGTCATTACATGACTGTATAACAAGAAAATGGATTAAAACTTGGAAATAAAACAGCAGAATTTGAAAAAAAAAGTTCTTTCACTTTTTGTCCCAGCACAATTTACGGTCTTTCTAAAAATGAAGGGTCACGTTATAAAAATGCACATAACTTAAGTTACAGACGGTAAATTTCTTTAAAATTTCAACATTCAATGTCTTTAATAGTACAGATCAAGAAACAATATCAGTATAAGAATTGTGGAAGGTCACCATTACAGTTCCAGAACCTTAAGAATAAATTCATAATTTTTGTTTTGTAGCATTAATGAATAGGTTTTCACAATGAAATTCTCAAAAATCTTCTTGTCTGAAACTACAAGGCCTAGAGCTTTCATATTTGGTATATAACATCATCTAGAGGTCCTCCATCACAGTTGTTCAAATTATGCCCCTGGGTCAAAATTGACCCCACCCCATGAATCACAATATTACATTGAATTATATAAGGAAAAGTTCAAACAACATCTTCTCTTGAACCGCTTATGATAATTTGCCCAAACTCAACAGGAATGGTCCGTGGGTGGTTCCCTACCAAAATTGTTCAAATAGGTCTGATTGGTTGGATAAGTAGGTCACTGGGTCAAAAAATAGGTTTTAACATTAGTGGTCCTCTGTAAATGGCTCTTCTGTGACCTTTGACCTTTTCCTCAAGTGAGCACACTTGTTTTTAAATCGACGCCGTTTGTCTTTTTTAAAGACATTTCTTGTTTATATTATATATACTTATTTCTATGAAT
Source organism: Mactra quadrangularis (assembly GCA_025267735.1). Taxonomy (NCBI): domain Eukaryota; kingdom Metazoa; phylum Mollusca; class Bivalvia; order Venerida; family Mactridae; genus Mactra; species Mactra quadrangularis. The sequence continues at coordinate 21,342,498 of CM046307.1, read as the reverse complement.
AACCGTCTTAATCATCGTTTAGTGATTAACAATAAAATAAAAGTAAGGCACTTAATGGCAACTCCTTTAATAATAATTTTCTTGGATTCGAAAGGGGCTTTTTCTGAAATTTAGAAAAAAAACCAATTTAGAAGCATTCCTTAATTTCTATAGCTAGTCTGATACTAATCCTAATTTTGTCATTAGGGTATAAGAGCATGAAAACTTAAATTAATGTTAGATAATGTGCTGGCTGATATCATGTATCAGTCAGATAATTTTAAATCATGTATTGAGTTTTGTCACATTTCTATATTTCTTCTGACATATTATCTAAAGAGAATATTTCATGACTTAACTCCGGAAACATATGGGATTACAAGCTAAGGTTGTGCAACTAACTTAACTAAGAATGTTTGTTATGTTAAATTCATTCTTCTAACAGATTGACCAAACAATCATCACCTGACATTCAAATAGATAATTATATCAATATAATAATACGATATAAATACACATAGAAATATATACGCACCATATGCCCCACTATAAATGTTAACTGATATTAATACACATTAGACTTAATGCCAAAAATAATAACCAATTCTATATTTTTTTGCAATAAATAACACATTAGACTTAATGCCAAAAATAATAACAATTCATGAATAATGTCCATTTTTTGCATTTAATTATTTACCTCCTGGATGGATATGCTAAGGCGCCTTTCAAGCATTAAATGCACTAATGACATACACATATTTCATAGATATGCATACACCAGAAGTACCTTTATGAATTTGATTTCTGTGTTATCATAACACATCAACTTCATCACATAATCTCCTTCAGTACAAACAGCAGTCACAGCCTGCTTATTTTCCCATCTCTACTGTCCTTTATAGCTGCTTGGTTTATTGGCAACAACAACTCTTACTTAATTGTTTTGCCATAAGTCGCTGTCCTAGATGTTGAAGCCATCTAAAAAGAAAGAAAATATTACACTACATTGTTAATTGAGCTTAGAATAAATTTAGTTATCTTGTGATTAATATTTATTATGACAATTAGTATACAGGTTTTTCATAATTATCAATGCAGTTTCAGCACATCTGTAACTTTATATAATTGGAAATTCAATCAAAGACGTCTTAGACAATTTACTAAAGTACAAATCTTGAACTTACTAGTCTTTTTTGTATATTTCTAAGTTGCAAACCTACAGGTCCAAATAGCTATGACCATAGCTATGATACCTCTTAAGTTCTACTTGGTATTAGTTTAATAGGCTAGCAGTCAAGAAAACCAAGAAAGTGTGCTTATGAAAACTCTAAAATTGATAATAATGATAATGTTTTGTGTATGTATTTAAGACATAACACTTTACATCTCAGATTACTCAGAATAGCCATGCTCAAGATGATATTTAAAAGTGATGCTATTTTAAAGTGATCAAAATGTATATATATAGTAAGGCCGTTTGTGTACAAATGGTAAAACTATGATTCAACAAAAGCAGATGAGAAAATTAGATGAAGTAACTCTTCCCACAATAAGGAAAGGCTAAAATACATATATTCCGTTCCAGTCCGTATTTAACACAAGCATCACGTACCCTAACCCTAACGTAACAACTCGAATGACATTCAATTTAAGAAGCCTAAAACTAAAGAACACCGTGATACACCGACTTTAAGCAATGTTATAAATAAAACATCAAAACAACAAACAAACCAATAGTTCGACCCCCCCCCTATCGGACAAAAGTAAACAAATAAAATAGCGCTCAGCTTCTGAATCTGTATGACCTAATATTTAATTTGGTTAAATACTCTCTTTCGGAAAAGCATACATAGCGAGGCACATAAGATGAAAAACATGCAGCATAACAAATGTAAAATACAATGCAAATCAATTACAAAGGCAATAATACTTACAGTTTATTTAAAAACAACGAGTTGTAACAGTGAAATATCGACCAGCAAAATGGCGATGTACAGCGTGGGTTGAGTGACGTCATAGAAAAAAGTCCGATATCGTTGCGAGTATATACATCCATGGGCACGTTTCACAAGGCTATCGCTAGCTAGCGCTTTTTGAAAGCGATTTGTTGTAGCATATTAGCGCCTTCCTTGTGAAAAGTGCCCAATATAAAAAAAGTTTTGGGACAGAGTATTTTAAATGACTTTATGTTCCATATGATGCATTTTTGTCTGTTATTTCGTAAAAAAAGACAATTTGTAAATTCTATGAAAGAAAACAGCGTGGTTGTGGTAAAATAGAGTTCAACAGAACTACTTTGTCTTAGACTTCGGTTGGCTAAATCTGAAACGACTGTCGAGATGACCGTAATAAATTTTACCGCCGCTTCGCAGCGCTAAACTTAAAACTCAAATAATGTACCTTAACTACTCACATCTGTATGAAAATTAAATAATCTTTGTCGCGAAATAATCATTTTTTGACGATCGACGTATAGCATACACTTTCAACACTCTTATCAAGAGACCAGCAAAATCGATGGTCTTAAAAGCAAAACTGTCTTATTATAAATACCTCTTTGTTCACAAATTAAGCATTTGTTTCTTAACAATTGTCAAAAATCGCATAATTTTGAAAAAAACCCACAAAAGTGGTCTTAATAGCGAAACTTTACTGTATTGGAAAAAACCTTGATGCGCGTATGATTTAAATCACGAGTGCGTATCACAAGTAATTTAATGAACGTATTGACACTAAACGTAAATCGGGTCACGGAAAATTGTCGAATAAATACGATTGGTGATAACTCCAACAATCGGAACACCTCCGTGATTTTCTTGGCAAACAAATCTGCATGCATTTGCGTAGAAGTTTACTGAGGCGTTCCGTATGTAACCAACCCTTAAATGTAACGTACCTGTAATAGTTTGATGATTGCTTAACGTTCCACCAGTGTTGTTTGACATTTCAAGAATCTTTTGTGCAGCTTTATCAAATTGTTCAATATAAAACTTAAAATTATCTCTAAAACCACCTGCTGAAATAAAAACAAAATATAAATAGAGCATTATTTGATGACCTTTGTGAAAAGAAGCAGAAACAAATTAAAATACATGTACTGTGCAGAAAGAAATCGTTTCGCGATATTTACTTTATCGTTCTTCGCGGTCGTAGTATTTCTGCGAAATATTATTCGATAATTGGCTATTCGTTCAATAATGTATACACTATACAGAACAGAAAAAAGAACAGATCAGAACAGTACAAAACAGTACAAAACCGAATAGAACAGAACAGAACGTATGTTTTATTTTTGTAACGTACACATATAATGTATCTTATTACACTGGTTAAATCAAAATATAAAAATGAATTTGTCACGTGACAACAATTACATACATACATATGACCCTAATGTTCAAATTAGTAAAGTGTTTTAACTAAAGAAGAAGTTCTGTTCTAATAATTTAACACTGACAGTTTGACAATAAATCATCAAAGATGACAAAGACTAGAAAAACGTCGTTGAGATTATTATTTCGCGATTTTCATGTTAGGGGTGAATAGGCCAAAGTTAATAGTCACGTACTAGTCCGTCGTCCGTAGAACACTACCATAAGTAGAATACGGCATGTCGAAAACCCTAATTTTATGTGTACGCGAACGTTCCTTAATTGGTTAATAGTAAGTACAAATAACATCGTCGACAATCACGGTTCATTTCGAATAACTTTATTATGTTGATAATTAAAACCATGGATTTTATGATTGTTCGGAAAGGAGTAGGTTCGAGTCGGCCTTGAACAATGGTCGATTTTTTTACAATTTCGTCAATAATAGTTCTCATACAGTCATATCTCTTCGTAAATTATGCGTGCTTTTGAGTTAATTTTGATTTCTTATGGGGCCTTTGAATAGGGTCAAGAGCGGTGAATTTTTTTTTAATTTTCTAACTTTAAACCAGTAAACAACGCTCGCGTTGTAAAGCCTTTTATTTAAAAAGATGCATTTATTTGGAAACAAATTACTACAGTGACTATTGCGCCTTCCAAAACGCAAAAATTGTTATAATGGTGAAACAAGTCAGTATACATGTATACATATCTACGGAGCCCCTAAAGTGACATTTTAAAATAAAAGAAGTACATTTCTATTTCAAAATGTCACTTTAGGGGCTCTGTAGATATCTACATGTAATTTGATAGAAAGTTCAAATTCTGGATATCATTGTTTTTGCTATCGTGTTCATCGAAAAAAGTAATATCCATCGTCAGATTCACTGGTTTATAACCCAAATCATTTGCCCGCACGCAAAAGGTGAATAAAATCGGTGTCTTTTGGGAATAATATCTGCACGTAATATATTGCTACCTAGAGAAATGTAATTTGTATGAGCTTTTAATATTGTAATAGGCAACACGATACCAGTTTTTTGCTTGGTTAAACCGAAGCAAAACATAGTAAAGGTCAAAATTATTACAGCAGTCGTTCAACCTACTAACCGTTCGCTGGAAGGCTAAATCCCTGGATTAAGCTGTTAACCAGTTACTACGAGTATACTTCCGACAGTGACTGACAACTGTCCTACATGATTTAGAATCAGTGGAAGGAGGAAGAATAATATTTTATGAACAAGCTTCACGAAAGTATGCCCCGTCAGGGCATCGTACCTGCTACTCCTCGATCGTTATACTTGTGTGCTACAAATTGATAAGAAAACGCATGATGTAGTAGGGTTACAACCTCTATCTCAGAGATCATAAAAAAACACATTTAACCTCTGAATTTTACTGACCGACTATAGAATTTTGCGAGGCAAACACACGACCTAAAGAAATATTACGAAAGCAGACCAATACGACTAAAGCATATACATATTTACATGTTACAAGCATACATAAAATACGTTAAGTATGAACATGGAAATAGTACATATCGAGGGCTGAACGAAACATTGTTGTAAATCCATTTAAAGATGAAAGGAGTTCCAATAGTGTTTTGTTTAGCCATCAAAATATAAACATGATTATTGTTACATATTTGAATGGTGAATGTATAAGCATGCGAGAAACATATACGTTGATATTATGTAGGCGTAATGTCAAACTAGCAATGACTATCTTGAAGTATCGCTCGAAAAGATATGCGCCCATCAATCAAAAGCTTGTCAATCGTGCAAGAAATACGCTTATTTTTTTAGAATAAATAAAAAAGGGGAATGCATATATTTTTTAAACAGTGGCATGTTCGAGACCAACATAATCAATGTGGGGAATCACGTGACCTATATGGTTCCTAACATGGCAAAAATGACGACTTCTGCCAACCCCACAACGGTCCTAGTTTTCTAGATTACCTCGAAGTTCTTCCAAAAATCTCTCGACTCGTTCAAAACCTCGAGGTAATCTAGAAAACTAGAACCGTTGTGGGTTTGGGAGAACTACCGCTAGAAAGAGATTTTTGTACTGCTTAGACTGCACTAAGTCTGATAAAAATCGGTTACATATAAAGCTACAGTCCCCTAAACATAAAAATAGCCGTGAGGGCACCGTACGGGCGCCGTGCGATCAAGCTCCGCAAGGACCCGTGCGAACTCTTGCGTACCCGTACGGACTGTTACGTTTTTACCAGGGTCCGTGATATGAGCCCAGGATACACCTATCAGTTTCAGAGTCAAACCATGAACAAAATCGTGGCCGAGTATGGATTAAACTTGCATAACTTCCAGCTACGGCTCCGTACGGGTGTGTTGTTTTGAACCATGTGCGTACCCTCACCTTGATACGCAAGGCTTCCCACGGCTTACGACTGTCTGCACGTACGGGTCCGTAACAAGCCACGATTTTATGGGACTGAGGCATAAGTGTCATTTACCTCGTCTTTATCATCTAAAGGACAAGGTTCACTAAGCCTGAAATCGGCCCCGTTTCAAGGGTAAAAATGGCAAATATTAAAACATGGGAATACAATCGATTTTTGCAATCAAAATAAAGAGAAAGAGTTGCTTAACAAAGATTGGGCATCATCTTTTGTCAAATGTGTCTCATTGTGTATAAAAACGATCTTTAATATTGCCTATTTTCGTCAAAAACGGCATTTTTTGATAAAATTTCACACGTTTTTGCCAAAATTCGCATTGGCGGCAATCTTCGCCAGTTTTTATATTTTGACAGATGAAAGTAATAGTTATTACTAATAACATACTAAAATTTAATCGCTGGCGACGAATGCCGCCACATCGAAAAATTAAAAAAACCCGAAAATATTTGGTCTATTTATAGCCTTATTCTGCAATGCGCGTTTAACAGTCTTTTGACGTCATTCGCCACAGAATATTTTGATATGATTGCACCCTAATTATCTGTACTGTTTATTAAATATCTGTATACAGTATCCTTCCAACATATGACTAACGAGGAGAAAAACTTAAACTTTCGACACGAGTTGATATTGGTTCGATTTAAATCGGGTACGAATAACAGGTATCTAACCGCGGGAGTGATTTCCCCTTTTTAGCTAAACCGATGCACAATCATGGTGTGCAAAACTTCAGTGAATTACGTTATTATTGAAGTTCTTTACCATAAGGATTACTTCAAATGGTGTTGTTGGTAAGTATATTCTGTGTTTTATGCGTTTTATTGATTATTTCATTTTAAAATGTGCTTTTACTCCTTTATTGTTAACCGAAAGTTAATATGTAGTCAACCGGAAATCAATGCCCATTGGACGGTAACTGTGTTTAGAGTAACTGACAAAATTGTTGTCTGCTACCATGAATATGTATATAAACTAACAAGAAAATAGTTCTTAGCGATGCTAGCTCTATGCTGTACACAGATATCAATGGCCAAGGTTTATAATTCACACAATACCATGTCCATGGTAAAGCTGCTCAATACATTAGATACTTGCTACTGACAAAATAAGAACAAATCATTGCCACTGCAATCATTTTTTTTTTCATTGTATGCAGTGCATGGTGTAATTTATATTTTACCCATTTGATTCACACTTCTGATAATTTATGAAGTAATCAATGAATTAAATATGAAATAAATGTAATTTGGTAAAAGAAAGTATGTTACAAAGTCTTAGTTAGCTATATCTGTGTTTTTGTATCCTATTCCAGGTCTAGAACTTCATGAAGCTGTTGACCGAGATGGTTCCATATCACACTAAGGGTGGCAAACTGACAACTAACATGTACTGGCAATTTTGGCCATTGGAAAAAGGTACAATTAATTATAAAAAATAGACTTTATATGATTACATTATTTTATATCCAATACTGCAGTTAAAGAAAATATCTCAGACATTTTTGTTTTAAAAATGCCTTTGCAAACACTTAGTGAAAAATATAATCTAATGTGTTTTTGTGTATGTTTGAATTATGTTGATAACACAAGTTTGTATGACACATTGAAAATAATAGCAACATTGCCAATGGTGCTGAGAACTATGTTAGTGCAGGACTGCCAATCTTCAGCTGATTTTTTATCATCAGAAAATATACAGTATTGTTACTAAATCATAAGTTCAACTTGGCAATGATAGTAGTAAAATCTTTGAAATGTGTAATTTGCATAGCCATCTTACAACAAAGTTAGTTTGATTTTTCAGTTCAAAAACTTTTATTTTATCTTTTCAGGTTGAAGAACAGCTATGCGGAAACAGTTGTAGATCTCTGTATCAATCTGATATTCTCAAGACAATTCTATGTAACAACCTGAAATCCTTAAGACAGTTTAATGTATCAACCTGAAATTCTTTAGACAATTTAATGTGTCAAGCTGATATTCTTAAGACAATTTAATGTGTTAAGCTGATATTCTATAGAAAAGTCTAAGTGTTAACCAGTTTCATGTGTAGTTCATTTATATATGTATACATATGGTAGGTGATAGTGCCTTGAAATAGAGATTTTCATTTTCATCTATGACAACAAGTAAAATAATTATATTACATCTTCAAATGTAATATGAATGTAGATTTGTTAAATGAAAATGGTAGTTATGTTCTATATACATATTTTATAAAATAAGCTACATGAGTTTCGGATTGAACATGGGTTCATATTAATTTACTGTAATTGTATCTTGCTTCCCATATTTATTCAAGACTATTGTTTGATTAATGCAAACATAATTCAATTGCTTTAGAAACATCAACTTACCATTGTAACAATTGTTTTTTCTATCACATTGTGCTACGAAAATAACTGTATAAAATAATAAAAAGGAATAAATATATTATTTAGCTTGTGAATTATCTTTATTTTTATAAGTTTTGTTGTTGTTGTAATTCTAATACGCTATCGAAGTAGCTGATAGTCTCTATGTGCATCGTTGTCGTCACAATTTGTACTTATTCACTATGTACTTTTAAATCCTTGCTATAGTTCTATTACATTAACCTGTCACAACTTGAATAATTACACACTCACTGAATGTGTTATTATTTAACCTCTTTTAAAACATTGAGCCACCAATCCATATTAATCATTGATAATCTAACAATGTGTACAGCGATCGGGGTTATAACAAGTTCGAAAGGGGTTAAAAATCAGAGATTCAGTGACCGTGTTATTATTTAAGTCGTGACAGGTTAATAAAATAGAACTACTGTATGGGATTAACGACATTTACAAAAATCTTGTTTGCAAAATGTAGAAAAAACAATTTGATCATGAAAGTTTAGAAAAATATAAAAATAAACTTATACATAAATAATCATTATATACACATACAAAATCAAAGCACTGTAGGCATATTAAACTATTGGTTTGTTTATTGTATGACTGCAGAGCTAGAATAAAGCCTTGCTTTGCTTCATCACATACATCTTCAACTTCTCCTACTAAGACAGATATAGATATAACTGGACAGTCTAGTTGGTATTTAGATATAATATCCTCCACCGCTCTCACTAGAACTGATCTTTCTGTCTCATATTTGATACAGTCAAAGAAGTAGTGATTGACAGTTTCTGGTAAGTTACATGAACTGCAATTTGAGTCTGTAGTGTTATCTAGTTTTGACCAGTGACCGTTAAACTATGTGTGACCTGTGATAAGCTGATTGATGGTGCTAAAGGTCTTCCTGTCTTTTTGACCAAAACATTTCCTTGAGCCTGCATTGTGGTAAATTTCTTGAATGTGTTATTACAAGTTTCCATGGTGAAAGTCTGAAGATTGTATCTTTAAAGACATTGAGCAAGATCATAATTGGTGACTGGCATTAGTTACAGACATTCAATTGTATTTAAATGGAATTAATATCAACCGACATCAGAAAAAAAGTAATCGTATTGAACAATTCTGCAGAAATTATTGGTGTACCTGTTCCATTCAATTCAGCAGGACTTGGTAAAGTTTATCTGCAATGTGGATTACTTGGTACTAGCTCCAGTTGTTATTTAATCTACTCCATAATTATGACATGCATAATCATTCTTAGACATTGGAAAATTGAAATATCCAACAGAAAAATAGTAAAGATAATGCTATACTTGCTTCATATTTTCATGATGAATATGTGATGGTTGCTATGGTAATGATACCTTAAATGTCTATTAAATGACTTGGTTAAAGGTGTTAAAATTGATACTGCAAATTAAGATCTGTAATCATAACATCTGACAAGCTTTTTTTCAGTTTCGCGGCAAAAACAGGCATTTACATATAGCACTGGATTTCATTATTTTTTTCATATGTTAATTGGCATAATATACCCTTTTCCTCATAAAAGCATTTAACTCATTAACACATCCTTTGTCAACAAACATATTTTCACAAAATATTCTTCTAAGCTAAGACCTTTTAAATAATGTAAAGAACTGAAAATGTGCTTTTAACCTATTCGGTCCTATTTTTCACAGTCCTAGTGCTGTTAGCACTTGTTACTGAATTGTGGTGTTATTACAATGTAACTATACAGTGTTTGCATGGTTTATACATATCAATAATCTGTATAGATAATCTGTGTTAAAAAGTTGTATTTTAAAACTATGTAAGATTATGTATAAGTTGATTGAACAAAATGAGTTTACTCAATGCATTGTAAGAACTTATGTGATACCAAAACGGAAGCTTCCATTATGTATATTGTTGTTCATTGTTGCCATGGAAACCAAGAGTACATGTATCTAGATTTTCCCATGCATGTTTTGAATATATATATTTCGTCCAAAACATTTGTGTTACATTCGACCAAACAAATACAAAGCCTACAAACTTCAATTTAAAATAATGAACCTGGTGGAATTTTGACACTGTTAGTGTTGCTATGGCAACCAAAATTGCCAGAATTATTAATTTCGAGATATCTATTTGTAATAAACTATTTGTATAAAATATTTAGTGCATCAAAGCTATCAATTTATAGAATTCTACATGAATAAAGGAAAAAAATATCAAATGGTTAAAATATTGATAATTATTAACCGTTACCATGGCAACCTGACATGTAAATCTTTGTTTATTAATTCTGTTCATATTTCAAACTACATACAATTATTTCACCTTAAAAAGAAGCCAACATTTGCTCATAAATTGATTTTAATTCAGAAAACATTGCCATAGTGTGTATTTTTCATGCATATTAAATGTTGCCATGGCAACGGAACTATAATAGATTTTCAGCTCAAATTGCGTTTTTTATGTTTCCACATATGACCTGGTTTATTAAAAAGACATTTGATACAAATTCAAGATGGGGCCGATTTTGGCCCTTCGTGAACCTTGTCCTTTGATGATCTGGTCGTCATTTTTGCCGTGATAGGAGCATAAAGGTCACGTGATTCCCAAGAATGTTAATGTAGATGGACAATAGCAAACAATATCAATTAATGGACCAATTTCTAAATGCTATATATTTTATTTAGCTTCAATAGTAGCAACAATTTTATTATATAAATCTACTCCAACTACAATTTTATTATAGTTTACTATTTATTGCTAATGAATGGACGAATTCACATTACCGTACTAATAAACATTGGTAACCCAGGGTATTATTCTTCAACGACAATATAGTCATAACGTACTCATTAACGCCTTCTAGCGGTACTTCTCCCAACCCAACAACAATTCTAAATTTCTAGATTACCTTTGAACGAGTCGAGAGATTTTTTGGAAAATTTTCGAGGTAAACTAGAAATTTAGAACCGTTGTGGGGTTGGGAGAACTACTGCTAGAAAAAGAACTTCGTGCTGCTTAGACTGCACTAAGTCTGATAAAAATCGGTTAGGTATCAATGTCATTTACCTTGTTTTTTTAAATCTAAATTTGTTGATCTGGTTGTCATTTTTGCCGTGTTAAGCACCATATAGGTCACGTGATTCTACACACTGATCAAAACTGCTATAATTTTAATGAGGCACACAATGAATACAAAAAATCAATCATAGTTTCTTACCACTAAATCTACGCCTTGCAAACCACTGTGATTCTTTCTTGAAATTGCCCAGAGTAACATCCGGGTGAAGAGCCAGACGGAAAAAGATGTCGGTTGTCCCACACTTTTTAACTCCAATGACAAAAAAGTATGGCAAACAGTTGAGTTTACGTCCAGTAAACCAACATGGATTCTTAAAGTTAGGATCAAACTGAATTTTGGGCTGAAAATATAAAGATAATCTAAGTATAAATAAATAATTGAGGATAAAACACTAACATTTGATTATATGTGAAATTTTAAACGCCATATCATTTGAATATGGTATGAAGCATGTAACGTTGAGTTCGCAATACAAACTTTACAATCTCTTTAGTTAAAACCATTATAATATCATCAGCAGTAGACTTGAAAACTGTTTTAATTACAAACATGAAGTTATCAGAATATAACACGCATTAGAGACGCAATAAACTGTTCAAACCATTCTGCTTTCTAAATTTAAGTTTGGCGAAGTGCCAATCTTAAACATACTGTGATCAAAACTATTGTTTAAGTATTGACAACCAAATTCTACTTTCGGTTTCGATCTACTTTCACTTTGAAATGCAATAAATAACATAAAGTTTAAACATATTTAAGAAATATTTGCATTAAAAAAATCTTGTTAATGATAGATGTATGAAATAGATAGATGTCTATTAAAAACATTGTTACTTTGATGATGAGGCTTTTAACATATTAGCATGTCGATAGCTCATTCTTATGGCAAGTCTTCGATCATTTTCACCCTTTGGGATATGAGGAAAATTCACATTCTTGGTTTGTCATATTACTTATTGGTCAATGCGACCATTGAGTTATGTCCATGTGGTAAATGAACAAAATTCATGGTTGAATAAGGGAACTTAGTCAGTTATTTCCCCTTGTATACTCTTCAAATAGGTAGGTCCAATCGGTTGGATTACTCGGATTTTACCCTTACTTTTCAATGTCAATATGCCAAAATTATTCAAAAATAACTTTTTTGTAAATCATTTAATTTGTTTGAAAATCAAGCTAAGTATTGTTAGGGTAAAGAACTATGTAAATTTCATCGCTTCTGTTTATATATTAATTAACAATAAATATATTGGGTGAACTATTTTGTTATGCTTACATAAGACTTCAATGATAAAATCCGAGGATTCCAACTGTAAGGACCAACTTACCAAATGGAATTGCTTCATATATTATCAAGGAAAGATAACTGACTAAAGTCCCTTATTACATATTTTTTAAACCTTGTAGTTAGATATTCTGGTGACTGTGATTTAATACATGTTTTTTATAAGTGATGATATGACGTACGTCCAAGATAAAAGTCTTGGAAAGGTAAAACAATAGGTGAGCTATCGTTATTGATTTAACAAATTGCATTATCACCAAGATACCGAGTGAAACACACGTAGCTTTGCAAAAGATGCACAGTAGTTATATTTCTAACGACAGGAATAATTGAAGATCAAATATCTCCCATGAAATGTAGGAGCTGTGGTTTAGACGCGGGCTTTGGGGATCGAAAGGTACCGGGTTCCAACTCAACTAGGGTCACAGCTAATTTCTTTAAGCAAGAAATAAACCTACAGTTGTTCCCCTTTAATCCAGGTGTAAATGGGTACTCTGAAGGATCGCCTGTCTGAATGTGATTTCAATGATCAGGGGTTATCTTTCAAGATTGTAAAGTCGGCTGAAACATGGATAATTATGGAAGCAGACTTTTAACCACAATTTAATTTAATATAAAATTTAAATTTAACATAGATTGACCAAAATTCAAACATTATAGTGCACCAAATTATATGCTTTCAATTTTTAAGATATTTTTTAAAGCTTTGTTTCATTCTCGATTAGCATTGGTTAGCTATTTTTTAATCCTTTATATTTTTATTTTAATATTTTTATATCACCATAAATGCAATATGTAATTAATTGTTGAACAATATTCACATTAGTTTAATGTGTTCTTTATCATTATTATTTTGTTGTATCATTAGTAATGCGATCACTGATTTTTAGTCTTTTATAACTCTTTACAAAGAGTGGCTATTGTACAGCTATCATGTTTTTATAATGTATGTGTTTAATGTAATTGTTGTACATAGACTAGACTTTAATAAATAAATAAATAAACTTATGACAAATATTATTAAGTGTTTACTACACTTTACGCACAAACAGTAAAACTGATGAGGAATTAAAGATTAATTTGGGAAAACACAAATGCATTTATTTATACATATAATCCATGGTATATATACATATAATCGGCTTTACTTGTAAAATCAAATTTAATCCATTTGGCTTGAAAATTAAATAGTTTTTTATATATAAATAGCTTGATACATTTGTAAAGTGATATATATATACATTTATATTTTGACTTGAGAATTGATAATGTTCGTTTGAGAATATCATCACATTCTTTAAGGATACAAGCCGGTAGATAAGCGGCAATAATAGAATTTCATATCTAGAATTGAACGTTTGTGTATATTTTGTAATTGGAACGATTTTTAAGATAAATTTTATTTTGTCTTACAATGTCCATATTTCTAATGATTAAAGACGAATTTTCATTTATGATTTTCTTAGTATGTCTAGTATGTTTAAATTGTTAAAAATTATAAATAGGGAAACCAAAGTACATTGATTAAACATGGTAAATTCATCAATTTAACATGTAATAAAAGAAATTCAATGGCTGTCAATACTTTTGTTTCATTCTTAAATGTCATGTAGCGACAGCATAAAAAATTACTGATCTGAAATGTACGAGTATGATAGATCTCACAACACAGGAGTCGTTTATAGCTCTAATACGTTACATGGTTATTAATTATTAGGATATTTCATTGCTTATTCATAATGATAACAATGTATTAATAATAAATTATCAATATAAAGTAACATTATTCATTTTCGTCCTAATTCTGAAATATTGATTATTGTCTTTATGTGTACATGTAGTAAGAAAATGTTACAAGAAGTCCATATGTACCGTCAAAAGATAGCATATATATATCTTTATTTCCTCCAATATTGGAGAGCTACACAACAAAATTAAAATATTACAAACATTATTTACATAGTATAAGACAAAAGAATATTACAAAGTTTCATTATGATATGTACAAATTCACATTATGAATGTTATATTGTTAATTGTAATGCCATTTACCTCTTCCAGAAGATTTTTCCATAATGTTATCCTACCAGAAGTAGATTTATTCTCAAAAAGATCACTCGTATCTTTGTCAATAAAATCCGACTCATAATCGCTTTTATTTATGTAATCAGGTTTGGTATGATACAAAATATGCCCTTTATTTTGTAAATTTTTTTTATAGACATTCATTATAATAAATCCAAATAAAAACACCGAAAACATCAGTATCAAAAATATATTTTTCAAGCAAATCCTTCTGGCCATTTTTGTTATATTTCCAGCTTAAAGTTCCAGAATTTAATTTAAAAACTACACTTGTAAACTTTTTTTAAAACTATTTTAACATAATACTCCTTGATTCATTTATTTTTACTACGGAACACGTCGTATATTTCCGCTCCACTAGAACAATTTTGCCGTTCTTTTACGAATAAGTTTACTAAGCTAATGCTAAATAAAATAGTTTAAGCTATAAGCTACTTTCACTGCTACTTTGTCATTAAGTGTCGAGATATTTCCACAGTCACCAAGTCCAATACAATGGCATTACGAAGCGATGAACGGGTGTCGAAGTAAATCAATACACGTGTCACAAAGGAATTTAAAGTATATTGTGTGAAAATTTATATGTATAATATATCTATATTAATCTGGTTTTATATATGTGATTATTATAATCATAGTAAAAACTTATGTTTTTCACAGGTTAAATACCAATTACTACTGTTGCTTTGTTGACAAAATTCTTTTTATCATTAGACTTATGTATTATAATGATTGTTCTTTAATACTGTATATGTTGAAGCTTTAAGTAAAACAAGCTGATCACTGTCTGTGACAAGTTCGTTCAACACACAAGAAAGTTGCTAGGTAATCTAACTTAGCAACCAGGCTGGCAACCTGAGAGTATATAAGAAAACGCGCCCAATGTTTCGTTACATATGCTCTTTTCTTGTAAAATAAATTCGTTACTAACGTTGAACAACTTTGTTACAGTGTTGTTTTTGACTCAGCCGAGTTCAGCTATAATCAATTGAGATCAATCTCAGAAAACGAACTAGAAGAATTGATAGAACGAATAAATTGGTGAGAAACGCTCACTTTAGTACAACTTAGAGGAAATTGCACAACCAAAAAGACATATCGTCAAGCTTTAATTCACCCAAGAAGAACTTGGTGAAACACGTATGTAAAGGATATTAACTGAGTGCGAGGGTTTTCTGAGTTAGAACAATCTGGCCGCGGACTTCTCGTGATTAGTTACACGTGTACATAAATTGGTCATGGACTACATTTTTAAAAACGAATTTGTTTTTAGTGCATCTTTTTCTCTTACGAGCATTTAGTGAATTTGAAACTGTTAAGGACTATGTAATTTACGAATGTCCTTCATGACTTTAAAATAGGTGTGGTTGCAATTATTGAAATTTACAAATAATTTTCATAAATTTCAGTTTTCATTTTAACCCTAATGAAATAAATTAGTAAGTTTAATAGAAAAATATCAAAAAAGTGGTTTAATAATATTTATTTTTTTATGAAAAAAGTGAGTTTAAACATGTAAACTTTTGTGCAAGTTTACATGAAGTACAGTGAAAACAGTTAAAATAAAATATTCCTATCAGATTGTGTACACCCCCGTACAGATGCACTAAGATTTAAAAATACAAAATAATTCATACATTGTCTGAAATTAGTATAATAAAATATCTCTATATACTAAATTTTATAATTTTCAACATGTCCAAAATATAACTTTACACAAAAGAAGTAGTACAAACAATAAGTACGGTGTCCAATAATTGACACAGGTAATGAAAGGTACACACTTAAAATAGGTATAATTCACTAATGTCATTATTGAACGGCCTGTTAGCGGAAAACGTTTCAGACAAACAGAAAACGGTTTAAGTATATAGTACGCGAGTATGAAACAACCTGAAACAAAATAGTTCCAGTATATTGTGCAAATTAGTAACTGCCATTACAACGAAGATGGCGGTGTTACTCCCGTTGATTTAGATCAATAAATTTACACAAAAAAGTAAACAAGAAAACAATTCCTTCTCTCCGAATTCTTCTAATAAATTGAAGTAAAGATTCTTTTGGCCGCTATCTTTAAACGTTCGCGCTTCAACGGATCGTTCACCTAGCCGTTCATAACGGTAACGGAACGCAGGGCTAATAAAGAACTGGGACTGTTTCATAAGAATCTTACGTAAAATAGCAAACTTTCCGAAATACTTATTACGTTGACCTTACGTTTACGATGAGAGAATTTCAAAGACGCACTCGAAACTTAAAACCTTTGCTTCAATACGATCTGACTTAAGTCAACGTCAAGTAGTGAAGCCCTCAAATTTTGGTCACATGATTTGTTATCAACAATACATTATAAACTGCAAAGCATTTAAAGAAAAAAATATGTTCCACAAACTTCAACGAACAATTTCACAAACGGAGATCAGAAGCTCTCGAAGAAAATGCACGAGGGCTATACCGAGCCACCATACTTTTGATTTTTCAATACACGGCCAATTTAAACAAAGGTGGTATGACACAATAAATGGTCATCTGCTAACAAAACATCG
The DNA here is from genome assembly GCA_025267735.1 of Mactra quadrangularis. Classification (NCBI taxonomy): domain Eukaryota; kingdom Metazoa; phylum Mollusca; class Bivalvia; order Venerida; family Mactridae; genus Mactra; species Mactra quadrangularis. The sequence continues at coordinate 21,325,342 of CM046307.1, read as the reverse complement.
ACCAATTTAAGACGGAACCGATGGATGTCAAAATGAAGTAATAAGGCACAAAAAAGTTCCCACGTGGCGTCAAATAAATACCTTAAAACAATAAATCATCCAATCTACAGACATATATAGTAATAACTTCATAAAACATAAACCATTCTTAAGACATTTCATCGAAATCTTACAATCTTTATATAGAAGTTCAGTTTGCGTATGTACACACGTTTTTGTGATTAGCCCCTGACTTCCGCAAAGATGTGTAATGAATAAGTTTTTAATACACACAAAATGGACGCCAAAATTTTGATTACAGAGCCCACTTATTTGTTTGTTCATATATGTAAATTCAGTCACAGATATAGAAAATGTAAGCCTCAGTGCATCTAGAGTAATATTAGTGCAGTCAATATCTGCATATGTATTCTGAATTTGTTCGCTAGAATAAAAGGAAACTTGCACAGAAAATAACGTATTTATTTCTGTATTCACAGGTGATGTGAAGTACCTACGATAATATTGCCTGGTCCAAAAGATTTCAGGCAAGAGGGATGATTAAACATTATGATATTTTTAGCACTGCATTTACCCTAACCAACTTTTTGAGGGCCGGTACTTAAAGGTACCTTTCTGTAATTTCAACTTTTACATAGTCCTTAATTAACAGATGACTAGTGTGATTTGATTATATATTTTAGCATCCGCGACGGTAAATAATATTTGTTAATTAACAATAAATGCATGAATAAGTTTCTTGATTCATTGTATTGTTTAATTTTTATTCAAGCTGATATATTCAATGCCATCTTCTCATTTTCGGTAAATTACGCAATTTTACGCCTTAACATGTTGGAAATATTTATGGACAGTATTATCTTACATGTTTACTTATTCTTGATTATATTTAGTTAGGTAGTAATATTGTAAGTCAATGAGCCAGAATTGGAAGTATTGTAGGTGGTTAACGTCGCTATTAAATCATTACATGAATAAATACAACATATTCATTTCTTTCGAATAAATCCTAAGTTCTGTACATATTTCCGAAGAGATTTAAGTTTTGAAATAAACGTTACATGAAAATACAATACGTTTTGTTAGTAAAGACAATCTTTCAAAATTAAGCAGTTCGTGTTTATTTTAAATTCTAAATTAACACGAAGACTGCGCTCCATTGAATACACGACTTAAAATTTCACGAGGGCAGGTTTTTCTTTTTCATGTGGCCGGGTGTAAGTAAAGGATATAAACTGAGTGCGAGGGTTTTCTGAGTTAGAACAACCTGGCCGCGGACCTCTCGTCAAATCTTTTGTTTTACTTGGTGATTCCGAAATGTGTAAGTACTGTATAAACCCGCTGATAAATAAACTTTATACTCTTACTTCAATGTTGTCCGTCTCTTTCAATAATAATTGAACAAATTAAACAAAATTATGAAAATCAAAACTTTTGACATAAAAGTTCGATACGAAAGCATCTATACTTGATTCTCTGAATGGACTTTAGTATCAGCTATGTTGATGCTACGTAAATATACGTGTTTGAATATTCCTCTAATAGAAGATATCCGAGGGTTTTCCGAATATTAAAATCATGCCAGCATTTTAACCATTAGACCATGGAATCATTTTCATTCCCAGAGGACGTCAGTATCTTTGACTTAGATCATTTACAGTTTTTAGTACCAGAACGTCATAAATTTAGGAGCTGTGCTTACTAAAATATGTTGTTGATATTGGGTATCGCGAGATGTTGTCGCTAAGCTTTAGATGGCCAGAAAGTAATACAAACCAATAATTCGGAACTCGAATTTGTGGGGTTTTCCTTCCGTGCACAGGCGGTACAAACAACATGTGTTAAGCGTTATTGCTGAAAAGCACGCAATGCGGATTAAATCGTGTAGTTCTTTGTACATATATTCTATATTGTGACGATGCAAGTTTGCATCACAAGAGAAATCCAAATGTTTCAATTTCGGGTATAGACATTGACAAGAGTCATGCTTTGTTGTTATGTTACATGTACTTGTATATTGTACGTATATATACTTAACGAAACTTCTAAGTACTCCGATTTCAGTATGGTAAGAAGTCTTATTTTTCAACATTAATGTCCGATCGCTGATGAAAATGTGTTTTGGACCATACTGACCTTTGCTTGTATGGCTTTCATGCTACTTTATCGATGCAAAACCATTTTTGTCGCGCAAGCGTTGATATGATAAGATTATCTAATTGTTTTGATTGAACAGAAAATTAGCAATTGAAAGACTTATTCTGCAGGTCTGGCGAAAGACCTATGGCAATTTCTCGTTCTTGAAGCGACATTCGATCCATTTCTTGATTTTTCGTTGTGCATATCAACACACTAATGATTTTCACTAAAACTGACCACGTGAAATTTTTGCACGATAACCACGCGCGCATTTCCGCTTTTCTGCACATGCACAACAAAACCAATTTTGCATCAATTTAGAAGCATGAAAACCATGCAGGCAGATGACTGTATAGTGCTGTATATATTTCCATTAACGATCAGACATAAATGTTGAAAAATGAAAATTTCTGACAGCATTGAAATCGGAGTACTTAGAAGTTTCGTTAAGTATATTTGTCTTGCTTTTTTCAAATCATGTACTTGTACTAACTTGTACTTGTATATAACCATCTGTACATTATATTAGCCTAACCCTTAGCTTATGACTATAAGTATATGTGCCTTTGTCAAATAAAGTTTCTGTTCTGTTAAAAAAAATGATGCCTTTATGTACTAGTTTCTACGACATGACTGTACTCGTTGAGTCAAAAGAACAATCTATTATCAAATAGTATGAGCAATAATTCTTTTAATCCTGTAATCCATCTAGTAGTAATCCAATTTAACCAACAGATTAATACGGATCACAAAGAACTTTCCATAATATCACATTTCTACTTTTGATTATTATATATTAATCGATAAAGCCCGAATCAAACAACAGAAACACGCCTGCTACAGTAGCGTTGAAAATTGAGCACTTTTCTCCTTGAAGATATGAATACACCATCTCCGATAGTGCGTTTTGATTGGTACAGAAGCTATTTCCAGAAGCTGTGAAGCAAAATCTTGAGGCATTTCATAAATTTAAATACTTTGTAAAGCACAGTGAACTTATTTGAAGCATTATTTTTCTCAGGAAATCTCGTATAACTATGTATGTCGTAATTTAACAAAGGAAACGGCTACGATAGAAGTATTTGACATAATTGAATGTCAATCTCTGTTGAATTGGTTCCAACTATAACGGCACAGTACCACAAAACGGTTATTGTGTGCAATTTACAAAGTCATTTGAAACAGCCGTATGAACAACGCATAGAAAGTTTTGAATAATTTGCCAATTTTACTAGACAACATATTTACTATCACAACTTAAGTATTAATAAAAGTAACTAGGAATCAGGATACTAGTAACTGATACTAGTAAGCGACGTTACTGTACAATCAGCAAATTGTATATTTTTATGCTATTTTGAATATACAGCAGTAACATGAATCTAGTTACATGTACACTCGATATATACATCAGTTTATTGAGTTTGTAAACTATAATAATAATAATAATAATAATAATAATAATAATAATAATAATAATAATAATAATAATAATAATAATAATAATAATAATAATAATAATAATAATAATAATTATTATTATCATTATTATTACATGTATTATTATTATTATTATTATTATTATTATTATTATTATTATATACCGCATTTGTATAGCACGATTTTCATATTGAATATATGTTCAAAAGCGCTTCACAAGCATAATGCATAATTAGGAAATACGAATATTAATTGAATATTAAATGGTTTAGAGATGATCAATATAAAATAATAAAATGAGGACTAATTTAAAACTAAGAATTAGTGATCAGTAATGTTCTCATAGTAGTTAAAAAACAACAAAACAAAACCCCAAAAAGTGATTTTGATTGATTTATTTGACTGTATATTTGTTTATATGCAGTAATGTATTGGTTTTGTTTCTTTTTGTTGGTTTTAACGCCGTAGCAATACGTTGTATAGGTCATATAACGATGGTCAGTTAACCTACTCATTCCTCCTGGAAAGGCTAAAATCTCTGGATTTAGCTGTTAACCAACTACTAAGCTCATACTTTCGTCAGTGACTGACAACTGCCCTACATAATTAAGAATCATTGGTAGGAGGGAGAATGGCCGTAGAAAAATTTTCACGATCAAGCTCTACGAAAGCACAACTCCTCGATCAGTAGACTTGTGTGCTACCAACTGAGCTAGCCGGGCGGCTGTTATGTATTGGCCGCAAAAGTCTAAGACCTTACAGTTTTCTTTATTGAATACAAAACTTGTATTCTTTTAGTAGTTGAGCCGTAGTATAATATGGTGTATCAATTACGTTTCTTTGCGAATCTAGGTTAAGGGGTCACGACGTTGCTGTGGTCATCATTGTCATCATTCAGCCCAGCCATATTTTGCAATTCAATATGAATAAGACAAGTGTTCCCCCGATGGGACAAACTTAGCTCCGTGAAGTAAGGTCACGAACTATTTTCTATGGCCATTGTTGTGCCTTTATATCAATTTGGTTGATGTTCGATCACCCGAGAATGTGTGTGCCTAATACCAATCTGATTAAAACAAGATCTAAAATGTTCCGCTCGCCTACTCGCTAAGTTAGATCTGGCCTTTTTCAAACGAGGGTCATGTTCAGGTGACCTTTTCTCATCATAATATTAATGACGAGATTGTTATGATACTTTTACTTTTTTACATCGTCTACGTCACGCAATTTGAAATGAACCGTCCAATCGCAGACTGTGAATAATACCGCTGTTAAATTAGCTTGCCAACCGTGGTCTAAAAATAGAAATTACAAAATCAAAATGTGATTAATAGTGTTTTCGTCTAGATGAAAGCTACGCATTGATTGGTCGACCCAAAGTTCATCTCGACGTGACCTTCCACGGAGACAGTAGAGATCCTGTACGACAATGCTCTACAGGATATCTGTTTACGGAAATTGGCCTAATACTAGTGTAACGTTTTGTTCTTGAGGCAAGACTTGTCCAGGAACCGTGAATACGATGACTGACCGCCATGATATGTAAAGCTGTCATTGATTGGGCTCGAAGCCTATCGACGATTTCTAAATATCGAGAAATAAATATCGACGATACTTCGATATATAGCGATACATTCACTGCAGTACTATACAGACCATTTATGTTATCATAAACTCATAATAGATGTATGTTTATCATGACATGATTATGTGGAATAGAGCTATTTTGTCAATGGGGGTGCTGTCAATGTTTTAGACCTATCCGTTCATATTATGACAGCTAACATGTTTCCGCTCACGACCACACCCTTTAAACTAGAGCTATTTATTTAACTATATAGGCTTTATTATCGATTTCTCAAAAAGCATATCAATTATTCATCTGAAAAAAATATTGACGATTCATCGATATCGTTGCAATCGATGACAGCTCTAGTGATATGAATCAAAGAGTTGAAATGCTGCTTAAAGCATCATGTATTTCTTTTCTTAAAAAATCTGCGTAAATTCAAAAGCAACAAGGTACTATTGGTCACCAATATAATAATCGGTCACAAAAAATGATCGCACATCAATCAGCTGTCAAACCAGAAATAATAAATTCACATAAAGTGTTTTGTGCTCATAACAATTTATTTGCACGCGATATTAGTGAACTATTACTCGTCCAATGCAATAATTCGGATAGCCTCGAGGCAGAAGACGTCACGATAGGACAAGTTGGTTGTTAAAATTATTAATACAAGATCTTTTCTACTAATGAGTAATAATTACTGGTTTCATTATGATGTATTGATGAAATATTGACTGACGTGCTTTTGTAATCATTGTTTGTGAGTTGTTTTTTGGCGGACTATCTTAAGACTGTTCTTAATTCCTTCTTAAATATTAATAATTCATTTTTCGTGAAATTTTAGAATTATTTTTTCGTCTGTTATAGGTAAGTTAGACTATTTCTATATTGTCTTAATTAGTTATATAATTAATTAACATGATGGTTTTTTCTCAACTTGTTTTTATTATTTTCTGTGCGCAACGAAAGTGTCACTGCATGGTTTTAAGTTTCTAATTTTCAGCACCTCCCAAAATTACATTTATCTTAATTCCTTCATTCCTTTTCCATGTTTGTCATTTTTGTTATTCTAACTGGATGATTTTCGCCAACATGCCCCGTAGCTACGCCCTTTTGGGATCCAGCGTACTTTGAGGTTCAACCACGTGGTACTGATCACGCTGCATTATAATTATATTGATGTTACATTTTTCAAAAAAAAAATGAATATGTAATAAATACAATTTTTATGGTTTTTCTTCAATTCGTGTGACATAAGGATTCAAATTTAAATCATTGAAATATATGTGTCGTAAAAACAATACAATTATATGCGCTAAGTCTTATTTATGGACAATTCTCAAAGACTCGATTATCTGGTGTATCATTACACTTAATAAACATCAAACACATTTTATTTGTTTACCTTGAATTGAAAATCTTAATACGTTTAATACAAAAAAACACATTAAAATAATTAAACTCCTTTTTCATTTCCTTTTTTTGACCCCAAAGTGCGTTCGTTATCCCGATGTTAAAGTTGCAAGTGTACCAGTGTACCGAAAGTTGCAAGTGTACCTGTGTAACAAACTTTAGGGTCATAAGTTGACCCCTTAGTACGAAACAAACATTGTGGTCGGGCTCCAAAGCGCGTAGCTACAATAACCTGGGTGGACCTTTACCGTGTTTTATCCTCTAAATAACATAACTTAGCTTTATGTCATTTTTCTACAGAGCCCCTACAGTGACATTTTGAAATTCTTTTTTATTTTCCTAAGTTTTGTTTTGTTTTTTTTACGAAATAATATCACGTTTAAACAAAAAATTGTGAAATAAAAGAAATATTTCAACACGAATTTTTAGAAGCTGCGAATTTTTGAAATGCAGGTATGTCTGTAGTTTGTGCGTGACATGATTATCTCTCGTTAAATATAATTGCTCTGATTGCTTATGATATCTCAGTACTAGCACATAGAATTATAACAGCCGCAGCTGTGATCAGTAATAACTACACTGAAACTCAATTCCAGTGATACTGATTCGATTCGCAATCTCCACTGGTTATAATACATCGTTGATCAGGCACGCTTTCATTGACCCATACTGAAACCAGTTATCAATGATATCGTCATATTATTAATAAAGGAGTCTGTTTTGTTATAAAAATGAACAGAAATATCAATTTTCATACGTATATGAAGATGTTGTACACAGAGAGTGTGTGTTGCTATATAAAAATCAAGAAAATAGCTAATGTTGCTATATAAAAATCAAGAAAATAGCTAATGTTGCTATATAAAAATCAAGAAAATAGCTAATGTTGCCATATAAAAATCAAGAGAATAGCTAATGTTGCTATATAAAAATCAAGAGAATAGCTAATGTTGCTATATAAAAATCAAGAAAATAGCTAATGTTGCTATATAAAAATCAAGAAAATAGCTAATGTTGCTATATAAAAATCAAGAAAATAGCTAATGTTGCTATATAAAAATCAAGAGAATAGCTAATGTTGCTATATAAAAATCAAGAGAATAGCTAATGTTGCTATATAAAAATCAAGAAAATAGCTAATGTTGCTATATAAAAATCAAGAAAATAGCTAATGTTGCTATATAAAAATCAAGAAAATAGCTAATGTTGCTATATAAAAATCAAGAGAATAGCTAATGTTGCTATATAAAAATCAAGAGAATAGCTAATGTTGCTATATATAAATCAAGAGAATAGCTAAGATGGGCAACTGACTGTTATAAACAGCAAACATGATGTTGAAAAATTTAGTCAACCCAAAATCAATATGAGTAAGCTGGTCAATAATGACTCTGTAAAGTGGTTTGACCCCTAACGTTGTATGCATGGACTTTACATGGACTATGGATAGCAAAATGAAACCAGGTTAAACATTTAAATACGACATTTGTTAATTACGATTTGTAAGTTTTCGAACGAATATATTGTTGGGACAAGTTGTGAACAAATATTGGAATTATGCTGTTCTATAAAGTTCTGAAACCTCAGACTTGAACAAATAAAGGGCTTAATGGAAATCTTTTGTAACTCCAATTTTCATAAATTTTCAGGAAAAGCAAAATCGGCCAGTTTTTCCATTTATTGACTTAACTATGTACTATTTTTAAGTATTTAAACTATGTAAAATATAATGGAAACATGTGTTTTAGGTACATGTGTACTTTAATAATGGAATACATGTATTATGAAAATATTTGGTTTTATATAGTTCTATTACATTAACCTGTCACAACTTGAATAATTACACAGTCACTGAATGTGTTATTATTTAACCTCTTTTTAACCATTGAGCCACCAAATCCATATTAATTATTGATAATCTAACTATACATGCGACGATTTTGAATATCGGGGAAATAAGTTCGAAAAGGGGTTAAAAATAATAGATTCAATTACCGTGTAATTATTTAAGTTGTGACAGGTTAATGTAATAGAACTATACTTTAATAATGGTATTGTATAAACATGTTCGATATTTTGGAAGCCAAACTTTATCGAAAGGTCATACTTGAAGAATTAAATTTCGACCTTTTTCGTTTAGCCCTTCTGAATACAGATTTGTCAGATAAATATTTACGTGCTGGTCATTAAGGTCCATTGAGTCCAAGAGTTGAAAGAATTTTCTAACATAGTACCGACATAAGTCAGTATTGGCCATCTCGAAGTATTCTATCAATGTTATTTTCTTTACAAAGGGTATTAAATGAGGCGAACAATAAGACAAAAAGGGTAAAGTTTTTATTATTAGTATAATAGTATCAATCCCTCTACTTTATAACGTCGCTTCAACCTAAATCCGCTATAACACAGGGGCTGATCCAGGATTTTTTTCTAGGGGGTCCGAACTTTTCTAGGGGGGGGGGGGTCCGAACTTTTCTAGGGGGGGGGGGGGTTGAGCTTTTCTGGGGGGTCCGAACCTCGAACCACAACCACATTTTACACATTTTGCAGAAAAACTTGAATGCAACATATTTATAATAAAAACTACATAACCATTAAATCGGTGTTAAGCACCGAAAGAATTGCTTCATGCTACTTAAAAAGACTTATAGGCAAGAAATACACTAATGGGCAGGTACATTTTCCAAATTCTAGGGGGGGGGGGGGTCCGGACCCCCCTGACCCCCGCTGGATCCGCCTATGTTTAACAATCGATTAATCTGAATCTTCTACGAGATAGCTTAACATCAAACAATGGGCATACACATCTATATAGGCCTACAATATACATTTATTACATCTTTCATATCTAAGTTAGTAACAAAATATATTTAACATATTAGAAATACTAAGAATATTATAATGTTGATAATAAATTAGGATTTACATGTATAATATATTAGAGGATGAGGTCTTTAGGACATTCATTTCAATGTATGAATAATAAAATATAATGTACATGTAAGTATGGTAGGTACATGTGTTACGTACACTTAAGACTAAAACAGTTAACATGGACAGTTGGTTACGCACCGGGATTTCCAACATAGTTTAGCCAATAGGGGTACGAATTCTAATCCCATTTGGGTGCTGATACTCCTTTATCAAAATTTGACAATAATGTCAATTTTACTCTTTTTACAATTTTAACAAGGCATAGGAAAAGCTGCCAGTCTTTTCGAATAATAGGTACAGGTTATAGACAAGAATCATTGAAAGCTGGGTTAGGTGCGCTGGTTGCAATTTGTGTCGACCCGGCGGTAAACCCAGTACATTATAACAACCATTATAATTATAATGCTCTCCAAAAGATCGAGGACTAATGGTATTTCTTACAAAAACACACTCACACACGAAAGTTTATCAACTAACTAGTTTTATTAATTTTGCTACTCTGTTTATTGTCTTTTATTTATTTATTATATAAGATCAAGAAATGCATACATGTACAATGTATATGGTAATATCAATGCGTCATACCATCTAAAGTGTCCATTGGTCAGTATATGGGCGTAAATAGGACACGATCTTACGGTACAGAATTTGTCATATACACCCAAAACATATAAATATATAAATTAATTATATGCGATGTATAACTGATCAAATAACGCACACTTGGTAATAAACGACAAAAGTGATTGATAACAACCATGGTATTTCCTTACAAAATATCTGAAACATGTGTTTTGCTTGTACATTAAAGTAGCCAAATTCACCTTGATAAATATTATTTGAAATAGTATACTTAGTGATTTTCAGGGTCCTTCATTGCGATTTGCTGCTCTTCATTAGGGGCTCCCACGAAAGGTTCATTCTATAGAATGGCGCAAAACTGTAACCTGGACCAGTACGGGTAAATCCCTATCGCTAGTAATGAATACAATTATGTAAATAAAACACTTATCATGCGCGTTTTTATAATATACTTTCATAATGCAGTGATGAGGTGAGAAAATCACGCCGTTTATTAACACCTTGATTTAATTAGGTTGTTAACTTTCATTTGTCTGACATGTTTTACCAAGACTCCCTTGCCATTCCATTGTTTTGTTGGGTTTAACGCCGTAGCAACACATCGTATATGTTATATTACGGCGGCCAGTCCACCTACCCACTGTTCCTGGAAAGGCTAAACCTCTGGTTTAAGCTGTTAACTAACTAATAAATGCATATTTCCGTCAGTGACTGACTACTGCCCTACTTAATTTAGAATCAGTATTAGGAGGGAGAATCCAGACTACCGCACCTCGATCAGTAGACTTGTGCGCTACTGGCTAGCCAGGCGGGCATTGCCATTCCATAATGTGCCCTAGATGTGAAAGTCGTTCTAATTTAGAACATTTCCCGTCTCTTTGACCGAGTGGATACAGTTGCTGACCTCAAATCACTGTAACCTATCATTAATTGTTAGCTCTAGTCTAGCTCAATATACGAATACGCATTGGGCCTGATAATTGAAATACGGGATGCTTCCAATGAAACAAAGCCGACGTAAAACAAGTGTTATATACATTTTTACATCACGTGACCGTGTTCTCTTTATGTCTACAATAATGAGTACATGTGCCCATATAGAGTCATTGATGCTATTAAAAAATACCATTAAAAGTAAGAACATTTGTAGTTAACATAAAATACGAACATGTTATTTCGATTTGTATGGTGTACGTTATGGATTTAAGATGTTGCTTGTTTTTGATCGAAAGGTCCAAACCCTACACCAACCCGTGATACATAAACTCGATGATAGCTTAATGTTAAATTTTTACCAAAGTCCCGTTATGCCATCAAAGGACAATACCTCAAGTGTCGATAATGGATCATCTGATTCTGAACTCACTCGAACTGTACTGACATACCACATTTTGAATAAGGTTGGTGATTATTGAGATTCAAAAAGTTAGTGGACTGACATACTCGGTCAGCAAATCAGCAAGTCAACCAGTCGAGTAAACATCCCGCCATTATTTGTCGCCATTCGGAACGTCTCGGCCATCCACTAGGACTAACTGTGCATTGAATGGACGGTCGAGGTGATCCGAATGGATTTGTCGCGTTATAAGTCTTTGTATAATTAAGTTTATAATACAAATTATATAGTTGTACAATTGGACTTAAAGGACAGACAGTCAGACAAATGTTTATACTTAATTTTAACTTTTTCAGTTGTTCAGGCTAAGTTCAATGTATAATAGAGCTTTTAGTATAAAATGTCCAACCGGATACACGTGACATAGTTTTCATGTACAATGTATATCTATACAAAATGGCGGACATGTTAAAATTAATTGTCATGTACTTGCTAATTAAAAATAAAAACAACAAGTTAATTACTAGACATTACGGTACGACAACATAAATAGTGCAGTTATATCTCAATATGTTGTCATAAATTGACAACAATGATTAGATATTGCGTCATAAATATCATAAATACAAAATGTCATATTAGTACTGACAGCGTAAAATCCATACTCTCGGTACGTTCCGTCCCGTGTCTTCAGTTTGCGTGTTGCTTTTTGTCTTGTTATGATGATAAACTATGACTGTCTGGCTGATTTAATAATTAAATTTAATATTTTTAGATATGTTTAAATACATTTACATGCACAAGCCTAGAATCTTTATTTATTTTTTGTTCGGTTTTAACGCCGTAGCAACACACTGTATGGTTATGTTACGCCGGTCAGTCAGCCTACTCACCGTTCCTGGAAAGTCTACATCTCTGGATTTACATGGTGTATTCTTCCGTCAGTCAGTGATACCGGCTCTACATGATTTAGAAACAACTGCAGGAGGGAGAAAGACCGTAGATATTTTTTAATGACCACACTTAACGTATTAACTCTTTAAAGTATATTATGAAACAAATATACATTAGAATCTGATCAATTGACCAAGTGGTACACGTCTGGGTTATACACACTTTTGATGGGACAACCGTGAATTGAAAACAGTAACATATTCACTTAAACAGTCCTTAAACTTTATCAATTGCTTCTTATAATGAAGTTTATCCACGAGATGCATTATGTTTGATGTAGATCTTTCAAATGCATGCTTAATTTAAAACAAGAAATGGCAAAATATTCGAACTCAAACGAAACCCTTTATCTCCCCCGTACGCATCAATATTTAAGTTCGGTGCAGGGTCACAAGGTGGTATCATATTTAATGTCCTAGATTCTTCTTCTCAAAGTTTAAGATTAACATATTTCAGTTTTAGAGACCGCTATAGAAATAAGACGGGTCCACAAGAAAATACAATGTAACAGCTATTGATCCGCGGTATTGATGTGCATAGCATATGACATATTACATGCTGTGATACTACATGTAACATTTGTATGGCATGGGTCATTGTTACTGAGATAAAACTATTATTTTAAAGCCTTATAATTAGTCAAATAAATATTTTTTATCATTGACATGTAATATACGTATGTAAGCTTCTTTTCCTTAATACAAGCTTTACAAGGTTAAAAACTAAGCACACCAAACATGTCACGATTTCAAGGAGCTGCTGCGCAAATAAATGGTGCTTATTACTTATCTATTTAACAGCCTAAACAGCAAAATCTATTTTTTATAGGTACATATATACTGTTTTAGCTACTAAACGGCTTTGTGTCATTCAAAAGCTTGGTAAAAATGTATCAAGAATGGTTAATTTACAACGAAATAACAACACTTAGTAAATATGTCCCATAGCCACAAACAATATAAAATGTAAATAAAATTATCATGTAAAATATATAAAAACATACAGGTCGGTCATGTAAACAGAGTGTAAATAAACATTATCAGATTCATTAAAAACAATAGTTTGTAGGTGAAACACTATTACAATATGATAGTTAAGTACGGAAACGTATCAGGGCCTACAGTTAAAGAGATGTTTAGCGCTAAGTCGATTTATTTTTATTCGCATTGACAAGATGTTTTGCACATGTCAATAAAAATTACTGACAAAGATGATATTTTTAGGCATTGCAACTAAAAATTTCTCGACATGCTTGATATTGTTTTCCCTTCGACAAAAATCTAGTCGAAAAAATTACACTTCGTGTTTTTCGAGAAAATCATTACAAGTGACTAGCTTTCCTCGATGTGCTTGATGCTTTTGTCTCTTCGACAAAAATCTAGTTGAAATAATTAAAATTTCTACGCATTACGCATTTATAATTCCGTCTTCATCGGATGTTTTTGGACAACTCGAGAAAAAAACAAGTTTACATGACGTGATACTTTTAAATAACTGGAGGTCCAGGCCCCAGTTTTACGAAAAAACTCAACTTTGTACTCAAACTCAATCTTATGTTTTGATCATTAATTTTACTTATTTAATCAATCTTACAACAAATGTAGTATCATTAGGTACATCAATAGTGGTTTAAAAGCTATTCTATATAAAATAAAACTGACTTACATGTTTGGATATGGTTTAATTTAATTGTATTGATTTGAGTCTGTTAATGAATTGTTGACTTTAGTCTCAAGTGAAAATTGAGTTTGTGGCTTTAATTTTATAATCAAACCCATGATATTTTATTTTGATACATTTTATAATTTTCATTATTATGATCATCTAATAACAGCCATTCCAACTACATTGACATACTATTTAGAGACCAAAACACTTGAGTCTATTAATTTACAATTTAAATTTAATCTATTCTAATATCTATTATTGAGTGATTTTATTTCATATGTATAACTTATTTGAATTTACGCATGTTTGTTTGTTCTTTGTCAATATGTATTGTCTATGTATGTTCATGGCAAGAAGCCTAATGAATAGGCTTAATGCTGAATAAACGTATTCTATTGTATTGTATTGTATTGTATTGTATTGTATTGTATTGTATTGTATTGTATTGTATTGTATCGTATCGTATCGTATCGTATCGTATCGTATCGTATCGTATCGTATCGTATCGTATCGTATCGTATCGTATCGTATCGTATCGTATCGTATCGTATTGTAATTTACAATGTTCAAATGCACTATTAATAATATTTAAATATTAAATGCCAAAGACGTTGTCTGTTTAATTTAGTAAAATGATATAACTGCATCAAGATTTTCACCTATTGAGTGGGCAAGTACACAGTTAAAAGTACACAAACAATCATTGCCTACATGTACATTGTATATATTATACGACATGAACATGTTAAACATGTGTAGGATGTCTTCTTGTTGTCATTACTACTACAAGTACATTGATACAGTCATTTAATATCATTAATCAAGTCTTGTTTCTTGTAAATAATTAAAAGTGTCATTCTATGTTGTATATTTTTACATGTGAAGCCAGCAGTACTGCAGTGACTTCATCAGTACAACACTACTACCAGTTGGGCGTTCAATTACCGCGAACGTTACAAAACGTTCCGTAACGATATATTCGGAACTTCTCGGCCATTCGCTGCGAATAATCTCGGACATATTTAGACGCTATTTTGAAACTACCGGTGTTGAAGTAAACAAATATATGATCGTTTAGGCATTGAGTGATGTTTCGTTTTTAGTCCGTAAATTTTGAAACATCACTCATTGCCTTAACGATCGCATATTTGTGTATTAGATTAGATTATTCGCATCGAATGGCTGAGGAGTTCCGAAGATATCGTTATGTAACGTTCTGTAACGTTTAGTGTAATTGAACCCGCTACAGACATTTCAGCAACACTGTGTTAACCATTACTACTCAATATTTCAGTACAACAGTAAAGCAGTATACAGAACCCACCAAAAGTTTGGAGACAAAATAAATTTATTACAATTCTTGAATGCTGATGATAATTTTTGTAGAATAATTATTTTTTAGAAAGTTGAGTATCGTTTGTAATAAAATGAAACGTATTTCATGGATGTAACACATTTATCTGGCATAGTAATATTTGGCATCTGACATCCTATAGCCTCCATAACCATGTATATTGTAATTATTTTTCATAACTTAGCTTTTATTCTATTTTTGTAGTCTCAGGTATAATTATGATGATAACCAAAAATAAACCAAAACTAAGAACCATTTCAGAATTAACAGTTATCAAATTTTCGATAAAACTATTCATAAGGCCTACAAAGTGAAAATGTATCCAAACTTTTGGTGGGTACTATAACTATCATTTTCATAACTTTACTGTTGTACTGCTGAAATGTTACTGGCACTAAGTTGTGGTTGTTATTTTGCGTAGTCATCAGTAGGTGACTGTTACAGGGTAGGTTACTAATTTGGATGGAAGTTACATGTAGTATGGTTGCACTATACAGCAATTGATGTTATCATTTCAGGTGACTGAAGATGTCGATCAGTGCCATCACGGCAAGTATTTTATTATGTGGACTTTTGGTGCATTCAGTGTTATCATATAGGACTGGGGCACCTACTAGAGCGTGTGGGGACATGACCCCACAACACGGTAGTCCAATCAATACAGACCCAGCTCCCTTTTTAGTAGAAGTATCCAAGACACAGTATGCTCCAAACGAGAGAATCTATGGTAAGTATATAGTTTAACTAGCCATCAATTTGATGAAATCTTAACTAATATAATTGATATTGCCTGTTTTAAAACTTACTAAATAATGATTTTTCTAAACGCAAGGGAATTGGACTATTGTCGTGTCATTGGTTTCTATCATTTCTATACTATTACCCAGCAAGAAGTGTTGATAAAACCTAATAAAATTATTTTAAACTGTGTGTTCATATGTGGACTCGATGTAACAAAATCAAAATTTATTCAGAAAATTACAGAGTACATATTCATTTATACAAGCATTAAAATATAATAACACTCATAATCATACGAGCCCCTGAAGTATCATTATGATTTTTTTCTTATTTTCAAAAAAAAAACCACAACCAAAAACGAAAATAGTTTTTTCGAAAACGAAATAATAATTTTTTAACGAAACAATTGTGAAAGTAAAATACTCTATTTCAAAATGTCGTTCCAAGGTAACCGTATATTCAATACAGTAACGTATAATTATTTTTTTTGACAATAAATTGAACCTGGTTACATTGTAGACATAACTCATACATACATGTATATATAAATTAACTATATTTTCTTGTCTGTGTTCACATTTATGACTCATAAATCATCCACATGAACTTCTATACCAGTCACTGATCAATAATATGTTCATACATACATAGTTTACTTAGGTGTTGTCCATTTATGACAATAATGTCCATACAGTGGTCAACGCCTATTGTATAATAACTGTCTAAGTGTGAGAGAGGCGAATATTGATCTAATACATGCACACAATTGAAAGGTGAAGTTCACTATATCATAGACAATAGTAAAACAGAGCAGTGTTATAGCCTAAACCGTTTTGTAATAAAACGAAGATGATTATTACAATGCTTGTTATAAAAGTTATTGCAATTTGAATTAAAAGTTTGCAACTCAAGTTGTAATGAGAAAAAATTGATCCCCCAATTTATAACATTGATGAAAAAAATTAAGTTTTCTGTCACACTTTAGAATTAACTGCGGCATTAATCGATAAAAAAGTAAATGTAAGCGAATAAGGAACATGACTTGTTATGCTATCTTTTATTCACACACATTCGTTGATGTCACACTTATATATCATTTTCTGCAAATAAGGAACATGTTATGCTATCTTTTATTCACACGCATTCATTGATGTCACACTTACATATCATTTTCTGCAAATAAGGAACATGTTATGCTATCTTGTATTCACACACATTCATTGATGTCACACTTATATATCATTTTCTGCAAATAAGGAACATGTTATGCTATCTTCCATTTGCATACATTTAGTGATGTCACACTTTTACATCGTTTTCTGCGAATAAGGAACACGTTATGCTATCTTTCATTTGCACACATTTAGTGATGTCACACTTTTATATCGTTTTCTGCGAATAAGGAACCTATTATGCTATCTTCAATTTGCACACATTTAGTGATGTCACTCTTTTATATCGTTTTCTGCGAATAAGGAAAATATTATGCTAACTTCAATTTGCACACATTTAGTGATGTCACACTTTTATATCGGTTTCTGCGAGATTATGCTATCTTCTATTTGCACACATTTAGTGATGTCACACTTTTATATCGTTTTCGGCTAATTATGAACATGTTATGCTCACTTCTATTTGCACACATTTAGTGATGTCACACTTTTATATCGTTTTCGTCTAATAAGGAACATGTTATGCTAACTTCTATTTGCACACGTGCAGTGATGTTATACTTTTATATCGTTTTCTGCGAATAAGGAACATGTTATGCTAACTTCTATTTGCACACGTGCAGTGATGTTACACTTTTATATCGTTTTCTGCGAATAAGAAACATATTATGTTATTTATTTTACGAGTGAGCTAAGAATGCAATATTTTCACGAGTGGCGTAGTCACTGGTGAAAATATTTTTCATTAGCTCACGAGTGAAATGAATAGATCTTACACCGAAATTAATAAATTTTCTATTTATTTTATGCTTCAAACTGGCTTTTTAAGGTTTAAGAATGATATGTCACCAAACGGCGCATCCAAGCAGTGAAAAATAGCAAATTTATTTTCATGGTTTCAAAACAGTGGAATATCGATTTTTTTCACCAATAAATCCCAGTATTCCACTGGAAAGCATATAATAGAAAACTTTTATCTAAATAAAATATAAACGCATAGCTCATTTTTGTACCGATGTCTTCAATTATGAATGTAGACGTCAAACTTACGAAATTATTTATTATATACTGTATGATTTAGAACTACCATAGATCATTAATAATTGAAAGATTTCAACCAATCTCTCATAATATAGAGTCTTACGATGTAGACTTATGTTGATATGTATACTGGAAATCTTTATAAATAAATATAAACATTACTTTTACAATTAACATGAAGGTGGTTTTAGGGGCAAAAACTTACTACGATGGTCATGAATAGATATTTCTTTTCTGCTCAAAGGCAATGCATAGTAATAAGAGAATAGTTGTAAAATTCAGCATAAAATATAATAATTACAATGCTAATACCAAGAAGTGCCACAATACTGTTTAGACGACTTTCTCCTACATGTACATACATGTATATTAATCTGTTATGTAAATTATTGTATTACAATATAAGCGACTTCTGTCAGTTGTCATTTACAATTAGGCCATGCCAAATTGGAATTCTGTTAAGCGTCAACTCAAGTTTGACAAACCTAGGTACCTATTCACAAAGTAAACACACAAACCGAAAACCAAAACACTAATATTTCACATGTTAAATATTTCAATCACTTTCGATTCTCAAAATGTGTTCATGACTCTGGTCGTTCAAAACCATCACATCAATCCTTTTTTATAAGATAAGGGAAATAATAATTATATGGTTACAAAAGTTGTTTATGTTTTGCTGGGGTTGTGATTACGCTGTTGTTTTCGTTTGTCTTTGTGAGAAGACGAACAAATATAAATAAGTATATACAACAGGCACATGTATATTTTCATTTTTCAATTTCCAATTACACAGAAACAAGGAACTAACAGTATTTCCTGAGAGAAATCAGTTATCGAATCCCGGAAAAAACAGAATTATTTAAGAAAGATTCACCAACAATTTTGTGTGTGTGTTTTTTTTGGATTGAGGACTCTAAAACCTATGCGCACTCGGACGCTTAACAAAATCCGGTATGGCATGGCCTTAATACAAACAAATCTTGATTCAATGGGCAAAAATCAACAAAAAGCTCATATAACATCACATGTATATTGTTGCCATAGAAACGCTTTTCATTGCATATAAGTTTGTCAATAAGCAACTGTGTCAATTGTCTTAATAAAAAAAACCAGAAACGACGAAACATTACACTCCCAAGAACCCAGGTGGATTGATATACAGGAGTTTAAACAATAAATTTATATCTCATTGACGTCAATAGATGTTTAGTCTTTAGTGTCATGTAAACTGAAACTTAAGCATACTCTAGATGTTTGTACTGTCTTCAATCAATGGTACTTATCTTTATATATGTAGCAGAGGTATAATACGGCACTAGTACTACCTTGCCTTCAAGCTAGCTTTTATTGCGACGTGGTAGAGTGTCCACTTACGACTCGAGAGGTCGTTGGTTCGAATCTCAGTTCGGACCATGGATTTTTATCGGGTTACATATATAAAGGATACTTTATTATAGAGGTTACAGTTAATATGTTATTAGATGCATAACTGATAAGTCTCACGCAGAAATAGAACAGCAAGCACGCTCTCACGCACATGATTCAATTTCTCATGCAAATTCATAAAACTTATAGATAAAAAATATTTTCTTAATTATTATTTGTTTGGGTCGTCAGACCAAACAAATAATGGTAGCGAAATTTCAGACCCGAATGCTCTTAATTGCAAATGCCCAAAGTAGTCCCCTTTTTGGTAGCAGTTACTTCCCTTTACATGGACATTAACGCCGAAAAATTCAGGGGAGATCACTGCGTGAAGATTATCAAATAGACTGGTCCCCTGCGAACCATAATATAACAGGGAACCAGATTAATTTACATATAACAGGCGCATTAATTTTCAAACCTGCTCAGGGAAGAAAATATAGTTCCCGATTGGTCGAAAATTTCTAATATTGTGTAATTCTGTAACATTTCCGCAAATAACTGGTAAGATATTGAATTAATTTTGATAAAACGCACGTCAATTTTGATTAAAAGATTATCTTTAATTAAAAGGCGTTCGTCTATGGGTTAGTTCATATAACAAATTCAATTTGTCACGTGATCAAACCACGCTGAAGAGTCAACAGAACAACACACGGAGAAGAAAGAAAGGAGGTTTGTCTCGAACCTTTCATAAAAAGTTGTTTACTTTGCTACGAAATTGAGTATGACTTCATCAATTCGTGTGTACTAATGTTTTGTAAACAACAGACACAACTACAGCTGTAAAACGAGAACAATGAGCAAGAAACAGTAAATAAGAATGAACATTTAGTTATTGTGATCACCTTTCTAATATTCCGAGACCCAAACAAATTCAGCGCCTTCTGTGCTTTGATTTTTCAAATCGGTACTATTTTGGTTATTTCATTACCCACGCGACCAAACTTGCACACCTGCTCGTTGTGAGGAACAAATGCCAACTTTTGTCGATCTTGAAGATTGACAATTAGACATAAGACAACTAAGTTCGATACAGATTTCAACATTCAATGATTCTGATCACGTTTTCACCGTTGGCTTTTATCTTTTGACCTACCAAGAACTACCACTTCTTGGGACCCCTTCTCTCACTTTGACTCTTGCCACCCTCCACAGGCATTGTTGGATGAAAAATGCTTATGACGTTTCATTATATGCCTGGCCTCAGTTTCACAAAAAACTAAGTACGAACTCAATAAAAGTCTCAAGAGTTTTTGGTCTCTAAATAGCACGTAAATGTAGTCGGAATTGTTGTTACTAGCTACTAATCATAATAATGAAAATATATAATATAATTCAACATAAAATATCATGGGTTTTGTTATAAACTTAAAACCACAAACTCAATTTTCACATGAGATAAAACTCAACAGTTCATTAACAAACTCAAATTAATACAATTAGATTAAATCTTTACTAAACATGTTAGTCAGTTTTATTATATATTATATAGCTTTTAAAACGCTATTTGCTGTTGCAGTTGTACATTGCTTATATAAGTAAAATTAATGATCAAAGCATAAGATTGAAATTGAGTACAAAGTTGAGTTTTTTTGTGAAATCGGGGCCAGGAGCTCCGGGTTCAAAATCCTGCACTCTACTACTGTGCCTTGGCTGCGGCTACCTGACACGGATTGCCATATACTAA
This sequence comes from Mactra quadrangularis, assembly GCA_025267735.1. Taxonomy (NCBI): domain Eukaryota; kingdom Metazoa; phylum Mollusca; class Bivalvia; order Venerida; family Mactridae; genus Mactra; species Mactra quadrangularis. The sequence goes on along the minus strand of CM046307.1, from coordinate 21,303,877 downwards.
AAGTAAATCCATTGGCATTGTAATACGCTGAAAAACATTTTGTTTGTTTGAGACTTAGGGAAATCTACGCATTACACTATAGTAACTGAGTGAAAGGACCCTATATAACATGGACCCTATATATATAGGGTCCTTGCTGAGTGCAGGGTTCAAATTCTTCGCTGAAAACATTGTCCTCAGAAAAAATCAGTTGATAGAGAACTAACATAACATAACATAACATAACATAACATAACATAACATAACATAACATAACATAACATAACATAACATAACATAACATAACATAACATAACATAACATAACATAACATAACATAACATAACATAACATAACATAACATAACATAACATAACATAACATAACATAACATAACATAACATAACATAACATAACATAACATAACATAACATAACATAACATAACATAACATAACATAACATAACATAACATAACATAACATAACATAACATAACATAACATAACATAACATAACATAACATAACATAACATAACATAACATAACATAACATAACATAACATAACATAACATAACATAACATAACATAACATAACATAACATAACATAACATAACATAACATAACATAACATATTCTTTATTTGGCATCAAATAAACAATTAATAGCCAACAGAAACATTATATTACAATATACATAGTACCAGGCGTGTATTTACACGATAAAAAAATCAAAAACAAAATTACAGTCAGAGAAGTTTAGATACTTACAACAATGATAATTATAAATTCAGTTATACAATTTATAAAATTTTATGATTTCCTTAGCTTAAAAGAAAGATATAAAAGTTTCGAAATGTTAATTATAAGTTTTTCTTAATTTTTTGTAGACATTTAATTTTTTAAATTTTTGTAGGTCAAGTTACATCTACTTTTTCGAGTTCAATCTTTGTCTATTTTACTTAGGTGTGGTCACATGGTAGGTCACCTTACAGAAATAGTGTATTATAGCTTTCTAGGACCAAAATAACCAACCGAATTGTAGGGCTGCTGCGAGTACTCGGATATTCGCGACCTCGACCAGAAAATCGAGTACGCATAATTTTACGTCCAAAATGGACGGATCGCAATCTTTTTTTTGGAAAAAAATGAAAGAACATTTACAGCTTAATTACTACTGAATACGAGCCGCACTACAATTGAAAACTTAAATTTATACTACGGACCGTAATATCTTATGTCAAAAATTCGATTAAAACACGTTTGAAAAAAAATGTTATCACTAAAAATTCCCATAAAAGTTCTGGAAATAGAAATGTTAAGAGTACATGGTTTTCCATATAGTCAAGTCAGCTGCAATTCTTCACTTGTTTTTGTTATTACATGAATTCCTGTATGCTTCTCCATTAACAAGTGATTCGTGGTTCGATTCATGGATCGCTACACATGAATCGTGGTTCGGATCGGATCGCCACTAGCTCGACGATCTACAGTCCTACCAAATTGACATCGACGAGTTTAGCTCCTGATCCATCAGCATATGGACCATGAATTCGGCATTGAATTTGATATATTTGTAGTCTTCCAGTGCTTTGATAATTGACAACATAGTAAGACATGTTGTTTTTGTTGTTTTACAGTGCGAATCCGAGGATGTGGTACAGCAAAGTTTAAAGGTTTTATGATTCAACCACGATCAGCTATATACCCAGAACGTCCTGCGTTTCTTGGAGCATTCTTGAGAGTACGAGGTACTAGATATGAATGCGTAAGATCAGGGGTAAGTATAGCCAGATTGTTATTCTTCAAATTTAGTCACCAGATTTATTGACATGATTGGTACATTCGGTATCTCGTCTGACGAATCTTGGAGTCGTAGGTACGATTTCCGGGTGGCACCTAACCACCTTAGCGCAGTTTGGTCATGCCAATTTTTACGGCCATTCTTCCCCCTACCCCCTTTTGAAATAGAACCGTTGTCAGCCACTGGTGATTGTGCGAGCTCAGAATTAGGTTAAAGATTTGATCTAGAGATCGTGAGATCTATCTATGGAATGTGAGTAGGGCCATTGACATCCGTGTAATATGACTGAACGATGTTGGTATGTAGGGAAAACATCGTACATTACTTAAATACGTATATTTTACGTAAGCCAGTAGGCTGTGGTTTGATAAAGTGACAATGTAGAAAATGTTATATGATCTGATATTTATTGTATAATATATAATACAATACTTAATGAGTATGACCAATCAATTAAAGAACATAAAGATGTCATGTCAAGTGAATGATATACCAAATACACCAATGGCATCAGTCACTGTAGGCCATGTCATATCGGAATTGTGTTAAGCGTCCGCGTGCGCGTAGGTTTAAGAGTCCTCAATCCAAATTAAAAACAAAATTGTTGGTCAACTTTTCATAAATAATTCCGATGTTCTGGGATTTAATACGACAATTTAAAATTGTGTTTGGCAACGAAGTTATTCATCGTAAGCAATTTTCCATAACCGCGTCATAAATACAATATATATTTTTTCGTGAAATAAACACTAGTCATTTTATATGGAATTCAGACCATTGTTTCATAATATGAGGATGTTATTCCATTTAAAAATATATATAATGCATTGTTTTTTGTCGTAAAAAATATTTGTGTTTTCGTTTTTGGTTTGTTTGTTTTTTTGAATAGTTACCTAGGTTTGTCAAATTTGAGTTGACGCTTAACAGAATTCCGATTTGGCATGGCCTTACAGTTACTTCTTGGTAAATTTTATACAACCATTAAATATGTATACATTACCTCACTTATTTAAATACAATGTACTTGATTTTCGATGTGAGTATAGAAAAAAATGTACCGAGTATTCAAAACAGCGGGGTAAATGTATGCGATAATGAAACTCGAATAAAATTTATCAATAAGTAGCTATGCCAGAGCTATATAAATCTATGTCTGAGGAAATATAATTGGACATCTTGGACATCATTGTTACTCATAAATTGATACGAATCGTTTTAATAAGTCCAAATTAAGTCAAAAGTAATCTAAAACATATTGTGTACTGCTACTTTACAACACAAACATTTTTAACATTGTAGCATATCTCATGTCATTCTATAAGTTGCTTATTTTCTATTGACCTATGTTTTATCATTTTGTCATGATCAACTGTTAGATAATTTTTATATGGTTAATGTATTGTAGGCAGTTCTGACACACAGCAGCCCGGAAGAAAAAAGTTCTGTAACTTTGACTTGGATAGCGCCCCCTGGTGCCGCAGGCCATGTCGTCTTTAGGTATGTAACTACTGTAAAGACAAGCAAACAACCATAATAGGTTGTCCTTAACACGCTGGTGTTAACAGTTAAAACTTAAAGAGATAAATGTAATTTTACTTATACATGTCTGATATCAAATAGAGCCAGATACAATAGCATGCATTGAGGATATTCGTTCATTATTATTACGCATGTTTTATTATACAACAGACTGAGCTCAAAATATATACATGTACATTTACATTGTATTTAGGTTGGCATCCAAAATGTAAATATATTTATGAATAGTTATTCTAATACCAAGAGCATTAAATAAATAATGATAAAAAATTGATTATATTATTATATAAAAAAGATGATACATTTGTATTCATCCATAAATAATTCATAGAAAACAACTGGTTGAGAATAACTCTATTATAGTCTATTGATTATGTGTTTAATATCAATTAATATAAGATACATGGTGCGGAGTGTACTCTTAATAAATACAGATCAAATTCTACCATTGTATGATCTGAAAATAATAGGGGTGTAACAATCCGGTAAAACTCGGATTGCAATATATTGAAATACGCAAAACCCATATTGCAATATATTGCAATACGTATCTGTTTTTTAGGTGGGGGGGGGGGGGTAGACATGCAAAGCACGAATAATGCATGTGCATCGTACTAACTGGGTCAGCTTAACACGCATGTATGCGTTTCAAATGATCTTTATTCAAATATTAAAATTCCTTATGTAAAATGGTCTATATGTAAGAAAAAGCATATTTTGAAACGGACTTTTGAAGATATACTTCTCTCATTTGACTAAATGTTTTACCTTATTTCAAGTATTCAACACATTTTACCACTTTTTTACACATTTAATTTTCAGATTTTGTTAAAAATAAACAGTACGACTTATCACTACAAAAACGGTTCAAGGAAAAACGAACCGGTTAAAAACTGTTAGAATTCGTATTGCAATATTAACCGGTATATCGGTTAACCGTTACATCCCTAGAAAATAACCACGAAACGCTACAAATTTGATGTCATAATGCTGATACATCAAGATTTAAAATCCTTTTTTATCTCTAGACTCCAGTTATCTGTATTAAAATCATATTACTAGACAAACTCCTTAACAGTGGTTATTTCCCTTTATTAGCAATGAGTGACGGAAGCACTGTGAGGAATTTTACATATTAGAATGAAAAATGATATCAATTCCACCAAGGTATACTGAAAATAATATTTGTAGATTTGTAAAATATTGTAGATCATATAACAATGGTTTGTACGGATATTTGTCTTTACTCACCAAGGTCTACAACCTTTGTGAATATTACGTGCGAACCAAACGCCCCACCAATTTATAATGGCCAGTATACTATTCTAAAACAATTTGATTAGCCAGTGCAAAACTAGTTTAACTTCTTGTAAATAAAGAATGCTGTAAAATAGTAATGATACACTGCTCTCCAAAAGTTCCTTCACACATTCACAATTCACATGGTACTAAATAGAATTTCAAAAAGTTGTACAAGCAATTTATAGTTATATAACTTTGTGCTTTTTAAAATCAGTACATCTTTCTCATGAATATGAAATTACAAAAATATCTCAAACTCGATATTGGCTCATTGGAATACATCGACCATAGTTTCAGAGGTTGATAGACAACCTTTTCTGCAACCCCCCAAAAATAAAATGTATAAGTAGAAAAAAAACCATTTTCATTGCATGAATAATGAATAAAATAATTAACGATATAAATATTATACAAATTTTAACATAGAAATCGTAGCTATCTTATTAATTGTGCTGTGAAGAAACTTTTGGAGGGCAGTTTATTTTCCAATGTTATCATACTTGTAACTCGGACATTGTATGTTTTGTAGGGTAACATTTGTACAGTCATATACCAACTATTGGGTCGGAATCAACTCACCGGTAATCTACGACGGTATGTCACGTGACCTGTCTATAATGCAAGCATTTAGTCTACAATCAGCTACAGACCAATCCTGTTTACCAACTCGAACTACAAGAAGAACTACGACTACAGCCAGAACAACAACACCAAACCCTAGAGTTCCAACAACAGATTATTTCTTCCCTACAGAACGATACACAACAACAGTAAAACCAACCACTACAACAACACAAGCAACAACTACAACAACTACGACTCCTAGACCAACAACAACGAGAACAACCACCACTACCACAACAACTCGACCTACAACAACAACAATGGCTACAACAACCACTCGACCAACAACTACAACACGAAGACCAACAACAACAACAACAAAAAGAACAACAACTACCTCCACAACAACACTACCACCACCGGTGACACGACGTGTAACAACAGAGGGAAAAACATCGACTGTCGATCCTTATTATTATGATTACTATATGGATCAAACAACAAAGACGACACAGACTGAAACAGTTCAACCTCAAGAAACATCATCTCAGAAGTTACCACCACCACGTGTCATACCACCCCGAATTCCAACAACAACGATGAAATTTTATGAACAAACAACAACAATACAGCCAACTACAACGACGCGTGCACCAACTACAACGACGCGAGCTCCAACTACAACAACGCAAAGACCCACAACAACGACACGGAAACCTACAACGACGACGCGAGCGCCATCGACAACGACGCGAGCGCCAACAACGACGACGAGAGCGCCAACAACAACTACACAAGCACCCACTACAACGACGCAGCGTGCAACAACGACGACGCAACCTACAACAACTACGGAGCCTCCAATGACAACCACAATTTCCCCAACAATAACGGAAGACATAACAACACCTCCTGATATGTTAATAAGAACTGTTCAACCATCAGTGACAACACTTTATCCAAGAGCATCCGAAACCTGGTCAACCAAACTTCCTGACCAATCTACACAGACCACAAAGCAAGACGTAGTCCAACAGGAGATTATAGCTAATCCTACAAACTTGTTCGACATTGTTCAAACTAACCAAAATGACAGTCAAATACCTGTTTCCTCGACCAAAATTCCTGAAAAATCAACAGAAAGTTCTGGAATAACAACCTATTTTTACGACTATGATTTGATGACAAATCCATCTGATAAAATATTGAACCCAACAGATCAACCATTAAACAACGCTAATCAACAACCAGCTCAACAATATGTTCCGACAGTCAATATTACACAGTTTGTACCTGATGCTCATAATACAGGTAATGCAGCAATCGATATAACCAACACACTTGTTGATGTGAGTACCACGGTTGTCAGAGAAACAGTACCTAGGGAAAGCATTCCTCATGCAAATACACCATTTGAAACAGCAACACAAACATTACTCTTAGCAGATCTCTTAGGTGATGCTCATACATTTGGTAATACGATAGACTCTCAGTCCACAAATGTTCACAACATCCATGACAGCTTGTCACTTTCACATGCTGACCACAACAATGTTATTCATTCTCATTCGTCGAGTGGTAATGGTCATGACAATACCGGAATACTTCATTCACACTCGACAAACGATGTGTATGACAAGTTCAACTTGGAATCTCACGTAACAAATGACTTACACCACAATGATGTTATGCATTCACACTCAGGAACCAATTTTAACCAAAACAATATACCCTCTCACTCAGGCATAGATTTGGGTCACAACAACATTGTTAACTCAAACACTCACTCGACAAACGATTTTAACCAGCATAATGCAGTTAACTCACATTCTACAAATGACATAAACCGTAACAGCATCTTGGACACTCATTTACATTCGATAAGCGGTATAAACCATGACAACACTGTGCATTCCCACTCGACAAACGAAAATATTGCTCATAATAATGTACAAAGCTCACACTTTATGAACAATAATATACGAAATCCTACGGAGCCACGATTACGTGAATATGTTCCTACAACAGGTCTTCCTTACTATCGTGCTACTGGCCATGCACCATACCCTTCAACTGTTTATCCTAACTACAACCCTACAGTAAAGTCAGAGGTGTATAGAACTTTCCCACCGCTATCCAAGACAACAGATTCCTATCAAGCATCAACAACAGCCAAAATTGTCCCTACCACTACTGTTGCTAACTTACAAACCACTAAATTTGTACAAAATAACGTTCCTATAGCAACAATCACAGTTGAGGATAGTTTGTATGCCGATCAAGAATGTGGAGTAACAAAGGGGTGTTTTGATGACTGCATCAATGGTCTGTGTAGCTTCATTGTTACCTGGACACCTGAAAAAGACTCTACCAAATTTGAAATACGCACAAAGCCTTTAATTCAAGGATCATACTGGGCTGCCATCGGATTCAGTGATGACAAAATGATGGTAAGTAATGATATTGTCCGTTTTTTCTCAACTGTCAAAGCTTGAATAGTTTCACGGTGACTGAATGCATTGTTTTTGTACTGGCGGCCTAGTTGTTATTAAAAATATCTTGACCAAAACTTATCATACGGCATAAGAAGCTTTACTCACTCATAATACACACTTTCAGAAACTCATGAGGCTATTACGACAATAATTTTAACAAACGCATTCACCGTGAAATTATTCATGTTTTGACAGTTGAGAAAAAACGAACAAATATCATAATGTTAAAAATTTATGATTAACTTATGATTACATATTATTAACGACGTGACTTAACATGAGTTGACATGGACCTTTTTTAAGACCTTCAACATAATGTATCTAAGGTTTAAGTTACATTTTGTCCACCCCAATTGGTTAACAAACGAGCACGAATTACATAAAGAACTTGTTGTTCTTATTGTTTGAATATTGACAGTTTTGCAAATGTAACCAGTTTGTCGATTTAAAAGCGTTGTATTCGGATATAATAGTACTTGTGAGGTGAAGCAAGTGATGTTTGTGGTCAACTGTAGTGTTTACATTGTTAAAATTGGCGGAATTAATTAAAAAAAGCCTTTAGATTTCATCATTTCCATATTAGGTATCTTTTGACGATCATTTGACCACCATTTCAAGAAAATTGATACTTCTTACCGAATAAGTGTATTTGTATGATGGCTATAAGCCTAAGGCTATAAATGATAGTTTTTGTCCAAATTCTGAAATTTAAGTCTTAGCTTGTATGATGTCTCACCTGTTAGATGGTGTATACCTTACAGATGTTCTCCATCACAACATTTCAGCAGATGGTGTTCAAAATGGCCGCCGATTTGTACAGAACAGAACAGAACGCAACGTACATTTATTCATACAAAAAAATATACAGTTTCTAGTGTTTAAACATTTTACAAAAATAATAAATGTAGTATGACATTTGAAGCAAAAACATTATGGTCCTTTGAAATAGATACGTTTTCTTTTATGTGCGTGTTTAGTCAGGAACAGTGTTAATGATGCCTGAAGCTGACACACTTATTTTATGACTTAAATTATTTTTTTGCTACAGGGTTTAGATAGCGTTACAGAATGTATTCTTAGAGATGACAAAGTTGAAGTCTATCAATCTTATAACTTAGATTATTATAGAAATATGAGATTGTTACAGGTAACTATCCTTTACTCTTTGTTTGTTTGTTTAATGTCCCTTCTTTGAGTCATGTGCGGAGAACAGGTCACCTTTTCACCATTTTTGGATGCTCAATACCAGTCGCTTTTGACATGAATTGTAAAAGCTTCCTGTTTGCTTACATGAAATATGTTAGTCGGCAGATGGACTCCAAACTTAGAATCTCTATGGGAAGTTGCAGTGATTTGAATTTGGTATCTGTAACCTCTCGACCTAAAAGACATGCTGTGGTAAACACGTTACAGCCATTGTTTTCTGGTAAAAACAATGCGTGAAATAAATGGTCTATTCAATATTGGTAACTGACGGCGATTGTGTTTTGTTTACGTATGTTTACGAAGAAATAGGCCTATAATGTTTTTTTATCATTTTGTTTCCAGCCAAAACTTGGAGTTCTAAATGAGTATGGTTCTGTAGTAAATGGTATCTTTACTTGCCGTTTTACCAGACAAAATTTTGTACAAGGAGAGAAAGATGTGTTTGATCTAGACAAAGATTGGTTTATGATGTTTGCTGAGGGTCAAGCTATAAATGGTAACAATAAACATGATTCTTATGTATTTTTCTATGAAATTTTCCGATCTATAATCTGCAGCTTACAACCAAAAGTCGGTTGATGCCAATAAGTCAATATAAGTGTACGCTACGATCTATACATAGTATTTTAATGTTTTCCTAAAACTTGTGTAGAAATCATTGGGTAGAATTAGTGTTTTTTTAATTATGTCGATTTTCGAGGTTAATTGTTGATTATACAACGTGTCATTTTCAGCTGATCATCCATAGCTCAAGTCTATGGATTTCGTAGATTTATTCTGCACTCCAAGCATCTAAATTTTTGCGACAAGCCTATCTTTTGATAACTATTTCAGATATGTTCATTTCACATATTAACGTGATATATTAGGTCAATATCAGTGAATGTCTTTTGATATTTTCACAAAAGTCACATGATTGGCGCGCAATATTTCAGGTCAATGTCACGTGACTCCCACATTATACATTTGTTTTTCCGTCAAAGACACATGACTATCACATGATATATTCATAAAAAAAACATGACTATCACATGCTATTTCCATCAAAGACACATGACTATCACATGATATTTCCTTAAAAGACACATGACTATCACATGATATTTCCATCAAAGACACATGATTATCACATGCTATTTTCATCAAAGACGATACAAGACTAACATGACGATCACATGATATTTCCATCAAAGACACATGACTATCACATGATATTTCCATTAAAGACACATGGCTATCACATGATGTTTCCTTAAAAAACACATGACTTTCACATGATAATTCCATCAAAGACACACGACTGTCGCATGATATTTCCTTAAAAGACACGTGACTATCACATGATATTTCCATCAAAGACACATGACTATCACATGATATTTCAAACAAAGACACATGGCTATCACATGATATTTCCATCAAAGACACATGACTATCACATGATATTTCAAACAAAGACACATGACTATCACATGATATTTCCATCAAAGACACATGACTATCACATGATATTTCAAACAAAGACACATGACTATCACATGATATTTCCATCAAAGTCACATGACTATCACATGATATTTCCATCAAAGACACATGACTATCACATGATATTTCAGGTGTAAAGATACCTCACAGATATGACAGAGTACCACCAGTGACCAGTGATAGAATAGACCTACAGAGATATCCACATGTTCATGAGACCTATGATTATATGGCTGCTAGAAAAGATACACCTAAAATAGTTGAATCAAATACAGGACCATCGCTTACTTCAATACAGGTATATTATGTATATGAATAACTTTTCTCATCGGGCCTAGTAATGTCACACTGGATTTCAATCCTGTGCCTTTGGTGCATCAAGTAGGTTGGGAGAGTCACGCGTTTCCAAAGATGTTTTTAAATTAATTGAATATTAATACATGCCCTTAAAATATTTGTATTTTTGATTATGTTTCTCTCTGTTGTTTGAAATAACAAAAAAAAACAACAACACATTTTAAGTATATGTTATTCACTGTTAGGTTTAATGGATACTGTAATAAACCTTGCTCCCCTAGCTGGTACTTTTCAGACGTCGGCAAAAATCATAGATGATATACGACTTGAAAAAGTTAGATTATTCAGTTTTACTCTTTTTCAGGAAAAGTCTATACATATGGACAAAGAATGTGGGTTTTCGAAATCTTGTTTCCAAGACTGTACTACAGAAGGTTGTAGATTTGTTGTCTCATGGGTCGGACGTGGAGATCAAGTAGCGTTCAGCATTCGGGCAGTTCTAAATGATAGTGCAAACCAATGGATAGCCATAGCTTTCTCAGAGGACAATAAGATGGTAAAACTCTCGTATTTATAGTGTCTATAAAGCGCACATGACATGCAGTCTTACACGTTTCAATCTGATTAAACCCGATCAAAATTTTCCGCTCGCCCAATCGCTTATTTAGATCTGACCTTTTTCAAACGAGGTCCATGTTCAGGTGAACTTTTCTCATCATAATATTAATGACAAAATTGTTATGATACGTAACTTGTTTACATCGTCTCCGTCACGCATTTTTAAATGAGTCGTCCAATCGCAGACTGTGAATAATACTGCTGTTAAATTTGCTAGCAAACCTTGGTCTAAAAATAGAAATAACGAAATCAAATTGTTATTAATAGTGTTTCGTCTAGATGAAAGCTACGCATTGATTGGTCGAAACAAAGTTCATCTCGACGTGACCTTCCATTGAGATAGTAGAGATCCTGTACGACAACGCTGAACAGGATATCTGTTTACGAAGATTGTACACGTTTTTAAGAGTGATACTATTTTTTCCATTACTATAAGTACATTGGACTCCTTTATGTACTATGTTGTTTGTCAATGTAATTAAGTATAACTTTATACATTGTTTAAAACAGGCTAGTTCAGCTACCTTAAAATTTGCAAATATTATCTCAAAGTTTTTTTTGGTTCAAAATATTTTTCTAATAATAAATTGTATAAACAGTAAAAACTTGTTCCTTTAACCCATATGAGTCTGAATTTGTCTCTACGATACGTAATGCTCATCTATGATCAAAGTCATAAGAGGAAGAAAGAAACGTTGACATAACGAAGGTCTTTTGATGCAGCTAATTTATGAATAGTTGTTATATAGAAGATATGTTATTATTGTTTGCTTACTACTGTACAGAAAATGTAACGCATAAATGTAAATTTGAGTAAGAAAATAAGATTTAAAGATCGCAAATATGTTTAAATCTCGGACCATACACAACCAAAAGAGACACATTGACTCAATGGCATACTTTGAGGGTCACTTACTATGCAAAAAATAAACGAAGTATCCAATCTCCTTATACTTACAAGATTGTAACGTTTGATAAATTTCTCAATTGTAACACATTCCCTTATACATGTTAACTCATTAAGATAAGATAATTAAAAAAAAGGAAAAACAAATAACTTCACTCGTTGTCTCGTTGGTCGGAAGTGAAGATCAATTGTGACGTCTTTGAGCATTCGTACATGAAGAGGTTTTAATGAGAATGTTTACCCGTATACAAATACAACAATTAATATAAAGCAAATATTTATCAGTCAGTTGAGTAGTTCAACAGCCCTTTCCAACACAGTTTATGCTAAAAAGATTCTTAGATCTTTTTTTTAAATATTGTCCTAAAAATAGTGATTCAAATTTTCTAAAGTAGATATATTATACAAGTATATAACATAAATATGAAGTGTAATTTATACATATACATGCGTAGTTGTTATTATAATATACATTGATGTTTATATGTCCAACAAAACAGGTGATTTTATTGTCCTTAGAACAGGTTAAATGTATATATTACAATAGTCATGTCTTAACTCAAATATAAGTCATAACTATGTCATGTTTTATTTTCGAACATCATAAATAATCGCAAAAAATTATCAAGGCGCGCCATGGAAATGAATATAAACAAAGATCAATTAATTAACAAAAAGTAATTAACTTGTTTCAGTAAATTAATTAACAATTTTGAGTCATGACAAGTGATTTTTAACATTCATACATTAATAGTTTCATTTGATCAATGTTTTTACAATAAAATGAGGGTTGCCTGCAAGACTGAAGTAAGCGCATTGCGTTAAAGAGGGAGTTACTACAGTCTTGTGGACAACCCTCGAAATGTATTGACAAGTCTAACTAGTCAGGTAATTAAAAATTCACGTATGATGTATTGATTTTGTTGTTTTTGAAAACGAACTGTTTTTTTTTATTGATTATAGCAAATGACTTAGACTTAAGGTGGTTTCAGTTTAATTTGTTCATAAATATCTACTGTCTTTAAAAGCTTCAAAGTAGAACTCTCTCTTTCATAATAATATACTTGATGAAAATTCAATATTTTTTTTACAAAGGTTTTTAATATGAATGCGTGCTTCATATTTCCGCAAGTTAACAATCGCTGTAAAACAAGCACGTTTGCGAATGATGATTTTTTTAACGTTTTGATCGGGTTATAACCGCATGCCTAGCGATCCATACAATAAATGAATCATTTATCAAAATGAAAAAAATCGCAGACTCGATGGATAACTGCCTTACAGCCTTTTTGTCAAAAATTACTTCCGAATTATATTTTAGCTTTCAAAATACATGTACTTAATATATGCTTCTTCTTAATACTGTCAAAATACATGTGTATTAAATATAAAGCACATAAATACGGTATAACCTCTGCAGAGTGGCCCTTCACAGAACAAGCCCTCTGCACAAGAACAATTTTAGATATTTTCCTTAGGCATACTTTCAATTGAATTTAACCTCTGCAAAGCAACAACCTCTATACAGCAACACGTTTTAGTCCCTCCCAGAGGGTGTTGCTCAAGAGAGGTTGCGCTGTATAGTGACCTTCAAAGTTTTTTAAGTCAAACCGATTTGCATGAAATAAAAAATAAATTCCACATTCTTACTACCCTATGTTTATGACTAGTCGTTCTTAGTTTTCTGTGTATATACAAGTACGTAACTATCCCACCCGGGAAGGTTATACCCTTCTATGAAAGTTTGACAATAATGTCAATTTCTCTCAATTAATAAGGTATATGGAGAAGTTTCCCCCTTGTGGAACGGTAAGTGAGTACTGGTTATAGACAAGGGTCCAGGAAAGCTAGGTTAGGTGCGCTAAGCACCGTTATATAACCTATACAATGTGTTGCTACGACGTTAAACCCAACAAAATAAATGAAAATTTATGTAAATAAGTAAAAAAATGCCAGGTAAACTTTTCAACCCATCTGGATAGTTCTAGCTATGCAAAGTTCGAGTCTTCGAACTTTCACTGTATTGTATGGCCCTCAGGTAGATATTCTTGTACTTTAAGAGTGCTCATCTCTAAATAAAGATGTTATTATTAAATTATATGATTACAGGGTGATGACAGTGTAATACAATGTGTGTCGAGAGACAATGGTAAAATAGATGTCAGACATTCATATAATAATGGTAAAAACAACATTAAACTTGGAGAGGTAAGCATCGTGTTGTATTTAATGTTGATGGTTTTTATGTTTGACGTATTGCAATGGCCATTGTCCGATGAGTCTTTCAAAAGAGGAGCCATGGTATTTAAATAATTAACTATATTGCTAGTTTGTTGTTTGTGTTCGGTATCAACTGGTAGACTGCTGCGTCTTATAGGATCAGAGATGGACAACGACATGATGGTGAATTTCATATACCAATTCATGTTCTTTAAGATACAAACTTGCAAAGCGATGTTTTTAAATTAAGATATTTGTCAAGAGATCTACAAATATGGGTACTTAGGGACATATTTCGAAATTTGGTATAAATTTTTGGAACGATGCTAATTTAGCATCGTTCCAATGGTAACAAGAAAGTATAAGATTACTCTTTTCACGCTTCAACAATTTTCAACATAGACAAAGAGACGTAGTTCAAGCGTGAAGCTCATTAACATCTCATTTAAATGTAATACAACGCTGGCTTGTGTTGTCGTTCTTGAAACTCTTCAGAAAAAGGGAGGTTACTCTCAGGACATATAAATTTTGCAATGGATACGGGACAACTCAACCCGTAGACAACTCAACCCGTGACGACTGCAATGATTACTTGTCGGAGTAAAAAGGGCCTACGATGTTTTTAACAATGCCTGTTATATGCGTAACATAATTACATCATTCGATAGTAATACACAATATTAAATGATCGTATTATATTAAGCAGTGGCTTGAGTTACGGTACCGTAACTCTAGACCAAGGTTCTAGAGTTACGGAAGTTCCGTAACTGTAGACAACCCTGGCTAAAGTTACGGAAGTCAAATAAAATGCGTATGTTTCAATTTTTAAACGTCGAAAAACTTGTTTAAATTCGTTATTACTCGAAATAAACAAATATTTACCGACATGACTTATCCAATTGTTATTACACCCGCCATTTTGGATATGACTAATACACTTACCGGATGTTTAATATACGGCGATATGACGTTGTCGTCTTCAAAGTGTCACATTAAAAGTTTACTTGAGCGATTTTAAGTTATAGAGTTTGATTATAATTTGGAATGAATATGTATAAGTGTGTACGGAATTTTAAACAAATATTTATAGGAAATAGACTCTTAGACTAGATTCTTAGAGTCATTTTAATTGTGTATAATGGTGAATAAAGTGCAAAACGTTAACAAAAATGGGAATGTAGCTCGATGCAAAAGAGCTTAGTACTTGGGGGAAAACCTTAAATGAATTGTTAGAAAGTCGATGTTTTTGTGAAAAAATTCAGCTTGTCATTCCACACCAAATCTTTAAAATTTTAACGAAAATATTAACGATCTCGTTAAAAAATACCCATTCATAACCAAAAATGAGAAGTTGTCAGCTCCTTTTGGTTAAAGAAAATAGTCCAGAATAATCTTTGGTTTGGTGAGATCGCTGCTGTACATGACCCTAAAATGTGTTGATGAAAATTAATTCTTTGACTGGTTTATTTTGTTTGATATATTAAGATAAACCTTGCCATGAGCAAACCACTTGAGAAGTCTAGTGCTATCCTTTGTTAAATTCTGTTAATTGATACTTAATACATTATTTTATAGATAATATACATAATAATATATTCTTTAATCAAAAAATAAGTTCAGGACATCGTTCCTCCAGCACTCCAGTGCTTTGATTATAATTTGTTCATATAATACGTAATAAATCAAGATGTAATCAATGTGACTGTGACATGTATATGTATCAAATAGTTTTAAGTATGGCATAACGTATAGTTCCGTAGGTTTCCAATTCACCATGTCGCTTAGTACAATTTCAATTTGTCATGCTATCGTCATAAATAGTTCTGTTTTATACCCTTCTATGCTATAATTATTGCTGATATATGAAACCATGACAACTTCATACAGCTGTGATACTTAACAAGGTTATAACCATTGGTTGACTAGTTTAACATATCTAACATCACACTATAAATAATGGGTGTTAAGTCTGCAATAAGACGCACGAAAGCCAGCAGCGTGTTCAGTAATGACTGTTAGCGAACGTTGCGGATATGGGACAACTCAACCCGTAGACAACTCAACCCGTGGATAACTCAAGCCAAAGTAGGAACAACTCAAACCGTTTTTGAGATATTGAGTTTTCTCGGATTGAGTTGTCTTTGGGTTGAGTTGTCCCGACCCTACCGTTACGGAACGTTTCGAAACGTTGGGGATAATTGGACACGCTGCTGGTTCGTGAGACAGTGGGTGCATGTGTGAATGATATATAGTGTACAGCACAGTTGATGTTTGTTTTATTTAAGTATATAAAGCTATTACTAACGTATAATATCACACATATTTTCACAATGTGTGAAACAGTTGGTCTCGGTATAAAGCATTGCCTTTATAATAATTAATCTCTGCAATTCAATTCACACGATTGAAAATGACTTTATAAATAATGCTTAAATGATTTTATTGCCCGTATCAACTGTGCCACATTGACTGTCTTTACCAGAGTATCTGCACTATATAATTATCAAATTTACTTCTTGTGTTTATAACGTTTGAGAAGTAGAGACCTTGCATATGTTTTATTTTATTATATTTGCATGGGTGCAAGTTTTCAGGCATATGCCTGAAGTTCAGGTTTTTCACAACAAATTAGACAATGTTTTGCTATTAAATTATCAAGAAAAATGGTTTAAAATTACAGTTTTCAGGTTTTTCAAAATTTTTCATCTTGCACCCATGTATTTGCCTAGGAATAAGTTTTTGAAACGTGTCTCATCAATGTATGAAAAATTATTTTGTCGAGAAATCTTAGATATAGCTGTATACATTCTAAAAAGTTGAATTGTTTTCTTTTATTTCTCCAAGTTATTTTCTTTTGCATAAGTTATATTATTTTAGAAATATTGAACTTAAAGTCAAACTTGTTGCAGTAATGAAATATATCAGGGCTGAATCTGAAGTTTATAACCATTTTAGAACTGAAGTTACTTTGTAAGTATCAGGTTTTGCAACCAAGCAATAATTGAAATCGTTTTAAACATTTAATCCATCGTCAGCAACCACAGTATTTTATTCCGTCACACTCCATACGTATATAACGCAATATAGCATGTATGTGAAGACAGCAGTAACGGCAGTACAGCAGTACAGCAGTAAAGCCGCTGTACTGCCGTTACTGCTGTCTTTACATACATCAGTATAGCGGAGTAATGTATCGTGGGATAATTGACGATGCCTTTAACCATACATTCATGATTTCGTTGATAAACATGTAAATCAACCTGTATTTTTTACTTGTTTTAGGCTAATAAGGGTTTATCAAACACTACAGCATCGTTCGTTGATGGTATATTTGAATGTTCATTTGTCAGAGATCGTTTAGTTGACCATGAAAAAATCTTCAATCTGGATCGTAATTGGGCCATGTTGTTTGCACATGGTAAATCTAAGAATGGTAAGTACAACAACGGAATTAGCCGAGCTTTGTCGAACGTTAAGTCGAACATTGCCGAGCAGTACAATTAAAACTATTAATCGTACCAAAGCTATCGCGACATAATTTCAAATTTCATTTCATATGACCTCGCCTCTTATAAAATATATATACATGTACTTGTATAAGGCCCACTTTTCAATTTCGGTCGGAGAATATTTTTTGTTCATTAGATTGTTTATTAATTTCTTTAACTAATGCTCACCACTAAATACACCGGAATTGAATCAAATCTCACAAGTACCCAACAACGTTTTCAACAAGCATACAGTGCCCTCCAAAAAAGTTCGCGGGCAAAATATTGTTTTAGGTACAGCTATACATTATACAAAATGTATGTACGAGTATTCTAGACCATGCGGGCTTTTGTACTTAGAACAACTGATTTGCACTCACACTGAATGTAGCCTTATATCTTGAAAATAAACTACAACTAAACTATTGTTTCAGGCATCATGTTACCACATACCCTGGCAGAGAAACCACACGTATCAGATAACGTTGTAGATTTCTCACGTAGTGCTCCAAGTTTGATCAGTGCCAGTAGTTTCTTTATCAAAATACATGGTAAGTATCTATAGTGTTCTTCATCTTCCTTTTCTTATCAAGGGGGACAACTGTTGGTGGATTATCACAATAAGTATTGCATTCAAAGCGTTACTTGTTTTCCATACGGTCTCTAAGCAGATTTATTCAAAGAATAGTGATAGCTTACACATAGAACTCAGTGTTCATCTATGGTTCTTAGACGGTCGATAAGTTCGATTATTAAGAACACATCGACGACTGGTCGTGTTATTGGATCAACTATGACAGATGTCTGTCTGTCTGTCTGTCTGTTTAACTGGGTGGGCGAGCATGCGACTCCATTGTCTGACATAAAACATTGTCACCAAATGACAGATTGACATGAAACTTGGTATGCATATGCATAGCCGTAACAGTGTTTGTAGAGTAAAAAGAACCGTTTCTCTACGGATTGCAGATTTTGAATTTGATTTATTTCCCTTTGATTGTTTTCAATAGTGCTTTTCTTGTCGGGGTAATAAGATTGCCCTGATACATGGTATACTTGATTGCTGGCGTGAAAAGTACAGTGGACAATACTTACCCCAGCTTGTACAGTTTATCTCCCTTATTTATTTCTTTGAGCAGTTTGTATCAGGAGCGTAATCAGTAGGGACAACTCAAACCGTTAGTGAGATATAGAGTTTTCTCGGGATGAGTTGTGTTTGGGTTGAGTTGTCCCGACCCTACCGTTACGGAACGTTTCGAAACGTAGTCATATGTAGGCAGATTGCCTTGAACTTGGTATACATGTGCACTGTCGTAACATGAAGTGCAGAGTGCAAGAACCGTTACTCAGCCTAGTACAGCCATGGTGTTACTTCACTTACAATGAAGAGTATTAATTATATCTAATCAGGTTATTTTCCTTGTTTATTTTAAATGTATTTTGTTTATTTTTATTAGCTGCCCTGATGGTATTTGCATGGATTTTATGTGCATCAGTTGCCAGCGTTATTGGACGATACTTTCAACCATATTGGTGGGGAGAGAAAATGTTTGGAAGTAAAATTTGGGTCAAGGTTTGTATGTTTGTATATACATATGTATTCTTATCCATTTTATTCGTCGTGTAGTAAGGGTTGCTGACTATGAATCGCCATAGAACCATGGGCGGATACAGAGTAGGGCTGCCTGGGGGCTGGCAGACCGAAATTGGGGTAGGTACGGGAGGGGGTACAGAGGGCCTCCCCGGAAATTTTGAAAAATGAAGGTCTAAAATCGTGCTTTCTGGTGCACTTTTGGCCGTTTTAGTTGCATCCATAATAGCACAGATTAACCCTTATACTATCACGCATTTTTATGTGTATTGTCCCCTTTCATAATGGCACGACAGTGATAGAGAATGGTAGGTTGGGGCCAAATACAGACTATGACGCTTTAAGTATTAAAGAGTACGGTTGTTTACAGAGAATGGCAGTCCAGTACTGCTGCATCCCAGGATTAATTATGAGATATACTGCACATATCAAATAATACCGACTGTTTAAATAGGACATTAGGCAAAAAAATATAACATGCTCATATGTATTATATACACTAAATACACTTAGGTTGTACTAGTATCCCCTGATATCATGTATCATTTTCTTCTTGAATTCGATTCCCTTTGTTCATACGGAGCTTTAACAAAATTCACATCAATTGATAGTCTCTTATACCAGATCATCAGAACGAATGAACTAAAATATGATGAATGATATATTTTTAATCCAGTGGTAGGATGGTCTGGTAACTGGTTTCCTCATGTTTAGTAGCCGATTGTAGCAAATCCTCATTAAAATTTGACGCGGACGATTACATAAGGCCATGCGTTCTAGGGATAATAACTTCTTCAAGTAAAATAGTTCGCATTACGCATTAACAAGCAGACGGTATGCTGTTTTTGCATTGAAGTATATCAAATCCGGCCTATGTAAGGGAAAGTTCCCTTGCATCGCTTCCATTTGTTATGTAATCCTGCATCTATCAAAACTCCATGTCCGACAGCGCTATTTGAGCTTATTAATACATTGTATTATTAAAAATATTAAAATTGATGATAAAATTTATTTTTGAATTTAAAAATCTTGAGAAGATTATATGATTAAAGAGCTATCAATACGATTTTATAAAAAAAGAGAATAATGAATGTTGAAAGATTTATTTCCCATTCAAATTTAATTTGATATAATCATTATATGGTGTCCACACTATTACATTTCAGGTACATTGGTTGTTTGTATTGATCACGTGTGCTGTTGTTATTGGTGGTTTCGCTGTTATATTTGTAGGTGTTGGAGGTATCAGTAAATTATATGAGGTAGGAACTGAACTATTATATACCTTATTGCTACGAAATCCTGGTCGTGCCATTGTAAAATGTCGCCGTCGCAATTACAATGCGACACACGACAATGCGTAGTGACATCGCGACAATGTGATGCAACGAGCGACAATGTTGAACGACGTATACAAAAATACCAAAACGACGGGCGACAAGGTCAAAACGAAATATTACAAAAATGTCGCCTAAATTTATGCGACATTTAACATATATTGTTTGGCATTTTTGTCCAATCAGGATTCTGTAAGTTATTGTACTGTCTAACAAGATTAAAAAATCTGAATACCATAAGGACTTAAAACGACATTTTTGTTTAAATTAATGTCAATAATCTATGTAGGCCCTATGTATTCCACATTAAAGTGTTGTTAAATATACTATGTATCACTCACTTATCTATTGAATGAAATCTCTCATTTCAGCACCCAACCTACAGTTTTAATGGTACACATCCTATCATGGGACTTGTAGTAACATTGTTAGCACTTCTAAATGTAAGTAGCATTTTGGTTTTTTGTTATATTTAATTTTTTGCATATTAGGGATGAGACGATACGGTCATCACACGATACGATACGTATTGATACGAAAAGAGACGATATGATTATTTACGATACGGAAAGGGTAGTTATTGTAAAAATACAAACATTGGTTTGACGAAACATGTGATGGTCTTAACAAAGCAACACGCAGAGGGGCAGGAGAATCGCAATGAACATCAGGCTCAACATCGTTGTTGATTTCGTTGGCCATGTGTAAACCTTGAATACATACGCTGTATTACTGGTGATTGTATTGGTAATTTAAAAATAAAGTAGCCAATGAGTGATCGTTTTACATGGTTACAAATGTCAGAGTCGTATCACAATATATCGCGTTGGGCCACGATACGTATTGTGGTCTGACGTATTGATATTGTATCGATATATCGCCATATCGTCTAATCGCGATTGCATATGTGTTGTGGTAAGTACATGTGTACTTCGACATGATTTTTGCAAGGTTTAAAAACATTTCATCCTAACTATCGCCGCTGTTACTGACTTAATTGTTTATGCATATGGCTTCGCATGTGCTTCGCGTTTCTCACAAATCCTATGTAATGGTTATTCAATTTTATCTCTTGAATTTATTCTCGTTTCAAATAGTGTATTTCAATTACCTACGCATCTTTATTTTGGAACATCTCGCACACAATCGTCATAAAATTGGGTTTCTCGAATACATATGCGCCCACAAAATAGGTTTTTTCGCTACCTATATTATGCATTTGCATTTTATTGTGATTGTTTTCGTTAAAAAGATTCTTATAAAATAATCTGTGACTATTGGAGTATGCTTTGTTTCTATTTCAGCCATTATTGTTATGTTTAAGACCATCTGAAGATTCTTCAAGTCGAGCATTCTTTAATTGTTTATATTGGTTGGTAGAAATAGGTGCACATGTACTCGCAGGTAAATACTTCTACATACTTTATATGGATATTTGTGATTCTCGCATGAGAGTCTTAAAGTAATACTACCAATATAAAAATCTATTAAAAAGCCAGACCAGTTTAACCTACGTAGCATGGGCGGATCCAGCGGGTGTGAGTGCGGGGGGTCAGGGGGGTCCGGACCCCCCTAGAATTTGGAAAATGTACAAGTCCACTAGTGTATTTCTTGCTTGTAAGTCATTTTAAGGTAGTATGAAGCAATTTTTCTCGGTGCTTAACATAGATTTAATGGTTATGTAGTTTTTATTATCAATATGTTACATTTTTTTCTGCAAAATGTGTATAATGTGGTTGTGTTTCGAGGTTCGGATCCCCCCTAGAAAAGTTCGGACCCCCCCCCCAGAAAAAAAATCCTGGATCCGTCCCTGCGTAGTTATATTCAAGTGGGGACATGTACGTGGGCATGTGCATCTGGTACTAAGAGGCTGACTTCAAATCTAGTCTGTTAGAAATATTCACTTTCTGTATCGTATTTGAGTCAACAAATATGTCTTTTTTGCAACTGAGCACAATCAGAGACTTAAGTTCTTCGTATTGTGTCCTCGTGCGTCAATACCTTTAAAGAAATAGTTCTTAGCTTACGTAAATTATTGAGCTTTGTCGAATACATGACGTAAATGACCAAACGAAGCAAAAGAAATTCAATAGAATTATGTAGAAATTATACATTAATTGAAAATAATATATACATAGCACATGAATGATTAAAAACAGTAATAACATAAGATATACGTAAATACTGTAAGCATAATTTCATGAATGATTCATTGTTCTAGGGTATGTTTTTATTTATTAAGGATAGAACAAAAATGTAATGTAGAATACCTTGTTTCCATTTATAATATATAGAGGATATTCGTCAACTTTTGTGTAAGATCAATTTTTATTTCACCGAGTGAGCTCAGAAAACATATTTTCACGAGTGGCATAGCCACGAGTGAAAATGTCACTTTCTGAGTTCACGAGTTGAAATAAAAATCATCTTACACCAAAGTTGGCGAATATTCTGTTTCTTTCATGCTTAGTTTTGCGTTTTGTTTGATGTATTTTACACAAATTATAACGTGACGTCATTTCTACTCTAAGGTGACGTCATTTATCATCTAATATGACGTCATGAACGATGAAAATATAAGGTTATATTTTCACTGCGATGAAAATATAAAATTTATATTTTCATCGTTTATTTTCATCGAATAACGTGACGTTTCACCGTAAAGCATAAAAGAAGACGATAATTTTCAAAATCTTGACAGCCTTAGGTAGTACTACAATGTATTATACTTTATAAAATAAAACATTCAGAGTTAAGCTCTGAAAATGAGTCTATACAAATAACATTCTAAGATTATAACCAATGATTTCTCTACCATAATGGTTATAATATTTGTATCATTTCAGTTGTCACCATATATGCTGGTTTCGGATTGGCTAGTTATCTAATTCCATCTTTCTTCACATTCCTTATTATTGGCTTCACAGTCTATCAGATACTTATACTATTGTTTATGGAAGCTCTGAAAAGTTACGATGCTAAAAAGAGTAAGTATGGTACAGGTACTGTTATTTATAGCCAAGTATTTGAATTCACAATCCATATGCAGTCCTCGAACAAACAATTGGCAGATGTTTTCCAAAATAACTATACTTAAGCCATCTTCTGTTCGATTTCCTTGCTAAGTTATTTTGCCCATACAGAGCTTTTAATTAACGAAATTAAATACAAATAGGCATTTCTTGAACTGATTTACTAAAACTTTTTAGTGACATGTAACTCATGCGGCATGATGACACAATAAAGAGTCAAGATGTTTCGTTTTATTAAAAGTACTGTAATTTCCAAATAACCATCTACAGATAGGTTACTTATTAGAAGGAGAGGGCACTTACCTTTATCAGATAAAAAAGGTCAAAGACTAAACAAATTTAACAAATATGGAAGAATAACCTATCATGACGATTATTTGTTTCGATATCTTGACTACCAATTAATGTCATGCGGTAAAGGCGCCATGTGGGAATATTCTAATTGAGTGTATTCAATGAATTAATTGAATAATTAAATATGGTGCTTTAGCTTGCCTATTTCAAATGTTCATTCATCTGGCTAGTTTATAAGGTAAAACTTGACGAACAATTTATGTAGTTATCTTTTCTACATTCTAAAAAGGAGTGCTCTGTCATAAGTTATGTATGTAAGTAATCCTTTCTACTAAGTATATTAACCTTTGCTATTCTCTTGTAGCTATTGAAAGAAAGAAGGTATTCCTATATGAGATGCAGATACGTCCATGGAATGCTAGAAAGAATAATAGCATAGCAGCATATTTGGATCTAAATCATACAGTAAGTCTGATAATAAGTACAAATGTACAATAAAAAACACAAACACCTTTTTGTCGATTTTTGCGCTAGCCAAAATAAAAAGAAAATAATAGTCCATAAAGTAACTTACTTTTATATATTAATCGAAATATTTGATTTACCGTCAAAGCTAGTCATGGTTTATGAGTCCATCGCCATGGTTTCCACCAAACCCAAAGGAGCAAAAAGTTGCTTTTATACAAGAAACGGAATCAGGTCATAAATATTACAAATTATAAGTAAGATATATTTCAATCATAACGAGTGACAGTACGTTTCTTTATTTCCTCCTTATGTTGTAGTCAAAACGTATATGAAGCAGCCAGGCTATTAATCACATTAAAATCATGAAGCTTTTATGTACACTACCGCTATATGATCTGATAGACTAACTTTTTGTCAACGTAAATTTAATTCGTTCAATCAGTGAGTCGGTTTCACATGGCCGTCCTCCAATCAGTGAGTCGCTTTCACATGGCCGTCGTCCAATTAGTGAGTCGCTTTCACATGGCCGTCGTCCAATCAGTGAGTTGCTTTCACATGGCCGTCGTCCAATCAGTGAGTCGCTTTCACATGTCCGTCCTCCAATCAGTGAGTCGGTTTCACATGGCCGTCGTCCAATCAGTGAGTCGCTTTCACATGACCGTCCTCCAATCAGTGAGTAGGTTTCACATGGCCGTCCTCCAATCAGTGAGTCGCTTTCACATAGCCGTCGTTCTATCAGTGAGTCGGTTTCACATGGCCGTCGTCCAATTAGTGAGTCGCTTTCATATGATTGTTACTGACGTTTGAACCACCCTTAATATATATAACTGATCATGATCCGTAAAATAAAATTGTCAGACCTACTGTATTTGAAGCATTATAGTGCGTTAGGAAATCTGAAAATCAAACTGGCTGGTATCACATTTAACACTAAACTTGGTTATTTCTTTATAATTTCAGAGTAAAGGATTAAAACAGACGGTACTTGCAGCACATCTGATTCTATTGTCAGCTCTAACAACAACAATCATCGTGTTCATTATCATACATGACCAATTTGATCAGTGAAACAATAGATGTATCTTACAATAGGTGCTATTTAAAACGCTGTTTATCAAATATATGTGGATATTCTTAGCGTGTCTTACCATTCTTATAGTTCGTGCCTTGATATTCGTGCTGCTTGAAACGGTGTTGATCTAATATGAAAAAATGCAATTACTCTTGCTAAAGAAGGTATCAATTTTTGTAGACTAAATAAATAATAGATCATTTCATGAGCTAACCATTTAGAATGTTTATCCAAAACTTACATTTTTTTATTGCCCAAGGAAAAGAAGTTCCTTAGCATAAAGCGCATTCTTATGTTTAAAGCCAAAATGAACTGCTATATAAATGAAAATGTCAATAAAAAAGGACAATTGCCAACGTTGTTGTTTACCGACGATCTTGTGACCGATTATTCTAATCATCATCATAGACTAAAATATGTTGCAGTGTCAATTATTTTTTATGACTTTAATTCGCAGACTATTCAAAATACATCATATTATTTGGTCAGCCAAGGATAAATAAATGAATGGCTTACATAATGATATTATGCTTGTAAACATGTTGTAAATATATAAAGATGGAAATTATGAAGAAATCTCATTGAAATCAGTTTACATGTACGCTACCGCTATTACTGAAGTGGAAATGTGGTGGAGCGTTTAGTGGCCTGGTTTTAATGCGGTTTATTATGAACCATTGTTTGCATGTTTTCGAGAGTGTGGAAATATTTGCTTAATTTTATGTATTATATTATCATATGAATATGTGACTGCAAGTATATGTGTAAATCCTTTATGTACATAAATATGGATCTTCACAATATATTAAAATCGTGCTTTTAAAATGTATGCAGGGTAAAACAGTGGACTCGTATTAACGCCAGTGACTGGTTAAGGCGTTTTATAATAGGCGTCATTTGTATTAGCGTAGAAGTCCATAATTTGTAAAATGATAAACAATTATAAATAAAAGACTCGGATGCTAGTGTTTATTTATTCTGTCTCAAAATTTTGTCATGAAAATCTTTTTACTTTTGAGTCATTCTCGATTATCATTGTCTGTCAACGTAAAGCTGAAGACTTAACTCAAATTCTTTATTATTTCCTAGGGGTGTAACATTACGGTAAAAACCGTATTGCAATATATTGCAATATGCAAAACATGTATAGCAATATATTGCAATACGTACCGGTTTTTGCGTAGACATGCAAAGCATGAATTATTATGCATGTTCATCATCCTAATTGGATCAGCACAACACGTATACATACATATGTGTATTTTCAAACGATCTCTTTTTCAAATGTTTGAATTACTTGTGTAAAATGATCAATAATTAAAAAAAATGCGTAACTTCTAAAGATATTTTTTCTCTCAATTGACTAAATGTTTAACCCTTTTAAGCACAATAAGATTATTTCAAGTTTTTAATACAATTTAACATTTATTTAAACATTTAACTTCCAGATTATGATAAAACAAATCGTACGACACATAACTACAAAAACCGGTTCAAGGAAAAACAAACCGGTTAAAAAACGTTAGGTTTCGTATTGCAATATTAACCGGTATATCGGTTAACTGTTTCACCCCTAAATTATTTTCTTAAAGGGAAATATCCTTTTTGGGTTGATTGAACCCAACCTCAGGTAATCGAGAATACTACCGAGTATATGTAATGTTGATATTTTTTATATTCGGAATTTGTGAATGAGAATAATTTTATGTGTTTAAATCATGTACATAAAACCATTATTATTAAATAAATATCTCTTTCTTAGATATTGTTTGTTATATTACTTATTCTGTGTTTCTTTGACAAACGCGATACAAAGCTAAAAGATGATCAAAATATCATAACAAACGGCCGTCGAGGCTGTGTGTGAAGACAGCAGCAACGGCAGTACAGCAGTACAACAGTAAATCAGCAGTACTGCCGAAAATACTAGCAGTAAAGTAAAGATTTACTGATGTACTGCTGTACTGCCGAAAATTCAATCAGTAGAGGTTTACTGTTGTTCTGCTGTAATGCCGTTACTGCTGTCTTCACATACATCGTCAAGGTAGATTTTTAATTCAATAACATTTGAAATATATCCCTATTTTTACTGGATAACATTGAATTCCCGCTTCATCCAATATGTAATCCACAAGTTGGAAGTGTAATTGGTACATTAATGTAAAATAAAACAGCGTGTTAAAATGATAAAATATCATGCCGTTTAACTTAACTCAAGCATACTGATTCTGCCAGAACCAAATAGAACACAAAGTGCAGTTTAAAGTCTGCCTTCATATACATGTGCAGCCGACTTTACAATCTTGTACGATAACTCCTGATCATTGAAATCACCTTAAAGGCAGGTGATTCCTTACAGTACCCATTTACACCTGGGTGGAGTGGAACAATTGTATGTTAAATTCTTGTTCAAGGAAATTAGTAGTGCCCATAGTTGAGATTGAACCGGGACCTCTCGATTTCTAAGCACACGTCTTACCACTGAACCACAGTTCCTACATATTTACATCGGCACAATTTACAAAACAAATGAATAACGAAACTAACGTGATGGCACACTCATCATTAATAAAAAAAACACAAAATACAAAAACAGTTCAATGAACCTCCTACACATCTGTTGCTTATTAAAAGGGACAGTCAGTCTACGTTATTCCATAAAATGGCATTATAGTAACAAGCAAATACATGCTTATAACAAATGAAAGACTATCCAGCAGTTATGCTAGCGGCACAGTCGGCGTAATTCAAGTACTCTCCAACACATGAAGCAAACGCCATCACACTAGCAATATTACTATTTTCGTGGACACCAGTTAAAAGATGAGACATTGGTCCGCGGGCATATATAGCCACATCTTCTCCCCCATGCGTCTCTTGATCGAGTGGTACGGCGGCTTCTTGTTGATATTGGTCGATAGCTAGACAAAACAAAAGAAAACCAACATTAAAGTAAAATGATTTACATATTTTTATTGGTTCAACACCGTGTCGACACAAACTACGTTCATTTTACGGCGGTCAGCACATCCTGTACTCATCTACCCTTCCACAAGGCAAAGAACTTAGCCATAGAAATATTTCTTGTCCATCTTGGGATATTAGATTCTAAATCCTCCGCATAGCATACAGCGACACGAACCCAGATGAACCATACAATGCGGGTGACAATAACTAAAACTCAGTGGTTCATATTATGAACAGTCTTACGACCAAAGTTGATCGTAAATCCCTCAATAATGTTTTGCTAAATTATCGTAAGATATTTGAAAGTATTCTGCCTAGGAATCTCGTGAAAACAAGTTCATGATTGTTTATGTATAACACATAAAATGTCTCAATCTGAATTCGAATCGGAAAAATGAAAGGATTTACGGAAATATTATAAAAGATCGAATGCGACAAATTGCCATTTCCGAGTTACCTGACTAATTAGACCAACCTTTAAGTAGAGCATACAAGGGGAGATAACTGACAAATGTGCCTTATTGTACTTATGGACTTACTTGTATCAACATTGGTAATGTCTGGACGGCTTCCACTCTGTAGTTTATAGCCTTGACCATTTGCATATGATAAAGTTGTGTATGGTTTCCCATCTTTAGCTAAACTGGTATCAACTTTATCTGAATAATGCAAAGAGACTTTCATTAACAACGGTATTCTTCGAAATTTCACCTTAATCCTTTCATGTAGTTTTGTTCCAACAAAACATAAGACCGTTATCTTTCAATACATGCAAGGCGTACTATTGCGCACTAATGCGTGCATGCTATTGTTAATACATCCAGGAATATTATTGTCTACAAAGAAGGCATGCTATGGTTTATACATGAAAGCATATTATTTTTTATGATAGTAGGAATATCATTGCTTAAAAATGTCATGGAGAGTTTACAGTAACATGACATTATTTTATTACGAATTCGTTCAGTTACATGTACTAGATAATTGACCTCTCAGACATTGAACCTTTGAGGATAGATTTCAGCGCATCATAACTCTAAAGAGTGATTTATTTACTGCTTAATCAAGATGGCTTAAGTCACAATATTTCTTAAACAACAGAAGCAGTAGCCTGTTCAATTGCTCCGAACGTTCTGTAACGTTCTGTAACGTTCCATTTGGAACTCCTCGGCCATTCGCTGCGAATAATCTCGGACATATTTAGTCGCTATTTTTAAACTGCCGGTGTTGAAGTAAACAAATGTATGATCGTTTAGGCAATGAGTGATGTTTCGTTTTTAGTCCATAAATTTTGAAACATCACTCATTGTCTTAACGATCGTATATCTGTTTATTAGATTAGATTATTCGCAGCGAATGACCAAGGAGTTCCGAATGTAACGTTACGGAATGTCTTGGAACGTTTGGGGTAATTGAACAGGCTACAGTGCTCAAAACCAACATACTATTATATATTCGCACGAGTAAGCTGAAACAAGAGTGCAAACAAAATAACTTAAATGTGTTAATAGAATGCCACTTACATGTATTTAGCAAACCAGTATCAACTTCGAAGGTATTTAACAGTTTAATAGTTTTAATACAGAAGTAAAAGAGGTAAAGCTGTCCCAATTTACACATATAATAATGCATCAGTACTATTTTAACAGTTCATTAGCAGATTATTTACTGGCACCAGAGTCCATATCTTATGATCATAAAATAATGCGTACGTCCCTATATATTGTTCTTTGTGCGTACATACATGTACACTACCTAATATATAATACATGTATATTATAATGAAAGTATAGTTATAACTTATGACTCGTACATGGTAATGTAAACGGGGTGGATTTTTAATTGTGTTTGATGACAAAATATTATAAATGTGCGTATTTAACGAGTGTGAGGACTCTGGTGCCAGTGTTTTTATACTACATGTATTTATAGCCTAGTAGACCAACACAAACGGAATAAACATTGCCTCGCGTTTGAAGTGTATTTTCCTTATCTTATTAATATTATATCGAAGTACAAGTTTCTACATTTGCATTACATCATTCTAAACGTATACTCTCGCATTCAAACTTATACAACAGTAAGAATGCAAATGATCCTTTTTCTTCGTTCACAAGGCATTTAGGCCATTATAATGTAATAACCATATTGGCCTTTACAGTAGACACTTTACGGTGTCAACGTACCAAATATTCCGTTACCACGACTAGGATAACCTGCAATAGACATGGTATGTCCATGGTCAGCTGTAACTATAGTCAACGTGTCTGTCTCTGATGTTATTTTACCAGCTGTATCCACTGCCTTTTCAAAAGCTAACACGTCGTAGAGAGCAAGTTTAGCTCTGCCTTCGTGATGACCATGGTCTATTCTAGCACCTGCAAGAATATGAATAATATGCTATTTTACAAGGTAACAGAAATGGTATGATGTTATATGTAGACGAGAGTTTAAAGTTACACTTTATCTAAGTTGAACATCATGAAATATCTCATTATAAAGCCCTAAAACATATAGTATATTTTGTTAAATTTGTGAATTCAATATTTTATGATACATTTCATATGGTGTTTTAATTTCGTTCCATTTTGTGTCGTTTTTGTCATTTTTGCAACAAGAGCTTGAATACCGAAGTATGTTGCAATAGCATGAAAGGACCAGACTTGTATCCACAAGTTTCGAATAAAATGCACAACGAATTCAAAAACTCAGAAAAAGAACTTGTAGAATATTTTCTACATTATTTTCAATGAACTTAGCTTCTATTGAAATGGCACGAAAGGGTCATTTTAGCGTACTTGCTCCATTCTACCGGCAACATTTTGAAGAGAGTGATACAATTTTACCGCGAACAAGACATGTCTATAACTAAAACGCTATATTTCTGATATTCGATACTAATGCTCAATTAATAGTATGGTCATACATTACCTTCAACCATTAAGAAATATCCATTTGGATTTTTACTCAATATTTTAATAGCTAACTCAGTCATATTAGCTAAAGAAGGCTCTCCAGCTTTCTCATACTTTGGATCAAGTCTATCATAATCATACCGCATGTGAGATTGGTCAAATAAACCTGTAAAGTAGATTCTTGACATTTATCAAGTACATGTGCATTTTTACAGTGCAATATTGAAAGAGGCATAGAATTTTGACATTTTCTTCCTGACTTGGAATCACTGAATCGGAATCTCCTTGCTTTCCAATCGGGAAGGATTCCCTACTGATACATGTAGCATAGTGACGCTTTGTAATGTCTTTGTCTGTGACGTTACAATTGAGCGTGGCAAATAAAAATTTGATATGGTGTGTATTAAATTGTACAAATTAAGCCCTTTAATAAATCTTATTATTATACCAGAGCTAAATTTTCAAGTAAAACACATGTAAATTACCAGAGCTATATTTTCAAGTAAAACACATGTAAATCACCAGAGCTATATTTTCAAGCAATACACATGTAAACCATCAGACATGGCTTCAATTAGACAAACTATTATTATTTGAATACAGTTTTAACAGAGAACTTATTATATATTTAAACTCTGCACATCACTTTTTATACATGTATATGTTTTTTTCCCAAACTGGTTGAAAGGCGAATAATTACATAAAACGTGAACTCCTAAATGAATTAAAATTAAGCAGGAAACATTCGCATACAAATCTTAATCAATTGTTAATTGTAAGTGACCACATACCTAAAACAGAGTCAGTGGTGGTAGGGTCGATTTGGTTAAAAGCAGTTTCATTCCAAACGTATGCAAAGTTTCTATGAAGTGCGTGCTGACCAGTTTTCCATTCCTGAAATAATGATAGCGTTGTTACTATTCACTAAAAGTGTTTACCAGATTAACACATTCATATCCTCTCAAAAGAGAGGAAGCACCTAAATGTTTACTACGTGACGAGCATTACAATTTTAAACACGTTCTCATTGACTGTCAGGAACTAAAATACATTCGTGACAAACATTTTAAGGTTAACACACTAAGAGAACTTTTTCAGTCAGTATCATCATATGCAATACTAAATTATCTGAAGGAAATAAACATTTATCATAAAATATAGGACTAAAAACCATTATAATTCGGTTGCGTTAATAGTATCATCAATTGCTTTCGGCGCGATATAACCAATCTGTGTTGATGTGCCGTAAAACCAAAACAAACAAACAAACAAACTAATAGTGTTGTTCGTTTTACCATGAATGTTATAAATGAGACAGTAGACTGTTACTTACTGAGGTCATGATATGATTTGAGTGCTGGATCAACCGGAGAACGGTGGTTTGGTGAACCGTTCGCAGTAAAAATGTGCATAACAAAAAAAGATGCAGTAGATTTAAAATTATTTCAAAATGTTTCAACTATGTGTATACGTATTTAGATTTAAAGTTCCATAGACTGACAGAAGTGACGAAATACTAAGAAATGAACATTCATACAATAGTTAAATGGCAAAACATAAAAATGTGAAACCTTTTATACGAATAGACTGTCAATATGGTAATATGAACAACAAAAGAGATTGTATATTGAGTATAGCGAATTCCGTGTTATATGACAAATTCCATTTTCAAATAATATGGTGTAAATAATAAGGGATTTTAGTCACTTATTTTCCTTTGCATATTTTTCCAATAGCTAGACCAATCAGTTGAATAACTCGGATTTTACCCTTATTTGTCATTGTCAATTTGACACAATAAATCTTAAATACCTTTTTTAATCAATTAATTTGTTTGAAAATCAAGTAAAATATTGTTTTGTTGAAGAACTATCTAAATTTGGTTACTCTTGTTAATATCTTAATTAACAAGAAAGATATTTGATGAAATATTTCATTATCCTTACACAGAACTTCAAAGATGAAGTCTGATGATTCGAACTGATAAAACCTACTTGAGAGCCAATGGGATCGCTTTAGACTTTATCAAGGAAAGATAGTTGGCTATATCCCTTCTTGATTTATTCCCATTTAATAATTTTGTCATTGGCGGATCAGTGTTACCTCTATAAGATCTCGTCCGTCTCTACGTCCATAGACTGAGTTATCTCCCCTTTCAGGATCCTTTTGATCAAATCTTTGGAAAAACTGTCTGCCACCGCCGAGTATTACCTTTAGTGGACAGTAATAAAATAAATGTATGTAAAATAAGGTAAGAAAAATGAAGTCAGAAAATATGAACACAGTAAAATATTAATGAATTACAAGCAGTACAATATGGAAAAAACTTTAAATAATAATGAATTGAAATTTTTTCAATAAGAATAGACATTTAAAATGGAGATTTATAGTTTAACAATCAATACAAAGGGAGATAAAAAGGAAAGTGCATGTATTAGCAAAGAACATGGGTTGTTTCCCTTTGAATGCATATGGTCATGGTTTGCTTTATACTTGATGACGTTTGCTTCTGAACATATTCATGGTTTGTAGTCATGAGGTCTTCAACGTCAAGCAAAACGGCAAGCATACTCTTATTTCCAGCGGGTTTCTCTTTTTAAATAAACAACTGAATTTCATAAAAGAAGGAGGGAGTAAAATTATGACTTTCTTTTTCCGAGAATTCCCTATTGGTCTTGTAAACTTTAATCGTTATCTCTAAATCCGCCGAATAAAAAAACATTTATTAAGCGTTACACTTTTGTATAGATTTATAAACAACAATAACAAGTTACAGATGTTGTAGATGCCAATTTCGATAAAGAAAAGTAACAGTTGATTTATATTGTTATTCGATGCTTTGCTACGTTTGAGCTGATGCAAGAAATCGACGAAAATCAAGATAAGAAATTCAAATCACGTGATGATTATCTTTTCCCACACTGGTATTGTTTCCATGAGTTGCTTACGCAGAATTCTTCCCAAATGTCGAATTCGAGGCAGTCCAAATGAAACAAAGCATTGTTTTACTCATTTAAAGCAACTTGATCAATTCCAAACCCATACATAAAATATTTCATAGCGATAGCATGGGGACTACTTTTATATATAAAGTAGTCCCCAATATGATAAGACGAATTATTACCTGTATTTGTTCATAATCATCAACCAGTTGTGCAGCGATATCCTTACATCCACCAGTCTGATTATGTGTGTATATATCACCTTCCCAACGACGATCAGCAATGTTGGCATACAGACCTGCTGGTGTTGCATGGGTTACACGTGCAGTAGTGACAAATCCAACGGATTTACCTGTATTCATACAAATACACCAGTAAGTATAAAATAAATATATGATGAATACGTTATTTTACAAATGATACATTCAGACGAACTGCAAAATATGCATTAATTGCAAATGGCATTCAATATGGATAAATGATTATTTGTAAAATATTATACAATTGAGATAAAATACAATATGTTATGGACACTATGGGTATATACAAAGCTACACATTAAATAAGAAACATATTTCAATGCAAAACAAACATACGAAAATAAAGACAAAAAAGACAAAGACAATCAAAGAAGATAAATAATGACAGGCACTCCCCACAAGTATATTCTTATACAAGTCAATAAATATACATTTGTACATGTATATGAAATAAAGATAACCGTAAAGTAGGACCAACTGTTTGTATTGTAGTTCAAAACGAAGTAACTAACCAGAATACTGAAGAAACTCACTTGTGTTATACAATAGTCCTATTCCTACCAAATAAGTATTTAACTTTGATGATTTGGTAGCTAGGATTCATTACAATAATCAAAGCGCTGTCAGACATGGGGTTTTGATGAGTATATGAACATGGAATAATACAACAATCGGAAAAGGATACATAGGCTATTCCCCTTACATTCACCGATAATTAGAATACATACAAGATTTGATATACAAATGTACATGTACATGTTCTTCAATTGCACAAACTGCATCGTTGCAGGAGTTAGTATCCCATTCATTAACGCTTTAAGAGGACTAATTTAATTGCAGCAGATAGTATCCCTTTAATTGCGCATGCGCGGCCGAATGTAATCGTCCGCGGCGGCTGGTAATGAGGATTTGCAACAGTCCACAATTAAGCATGGGGTAACCCCAAGTAAAAATACAGTATAAGTATTACCTGCAGCAATTGACCAATCTAATATTGAAGACACTTCATAGTTATGTTGTGAAGTACACAGTCCTCTCGTCGATCTACTATCAAGACCTAGAGTTCCAATGTTAGCTTTAACTCCACAGAAAAACGAGGTGGATGCCGCAGCAGAGTCTGTTACCTGTGAGTCCTGGCTGTACGTCTGAAAAATAAAAAATGTTTATTAACCAACTCCGCATATTTTTAATGAAATATAAGCGTCATGAATATGGACCACTCTCTGTGTTACATTTTTATTTGAATAACAATACATTTTTCTACTGGAAAGCATACTCTTATCATAAACACAGGTTGGAAAATCAAACCTAGCATAACCAAGTGCTCATCATCGTCGGAAACCCACGGTACTCATTTGTTATGAACATTATCGTTGACGTAATACCCTGGGTTACCGAGGATTAGCGTTTGCCATCTTTTGGTGAAGCATTTTATGGCTCTGGTCGTTCCTAAACACCACGTCATTCCTTTTACATATAAAGAAGGGAAATAAGGCATGGTTATCAGATCTATTGGTGTTTTGCTGAGAGTTGTTCTAACGCTGTTGTTTTTCGTTTGTCTTCGTGAGAAGACGAATCACCTGCATGAGACGTGCATAAGGTCGCACGATTATGACACACTACCCTGTCTCTCCCCTTACATATAAGTATCATTTTTAATGAAATTAAACACCTTTTCAAATTTACTTAAAATATAGCTTTAGATGATAATTCAATTTGCTTTGGGTTATCAAAAAATCATTTTGGTTGAAATAGTCAAAGGCAACTTGAATTAAAAATTTAATTAATTAATCCAAATAGTAAAACTGGTATTAACTTGCCTTTGAAAGTCCAGTGTAAGGAAAATTTTCAAAGCTTAAATATTCCTCTTCACCTGTGTGTCCAGCTAGTTGTCCTTTCAAGATACGACCAGCGGTCACAGTAGGAACACTCATACCATCACCGATGAACATGATCACATTCTTAGCCATGCCTATATTAGGTTGTAAACGAGCTCTCTGTTCAATCATGTTCCTAGCCAAATCTCGCCAATGATTTGGAACTAAAAAGAATTCATAATTATAAAGTCATAATATCAAGGGTTGCCCACATGACTGTAGTAATTGCATTGCGTTAAATAGTGAGTTACTACAGTCTTGCAGGCAACCCTCGACATATATGCAACTTTTCCAACTGTCAGAGTTCCATACGGGGATACAGACCATCTTCATTCAACTGACAGTTGAGTGAAATTTAAATATAAATATTTGAAATAAAAAGATTACGTAAGATAAAAAAGCAAATGAATAAACCTATATTTTTGGTAAAACTTTCATAAATATACTCACTTTCTCTATTGCCCGAGTATTCATCTGGACGTAAAAGAAATCCAAGAGTTCCTGAAAGAACGACACAGGCTATTACCACTCGAGTCATATTCCTAGTTTGAATATTCACATCTGGTTATAGCATCCTTTTCGACAACACAGTTTCTTTTTATATTAAAGATAGTGTATCATACAGTACGTGTGTTTTAGGTTTTTTTGTACAACATGATAATGTTGAAAGGTTTAACATTTGTCGATTTTTAAAGGAAGTTTCTATCACGAAAATGCAGTTTTAGCTTTAAGGCCATGCCAAATTGGAATTCTGTTAAGCGTCAACTCAAATTTGGCAAACCTAGGTACCTATTCACAAAAACACACCAACCGAAAACGAAAACACAAATACGTGTACAGCAAAAACAATGCATTATAATATATTTTTTTCAATGGAATAACATCCTCATAAAATGAAACAATGGTCTGAATTTAATATAAAATGACTAGTGTTTAAGTTTTCACATAAATGTATATTGTATTAATGGCGCGGTTATGATAAATTGTTTACGACGAATAACGTCGTTGCCGAACACAATTTTCCCTGACTTAAAATGTTGTATCGAATCCCGGAACATCGGAATTATTTAAGAAAAGTTTACCTACAATTTTGTTTTTTATTTTGATTGAGGACTCTAAAGCCTACGCGCACGCGGACGCTTAACAAAAATCCGATATGGCATGGCCTAATGGTATAAGAGCATCAGAAAAGAACAAAATGGGTAAAATGATTTTCAAAATTGTCGAGTTTTAAAGTAAGTTTCTATCACAAAAAGCAGTTTTAGCTTTAATGACAAGAGCATTGCATCAGAAAAGCACAAAAACGGGTGAAATAAATTTCGAAATTGCTTGATTATTTCGAAAATTATAAGTATTTGAAAGTTTGTATTTCTGTAACTGTTTATGACATCATCATGATGTCATAAGAAATTAAAGAAGGTAATCAATGAGCATATTGCTTAAGTGTCTGTAACAATGGACATTAATTTGGAATTAAATACGTAAATTATTAATTTAACGTGCTTTATGAGCATATTTCAATCATTTTTAATTGTTGTTTTTATTACCTAATATCCCCTTTAAGGTTTTACGTTTTTATCTATTCAAGTCCCAAACCCGGTAGCATGTTCAACTTTTGTTTACAATCTACGGAAACGTTTCATTGACATCATTTTAACACAAAGTAAGTACACAAACATTAATTAAATAACACAATGCTCTTTTTTGGTCACAAAAAGATGCTACGAAAATTCAAAACGTGCTACTAGCTAACTTAATATCTGATTTAGACGATCTTAAATGGATCTATCACTATAATTCAAAGTCAGGATGGTGTCACTAATTACGATATATAATAAGGAACTTTAGTCAGTCATTTCCCCCTTTTATTCTCTTCAAATAGGTAGGTCCAATTGGATTACTCGGGTTTACCCTTACTTTTTAATGCCAATTTGCCAAAATTAATCTTAAATAACTTTTTTGTAAATCATTTAATTTGTTTGAAATTCAAGCTAAGTATTTTTAGGGTAACGAACTATCTAAATTTCATCACTTCTGTAAATATCTGTATTAACAAGAAAAATATTAGATGGAATATTTTGTTATCCTTACATAAGAATTCAATGATAAAATCCGAGGATTCCAACTGTAAGGACCTACTTACCCATTGGATTGCTTTAGATTTTATCAGGGAAGGATTACTGACTAAAGTCTCTTATTCTGTTTCATCACTAGTTAATTTAGTTCTATATATAAAACCATACATAACGTTTTTATCATTTGAACGTTTTTCTATTATGTAGGTAACAGAAAATGTCCAAATGAACAAACAGTTACGTAGGGTCTAATATTTAGGACTATAGTTAATTCAGCTACAATTAAAAAATCAAAACGGAAAATGCTTGAAAATTTCCGTCTGTATTGATGGGTAAAAACCAAGACACCTTATTATTAAAAATTGTAAACAAATTTTAAAATTACGATTTTTGATAATACACCTCAAAAATCGTAGGTCTTAGATAAGATTTTGTTACGATTTCAAACGGTCCTACGACCTTTATACGGGCCTCAGAGCCGAAGACAATCAAATGTCAATCTCCGTAAACAGATATCCTGTAGAGCATTGTCGTACATGATCTCTACTGTCTCCGTGCAAGGTAACGTCGAGATGAGTTTTCGCGTCCAATCAATGCGTAGCTTTCATCTAGACGAAACACTATTAATAACATTTTGATTTCGTAATTTCTATTTTGAGACCAAGGTTTGCAAGCTAATGTAATGTTTCAATTTGCGTGACGTAGACGATGTAAACAAGTTACGTATCATAACAATTTCGTCATGAATATTATGATGAGAATAGGTCACCTGAACGTGACCTTCGTTTGGAAAAGGCCAGATCTAAATTAGCGAGTAGGCGAGCGGAAAATTTTAGATCGGGTTTTAATTAGATTTATCAAATGTAGAATTATGATATGAGACTGAGAGTAGATTTTCCAAGTAGTAACATTGAACTCTTAAATTCGTTCAATAGCACGTCTTATATCAAATTGTATATATTTAATGGTACATGCTGACTTTTATCATTGTATATTTTTTCATATCAGAAATTATCTTTGTGTACCCAAGTTTGTGTTACTACGTAAACTAGGCATTATACATCAATAAGGAAAATATTTGACACGATTTTGCGAAAATTAAATCTACAGAACACAATTAGTGCTAAAATTATGACAATGCATATTCATATTCTTTCTAAAAAGTAGTAAATGTTTATTGCAGTTTCGTATTTTAGATTGGTCAAATACTCATATGATGGGCGAGTGTAACCTGGTCGGTAGCGCAGTTGGTAGACCGCCTGGATTTCTAATCTAGTGTCTAGGACCCTACAGGTTCGAATCCCATCCACGGGCGGATCCAGGATTTTTTCTACGGGGGGGGGGGGTCCGAACTTTCGAACCACAACCACATTATACACATTTTACAGTCAAGAAATACACTAATGGGCAGGTACATTTTCCAAATTTTAGGGGGGTCCGGACCCCCACCCCGCTGGATCCGCCTATGCCTTCCAGGAAAGTTATACCTTTCTATGAAAATTTATGTCATATTCCTCCAATGATAAGGTACTATGTAAATGGAAATGTTTCCGGCCTTGTGGAAGGATAGGTGAGTACTGGTTATAGACAAGGGTTCAGGAAAGCTAGGTAAGATGCGCTGTGACAAAGAACATCATAGAAATATTATGATATATTCAACTAGGTTTTAACCACACACATAGTTCCTGAAGGACAGGTGGTCAATAAAGGCTATTGTAAAATGTTTGGGAGGAAAATTCTCAGTCCAGCAATACGCTGCAAACGCTCAGAACAGGTCCACATCTCATCACTGATTCTGCACAACAACGTAACATGTCATTAGGCTCCTTACGTTCAGGTTTTTTTTCAGGAGTATGAGTGGGTTGTTTTGAAACACCCAGCCAACTTGCCGAACTTGAGTTAAGGAGATTAACACTAATTCCAAAAATCTATGTTTGTGAAAAGACAACTGATATGTTCTTTTTTTAATTGTGTTTTCTGTTGTATTCAACACATATTTAGGTCATATTAACAACGGCTAGCTCTTGCCACTATAGGTTTCTTGGACACTTTTCTATCCATGGTAGGGCAAGTTAGAGCTGGAGATAGAAAAGTGGCTGACAACTCATATATAGGGTATGACCCTCCGTTACCGAGTGGAACCTGCAATCTCCTGATTCGAAGTCAGACATGCTAACCACTATGCCACGGCCACAGCTTAACTGATGTTCAAAGACAAGAAATGAAATAAAAATAAACCAAATTATTATTATTATGAAATCATTTATTATACAAGTACATAGTATTTACAAAAAAGTAACATAACACTTAACAGGTTGGTTTAATTGGGCTCTTCTTAAAGAAAATACACCAAGTACAAGATCTTAGAAAAGGTTGACAATCAAATTTCTTTTTGTTGGGTTTCACTCCATAGCAACACATTGTATAGATTATATCACTGCGGTCATTCCACCTACTCATTGTTCCTGGAAAGGCTAAATCTTTGGATTAAGCTGTAAACCAACTACTAGGTGCATACCTCTGTCAGTGACAGACTACTGCCCCACATGATTTAAAATCAGTGGTAGGACGGAAAATGACCGTAGAAATTTTTTTCCTGACCAAACTCCTGGCTAAGCCCATGAAATGCACTGGAAGAGTAAAGGAGAATCTACAAGCAATTTCAGAAAAACATTTAATGCAAACAGTCATAAGAACATGACACTATTTTGTACAAAAAAAAAAGGTAGATGACATTATGATGACACATTTAAAATTACTATGTAATTTTAAACCTCTTCCTCCTTGTTAACCCAATCATACCAACCACAAGATATGTGTTATGTTCTTACACATAAAGCAGGGTCCGAACTAACAGTGTCCCAGGATTCTGAGGATCCCAAAAACTTTGGAGGGATCCCAGTGATTCACAACAAGGGACTCTGTCAGGATCCCTAAAAATTGCCATGAATAGTTTATTACAATAAGTGACTGCAAATCTGTATTCAAAATTTTTGTCATTCATTGGAGGAATCCCTAACATTAAGGAGGAATCCTGAAGTAACTGACAAGGTATTCTTTTTGGATCCCTGCTAAAATGGTAAGTGTCAAACCCATTCAGAACACCTCGACCTTTCATGAATGAATAATCTCGATAGGATTGGTGGGGGTCTACCCTGGCGGCTTGGGTTTTTACTACCTACGTGAGGCGAACCGCAGGCGAAGCATGTAACAGTTATGCAAAATAGTTCTTGTAGTATACACACAGATCTTAGTCAAAACATACTTTTATGTTATATATTTAACTTAATATTGTTTTAGCCATATCACTGAACTGTGTTATTTCAAATTTCTGGACTAAAAACAAAACATCACTCATCGCCTAAAGTTCCTAAATTATCATGTATTTATTTACTTAACACGGGTCAAAGCGTTTTGTTTGGGAATGTGACGAAAAGGTAGTTACAAAACAGTGTCATAATATGTCCGAGATTATT
The DNA here is from genome assembly GCA_025267735.1 of Mactra quadrangularis. Classification (NCBI taxonomy): domain Eukaryota; kingdom Metazoa; phylum Mollusca; class Bivalvia; order Venerida; family Mactridae; genus Mactra; species Mactra quadrangularis. Next base: position 21,261,668 of record CM046307.1, on the reverse strand, counting down.
CATAGCGAATGGCCAAGAAGTTCCGAATGTATCAAACCCTGATAAAGTTCTAAAATCAATAGATTTAAAATAAATAAAGGGCACATTCAGATTCTATATTCTTTATTTCTTTTTTGGGACATATAATTTTTTCAGCCATCTGGTCAGTTAGGGGAGACTCAGATATCTAGATACTGTTCTTCATTGCATGCACATATCTTCCCCAGGACAACAACTATCATAATAAGTAAAGTAAAAGGTAGGAGAATGGCTGTAGTCAGTATTTCATCATCTGAAAAGATTTTTGGGTGCCCAAAAGAAAATTTTGGTTGCCCAAACTAAAAAGTAGTTGTCCTGGGCAACCAGACACCCACTAATTTTGTAGACTGCATAACCTTTTTTCATGACTGTTTGGATTAACTAGTCATTAAAACAGTTCATAAGATAAGTTAATTGTTTCACAGGGCGTTAACTGTTCATTACAAGTTTCACGACAATACAATAATGTACAATGCTGACTGTATTGTTTTCAATATCTCATTAATTTTACTCAAATTCAGGAACATACAAAAAAAATGTATGGACATAATTTCACACATATTAAATACAGTTTGTATTGTATGGTATTGTCTTACAATCTCATAATTGATAAGGTCAATTAACTATCTATAAATTGTCATTATATTTTCACAATATATGAAACATTTTAAGATACAGTGTCACAATGTCAGAGTGATAAAACACTTTAGGACATTTCCTTTCCAATGTAAGTTCCATACTAACATCTGCATTATAAATACACATCTCACTCTGATAAGTTTAGTGAAATATTTGCCAGCAGCTCACTGTGAACTAGTGTTGTACCGATGATCGGGAATAATCGATTAACGACTAGTTGGAAGCTTCCGATTCTGATAATCGATTAAACTTTATCATAATCGATCATGGGTTAGAAAGGAGGATAGGCTATTTAAGGACAATAACATATTTTCATGTATCTGAACTGTTATTTATAATGTTTTAATACATATCATTTGTGTCCGACTTGTAATGGACACTGATATATCTAGTTCAAGTTCCAAAAATACAGCTACTATACTAGTCAAGGGAACTAGGCAGTCAGTCATTTATTTTTATCGCACATTTGACTAAAAAAAATTATTTCCTAATCCATAGTACATGAATTTTATAAGGATTCACAGTAAAACATGCATGCAAAAGTAAACTTATCAGGAACTGATTTTAATCGGAAGAATCGCATCGACAACAGAAACCGATTCCAACTGATGATTGATTACGATTTTCAGCCAATGTCCCAACACTACTGTGAACTATTCAAATATTACAGTGAAACATCCAAATATTATGTAGATTAGTCTGGTTCCATCAAGCACACTAATTGGCACTTTATTCTCTATTTAGTCCAGCTAACTTTTGGAATATCAAAATGTTCTGTTAAATTATCAAGGTGCTGATTAAAATCCTGAAAAATTAATAAAATCAGTAATAAATGTTATGGATATAATCTTCCATCATAAAATTAGCCAAAGAATATATTAAAGGTTGCCCGCAAGACTGTAGTAAATGTTTTGCTTTAAAAAGCAAGTTACTATATAGTCGTGTGGGCAATCCTCGAAATTAAAGAGTACTTAAAAAATACAAGGAATTGCATCAAGCTGACAAGGTACATAACTATGCAGTGCCCACCAAAATAATTTAGATAAAATCTTCAGCGTGTTCAGTAACGACTGTTAGCAAACATTACGGATGCGGGACAACTCAACCCATAGACAACTCAACCCATAGACAACTCAACCCAAAGTTGAGACAACATAAGCATTAGTGAGGAATTGAGTTTTCTCGTGTTGAGTTGTCTTTAGTTTGAGTTGTCTTGACTCTAATGTTACGTAACGTTCAGGGTAATTGAACACACTGCTGGTTTTTATGATAAACTAACGGGCATTTACTCATGAAAGTTAGAAACAAAGTGTCATCAAAGCAAATTTAAAATTAAGCATTAATTAATTTGTAAATCTAAAATTTAACAATGTTACATGAATTATATCCAACACTAAAACTGTTTTCAATATGCATTATCTGTTGAATTCTAAACAATAACTGAAATCCTTCAGCTTAAAAAAGTTTTAGGTATAGTACTCAAATCAATGATGTACTCCAAATTACATTTTAACTATCTTAAATATTGACATTTGTCAATAAAAATATGTTTTTATATACATATATGTTAATTATTTGAAGTCTTGGCTCACTGTGCTATTTCCAATCAATATCATAAACCTTGTTAGTAAAAACTCAAATATTTATTAAGAACCAAAATATTATCAATTCTGTCCATATATCTAAGGGGAGTAACCCAACTGATACAATTTAAAACAGATCTATTGGAGTAGTTTATCTTGTCTTGCTAAGTTGCTTATGTGTATGACTGATGTAATGCCAAACTCCTCACAGTGCTTACGTCACGCGTTGCTACTTCATCACTGCCAACATGTAAATCACGTGACGCTAGTAATACCATCTACTTATAGAATGCCCAAACTCCACAAAGTGCTTACGTCATGATTGTTATTTTTACAAGTTATCAATTAAGACTATTTTTATCTTTATGTACTTTGAACATCATAATTTACTACAAGAAGACTCAATTTGTAGAAAAAATTGAAGTGTAACAGAAACAAGAGCTGTCAGAGGAGACAGCATGCTCGACTTAGTAAGTGTTTGTCACAAGAGATGTGGTTGATGATAAGGAACATACATATTTTAAAATTTGAAAATATAACCTTAACAAATTCAAAGAAAAAAAAAATAAAAAAATAGAAAACTATAAGTTCAAGGGGGATAACTCTGAAAAAATGTATAAGGAGTTATGAATCTTGTCACATGAGATGTGGTTGATAATAAGGAACATATATCTAAAGTTTGAAGTCAATACCTGAAGAAATAAAACAGTTGCAGTAAAAACAAACATTTTTTAAAGAAAACTCTAATTTCATTGGGAGATAATTCTGAAAAAATATATTTGGAGTAATGAACTTTGTCACATGAGATGTGGTTGATAATAAGGAACATTTATTTAAAGTCAATACCTAAAGAAATAAAACAGTTGCAGTAAAAACAAATATTCATTAAAGAAAACTATAAGTTCAAGGGGGATAACTTTGAAAATAATGTATACGGAGTTATGAACCTTGTCACATGAGATGTGGTTGATAATAAGGAACATATATCTAAAGTTTGAAATCAATACCTAAAGAAATAAAACAGTTGCAGTAAAAACAAACATTTTTTAAAGAAAACTCTAATTTCATTGGGAGATAATTCTGAAAAAATATATTTGGAGTTATGAACTTTGTCACATGAGATGTGGTTGATAATAAGGAACATTTATTTAAAGTCAATACCTAAAGAAATAAAACAGTTGCAGTAAAAACAAATATTCATTAAAGAAAACTATAAGTTCAAGGGGGATAACTTTGAAAATAATGTATACGGAGTTATGAACCTTGTCACATGAGATGTGGTTGATAATAAGGAACATATATCTAAAGTTTGAAATCAATACCTAAAGAAATAAAACAGTTGCAGTAAAAACAAACATTTTTTAAAGAAAACTCTAAGTTCAAGGGGAGATAATTCTGAAAGAAATGCATTCAGAGTTATGGACCATGTCACATGAGATGTGGTTGATAGAAAGGAACATATATTTAAAGTCAATACCTAAAGAAATAAAACAGTTGCAGTAAAAACAAATATTTATTAAAGAAAACTATAAGTTCAAGGGGGATAACTTTGAAAATAATGTATACGGAGTTATGAACCTTGTCACATGAGATGTGGTTAATAATAAGGAACATATATCTAAAGTTTGAAATCCATACCTAAAGAAATAAAAAAGTTGCAGTAAAAACAAACTCTTTTTAAAGAAAACTCTAAGTTCAAGGGGAGATAATTCTGAAAGAAATGCATTCAGAGTTATGGACCATGTCACATGAGATGTGGTTGATAGAAAGGAACATATATTTAAAGTTTGAAGTTAATATCTTAAGAAATAACAAAGATACAGAAGTAAGTATTTTACTGCACAAAACTTTAATCTGTGCACAAAAACTTCAATCAGTTCAAGGGGAGATAATTCTTTAAAAAATGTGTTTGGAGTTATGGACCTTGTCACATGAGATGTGGTTGATAGTAAGGAACATATATTTAAAGTTTGAAGTTAATATCTTGAGAAATAACAAAGATATAGAAGAAAGTATTTTACTGCACAAAAACTTTAATCAGAAATGCGGACGCGGACGCCGGGGCGAGTAGGAGAGCTCTACATTACTTGACCGCCGCCACGAGAAAAGGGCACTCGGGCATAAATGACTTAACGTCAGAAACTTTGGGAAAAGGAAAACGGCTAATGACAGCGATTTTTTCGTCGCCATACTTGTTTCGGTGCGTGATTTTTATAAAGTATTGGCTGTATATGATTTTTTCTACGAAATACTTGAACTTAAGTTAAAAACAAACTTGATATTAATTTATTTTCAAATCTTAGACGTCGAGTCGTTGTATTATTGTTATTATATTATTCGCCTTTTTCGTACTGTTTGCAACTTTCAATCCCGTTCTACGAATTTTTACAGCTATACTATCAGTTAAATGAGTTTTAATGACATCACACTTGTAATTTCTATATTGAATTGCATATTTGAATTGCATATTTGTTAATTTAGATTGAATTACATTAGTGCTGTAACCTCGTTTATGTTTGACATGTTTACATAAATACTAAGCGACGAGATTCTCTCCCCTGATTGCTATTTTCAGCAATAATTATCATTATGTAATAGATATTGTTCATCGAAACTGATATGGGTCATTAGCTCAGTGGATACAGCGGTGGGTTGGCGTGACAGATGATCCGGGTTCGAATCCTCATACAGTCATATATTTTTTTTTTTTAATTTAATATTTTTCTTTCATTATCATAGTGAACATATCTTTGCTTTATTAAACGGGTTGTTTGAATTATTTGGAGTATGTGTCGAGCAGAATCCTACATCAACTAGAGTGCGAAATCACTTGATCTATATGGTTCCTAACACGGCAAAAATGACGACCAGAGAAACAAATTTTACAAGATGAAAAGACTAGATAAATGACAATTGTAAGTGACCAATTTTTATCAGACCTAGTACAGTCTAAGCTGCACAAAATTATCTTTTCAGCGATAGTTCTGCCAATCCCACAACAGTTCTAAATTTCTATATTACCTCGAAGTTCTTCTAAAAATCTCTCAATTCGTTCAAAACCTCGAGGTAATCTAAAAAAACTAGAACCATTGTGGGGTTGGGAGAATTAGCGCTACTTTCTGTTGCATATTAAACTAGGTTTGATAAAAATCGGGCACGTATAATTGTCATTTATCTTGTCTTTTTCATCTAAATTTGTTGATCTTGTCGCCTTTTTTGCCGTGTTAGGAACCATATAGGTCACGTGATTTCTCAAATAACCCCATTCCTTAAATAATTTAATTAATTAATTAAATAATAATTAATTAAAATCAAGTGTCCTTGTTAAAATGAACAATGGTAGCGCGCCGGGATTTAGAATCTCATGTCCTGAAGAGGGTATGGGTTCGAATCCCACCCAAGAAGGTTATATATATCCATCCAAGAAAATTTGACAATTATATCAAATTTTCTTCAATAATAAGATACATGGAGAAGTTTTCGGCCTTGTTACAAACAAGGGTCCAGAAACGCTAGATTATGTGAGCCGGACGCCGTAATATGGCCTAAATTGTGTTGACACGGCATTAAACCCAGTAAAAGAAAGAACAATAATAAAGTAACGATTTGTAGTAATATATAATAACACATTATTGTTATAGAAACATGGATATGTAGAAAACAACGATAGAGACAATGTGACTAGTATATGATGTCGTAGAAACAACACTAACACTTGTTAATTTGAAATTTGTTTTAGCTTTTGTGCGTAAAGTTTTACTCCGACTTGACTTTAATGCACAAATTTAATATTCATTAAGTTGTATATGAATGTAGTGTTATTGCTCGATTACACCGTGGCCGTAAGGATTGTGTTGAAATTTAACGCATAAACATACTTCTATAATTTTACAATCGCAGTCGAAGAGTAGAATAGGCATTGTACTGATTTTCGTCGGTATATGCATAGATAATTATTTGAAGCAAATATGAAAGGTCAGATCAGGGTCAAACTTTACGCCCTATACATGTACATACAAACGAAAACGGGGACTTGTGATATGATTTTCGCGAGTATGCATGTGCCGAAAATGTGCGCGATTTTCTAAATATAACCGTGAAGTCTACGTTCGCGCGTTAAGTAGGCCTAAACAATATTGCGTTTTCATCAATTCATATTAATATAGCAAACTTCTTTGCGCTTTCACGCATGTCTTAAACATGATAAAGAGAAGGGTGTCATTGACAATTTTTTTATTATCAGTAAATGGAACCAAAGAAAATTTGATTCCTGTCATCTCCGATATAATTTTCTTTCAAAAACGTCCAGTGTTTGTTTAACATGTAGGCAACTAAATGTACAGGTCATACTTGTTTTAAAAAAATACAGGGAATTTTCTCTGATTCTAACTATCAATTAAATTTAAATAGACTCCGTAGTTATATAATAAAACATTGCATTATGACAGTGTTACGCTATCATCAAACACATACAAAGAGTGAAAAAATTCTGATCCACATCTTAAATTGTTCACATCAATTTCTGTCATGAGACAAAGGATTAATATTGATTTTAATTGAATGTTGCAAAGAATATAGACTCCCCGGCGTACATGACAATTTGTGACGTAATAAGTCAAGATTACTTCTTGGTATTAAAATGATATATACCTAACATAAAGCGGTCGATGATAGGACATAGTATTTTGATTTTTTTCTTATTATAACAGATAATAAATCTATTGAATTTGCTCGCTCGATTCGACGAGTTTAACTGTTTTAAAAAGTCGGTATACTCTCCCAACAGGTCAGAACACACGCATGGCGAGCGGGCAAGTCGATTTTGACACGCATGATTCGTAATTTACTTTATTTTGGATGAAAATTATAAGAAACTAGATGGGAGCCCGTGCAAGCAAGGGCTTTAGCAAACTCCTCACAGTGCTTAAGTCACGTTATTGATTTGATAAAGGGAGATAACCGCTGCGGGGAGTTTGGTTTGACGTGTCTATTTTTATATTTATCTAGAACTATTTTTAGACACAAAAAACCCCCCTTTTTTGTTGATTTTTGGCAGTTTTTGCAAATATCAAGAGGCTTTGTCAAAAAAGAATTGTCAACTTGATATGCCGGTATATAGGTGCTCCAGCAACAAATAAAAGATTTATTAAAAGCTGCGCAGTTTCTTCCACAAAACAGGAAATTCGCAAATTTAATAGTATAGATATTTTCTTGGCGACCGGTAATTAGTATGCACAAACATGTGTTCGGATGTAGAAACAATTCGAACACGACAATTTGACCAACTGATGTTATAACGTTGTTTTCGTGAATTAACTTATTCAATTAACTGTTGTTTGAAATTCATATTATCCAAGACTACGATAATTTTGAATACAGTGTTATAAATTATTTTTTACATATTATTATCGTTATATATTTCAGTATTATCGTGTTTAGTGCAAAATTAAAATTGAAAACACTTGACTTCATTTGTTATCAGCTAAACTACATTTGAAGTAGTCTTTATTATTATGATGTTACGTTTTAAGCGGTCGTTGATAAATATGCCGTTGACGTTGCATTAATGCCCTCTTTTAAACCGCTATATCTCAAAAACTATTTGTAATATCAATGTGAAATAAAGTGCAACATGCAAAATAATTCATGTCCTATAATATTAGGCAAAAAACTAAAAATCGATAAAAAATGCCCGAGTGCCCTTTTCTCGTGGCGGCGGTCACTTCGTAAAGTCGAGCTAAAAATGAACAAAAAAATTCGGCTCTCTAAGGGACTAATTTACTTGTGGTGGCAGTGGTTATTGATTTAATAAAGGGAAATAACTGCTGAGGGGAGCTTGATGTAATGCAACCAAGTTTGCAGTAAATTTTGTTCACCTTTACAAGGTTAGCAGGAAAAACGTTCCATATTTTAACGAAAAAAGGCCTATGACACAGTAAGACTGTAATGCTAGTACTAATTTAAAGGCCTACATACTGAAATTTATAAAGTTAATAACTAACCATGATTCTTTCCTTGTGAGTTTTTGATGCCTTTTCTAAGATCTCTTTAGCCATCTGAAATAAATATATGATACAAATTTTCAAAAACTTATAATTCAATCAAGTATTCAGTACAAATTAAAGAAGGTCAATATAAATATTAAGGTTCATGAGTTGATTGTGTACAAATAAAAAATGTTGATGCACCAAGGTGGATGACAGACAAGGCAAATTACAATTCAGCATTTCAAGTTCAGGTTCAATCAAGTAATATTTAGAAGTCAAATACACATGAAACAAAACATGTTTGGTGATAAGAAATAATAAAGAAACATGTCTTATTATCTAAACATGCAATTTACAACAGAAACTCATTTGGCAAGCTTTGAATATTATTAAATTGATTGTTAAATTTTATAGAAATGGGCCAAATCATAAAACAGCCTTAATATATGAGATAACTTATCTTCAGTAGCTGGAATCATTTTGAGCTAGTGTGTTAAGGTGAAGACTCAATAAAATGATTTGTAAAAAAGGGTCCACTATATCACTGCATAGCTATGTTGGCTCACAGATGATTTCAAAATATTATGATACCCGGTCCACCTATCCCTACCTTTTCTTCCTTAGCTTTTTCAAAAGCAATCTCAGCCTTTGTTCTCCTGTCTACTCTTACATGTCTTATACCATCATCTGTAGATGTTCCAGAATTTGTAGCAATATTTTCATACATCTTAGATAACTCTTTATCTTCCTTACTCTTCTTTTTCTTCTTTCTAAAATAAAATACAAAATAAAGTAAGCATAAAAAATAAAATAAAGTAAGTTTTATACAACATTTAAAATGTCATACCATTTAGAATGGCTGAAAGAAACTCGCACACAAATGACACAATGAATTAGCAACCAGGACTTTGGAACTTCCATTGTCCTAGTCCTAGTAAACTTAAAAAGCCACTATTTCTACTCATTGTTTTTTATCTGAGGCAGCGTATCAGTAACAATACTTATGGGTATGCAGAAGACCGTAAGCTATTACTATCCTAGACTCCTCTGCTAAGCCTAGAATTACAGTTTCACAATCCTAGCCACATCCTTACAGTATAGCAGGGAATTTTTTATCTGGAGTCAACTACCTATGCTCGGACACCCCTTATAAATTCCAGTAAATAAAAATACAAACCTTGTGACTTATATATTGTTTTTATTAACACAATTTTGACTTTTGGCTGGAACTTTTGTATCTGATGTTTTTATGATAATCTGAGCGTGTTAAAGTAAAAATTAACAATTATTTGGAAAGCAATCATGGTCACCTGTAGTCTCTAGTATTGCCATTGTAGGCAAGGGCAATTTTTTTAAGATCATAATGAAACGGTTATATACATTTATATGGATAAAGTCAATAACTTTTATTAAGTTAGTAAATAATTCAAAAACAGAGAAACTATGTTATTGTTCATATGACGTACAATCTGCAAAACACATATCCATTAGACCACGGTCGTACTGGATCTGTACTTTTTCCCTTTGAGGTCACGTCAGGATGAACTTTGTGTCAACCAATCAATGCGTAACTTTCATCTAGACGAAAACACTATAAATCACATTTTAATTTCGTAATTTCTATTTTAAGACCAAGTTTTGCTAATTTAACTGCAGTAATATTTACAGGCTGGGATTGGGCGGATCATTTCAAATTGTGTGACATAGACGATGTAAACAAGTTACGTACAGTGAACTCGACAGTTCCGGGTCATCGACAATTCCGGGTCACTTTTTTATAATAGTACAGATGATTCCTTAATAATGCAATATTTTAATCATATGATAGTTAAATCATGTACACTAACCACTTAGCTACCGTTACACAAACTTTCCATGTTGACATTTCTCTACCGGAAGTCATAGTCATGAAACACTAAACAGCGTCTTTTCCAACCAATGCGAAAGTACGTGAACGTTTCGTCCATGCGTTCGAGAAAATGGCAATTTATATCCACAATTTAGATACAATAAGTCCTTATTGCACATCATTTTGCTGTAAATTTATCGATGAACATGATTTAACTCATAGATTTGTTTCATCTAATTACTGTTTGACAATTATGCAGACAATTTGACCTGGTAAGCACGTGACAATTTCGGGTCAAAACTTAACCCGTATTATATACAATCATTTATTTTAATTAAAAAGTATTTTTTTAACATTTAAAATTGATTTTATACATAATTTTATCCCATATGTAAGATATTTGTCAATTAAATACAATTATTGTTTGATATTTTGAGTTTTTCTTTTTACACGCAACTAATTGTTTTTATGGTACTTGCTTTTATTTGCAATAGGTAATTGCAAGTGACATGTTTAGATCTTTCATTTACGAGCTTTATTTTTGTTTAACTTGGAAGAAAATATGACAAAAAGTCTTTATTGACAAAAACTCGGCTGTTTTATTGATTTTAACCCTGTTGAGACCACTCTGGATTAAAGAGACAAGCATTTGTCACGTGACCCGGAATTGGCAAGTGCGACCCGTAACTATCGAGTTTGCAACATGCAATTTCGAAAATTGTAGAAAATTACAAGCAAATAAACACTATTAATTTAATATAGCATGGTAAGGTGGACGTATTTGTTTATCAATTTATGCAGGTTTGATTCCCACAACTTTCGTTTTGAAGAGACACGCATCGTTTGTTTCCTTACTGACCCGGAACTGTCGAGTTCACTGTATAATAACAATTTCGTCATAAATATTATAATGAGAAAAGGCCACCTGAACGTGACCTTCTTTTCCAAAAGGCCAGATTTACATTAGCGAGTATGCGAGCGGTAAAATTGTAGATCGGGTTTAATCAGATAGTACGACGTAAATAAACTAAATTTAACCTCGATGTCGCGAAAACTGATGTCACTTTATTCCATATTGATTTCAACGTAAAGTAAGATATAACAATGATAATTTTTTATTGCTTGTTTAAATTTATAAATAACATAAGTGAATGAAAACATACTTCTTTATTTTGTGGTCGGAAACTCCTTTCAACTTCAAAGAACCTCGACAAACATTTTCATAGTCAGCCATTTTGTTTGTTGATAAATAATTATGGACAGGTGTATTCCACGGACCCACCTATGTTTTTTATAGAAAATGAAACGATTACATGGACCCACCCCTTAACTTTCTTAATAATGAAAATATTTCTCATATGAAGGTACCGTTGGAAAGCTGAGATAATGCGCTTTCCAAAAATGAAAACAAAATTAAAATCTGACGGCAAATATATATATTATTCAGGTTGAATAAGACTCATTTTCATCGATAATTTACCCCTAAAAATATCGCAACGATTCCATGGACCCAACCTTTATCTTTTTTATTTTTCAACATATTATTAAAATCTTTACATCATTTTAAAGCCAATGTAATGTAGTTTTCGTATATGTTCTATTTTTTAAAATCAGATCATTTAAACGATTTCTACAAACGTTCAAACTTAGATGCATTTTGTGAAAAAAAATTCGCTTATATTTTTTTGTTAGAGCAAATGGACCCACCTTTATCTTTCTTACTTATAAATGAATATTTAAAAATAATATATCATTTAAAAGCTATGACCATGCCATTTTCAAAAAGATTAAGATGACTAAAATCGGTCGAGTAGTTATTCATTAAAGTGCATTTGAATACAACTCTGTCCCGCACGCGTGAACTATCAACTATACATATTGTATGTATTATTACCCATCGATATTTTACCCCTCAAAAATCGCAAAGATTGCATGGACCCACTCCTTAACTTTGTTATTTTTCATTATATTTTTTTAAACTGGACGTCATTTTAAAGGCAATGTTAAATAGTTTTCGCAAATGCTTCTTCTTATTAAAATCAGTTCATTAAAAATAATTCTGTGAACGTTCAAAGTTTAATGTTTTCTTGTTTTTTTGCGCATTTTTATTTTTTCTATATTTTTTATTGGAAATGGACCCACTTTTACTTTCCTTATTTATGAATTGATATTCATAAATAATATATCAGTTGAAAGCTATGATAATGCCATTTTCAAAAAGATTAAGATAAAAGAAATCGGATATGTACTTATATATATGCATCATGCATGCATTTGAACACAACTCTGTCCAGCGCACGTGAATTGTCAACTATAGATATTTTAAGTAAGATATCCCATCGAAATTTGACCCTTAATATATTTTTGGAGCAAATTGACCCACCGTTAAATTAATTATTTGAGAATGCATATTTGAATATGGTATATCATTTAAAAGCTCTGACAATGCCATTTTCAGAAATGTTTATTTCAACAAAATCAGAAGGCCGGTTACTGATAAGCATGCATTTGAACAAACCCAGAACAATATGGCATTTTTATTGAACATGTCGGAAAATGTACCAACAGATTTATGTCATTATGCAATTATATTTCATACTAACTGTCTTATACAATTTCATGTATCCAATCCCTGAATTGTTTTTTCTCTCTCTACAATTTGTATCCATACAATATTTGAAAAATCAAGTAATGTAGTTTTCGATTATGTTTTACTCATAAATATACTTTTTTGAAAACTATTTCTTCGTACGTTCTAAGTTAGGGTTTTCATAATATTGAATAATGCTTATTCATAGCAATAAATGAATCAATCGCTAATCCAATTAAAAGTTAATCAAATTATTCGCTAATCAAGTAAGCTTTCAATCCAATCATCGCCATGTGCGAATGTACATTTTATTGTCTTGTTGATCAGTTGGTATGTCACACTTCAGTTGATAAGAATAACAAAAACTGCTGATAATTGATAGTATAATGTATTCTTCATAAAATTATAAATATATATAAACATGAATAAATAGTTCATTACAAAAAACTCTACTACATCTACATGTACCTCATTTACTCATGTCTATATGAATAAAAGAATCTTGATATTTTAGAAAATCAGTTCAATAAATCGTGTGATTCATTATGAAATTAATTTCTGATAAATAAGAAATGACAGGAAAAACTTGTCATTCTTTACAGCATGTTAATACTTTTATTAACAACAAAAGGAATGATAAAATTTTTACTTTCTATGTACATTATTATATTAAAGAAATATATTTCAATGAACACTTGTACAACACAAATGGTATAATGTTATAAGATCAAGGAAAATTTAATGTATTCTTATTATAATTTGTAAATGAAATGTTCATGCAGTCAATGTCAGATTTTGAGCGAAACCGCCCCAGGGATGATGGGGTCTGTGCTGGGGGTCAAGTAGGTCAAGGTAAAGCGCGTAACCGGGGTCCTAAAGCGGTGCGGATAGCGGGGGCCTGGATTTTGCCTTTCAGGGGTCCCAAATATGAAAATTCTGCACTATTGCATTCATGGCGGTCTGACCCCCTTTAAACAGGTTTTTAGGGCTAACGTCCACCTAGGACGCTGTAGAAACTTATATTTGGACCCGCTGGGACCTTTTTAGGCCAAAACTGGAGAAAAATTTTTTTCGTGAAATTTTGAACTTTGCGACAGGTCCGCGTATGCAGAAAATGTCAGTTTTTGAGCGAAAAAAATTAGCGTCAGGAAACTGCCCCAAATATGATGGGGACTGTTCGGGAGGTCAAGTAGGTCAAGGTAAAGCGCGTAACCGGGGTCCTAAAGCCGTGCAGGTAGCGGGGGCTTCGATTTTGTGTTTCAGGGGTCCCAAATATGAAAATTCTGAACTATTGCATTCATGGAGGTCTGACCCCCTTAAAACAGGTTTTTAGGGCTAAGGTCCACCTTAAACGCGGAGGAAACTTACATTCAGACCCGCTGGGACCATTTTAGGCCAAAACTGGAGAAAATTTTTCTTTGTGAAATTTTGAACTTTGCCACAGGTCCGCGTATGCAGAAAATGTCAGTTTTTGAGTGAAAAAATTTAGCGTCACAAAACTGTCCCAAATATGATGGGGACTGTTCGGGGGGGGTCAAGTAGGTCAAGGTAAAGCGCGTAACCGGGGTCCTAAAGCGGTGCGGATAGCGGGGGCCTGGATTTTGTGTTTCAGGGGTCCCAAATATGAAAATTCTGCACTAATGCCTTCATGGCGGTCTGACCCCCTTAAAACAGGTTTTTAGAGCTAAGGTCCACCTTAAACGCTGAGGAAACTTACATTCGGACCCGCTGGGACCTTATTAGGCCAAAACTGGAAAAAAAAATTTTTAGTGAAATTTTGAACTTTGCGACAGGTCCGCATATGCAGAAAATTCAAGAAATTGCAAATTTTGGTGCGGAGGATTCAGAGTTGCCAAACGGGCCGGTTGGTGGGTGGGGTTGGTCGGTGATGTCAAATCCGTCAAGGAAACGCGCATAACCAGGGTTCGCAAGTCAAACAGGAAAGCGTGAGGCCAGGTAATGTTTCTCAATGGTTTCCTACTGACAATGTCATTGTCTCCCGGGGCATTTCCAGGCCAAAAGTGGGGATTTCATAGGCTTTATATTTAAGACTAGCCTAAACTGTACTTGTTAGACAGGTGCGCGTATGCAGTCAATGTCAGATTTTGAGTGAAAAAACTAAGAGTCACGAAATCGCCCCAGGGATGATGGGGTCTGTGCGGGGGGGTCAAGTAGGTCAAGGTAAAGCGCGTAACCGGGGTCCTAAAGCCGTGCGGGTAGCGGGGGCCTCGATTTTGTGTTTCAGGGGTCCCAAATATGAAAATTCTGCACTATTGCATTCATGGAGGTCTGACCCGCTTAAAACCGGTTTTTAGGGCTAAGGTCCACCTTAAACGCGGAGGAAACTTACATTCAGACCCGCTGGGACCATTTTAGGCCAAAACTGGAGAAAATTTTTTTGTGAAATTTTGAACTTTGCCACAGGTCCGCGTATGCAGAAAATGTCAGTTTTTGAGCGAAAAAATTTAGCGTCACAAAACTGTTGCAAATATGATGGGGACTGTTCGGGGGGTCAAGTAGGTCAACGTAAAGCGCGTAACCGGGGTCCTAAAGCGGTGCGGATAGCGGGGGCCTGGATTTTGTGTTTCAGGGGTCCCAAATATGATAATTCTGCACTAATGCCTTCATGGCGGTCTGACCCCCTTAAAACAGGTTTTTAGAGCTAAGGTCCACCTTAAACGCTGAGGAAACTTACATTCGGACCCGCTGGGACCTTATAAGGCCAAAACTGGAAAAAAAAATTTTTAGTGAAATTTTGAACTTTGCGACAGGTCCGCGTATGCAGAAAATTCAAGAAATTGCAAATTTTGGTGCGGAGGATTCAGAGTCGCCAAACGGGCCAGTTGGTGGGTGGGGTTGGTCCGTGATGTCAAATCCGTCAAGGAAACGCGCATAACCAGGGTTCGCAAGTCAAACAGGAAAGCGTGAGGCCAGGTAATGTTTCTCAATGGTTTCCTACTGTAATTAACAGGGATACTCAGTTCTATTCATCTCAGAGGTGTGAAAGCCCAGCCACACACGTGTTTGCGGGCTATATACGTTGGAGATGGATTGGAACCGCCCATGAAATCCCCACTTTTGGCCTGGAAATGCCCCGGGATGACAATGTCATTGTCTCCCGGGGCATTTCCAGGCCAAAAGTGGGGATTTCATAGGCTTAATATTTAAGACTAGCCTAAACTGTAATTGTTAGACAGGTGCGCGTATGCAGTCAATGTCAGATTTTGAGCGAAAAAACTAAGAGTCACGAAACCGCCCCAGGGATGATGGGGTCTGTGCGGGGGGTCAAATAGGTCAAGGTAAAGCGCGTAACCGGGGTCCTAAAGCGGTGCGGATAACGGGGTTCTCGATTTTGCCTTTCAGGGGTCCCAAATATGAAAATTCTGCACTATTGCATTCATGGCGGTCTGACCCCCTTAAAACAGGTTTTTAGGGCTAACGTCCACCTAGGACGCTGTAGAAACTTATATTTGGACCCGCTGGGACCTTTTTAGGCCAAAACTGGAGAAAATTTTTTTTCGTGAAATTTTGAACTTTGCGACAGGTCCGCGTATGCAGAAAATGTCAGTTTTTTAGCGAAAAAAATTAGCGTCAGGAAACTGCCCCAAATATGATGGGGACTGTTCGGGGGGTCAAATAGGTCAAGGTAAAGCGCGTAACCGGGGTCCTAAAGCCGTGCGGGTAGCGGGGGCCTCGATTTTGTGTTTCAGGGGTCCCAAATATGAAAATTCTGCACTATTGCATTCATGGAGGTCTGACCCCCTTAAAACAGGTTTTTAGGGCTAAGGTCCTCCTTAAACGCGGAGGAAACTTACATTCGGACCCGCTGGGACCATTTTAGGCCAAAACTGGAGAAAAAATTTTTTTGTGAAATTTTGAACTTTGCCACAGGTCCGCGTATGCAGAAAATGTCAGTTTTTGAGCGAAAAAATTTAGCGTCACAAAACTGTCCCAAATATGATGGGGACTGTTCGGGGGGTCAAGTAGGTCAAGGTAAAGCGCGTAACCGGGGTCCTAAAGCGGTGCGGATAGCGGGGGCCTGGATTTTGTGTTTCAGGGGTCCCAAATATGAAAATTCTGCACTAATGCCTTCATGGCGGTCTGACCCCCTTAAAACAGGTTTTTAGAGCTAAGGTCCACCTAAAACGCTGAGGAAACTTACATTCGGACCCGCTGGGACCTTATTAGGCCAAAACTGGAAAAAAAATTTTTAGTGAAATTTTGAACTTTGCGACAGGTCCGCGTATGCAGAAAATTCAAGAAATTGCAAATTTTGGTGCGGAGGATTCAGAGTTGCCAAACAGGCCGGTTGGTGGGTGGGGTTGGTCGGTGATGTCAAATCCGTCAAGGAAACGCGCATAACCAGGGTTCGCAAGTCAAACAGGAAAGCGTGAGGCCAGGTAATGTTTCTCAATGGTTTCCTACTGTAATTAACAGGGATACTCAGTTCTATTCATCTCAGAGGTGTGAAAGCCCAGCCACACACGTGTTTGTGGGCTATATACTTTGGAGATGGATTGGAACCGCCTATGAAATCCCCACTTTTGGCCTGGAAATGTCCCGGGATGACAATGTCATTGTCTCCCGGGGCATTTCCAGGCCAAAAGTGTGGATTTCATAGGCTTTATATTTAAGACTAGCCTAAACTGTACTTGTTAGACAGGTGCGCGTATGCAGTCAATGTCAGATTTTGAGCGAAAAAACTAAGAGTCACGAAACTGCCCCAGGGATGATGGGGTCTGTGCGGGGGGTCAAGTAGGTCAAGGTAAAGCGCGTAACTGGGGTCCTAAAGCCGTGCGGGTAGCGGGGGCCTGGATTTTGCCCTTCAGGGGTCCCAAATATTAAAATTCTGCACTATTGCATTCATGGCGGTCTGACCCCCTTAAAACAGGTTTTTAGGGCAAAGGTCCACCTTAAACGCGGAGGAAACTTACATTCGGACCCGCTGGGACCATTTTAGGCAAAAACTGGAGAAAATTTTTTTTTGTGAAATTTTAAACTTTGCGACACGTCCGCGTATGCAGAAAATGTCATTTTTTGAGCGAAAAAATTTAGCGTCACAAAACTGTCCCAAATATGATGGGGACTGATCAGGGGGTCAAGTAGGTCTAGGTAAAGCGCGTAACCGGGATCCTAAAGCTGTGCGGATAGCGGGGGCCTGGATTTTGCCTTTCAGGTGTCCCAAATATGAAAATTCTGCACTATTGCATTCATGGCGGTCTGACCCCCTTAAAACAGGTTTTTAGGGCTAACATCCACCTAGGACGCTGTAGAAACTTACATTTGGACCCGCTGGGACCTTTTAAGGCCAAAACTGGAGAAATTTTTTTTTCGTGAAATTTTGAACTTTGCGACAGGTCTGCGTATGCAGAAAATGTCAGTTTTTGAGCGAAAAAAATTAGTGTCAGGAAACTGCCCCAAATATGATGGGGACTGTTCGGGGGGTCAAGTAGGTCAAAGTAAAGCGCGTAACCGGGGTCCTTAAGCCGTGCGGGTAGCGGGGGCCTCGATTTTGTGTTTCAGGGGTCCCAAATATGAAAATTCTGCACTATTGCATTCATGGAGGTCTGACCCCCTTAAAACAGGTTTTTAGGGCTAAGGTCCACCTTAAACGC
Source organism: Mactra quadrangularis (assembly GCA_025267735.1). NCBI lineage: Eukaryota > Metazoa > Mollusca > Bivalvia > Venerida > Mactridae > Mactra > Mactra quadrangularis. The sequence continues at coordinate 21,243,387 of CM046307.1, read as the reverse complement.
GGAGGAAACTTACATTGGGACCTGGTGGGACCATTTTAGACCAAAACTGGAGAAAAATTTTTTTTGTGAAATTTTGAACTTTTCGACAGGTCCGCGTATGCAGAAAATGTCAGTTTTTGAGCGAAAAAATTTAGCGTCACAAAACTGTCCCAAATATGATGCTGACTGTTCCGGGGGTCAAGTAGGTCAAGGTAAAGCGCGTAACCGGGGTCCTAATGCGGTGCGGATAGCGGGGGCCTGGATTTTGTGTTTCAGGGGTCCCAAATATGAAAATTCTGCACTAATGCCTTCATGGCGGTCTGACCCCCTTAAAACAGGTTTTTAGAGCTAAGGTCCACATTAAACGCTGAGGAAACTTACATTCGGACCCGCTGGGACCTTATTAGGCCAAAACTGGAAAAAAAAATTTTTAGTGAAATTTTGAACTTTGCGACAGGTCCACGTATGCAGAAAATTAAAGAAATTGCAAATTTTGGTTCGGAGGATTCAGAGTCGCCAAATGAGCCGGTTGGTGGGTGGGGTTGGTCGGTGATGTCAAATCCGTCAAGGAAACGCGCATAACCAGGGTTCGCAAGTCAAACAGGAAAGCGTGAGGCCAGGTAATGTTTCTCAATGGTTTCCTACTGTAATTAACAGGGATACTCAGTTCTATTCATCTCAGAGGTGTGAAAGCCCAGCCACACACGTGTTTGCGGGCTATATACTTTGGAGATGGATTGGAACCGCCTATGAAATCCCCACTTTTGGCCTGGAAATGCCCCGGGATGACAATGTCATTATCTCCCGGGGCATTTCCAGGCCAAAAGTGGGGATTTCATAGGCTTTATATTTAAGACTAGCCTAAACTCTACTTGTTAGACAGGTGCGCGTATGCAGTCAATGTCAGATTTTGAGCGAAAAAACTAAGAGTCAGGAAACCGCCCCAGGGATGATGGGGTCTGTGCGGGGGGTCAAGTAGGACAAGGTAAAGCACGTAACCGGGGTCCTAAAGCGGTGCGGATAGCGGGGGCCTGGATTTTGCCTTTCAGGGGTCCCAAATATGAAAATTCTGCACTATTGCATTCATGGCGGTCTGACCACCTTAAAACAGGTTTTTAGGGCTAACGTCCACCTAGGACGCTGTAGAAACTTATATTTGGACCCGCTGGGACCTTTTTAGGCCAAAACTGGAGAAATTTTTTTTTCGTGAAATTTTGAACTTTGCGACAGGTCCGCGTATGCAGAAAATGTCAGTTTTTGAGTGAAAAAAATTAGCGTCAGGAAACTGCCCCAAATATGATGGGGACTGTTCAGAGGGTCAAGTAGGTCAAGGTCAAGCGTGTAACCGGGGTCCTAAAGCCTAGTGGGTAGCGGGGGCCTCGATTTTGTGTTTCAGGGGTCCCAAATATGAAAATTCTGCACTATTGCATTCATGGCGGTCTGACCCCCTTAAAACAGGTTTTTTGGGCTAAGGTCCACCTTAAACACAGAGGAAACTTACATTCGGACCCGCTGGGACCATTTTAGGCCAAAACTGGAGAAAATTTTTTTTTGTGAAATTTTGAACTTTGCGACAGGGTCGCGTATGCAGAAAATGTCAGTTTTTGAGCGAAAAAATTTAGCGTCACAAAACTGTCCCAAATATGATGGGGACTGTTCGGGGGGTCAAGTAGGTCAAGGTAAAGCGCGTAACCGGGGTCCTAAAGTGGTGCGGATAGCGGGGGCCTGGATTTTGCCTTTCAGGGGTCCCAAATATGAAAATTCTGCACTATTGCATTCATGGCGGTCTGACCCCCTTAAAACAGGTTTTTAGGGCTAACGTCCACCTAGGACGCTGTAGAAACTTATATTTGGACCCGCTGGGACCTTTTTAGGCCAAAACTGGAGAAAATTTTTTTTCATGAAATTTTGAACTTTGCGACAGGTCCGCGTATGCAGAAAATGTCAGTTTTTTAGCGAAAAAAATTAGCGTCAGGAAACTGCCCCAAATATGATGGGGACTGTTTGGGGGGTCAAGTAGGTCAAGGTAAAGCGCGTAACCGGGGTCCTAAAGCCGTGCGGGTAGCGGGGGCCTCGATTTTGTGTTTCAGGGGTCCCAAATATGAAAATTCTGCACTATTGCATTCATGGAGGTCTGACCCCCTTAAAACAGGTTTTTAGGGCTAAGGTCCACCTTAAACGCGGAGGAAACTTACATTTGGACCCGCTGGGACCATTTTAGGCCAAAACTGGAGAAATTTTTTTTTTGTGAAATTTTGAACTTTGCGACAGGTCCGCGTATGCAGAAAATGTCAGTTTTTGAGCGAAAAAATTTAGCGTCACAAAACTGTCCCAAATATGATGGGGACTGTTCGGGGGGTCAAGTAGGTCAAGGTAAAGCGCGTAACCGGGGTCCTAAAGCGGTGCGGATAGCGGGGGCCTGGATTTTGTGTTTCAGGGGTCCCAAATATGAAAATTCTGCACTAATGCCTTCATGGCGGTCTGACCCCCTTAAAATAGGTTTTTAGAGCTAAGGTCCACCTTAAACGCTGTGGAAACTTACATTCGGACCCGCTGGGACCTTATTAGGCCAAAACTGGAAAAAAAAATTTTTAGTGAAATTTTGAATTTTGCGACAGGTCCGCGTATGCAGAAAATTAAAGAAATTGCAAATTTTGGTGCGGAGGATTCAGAGTCGCCAAACGGGCCGGTTGGTGGGTGGGGTTGGTCGGTGATGTCAAATCCGTCAAGGAAACGCGCATAACCAGGGTTCGCAAGTCAAACAGGAAAGCGTGAGGCCAGGTAATGTTTCTCAATGGTTTCCTACTGTAATTAACAGGGATACTCAGTTCTATTCATCTCAGAGGTGTGAAAGCCCAGCCACACACGTGTTTGCGGGCTATATACGTTGGAGATGGATTGGAACCGCCTATGAAATCCCCACTTTTGGCCTGGAAATGCCCCGGGATGACAATGTCATTGTCTCCCGGGGCATTTCCAGGCCAAAAGTGGGGATTTCATAGGCTTTATATTTAAGACTAGCCTAAACTGTACTTGTTAGACAGGTGCGCGTATGCAGTCAATGTCAGATTTTGAGCGAAAAAACTAAGAGTCACGAAACCGCCCCAGGGATGATGGGGTCTGTGCGGGGGGTCAAGTAGGTCAAGGTAAAGCGCCTAACCGGGGTCCTAAAGTGGTGCGGATAGCGGGGGCCTGGATTTTGCCTTTCAGGGGTCCCAAATATGAAAATTCTGCACTATTGCATTCATGGCGGTCTGACCCCCTTAAAACAGGTTTTTAGGGCTAACGTCCACCTAGGACGCTGTAGAAACTTATATTTGGACCCGCTGGGACCTTTTAAGGCCAAAACTGGAGAAATTTTTTTTCGTGAAATTTTGAACTTTGCGACAGGTCCGCGTATGCAGAAAATGTCAGTTTTTGAGCGAAAAAATTTAGCGTCACAAAACTGTCCCAAATATGATGGGGACTGTTCGGGGGGTCAAGTAGGTCAAGGTAAAGCGCGTAACCGGGGTCCTAAAGCGGTGCGGATAGCGGGGGCCTGGATTTTGTGTTTCAGGGGTCCCAAATATGAAAATTCTGCACTAATGCCTTCATGGCGGTCTGACCCCCTTAAAACAGGTTTTTAGAGCTAAGGTCCACCTTAAACGCTGTGGAAACTTACATTCGGACCCGCTGGGACCTTATTAGGCCAAAACTGGAAAAAAAAATTTTTAGTGAAATTTTGAATTTTGCGACAGGTCCGCGTATGCAGAAAATTAAAGAAATTGCAAATTTTGGTGCGGAGGATTCAGAGTCGCCAAAGGGGCCGGTTGGTGGGTGGGGTTGGTCGGTGATGTCAAATCCGTCAAGGAAACGCGCATAACCAGGGTTCGCAAGTCAAACAGGAAAGCGTGAGGCCAGGTAATGTTTCTCAATGGTTTCCTACTGTAATTAACAGGGATACTCAGTTCTATTCATCTCAGAGGTGTGAAAGCCCAGCCACACACGTGTTTGCGGGCTATATACGTTGGAGATGGATTGGAACCGCCTATGAAATCCCCACTTTTGGCCTGGAAATGCCCCGGGATGACAATGTCATTGTCTCCCGGGGCATTTCCAGGCCAAAAGTGGGGATTTCATAGGTTTTATATTTAAGACTAGCCTAAACTGTACTTGTTAGACAGGTGCGCGTATGCAGTCAATGTCAGATTTTGAGCGAAAAAACTAAGAGTCACGAATACGCCCCAGGGATGATGGGGTCTGTGCGGGGGGTCAAGTAGGTCAAGGTAAAGCGCGTAACCGGGGTCCTAAAGTGGTGCGGATAGCGGGGGCCTGGATTTTGCCTTTCAGGGGTCCCAAATATGAAAATTCTGCACTATTGCATTCATGGCGGTCTGACCCCCTTAAAACAGGTTTTTAGGGCTAACGTCCACCTAGGACGCTGTAGAAACTTATATTTGGACCCGCTGGGACCTTTTTAGGCCAAAACTGGAGAAATTTTTTTTTCGTGAAATTTTGAACTTTGCGACAGGTCCGCGTATGCAGAAAATGTCAGTTTTTGAGCGAAAAAAATTAGCGTCAGGAAACTGCCCCAAATATGATGGGGACTGTTCGGGGGGTCAAGTAGGTCAAGGTAAAGCGCGTAACCGGGGTCCTAAAGCCGTGCGGGTAGCGGGGGCCTCGATTTTGTGTTTCAGGGGTCCCAAATATGAAAATTCTGCACTATTGCATTCATGGAGGTCTGACCCCCTTAAAACAGGTTTTTAGGGCTAAGGTCCACCTTAAACGCGGAGGAAACTTACATTTGGACCCGCTGGGACCATTTTAGGCCAAAACTGGAGAAAATTTTTTTTTGTGAAATTTTGAACTTTGCGACAGGTCCGCGTATGCAGAAAATGTCAGTTTTTGAGCGAAAAAATTTAGCGTCACAAAACTGTCCCAAATATGATGGGGACTGTTCGGGGGGTCAAGTAGGTCAAGGTAAAGTGCGTAACCGGGGTCCTAAAGCGGTGCGGATAGCGGGGGCCTGGATTTTGTGTTTCAGGGGTCCCAAATATGAAAATTCTGCACTAATGCCTTCATGGCGGTCTGACCCCCTTAAAACAGGTTTTTAGAGCTAAGGTCCACCTTAAACGCTGTGGAAACTTACATTCGGACCCGCTGGGACCTTATTAGGCCAAAACTGGAAAAAAAATTTTTTAGTGAAATTTTGAATTTTGCGACAGGTCCGCGTATGCAGAAAATTAAAGAAATTGCAAATTTTGGTGCGGAGGATTCAGAGTCGCCAAACGGGCCGGTTGGTGGGTGGGGTTGGTCGGTGATGTCAAATCCGTCAAGGAAACGCGCATAACCAGGGTTCGCAAGTCAAACAGGAAAGTGTGAGGCCAGGTAATGTTTCTCAATGGTTTCCTACTGTAATTAACAGGGATACTCAGTTCTATTCATCTCAGAGGTGTGAAAGCCCAGCCACACACGTGTTTGCGGGCTATATACGTTGGAGATGGATTGGAACCGCCTATGAAATCCCCACTTTTGGCCTGGAAATGCCCCTGGATGACAATGTCATTGTCTCCCGGGGCATTTCCAGGCCAAAAGTGGGGATTTCATAGGCTTTATATTTAAGACTAGCCTAAACTGTACTTGTTAGACAGGTGCGCGTATGCAGTCAATGTCAGATTTTGAGCGAAAAAACTAAGAGTCACGAAACCGCCCCAGGGATGATGGGGTCTGTGCGGGGGGTCAAGTAGGTCAAGGTAAAGCGCGTAACCGGGGTCCTAAAGTGGTGCGGATAGCGGGGGCCTGGATTTTGCCTTTCAGGGGTCCCAAATATGAAAATTCTGCACTATTGCATTCATGGCGGTCTGACCCCCTTAAAACAGGTTTTTAGGGCTAACGTCCACCTAGGACGCTGTAGAAACTTGTATTTGGACCCGCTGGGACCTTTTTAGGCCAAAACTGGAGAAATTTTTTTTTCGTGAAATTTTGAACTTTGCGACAGGTCCGCGTATGCAGAAAATGTCAGTTTTTAAGCGAAAAAAATTAGCGTCAGGAAACTGCCCCAAATATGATGGGGACTGTTCGGGGGGTCAAGTAGGTCAAGGTAAAGCGCGTAACCGGGGTCCTAAAGCCGTGCGGGTAGCGGGGGCCTGGATTTTGTGTTTCAGGGGTCCCAAATATGAAAATTCTGCACTATTGCATTCATGGAGATCTGACCCCCTTAAAACAGGTTTTTAGGGCTAAGGTCCACCTTAAACGCGGAGGAAACTTACATTTGGACCCGCTGGGACCATTTTAGGCCAAAACTGGAGAAAATTTTTTTTTGTGAAATTTTGAACTTTGCGACAGGTCCGCGTATGCAGAAAATGTCAGTTGTTGAGCGAAAAAATTTAGCGTCACAAAACTGTCCCAAATATGATGGGGACTGTTCGGGGGGTCAAGTAGGTCAAGGTAAAGCGCATAACCGGGGTCCGAAAGCGGTGCGGATAGCGGGGGCCTGGATTTTGTGTTTCAGGGGTCCCAAATATGAAAATTCTGCACTAATGCCTTCATGGCGGTCTGACCCCCTTAAAACAGGTTTTTAGAGCTAAGGTCCACCTTAAACGCTGTGGAAACTTACATTCGGACCCGCTGGGACCTTATTAGGCCAAAACTGGAAAAAAAATTTTTTAGTGAAATTTTGAATTTTGCGACAGGTCCGCGTATGCAGAAAATTAAAGAAATTGCAAATTTTGGTGCGGAGGATTCAGAGTCGCCAAACGGGCCGGTTGGTGGGTGGGGTTGGTCGGTGATGTCAAATCCGTCAAGGAAACGCGCATAACCAGGGTTCGCAAGTCAAACAGGAAAGCGTGAGGCCAGGTAATGTTTCTCAATGGTTTCCTACTGTAATTAACAGGGATACTCAGTTCTATTCATCTCAGAGGTGTGAAAGCCCAGCCACACACGTGTTTGCGGGCTATATACGTTGGAGATGGATTGGAACCGCCTATGAAATCCCCACTTTTGGCCTGGAAATGCCCCGGGATGACAATGTCATTGTCTCCCGGGGCATTTCCAGGCCAAAAGTGGGGATTTCATAGGCTTTATATTTAAGACTAGCCTAAACTGTACTTGTTAGACAGGTGCGCGTATGCAGTCAATGTCAGATTTTGAGCGAAAAAACTAAGAGTCACGAAACCGCCCCAGGGATGATGGGGTCTGTGCGGGGGGTCAAGTAGGTCAAGGTAAAGCGCGTAACCGGGGTCCTAAAGTGGTGCGGATAGCGGGGGCCTGGATTTTGCCTTTCAGGGGTCCCAAATATGAAAATTCTGCACTATTGCATTCATGGCGGTCTGACCCCCTTAAAACAGGTTTTTAGGGCTAACGTCCACCTAGGACGCTGTAGAAACTTATATTTGGACCCGCTGGGACCTTTTTAGGCCAAAACTGGAGAAATTTTTTTTTCGTGAAATTTTGAACTTTGCGACAGGTCCGCGTATGCAGAAAATGTCAGTTTTTGAGCGAAAAAATTTAGCGTCACAAAACTGTCCCAAATATGATGGGGACTGTTCGGGGGGTCAAGTAGGTCAAGGTAAAGCGCGTAACCGGGGTCCTAAAGCGGTGCGGATAGCGGGGGCCTGGATTTTGTGTTTCAGGGTTTCCAAATATGAAAATTCTGCACTAATGCCTTCATGGCGGTCTGACCCCCTTAAAACAGGTTTTTAGAGCTAAGGTCCACCTTAAACGCTGTGGAAACTTACATTCGGACCCGCTGGGACCTTATTAGGCCAAAACTGGAAAAAAAATTTTTTAGTGAAATTTTGAATTTTGCGACAGGTCCGCGTATGCAGAAAATTAAAGAAATTGCAAATTTTGGTGCGGAGGATTCAGAGTCGCCAAAGGGGCCGGTTGGTGGGTGGGGTTGGTCGGTGATGTCAAATCCGTCAAGGAAACGCGCATAACCAGGGTTCACAAGTCAAACAGGAAAGCGTGAGGCCAGGTAATGTTTCTCAATGGTTTCCTACTGTAATTAACAGGGATACTCAGTTCTATTCATCTCAGAGGTGTGAAAGCCCAGCCACACACGTGTTTGCGGGCTATATACGTTGGAGATGGATTGGAACCGCCTATGAAATCCCCACTTTTGGCCTGGAAATGCCCCGGGATGACAATGTCATTGTCTCCCGGGGCATTTCCAGGCCAAAAGTGGGGATTTCATAGGCTTTATATTTAAGACTAGCCTAAACTGTACTTGTTAGACAGGTGCGCGTATGCAGTCAATGTCAGATTTTGAGCGAAAAAACTAAGAGTCACGAAACCGCCCCAGGGATGATGGGGTCTGTGCGGGGGGTCAAGTAGGTCAAGGTAAAGCGCGTAACCGGGGTCCTAAAGTGGTGCGGATAGCGGGGGCCTGGATTTTGCCTTTCAGGGGTCCCAAATATGAAAATTCTGCACTATTGCATTCATGGCGGTCTGACCCCCTTAAAACAGGTTTTTAGGGCTAACGTCCACCTAGGACGCTGTAGAAACTTATATTTGGACCCGCTGGGACCTTTTTAGGCCAAAACTGGAGAAATTTTTTTTTCGTGAAATTTTGAACTTTGCGACAGGTCCGCGTATGCAGAAAATGTCAGTTTTTGAGCGAAAAAATTTAGCGTCACAAAACTGTCCCAAATATGATGGGGACTGTTCGGGGGGTCAAGTAGGTCAAGGTAAAGCGCGTAACCGGGGTCCTAAAGCGGTGCGGATAGCGGGGGCCTGGATTTTGTGTTTCAGGGGTCCCAAATATGAAAATTCTGCACTAATGCCTTCATGGCGGTCTGACCCCCTTAAAACAGGTTTTTAGAGCTAAGGTCCACCTTAAACGCTGTGGAAACTTACATTCGGACCCGCTGGGACCTTATTAGGCCAAAACTGGAAAAAAAATTTTTTAGTGAAATTTTGAATTTTGCGACAGGTCCGCGTATGCAGAAAATTAAAGAAATTGCAAATTTTGGTGCGGAGGATTCAGAGTCGCCAAAGGGGCCGGTTGGTGGGTGGGGTTGGTCGGTGATGTCAAATCCGTCAAGGAAACGCGCATAACCAGGGTTCGCAAGTCAAACAGGAAAGTGTGAGGCCAGGTAATGTTTCTCAATGGTTTCCTACTGTAATTAACAGGGATACTCAGTTCTATTCATCTCAGAGGTGTGAAAGCCCAGCCAAACACGTGTTTGCGGGCTATATACGTTGGAGATGGATTGGAACCGCCTATGAAATCCCCACTTTTGGCCTGGAAATGCCCCGGGATGACAATGTCATTGTCTCCCGGGGCATTTCCAGGCCAAAAGTGGGGATTTCATAGGCTTTATATTTAAGACTAGCCTAAACTGTACTTGTTAGACAGGTGCGCGTATGCAGTCAATGTCAGATTTTGAGCGAAAAAACTAAGAGTCACGAAACCGCCCCAGGGATGATGGGGTCTGTGCGGGGGGTCAAGTAGGTCAAGGTAAAGCGCGTAACCGGGGTCCTAAAGTGGTGCGGATAGCGGGGGCCTGGATTTTGCCTTTCAGGGGTCCCAAATATGAAAATTCTGCACTATTGCATTCATGGCGGTCTGACCCCCTTAAAACAGGTTTTTAGGGCTAACGTCCACCTAGGACGCTGTAGAAACTTATATTTGGACCCGCTGGGACCTTTTTTGGCCAAAACTGGAGAAATTTTTTTTTTCGTGAAATTTTGAACTTTGCGACAGGTCCGCGTATGCAGAAAATGTCAGTTTTTTAGCGAAAAAAATTAGCGTCAGGAAACTGCCCCAAATATGATGGGGACTGTTCGGGGGGTCAAGTAGGTCAAGGTAAAGCGCGTAACCGGGGTCCTAAAGCCGTGCGGGTAGCGGGGGCCTCAATTTTGTGTTTCAGGGGTCCCAAATATGAAAATTCTGCACTATTGCATTCATGGAGGTCTGACCCCCTTAAAACAGGTTTTTAGGGCTAAGGTCCACCTTAAACGCGGAGGAAACTTACATTTGGACCCGCTGGGACCATTTTAGGCCAAAACTGGAGAAAATTTTTTTTTGTGAAATTTTGAACTTTGCGACAGGTCCGCGTATGCAGAAAATGTCAGTTTTTGAGCGAAAAAATTTAGCGTCACAAAACTGTCCCAAATATGATGGGGACTGTTCGGGGGGGTCAAGTAGGTCAAGGTAAAGCGCGTAACCGGGGTCCTAAAGCGGTGCGGATAGCGGGGGCCTGGATTTTGTGTTTCAGGGGTCCCAAATATGAAAATTCTGCACTAATGCCTTCATGGCGGTCTGACCCCCTTAAAACAGGTTTTTAGAGCTAAGGTCCACCTTAAACGCTGTGGAAACTTACATTCGGACCCGCTGGGACCTTATTAGGCCAAAACTGGAAAAAAAATTTTTTAGTGAAATTTTGAATTTTGCGACAGGTCCGCGTATGCAGAAAATTAAAGAAATTGCAAATTTTGGTGCGGAGGATTCAGAGTCGCCAAACGGGCCGGTTGGTGGGTGGGGTTGGTCGGTGATGTCAAATCCGTCAAGGAAACGCGCATAACCAGGGTTCGCAAGTCAAACAGGAAAGCGTGAGGCCAGGTAATGTTTCTCAATGGTTTCCTACTGTAATTAACAGGGATACTCAGTTCTATTCATCTCAGAGGTGTGAAAGCCCAGCCACACACGTGTTTGCGGGCTATATACGTTGGAGATGGATTGGAACCGCCTATGAAATCCCCACTTTTGGCCTGGAAATGCCCCTGGATGACAATGTCATTGTCTCCCGGGGCATTTCCAGGCCAAAAGTGGGGATTTCATAGGCTTTATATTTAAGACTAGCCTAAACTGTACTTGTTAGACAGGTGCGCGTATGCAGTCAATGTCAGATTTTGAGCGAAAAAACTAAGAGTCACGAAACCGCCCCAGGGATGATGGGGTCTGTGCGGGGGGTCAAGTAGGTCAAGGTAAAGCGCGTAACCGGGGTCCTAAAGTGGTGCGGATAGCGGGGGCCTGGATTTTGCCTTTCAGGGGTCCCAAATATGAAAATTCTGCACTATTGCATTCATGGCGGTCTGACCCCCTTAAAACAGGTTTTTAGGGCTAACGTCCACCTAGGACGCTGTAGAAACTTGTATTTGGACCCGCTGGGACCTTTTTAGGCCAAAACTGGAGAAATTTTTTTTTTCGTGAAATTTTGAACTTTGCGACAGGTCCGCGTATGCAGAAAATGTCAGTTTTTAAGCGAAAAAAATTAGCGTCAGGAAACTGCCCCAAATATGATGGGGACTGTTCGGGGGGTCAAGTAGGTCAAGGTAAAGCGCGTAACCGGGGTCCTAAAGCCGTGCGGGTAGCGGGGGCCTCGATTTTGTGTTTCAGGGGTCCCAAATATGAAAATTCTGCACTATTGCATTCATGGAGGTCTGACCCCCTTAAAACAGGTTTTTAGGGCTAAGGTCCACCTTAAACGCGGAGGAAACTTACATTTGGACCCGCTGGGACCATTTTAGGCCAAAACTGGAGAAAATTTTTTTTTGTGAAATTTTGAACTTTGCGACAGGTCCGCGTATGCAGAAAATGTCAGTTTTTGAGCGAAAAAATTTAGCGTCACAAAACTGTCCCAAATATGATGGGGACTGTTCGGGGGGGTCAAGTAGGTCAAGGTAAAGCGCGTAACCGGGGTCCTAAAGCGGTGCGGATAGCGGGGGCCTGGATTTTGTGTTTCAGGGGTCCCAAATATGAAAATTCTGCACTAATGCCTTCATGGCGGTCTGACCCCCTTAAAACAGGTTTTTAGAGCTAAGGTCCACCTTAAACGCTGTGGAAACTTACATTCGGACCCGCTGGGACCTTATTAGGCCAAAACTGGAAAAAAAATTTTTTAGTGAAATTTTGAGTTTTGCGACAGGTCCGCGTATGCAGAAAATTAAAGAAATTGCAAATTTTGGTGCGGAGGATTCAGAGTCGCCAAACGGGCCGGTTGGTGGGTGGGGTTGGTCGGTGATGTCAAATCCGTCAAGGAAACGCGCATAACCAGGGTTCGCAAGTCAAACAGGAAAGCGTGAGGCCAGGTAATGTTTCTCAATGGTTTCCTACTGTAATTAACAGGGATACTCAGTTCTATTCATCTCAGAGGTGTGAAAGCCCAGCCACACACGTGTTTGCGGGCTATATACGTTGGAGATGGATTGGAACCGCCTATGAAATCCCCACTTTTGGCCTGGAAATGCCCCGGGATGACAATGTCATTGTCTCCCGGGGCATTTCCAGGCCAAAAGTGGGGATTTCATAGGCTTTATATTTAAGACTAGCCTAAACTGTACTTGTTAGACAGGTGCGCGTATGCAGTCAATGTCAGATTTTGAGCGAAAAAACTAAGAGTCACGAAACCGCCCCAGGGATGATGGGGTCTGTGCGGGGGGTCAAGTAGGTCAAGGTAAAGCGCGTAACCGGGGTCCTAAAGTGGTGCGGATAGCGGGGGCCTGGATTTTGCCTTTCAGGGGTCCCAAATATGAAAATTCTGCACTATTGCATTCATGGCGGTCTGACCCCCTTAAAACAGGTTTTTAGGGCTAACGTCCACCTAGGACGCTGTAGAAACTTATATTTGGACCCGCTGGGACCTTTTTAGGCCAAAACTGGAGAAAATTTTTTTTCGTGAAATTTTGAACTTTGCGACAGGTCCGCGTATGCAGAAAATGTCAGTTTTTGAGCGAAAAAAATTAGCGTCAGGAAACTGCCCCAAATATGATGGGGACTGTTCGGGGGGTCAAGTAGGTCAAGGTAAAGCGCGTAACCGGGGTCCTAAAGCCGTGCGGGTAGCGGGGGCCTCGATTTTGTGTTTCAGGGGTCCCAAATATGAAAATTCTGCACTATTGCATTCATGGAGGTCTGACCCCCTTAAAACAGGTTTTTAGGGCTAAGGTCCACCTTAAACGCGGAGGAAACTTACATTTGGACCCGCTGGGACCATTTTAGGCCAAAACTGGAGAAAATTTTTTTTTGTGAAATTTTGAACTTTGCGACAGGTCCGCGTATGCAGAAAATGTCAGTTTTTGAGCGAAAAAATTTAGCGTCACAAAACTGTCCCAAATATGATGGGGACTGTTCAGGGGGTCAAGTAGGTCAAGGTAAAGCGCGTAACCGGGGTCCTAAAGCGGTGCGGATAGCGGGGGCCTGGATTTTGTGTTTCAGGGGTCCCAAATATGAAAATTCTGCACTAATGCCTTCATGGCGGTCTGACCCCCTTAAAACAGGTTTTTAGAGCTAAGGTCCACCTTAAACGCTGTGGAAACTTACATTCGGACCCGCTGGGACCTTATTAGGCCAAACCTGGAAAAAAAATTTTTTAGTGAAATTTTGAGTTTTGCGACAGGTCCGCGTATGCAGAAAATTAAAGAAATTGCAAATTTTGGTGCGGAGGATTCAGAGTCGCCAAACGGGCCGGTTGGTGGGTGGGGTTGGTCGGTGATGTCAAATCCGTCAAGGAAACGCGCATAACCAGGGTTCGCAAGTCAAACAGGAAAGCGTGAGGCCAGGTAATGTTTCTCAATGGTTTCCTACTGTAATTAACAGGGATACTCAGTTCTATTCATCTCAGAGGTGTGAAAGCCCAGCCACACACGTGTTTGCGGGCTATATACGTTGGAGATGGATTGGAACCGCCTATGAAATCCCCACTTTTGGCCTGGAAATGCCCCGGGAGACAATGACATTGTCATCCCGGGGCATTTCCAGGCCAAAAGTGGGGATTTCATAGGCTTTATATTTAAGACTAGCCTAAACTGTACTTGTTAGACAGGTGCGCGTATGCAGTCAATGTCAGATTTTGAGCGAAAAAACTAAGAGTCACGAAACCGCCCCAGGGATGATGGGGTCTGTGCGGGGGGTCAAGTAGGTCAAGGTAAAGCGCGTAACCGGGGTCCTAAAGTGGTGCGGATAGCGGGGGCCTGGATTTTGCCTTTCAGGGGTCCCAAATATGAAAATTCTGCACTATTGCATTCATGGCGGTCTGACCCCCTTAAAACAGGTTTTTAGGGCTAACGTCCACCTAGGACGCTGTAGAAACTTATATTTGGACCCGCTGGGACCTTTTTAGGCCAAAACTGGAGAAATTTTTTTTTTCGTGAAATTTTGAACTTTGCGACAGGTCCGCGTATGCAGAAAATGTCAGTTTTTGAGCGAAAAAATTTAGCGTCACAAAACTGTCCCAAATATGATGGGGACTGTTCGGGGGGTCAAGTAGGTCAAGGTAAAGCGCGTAACCGGGGTCCTAAAGCGGTGCGGATAGCGGGGGCCTGGATTTTGTGTTTCAGGGGTCCCAAATATGAAAATTCTGCACTAATGCCTTCATGGCGGTCTGACCCCCTTAAAACAGGTTTTTAGAGCTAAGGTCCACCTTAAACGCTGTGGAAACTTACATTCGGACCCGCTGGGACCTTATTAGGCCAAAACTGGAAAAAAAATTTTTTAGTGAAATTTTGAATTTTGCGAAAGTTCCGCGTATGCAGAAAATTAAAGAAAATGCAAAATTTGGGTGCGGAGGATTCAGAGTCGCCAAAGGGGCCGGTTGGTGGGTGGGGTTGGTCGGTGATATCAAATCCGTCATGGAAACGCGCATAACCAGGGTTCCCAAGTCAAACAGGAAAGCGTGAGGCCAGGTAATGTTTCTCAATGGTTTCCTACTGTAATTAACAGGGATACTCAGTTCTATTCATCTCAGAGGTGTGAAAGCCCAGCCACACACGTGTTTGCGGGCTATATACGTTGGAGATGGATTGGAACCGCCTATGAAATCCCCACTTTTGGCCTGGAAATGCCCCGGGATGACAATGTCATTGTCTTCCGGGCATTTCCAGGCCAAAAGTGGGGATTTCATAGGCTTTATATTTAAGACTAGCCTAAACTGTACTTGTTAGACAGGTGCGCGTATGCAGTCAATGTCAGATTTTGAGCAAAAAAACTAAGAGTCACGAAACCGCCCCAGGGATGATGGGGTCTGTGCGGGGGGTCAAGTAGGTCAAGGTAAAGCGCGTAACCGGGGTCCTAAAGTGGTGCGGATAGCGGGGGGCCTGGATTTTGCCTTTCAGGGGTCCCAAATATGAAAATTCTGCACTATTGCATTCATGGCGGTCTGACCCCTTTAAAACAGGTTTTTAGGGCTAACGTCCACCTAGGACGCTGTAGAAACTTATATTTGGACCCGCTGGGACCTTTTTAGGCCAAAACTGGAGAAATTTTTTTTTTCGTGAAATTTTGAACTTTGCGACAGGTCCGATTATGCAGAAAAATGTCAGTTTTTGAGCGAAAAAAATTAGCGTCAGGAAACTGCCCCAAATATGATGGGGACTGTTCGGGGGGTCAAGTAGGTCAAGGTAAAGCGCGTAACCGGGGTCCTAAAGCCGTGCGGGTAGCGGGGGCCTCGATTTTGTGTTTCAGGGGTCCCAAATATGAAAATTCTGCACTATTGCATTCATGGAGGTCTGACCCCCTTAAAACAGGTTTTTAGGGCTAAGGTCCACCTTAAACGCGGAGGAAACTTACATTTGGACCCGCTGGGACCTTTTTAGGCCAAAACTGGAGAAAATTTTTTTTTGTGAAATTTTGAACTTTGCGACAGGTCCGCGTATGCAGAAAATGTCAGTTTTTGAGCGAAAAAATTTAGCGTCACAAAACTGTCCCAAATATGATGGGGACTGTTCGGGGGGGTCAAGTAGGTCAAGGTAAAGCGCGTAACCGGGGTCCTAAAGCGGTGCGGATAGCGGGGGCCTGGATTTTGTGTTTCAGGGGTCCCAAATATGAAAATTCTGCACTAATGCCTTCATGGCGGTCTGACCCCCTTAAAACAGGTTTTTAGAGCTAAGGTCCACCTTAAACGCTGTGGAAACTTACATTCGGACCCGCTGGGACCTTATTAGGCCAAAACTGGAAAAAAAATTTTTGAGTGAAATTTTGAATTTTGCGACAGGTCCGCGTATGCAGAAAATTAAAGAAATTGCAAATTTTGGTGCGGAGGATTCAGAGTCGCCAAACGGGCCGGTTGGTGGGTGGGGTTGGTCGGTGATGTCAAATCCGTCAAGGAAACGCGCATAACAAGGGTTCGCAAGTCAAACAGGAAAGCGTGAGGCCAGGTAATGTTTCTCAATGGTTTCCTACTGTAATTAACAGGGATACTCAGTTCTATTCATCTCAGAGGTGTGAAAGCCCAGCCACACACGTGTTTGCGGGCTATATACGTTGGAGATGGATTGGAACCACCTATGAAATCCCCACTTTTGGCCTGGAAATGCCCCGGGATGACAATGTCATTGTCTCCCGGGGCATTTCCAGGCCAAAAGTGGGGATTTCATAGGCTTTATATTGAAGACTAGCCTAAACTGTACTTGTTAGACAGGTGCGCGTATGCAGTCAATGTCAGATTTTGAGCGAAAAAACTAAGAGTCACGAAACCGCCCCAGGGATGATGGGGTCTGTGCGGGGGGTCAAGTAGGTCAAGGTAAAGCGCGTAACCGGGGTCCTAAAGTGGTGCGGATAGCGGGGGCCTGGATTTTGCCTTTCAGGGGTCCCAAATATGAAAATTCTGCACTATTGCATTCATGGCGGTCTGACCCCCTTAAAACAGGTTTTTAGGGCTAACGTCCACCTAGGACGCTGTAGAAACTTATATTTGGACCCGCTGGGACCTTTTTAGGCCAAAACTGGAGAAATTTTTTTTTCGTGAAATTTTGAACTTTGCGACAGGTCCGCGTATGCAGAAAATGTCAGTTTTTGAGCGAAAAAATTTAGCGTCACAAAACTGTCCCAAATATGATGGGGACTGTTCGGGGGATCAAGTAGGTCAAGGTAAAGCGCGTAACCGGGGTCCTAAAGCGGTGCGGATAGCGGGGGCCTGGATTTTGTGTTTCAGGGGTCCCAAATATGAAAATTCTGCACTAATGCCTTCATGGCGGTCTGACCCCCTTAAAACAGGTTTTTAGAGCTAAGGTCCACCTTAAACGCTGTGGAAACTTACATTCGGACCCGCTGGGACCTTATTAGGCCAAAACTGGAAAAAAAATTTTTGAGTGAAATTTTGAATTTTGCGACAGGTCCGCGTATGCAGAAAATTAAAGAAATTGCAAATTTTGGTGCGGAGGATTCAGAGTCGCCAAAGGGGCCGGTTGGTGGGTGGGGTTGGTCGGTGATGTCAAATCCGTCAAGGAAACGCGCATAACCAGGGTTCGCAAGTCAAACAGGAAAGCGTGAGGCCAGGTAATGTTTCTCAATGGTTTCCTACTGTAATTAACAGGGATACTCAGTTCTATTCATCTCAGAGGTGTGAAAGCCCAGCCACACACGTGTTTGCGGGCTATATACGTTGGAGATGGATTGGAACCGCCTATGAAATCCCCACTTTTGGCCTGGAAATGCCCCGGGATGACAATGTCATTGTCTCTGGAAATGCCCCGGGATGACAATGTCATTGTCTCCCGGGGCATTTCCAGGCCAAAAGTGGGGATTTCATAGGCTTTATATTTAAGACTAGCCTAAACTGTACTTGTTAGACAGGTGCGTGTATGCAGTCAATGTCAGATTTTGAGCGAAAAAACTAAGAGTCACGAAACCGCCCCAGGGATGATGGGGTCTGTGCGGGGGGTCAAGTAGGTCAAGGTAAAGCGCGTAACCGGGGTCCTAAAGTGGTGCGGATAGCGGGGGCCTGGATTTTGCCTTTCAGGGGTCCCAAATATGAAAATTCTGCACTATTGCATTCATGGCGGTCTGACCCCCTTAAAACAGGTTTTTAGGGCTAACGTCCACCTAGGACGCTGTAGAAACTTATATTTGGACCCGCTGGGACCTTTTTAGGCCAAAACTGGAGAAATTTTTTTTTCGTGAAATTTTGAACTTTGCGACAGGTCCGCGTATGCAGAAAATGTCAGTTTTTGAGCGAAAAAAATTAGCGTCAGGAAACTGCCCCAAATATGATGGGGACTGTTCGGGGGGTCAAGTAGGTCAAGGTAAAGCGCGTAACCGGGGTCCTAAAGCCGTGCGGGTAGCGGGGGCCTCGATTTTGTGTTTCAGGGGTCCCAAATATGAAAATTCTGCACTATTGCATTCATGGAGGTCTGACCCCCTTAAAACAGGTTTTTAGGGCTAAGGTCCACCTTAAACGCGGAGGAAACTAACATTTGGACCCGCTGGGACCATTTTAGGCCAAAACTGGAGAAAATTTTTTTTTGTGAAATTTTGAACTTTGCGACAGGTCCGCGTATGCAGAAAATGTCAGTTTTTGAGCGAAAAAATTTAGCGTCACAAAACTGTCCCAAATATGATGGGGACTGTTCGGGGGGGTCAAGTAGGTCAAGGTAAAGCGCGTAACCGGGGTCCTAAAGCGGTGCGGATAGCGGGGGCCTGGATTTTGTGTTTCAGGGGTCCCAAATATGAAAATTCTGCACTAATGCCTTCATGGCGGTCTGACCCCCTTAAAACAGGTTTTTAGAGCTAAGGTCCACCTTAAACGCTGTGGAAACTTACATTCGGACCCGCTGGGACCTTATTAGGCCAAAACTGGAAAAAAAATTTTTTAGTGAAATTTTGAATTTTGCGACAGGTCCGCATATGCAGAAAATTAAAGAAATTGCAAATTTTGGTGCGGAGGATTCAGAGTCGCCAAACGGGCCGGTTGGTGGGTGGGGTTGGTCGTTGATGTCAAATCCGTCAAGGAAACGCGCATAACCAGGGTTCGCAAGTCAAACAGGAAAGCGTGAGGCCAGGTAATGTTTCTCAATGGTTTCCTACTGTAATTAACAGGGATACTCAGTTCTATTCATCTCAGAGGTGTGAAAGCCCAGCCACACACGTGTTTGCGGGCTATATACGTTGGAGATGGATTGGAACCGCCTATGAAATCCCCACTTTTGGCCTGGAAATGCCCCGGGATGACAATGTCATTGTCTCCCGGGGCATTTCCAGGCCAAAAGTGGGGATTTCATAGGCTTTATATTTAAGACTAGCCTAAACTGTACTTGTTAGACAGGTGCGCGTATGCAGTCAATGTCAGATTTTGAGCGAAAAAACTAAGAGTCACGAAACTGCCCCAGGGATGATGGGGTCTGTGCGGGGGGTCAAGTAGGTCAAGGTAAAGCGCGTAACCGGGGTCCTAAAGTGGTGCGGATAGCGGGGGCCTGGATTTTGCCTTTCAGGGGTCCCAAATATGAAAATTCTGCACTATTGCATTCATGGCGGTCTGACCCCCTTAAAACAGGTTTTTAGGGGTAACGTCCACCTAGGACGCTGTAGAAACTTATATTTGGACCCGCTGGGACCTTTTTAGGCCAAAACTGGAGAAATTTTTTTTTCGTGAAATTTTGCACTTTGCGACAGGTCGCGTATGCAGAAAATGTCAGTTTTTGAGCGAAAAAATTTAGCGTCACAAAACTGTCCCAAATATGATGGGGACTGTTCGGGGGGGTCAAGTAGGTCAAGGTAACGCGCGTAACCGGGGTCCTAAAGCGGTGCGGATAGCGGGGGCCTGGATTTTGTGTTTCAGGGGTCCCAAATATGAAAATTCTGCACTAATGCCTTCATGGCGGTCTGACCCCCTTAAAACAGGTTTTTAGAGCTAAGGTCCACCTTAAACGCTGTGGAAACTTACATTCGGACCCGCTGGGACCTTATTAGGCCAAAACTGGAAAAAAAAATTTTTAGTGAAATTTTGAATTTTGCGACAGGTCCGCGTATGCAGAAAATTAAAGAAATTGCAAATTTTGGTGCGGAGGATTCAGAGTCGCCAAACGGGCCGGTTGGTGGGTGGGGTTGGTCGGTGATGTCAAATCCGTCAAGGAAACGCGCATAACCAGGGTTCGCAAGTCAAACAGGAAAGCGTGAGGCCAGGTAATGTTTCTCAATGGTTTCCTACTGTAATTAACAGGGATACTCAGTTCTATTCATCTCAGAGGTGTGAAAGCCCAGCCACACACGTGTTTGCGGGCTATATACGTTGGAGATGGATTGGAACCGCCTATGAAATCCCCACTTTTGGCCTGGAAATGCCCCGGGATGACAATGTCATTGTCTCCCGGGGCATTTCCAGGCCAAAAGTGGGGATTTCATAGGCTTTATATTTAAGACTAGCCTAAACTGTACTTGTTAGACAGGTGCGCGTATGCAGTCAATGTCAGATTTTGAGCGAAAAAAACTAAGAGTCACGAAACCGCCCCAGGGATGATGGGGTCTGTGCGGGGGGTCAAGTAGGTCAAGGTAAAGCGCGTAACCGGGGTCCTAAAGTGGTGCGGATAGCGGGGGCCTGGATTTTGCCTTTCAGGGGTCCCAAATATGAAAATTCTGCACTATTGCATTCATGGCGGTCTGACCCCCTTAAAACAGGTTTTTAGGGCTAACGTCCACCTAGGACGCTGTAGAAACTTATATTTGGACCCGCTGGGACCTTTTTAGGCCAAAACTGGAGGAATTTTTTTTTCGTGAAATTTTGAACTTTGCGACAGGTCCGCGTATGCAGAAAATGTCAGTTTTTGAGCGAAAAAAATTAGCGTCAGGAAACTGCCCCAAATATGATGGGGACTGTTCGGGGGTCAAGTAGGTCAAGGTAAAGCGCGTAACCGGGGTCCTAAAGCCGTGCGGGTAGCGGGGGCCTCGATTTTGTGTTTCAGGGGTCCCAAATATGAAAATTCTGCACTATTGCATTCATGGAGGTCTGACCCCCTTAAAACAGGTTTTTAGGGCTAAGGTCCACCTTAAACGCGGAGGAAACTTACATTTGGACCCGCTGGGACCATTTTAGGCCAAAACTGGAGAAAATTTTTTTTTGTGAAATTTTGAACTTTGCGACAGGTCCGCGTATGCAGAAAATGTCAGTTTTTGAGCGAAAAAATTTAGCGTCACAAAACTGTCCCAAATATGATGGGGACTGTTCGGGGGGTCAAGTAGGTCAAGGTAAAGCGCGTAACCGGGGTCCTAAAGCGGTGCGGATAGCGGGGGCCTGGATTTTGTGTTTCAGGGGTCCCAAATATGAAAATTCTGCACTAATGCCTTCATGGCGGTCTGACCCCCTTAAAACAGGTTTTTAGAGCTAAGGTCCACCTTAAACGCTGTGGAAACTTACATTCGGACCCACTGGGACCTTATTAGGCCAAAACTGGAAAAAAAAATTTTTAGTGAAATTTTGAATTTTGCGACAGGTCCGCGTATGCAGAAAATTAAAGAAATTGCAAATTTTGGTGCGGAGGATTCAGAGTCGCCAAAGGGGCCGGTTGGTGGGTGGGGTTGGTCGGTGATGTCAAATCCGTCAAGGAAACGCGCATAACCAGGGTTCGCAAGTCAAACAGGAAAGCGTGAGGCCAGGTAATGTTTCTCAATGGTTTCCTACTGTAATTAACAGGGATACTCAGTTCTATTCATCTCAGAGGTGTGAAAGCCCAGCCACACACGTGTTTGCGGGCTATATACGTTTGAGATGGATTGGAACCGCCTATGAAATCCCCACTTTTGGCCTGGAAATGCCCCGGGATGACAATGTCATTGTCTCCCGGGGCATTTCCAGGCCAAAAGTGGGGATTTCATAGGCTTTATATTTAAGACTAGCCTAAACTGTACTTGTTAGACAGGTGCGCGTATGCAGTCAATGTCAGATTTTGAGCGAAAAAACTAAGAGTCACGAAACCGCCCCAGGGATGATGGGGTCTGTGCGGGGGGTCAAGTAGGTCAAGGTAAAGCGCGTAACCGGGGTCCTAAAGTGGTGCGGATAGCGGGGGCCTGGATTTTGCCTTTCAGGGGTCCCAAATATGAAAATTCTGCACTATTGCATTCATGGCGGTCTGACCCCCTTAAAACAGGTTTTTAGGGCTAACGTCCACCTAGGACGCTGTAGAAACTTATATTTGGACCCGCTGGGACCTTTTTAGGCCAAAACTGGAGAAATTTTTTTTTCGTGAAATTTTGAACTTTGCGACAGGTCCGCGTATGCAGAAAATGTCAGTTTTTGAGCGAAAAAAATTAGCGTCAGGAAACTGCCCCAAATATGATGGGGACTGTTCGGGGGGTCAAGTAGGTCAAGGTAAAGCGCGTAACCGGGGTCCTAAAGCCGTGCGGGTAGCGGGGGCCTCGATTTTGTGTTTCAGGGGTCCCAAATATGAAAATTCTGCACTATTGCATTCATGGAGGTCTGACCCCCTTAAAACAGGTTTTTAGGGCTAAGGTCCACCTTAAACGCGGAGGAAACTTACATTTGGACCCGCTGGGACCATTTTAGGCCAAAACTGGAGAAAATTTTTTTTTGTGAAATTTTGAACTTTGCGACAGGTCCGCGTATGCAGAAAATGTCAGTTTTTGAGCGAAAAAATTTAGCGTCACAAAACTGTCCCAAATATGATGGGGACTGTTCGGGGGGTCAAGTAGGTCAAGGTAAAGCGCGTAACCGGGGTCCTAAAGCGGTGCGGATAGCGGGGGCCTGGATTTTGTGTTTCAGGGGTCCCAAATATGAAAATTCTGCACTAATGCCTTCATGGCGGTCTGACCCCCTTAAAACAGGTTTTTAGAGCTAAGGTCCACCTTAAACGCTGTGGAAACTTACATTCGGACCCGCTGGGACCTTATTAGGCCAAAACTGGAAAAAAAATTTTTTAGTGAAATTTTGAATTTTGCGACAGGTCCGCGTATGCAGAAAATTAAAGAAATTGCAAATTTTGGTGCGGAGGATTCAGAGTCGCCAAACGGGCCGGTTGGTGGGTGGGGTTGGTCGGTGATGTCAAATCCGTCAAGGAAACGCGCATAACCAGGGTTCGCAAGTCAAACAGGAAAGCGTGAGGCCAGGTAATGTTTCTCAATGGTTTCCTACTGTAATTAACAGGGATACTCAGTTCTATTCATCTCAGAGGTGTGAAAGCCCAGCCACACACGTGTTTGCGGGCTATATACGTTGGAGATGGATTGGAACCGCCTATGAAATCCCCACGGGCATTTCCAGGCCAAAAGTGGGGATTTCATAGGCTTTATATTTAAGACTAGCCTAAACTGTACTTGTTAGACAGGTGCGCGTATGCAGTCAATGTCAGATTTTGAGCGAAAAAACTAAGAGTCACGAAACCGCCCCAGGGATGATGGGGTCTGTGCGGGGGGTCAAGTAGGTCAAGGTAAAGCGCGTAACCGGGGTCCTAAAGTGGTGCGGATAGCGGGGGCCTGGATTTTGCCTTTCAGGGGTCCCAAATATGAAAATTCTGCACTATTGCATTCATGGCGGTCTGACCCCCTTAAAACAGGTTTTTAGGGCTAACGTCCACCTAGGACGCTGTAGAAACTTATATTTGGACCCGCTGGGACCTTTTTAGGCCAAAACTAGAGAAATTTTTTTTTCGTGAAATTTTGAACTTTGCGACAGGTCCGCGTATGCAGAAAATGTCAGTTTTTGAGCGAAAAAATTTAGCGTCAGGAAACTGCCCCAAATATGATGGGGACTGTTCGGGGGGTCAAGTAGGTCAAGGTAAAGCGCGTAACCGGGGTCCTAAAGCCGTGCGGGTAGCGGGGGCCTCGATTTTGTGTTTCAGGGGTCCCAAATATGAAAATTCTGCACTATTGCATTCATGGAGGTCTGACCCCCTTAAAACAGGTTTTTAGGGCTAAGGTCCACCTTAAACGCGGAGGAAACTAACATTTGGACCCGCTGGGACCATTTTAGGCCAAAACTGGAGAAAATTTTTTTTTGTGAAATTTTGAACTTTGCGACAGGTCCGCGTATGCAGAAAATGTCAGTTTTTGAGCGAAAAAATTTAGCGTCACAAAACTGTCCCAAATATGATGGGGACTGTTCGGGGGGTCAAGTAGGTCAAGGTAAAGCGCGTAACCGGGGTCCTAAAGCGGTGCGGATAGCGGGGGCCTGGATTTTGTGTTTCAGGGGTCCCAAATATGAAAATTCTGCACTAATGCCTTCATGGCGGTCTGACCCCCTTAAAACAGGTTTTTAGAGCTAAGGTCCACCTTAAACGCTGTGGAAACTTACATTCGGACCCGCTGGGACCTTATTAGGCCAAAACTGGAAAAAAAATTTTTTAGTGAAATTTTGAATTTTGCGACAGGTCCGCATATGCAGAAAATTAAAGAAATTGCAAATTTTGGTGCGGAGGATTCAGAGTCGCCAAACGGGCCGGTTGGTGGGTGGGGTTGGTCGTTGATGTCAAATCCGTCAAGGAAACGCGCATAACCAGGGTTCGCAAGTCAAACAGGAAAGCGTGAGGCCAGGTAATGTTTCTCAATGGTTTCCTACTGTAATTAACAGGGATACTCAGTTCTATTCATCTCAGAGGTGTGAAAGCCCAGCCACACACGTGTTTGCGGGCTATATACGTTGGAGATGGATTGGAACCGCCTATGAAATCCCCACTTTTGGCCTGGAAATGCCCCGGGATGACAATGTCATTGTCTCCCGGGGCATTTCCAGGCCAAAAGTGGGGATTTCATAGGCTTTATATTTAAGACTAGCCTAAACTGTACTTGTTAGACAGGTGCGCGTATGCAGTCAATGTCAGATTTTGAGCGAAAAAACTAAGAGTCACGAAACTGCCCCAGGGATGATGGGGTCTGTGCGGGGGGTCAAGTAGGTCAAGGTAAAGCGCGTAACCGGGGTCCTAAAGTGGTGCGGATAGCGGGGGCCTGGATTTTGCCTTTCAGGGGTCCCAAATATGAAAATTCTGCACTATTGCATTCATGGCGGTCTGACCCCCTTAAAACAGGTTTTTAGGGGTAACGTCCACCTAGGACGCTGTAGAAACTTATATTTGGACCCGCTGGGACCTTTTTAGGCCAAAACTGGAGAAATTTTTTTTTCGTGAAATTTTGCACTTTGCGACAGGTCGCGTATGCAGAAAATGTCAGTTTTTGAGCGAAAAAATTTAGCGTCACAAAACTGTCCCAAATATGATGGGGACTGTTCGGGGGGTCAAGTAGGTCAAGGTAACGCGCGTAACCGGGGTCCTAAAGCGGTGCGGATAGCGGGGGCCTGGATTTTGTGTTTCAGGGGTCCCAAATATGAAAATTCTGCACTAATGCCTTCATGGCGGTCTGACCCCCTTAAAACAGGTTTTTAGAGCTAAGGTCCACCTTAAACGCTGTGGAAACTTACATTCGGACCCGCTGGGACCTTATTAGGCCAAAACTGGAAAAAAAAATTTTTAGTGAAATTTTGAATTTTGCGACAGGTCCGCGTATGCAGAAAATTAAAGAAATTGCAAATTTTGGTGCGGAGGATTCAGAGTCGCCAAACGGGCCGGTTGGTGGGTGGGGTTGGTCGGTGATGTCAAATCCGTCAAGGAAACGCGCATAACCAGGGTTCGCAAGTCAAACAGGAAAGCGTGAGGCCAGGTAATGTTTCTCAATGGTTTCCTACTGTAATTAACAGGGATACTCAGTTCTATTCATCTCAGAGGTGTGAAAGCCCAGCCACACACGTGTTTGCGGGCTATATACGTTGGAGATGGATTGGAACCGCCTATGAAATCCCCACTTTTGGCCTGGAAATGCCCCGGGATGACAATGTCATTGTCTCCCGGGGCATTTCCAGGCCAAAAGTGGGGATTTCATAGGCTTTATATTTAAGACTAGCCTAAACTGTACTTGTTAGACAGGTGCGCGTATGCAGTCAATGTCAGATTTTGAGCGAAAAAACTAAGAGTCACGAAACCGCCCCAGGGATGATGGGGTCTGTGCGGGGGGTCAAGTAGGTCAAGGTAAAGCGCGTAACCGGGGTCCTAAAGTGGTGCGGATAGCGGGGGCCTGGATTTTGCCTTTCAGGGGTCCCAAATATGAAAATTCTGCACTATTGCATTCATGGCGGTCTGACCCCCTTAAAACAGGTTTTTAGGGCTAACGTCCACCTAGGACGCTGTAGAAACTTATATTTGGACCCGCTGGGACCTTTTTAGGCCAAAACTGGAGGAATTTTTTTTTCGTGAAATTTTGAACTTTGCGACAGGTCCGCGTATGCAGAAAATGTCAGTTTTTGAGCGAAAAAAATTAGCGTCAGGAAACTGCCCCAAATATGATGGGGACTGTTCGGGGGGTCAAGTAGGTCAAGGTAAAGCGCGTAACCGGGGTCCTAAAGCCGTGCGGGTAGCGGGGGCCTCGATTTTGTGTTTCAGGGGTCCCAAATATGAAAATTCTGCACTATTGCATTCATGGAGGTCTGACCCCCATAAAACAGGTTTTTAGGGCTAAGGTCCACCTTAAACGCGGAGGAAACTTACATTTGGACCCGCTGGGACCATTTTAGGCCAAAACTGGAGAAAATTTTTTTTTGTGAAATTTTGAACTTTGCGACAGGTCCGCGTATGCAGAAAATGTCAGTTTTTGAGCGAAAAAATTTAGCGTCACAAAACTGTCCCAAATATGATGGGGACTGTTCGGGGGGTCAAGTAGGTCAAGGTAAAGCGCGTAACCGGGGTCCTAAAGCGGTGCGGATAGCGGGGGCCTGGATTTTGTGTTTCAGGGGTCCCAAATATGAAAATTCTGCACTAATGCCTTCATGGCGGTCTGACCCCCTTAAAACAGGTTTTTAGAGCTAAGGTCCACCTTAAACGCTGTGGAAACTTACATTCGGACCCGCTGGGACCTTATTAGGCCAAAACTGGAAAAAAAAATTTTTAGTGAAATTTTGAATTTTGCGACAGGTCCGCGTATGCAGAAAATTAAAGAAATTGCAAATTTTGGTGCGGAGGATTCAGAGTCGCCAAAGGGGCCGGTTGGTGGGTGGGGTTGGTCGGTGATGTCAAATCCGTCAAGGAAACGCGCATAACCAGGGTTCGCAAGTCAAACAGGAAAGCGTGAGGCCAGGTAATGTTTCTCAATGGTTTCCTACTGTAATTAACAGGGATACTCAGTTCTATTCATCTCAGAGGTGTGAAAGCCCAGCCACACACGTGTTTGCGGGCTATATACGTTTGAGATGGATTGGAACCGCCTATGAAATCCCCACTTTTGGCCTGGAAATGCCCCGGGATGACAATGTCATTGTCTCCCGGGGCATTTCCAGGCCAAAAGTGGGGATTTCATAGGCTTTATATTTAAGACTAGCCTAAACTGTACTTGTTAGACAGGTGCGCGTATGCAGTCAATGTCAGATTTTGAGCGAAAAAACTAAGAGTCACGAAACCGCCCCAGGGATGATGGGGTCTGTGCGGGGGGTCAAGTAGGTCAAGGTAAAGCGCGTAACCGGGGTCCTAAAGTGGTGCGGATAGCGGGGGCCTGGATTTTGCCTTTCAGGGGTCCCAAATATGAAAATTCTGCACTATTGCATTCATGGCGGTCTGACCCCCTTAAAACAGGTTTTTAGGGCTAACGTCCACCTAGGACGCTGTAGAAACTTATATTTGGACCCGCTGGGACCTTTTTAGGCCAAAACTGGAGAAATTTTTTTTTCGTGAAATTTTGAACTTTGCGACAGGTCCGCGTATGCAGAAAATGTCAGTTTTTGAGCGAAAAAAATTAGCGTCAGGAAACTGCCCCAAATATGATGGGGACTGTTCGGGGGGTCAAGTAGGTCAAGGTAAAGCGCGTAACCGGGGTCCTAAAGCCGTGCGGGTAGCGGGGGCCTCGATTTTGTGTTTCAGGGGTCCCAAATATGAAAATTCTGCACTATTGCATTCATGGAGGTCTGACCCCCTTAAAACAGGTTTTTAGGGCTAAGGTCCACCTTAAACGCGGAGGAAACTTACATTTGGACCCGCTGGGACCATTTTAGGCCAAAACTGGAGAAAATTTTTTTTTGTGAAATTTTGAACTTTGCGACAGGTCCGCGTATGCAGAAAATGTCAGTTTTTGAGCGAAAAAATTTAGCGTCACAAAACTGTCCCAAATATGATGGGGACTGTTCGGGGGGTCAAGTAGGTCAAGGTAAAGCGCGTAACCGGGGTCCTAAAGCGGTGCGGATAGCGGGGGCCTGGATTTTGTGTTTCAGGGGTCCCAAATATGAAAATTCTGCACTAATGCCTTCATGGCGGTCTGACCCCCTTAAAACAGGTTTTTAGAGCTAAGGTCCACCTTAAACGCTGTGGAAACTTACATTCGGACCCGCTGGGACCTTATTAGGCCAAAACTGGAAAAAAAATTTTTTAGTGAAATTTTGAATTTTGCGACAGGTCCGCGTATGCAGAAAATTAAAGAAATTGCAAATTTTGGTGCGGAGGATTCAGAGTCGCCAAACGGGCCGGTTGGTGGGTGGGGTTGGTCGGTGATGTCAAATCCGTCAAGGAAACGCGCATAACCAGGGTTCGCAAGTCAAACAGGAAAGCGTGAGGCCAGGTAATGTTTCTCAATGGTTTCCTACTGTAATTAACAGGGATACTCAGTTCTATTCATCTCAGAGGTGTGAAAGCCCAGCCACACACGTGTTTGCGGGCTATATACGTTGGAGATGGATTGGAACCGCCTATGAAATCCCCACGGGCATTTCCAGGCCAAAAGTGGGGATTTCATAGGCTTTATATTTAAGACTAGCCTAAACTGTACTTGTTAGACAGGTGCGCGTATGCAGTCAATGTCAGATTTTGAGCGAAAAAACTAAGAGTCACGAAACCGCCCCAGGGATGATGGGGTCTGTGCGGGGGGTCAAGTAGGTCAAGGTAAAGCGCGTAACCGGGGTCCTAAAGTGGTGCGGATAGCGGGGGCCTGGATTTTGCCTTTCAGGGGTCCCAAATATGAAAATTCTGCACTATTGCATTCATGGCGGTCTGACCCCCTTAAAACAGGTTTTTAGGGCTAACGTCCACCTAGGACGCTGTAGAAACTTATATTTGGACCCGCTGGGACCTTTTTAGGCCAAAACTAGAGAAATTTTTTTTTCGTGAAATTTTGAACTTTGCGACAGGTCCGCGTATGCAGAAAATGTCAGTTTTTGAGCGAAAAAATTTAGCGTCACAAAACTGTCCCAAATATGATGGGGACTGTTCGGGGGGTCAAGTAGGTCAAGGTAAAGCGCGTAACCGGGGTCCTAAAGCGGTGCGGATAGCGGGGGCCTGGATTTTGTGTTTCAGGGGTCCCAAATATGAAAATTCTGCACTAATGCCTTCATGGCGGTCTGACCCCCTTAAAACAGGTTTTTAGAGCTAAGGTCCACCTTAAACGCTGTGGAAACTTACATTCGGACCCGCTGGGACCTTATTAGGCCAAAACTGGAAAAAAAATTTTTTAGTGAAATTTTGAATTTTGCGACAGGTCCGCGTATGCAGAAAATTAAAGAAATTGCAAATTTTGGTGCGGAGGATTCAGAGTCGCCAAACGGGCCGGTTGGTGGGTGGGGTTGGTCGGTGATGTCAAATCCGTCAAGGAAACGCGCATAACCAGGGTTCGCAAGTCAAACAGGAAAGCGTGAGGCCAGGTAATGTTTCTCAATGGTTTCCTACTGTAATTAACAGGGATACTCAGTTCTATTCATCTCAGAGGTGTGAAAGCCCAGCCACACACGTGTTTGCGGGCTATATACGTTGGAGATGGATTGGAACCGCCTATGAAATCCCCACGGGCATTTCCAGGCCAAAAGTGGGGATTTCATAGGCTTTATATTTAAGACTAGCCTAAACTGTACTTGTTAGACAGGTGCGCGTATGCAGTCAATGTCAGATTTTGAGCGAAAAAACTAAGAGTCACGAAACCGCCCCAGGGATGATGGGGTCTGTGCGGGGGGTCAAGTAGGTCAAGGTAAAGCGCGTAACCGGGGTCCTAAAGTGGTGCGGATAGCGGGGGCCTGGATTTTGCCTTTCAGGGGTCCCAAATATGAAAATTCTGCACTATTGCATTCATGGCGGTCTGACCCCCTTAAAACAGGTTTTTAGGGCTAACGTCCACCTAGGACGCTGTAGAAACTTATATTTGGACCCGCTGGGACCTTTTTAGGCCAAAACTGGAGAAATTTTTTTTTCGTGAAATTTTGAACTTTGCGACAGGTCCGCGTATGCAGAAAATGTCAGTTTTTGAGCGAAAAAATTTAGCGTCACAAAACTGTCCCAAATATGATGGGGACTGTTCGGGGGGTCAAGTAGGTCAAGGTAAAGCGCGTAACCGGGGTCCTAAAGCGGTGCGGATAGCGGGGGCCTGGATTTTGTGTTTCAGGGGTCCCAAATATGAAAATTCTGCACTAATGCCTTCATGGCGGTCTGACCCCCTTAAAACAGGTTTTTAGAGCTAAGGTCCACCTTAAACGCTGTGGAAACTTACATTCGGACCCGCTGGGACCTTATTAGGCCAAAACTGGAAAAAAATTTTTTTAGTGAAATTTTGAATTTTGCGACAGGTCCGCGTATGCAGAAAATTAAAGAAATTGCAAATTTTGGTGCGGAGGATTCAGAGTCGCCAAAGGGGCCGGTTGGTGGGTGGGGTTGGTCGGTGATGTCAAATCCGTCAAGGAAACGCGCATAACCAGGGTTCGCAAGTCAAACAGGAAAGCGTGAGGCCAGGTAATGTTTCTCAATGGTTTCCTACTGTAATTAACAGGGATACTCAGTTCTATTCATCTCAGAGGTGTGAAAGCCCAGCCACACACATGTTTGCGGGCTATATACGTTGGAGATGGATTGGAACCGCCTATGAAATCCCCACTTTTGGCCTGGAAATGCCCCGGGATGACAATGTCATTGTCTTCCGGGGCATTTCCAGGCCAAAAGTGGGGATTTCATAGGCTTTATATTTAAGACTAGCCTAAACTGTACTTGTTAGACAGGTGCGCGTATGCAGTCAATGTCAGATTTTGAGCGAAAAAACTAAGAGTCACGAAACCGCCCCAGGGATGATGGGGTCTGTGCGGGGGGTCAAGTAGGTCAAGGTAAAGCGCGTAACCGGGGTCCTAAAGTGGTGCGGATAGCGGGGGCCTGGATTTTGCCTTTCAGGGGTCCCAAATATGAAAATTCTGCACTATTGCATTCATGGCGGTCTGACCCCCTTAAAACAGGTTTTTAGGGCTAACGTCCACCTAGGACGCTGTAGAAACTTATATTTGGACCCGCTGGGACCTTTTTAGGCCAAAACTGGAGAAATTTTTTTTTCGTGAAATTTTGAACTTTGCGACAGGTCCGATTATGCAGAAAATGTCAGTTTTTGAGCGAAAAAAATTAGCGTCAGGAAACTGCCCCAAATATGATGGGGACTGTTCGGGGGGTCAAGTAGGTCAAGGTAAAGCGCGTAACCGGGGTCCTAAAGCCGTGCGGGTAGCGGGGGCCTCGATTTTGTGTTTCAGGGGTCCCAAATATGAAAATTCTGCACTATTGCATTCATGGAGGTCTGACCCCCTTAAAACAGGTTTTTAGGGCTAAGGTCCACCTTAAACGCGGAGGAAACTTACATTTGGACCCGCTGGGACCTTTTTAGGCCAAAACTGGAGAAAATTTTTTTTTGTGAAATTTTGAACTTTGCGACAGGTCCGCGTATGCAGAAAATGTCAGTTTTTGAGCGAAAAAATTTAGCGTCACAAAACTGTCCCAAATATGATGGGGACTGTTCGGGGGGTCAAGTAGGTCAAGGTAAAGCGCGTAACCGGGGTCCTAAAGCGGTGCGGATAGCGGGGGCCTGGATTTTGTGTTTCAGGGGTCCCAAATATGAAAATTCTGCACTAATGCCTTCATGGCGGTCTGACCCCCTTAAAACAGGTTTTTAGAGCTAAGGTCCACCTTAAACGCTGTGGAAACTTACATTCGGACCCGCTGGGACCTTATTAGGCCAAAACTGGAAAAAAAATTTTTTAGTGAAATTTTGAATTTTGCGAAAGTTCCGCGTATGCAGAAAATTAAAGAAAATGCAAAATTTGGGTGCGGAGGATTCAGAGTCGCCAAAGGGGCCGGTTGGTGGGTGGGGTTGGTCGGTGATATCAAATCCGTCATGGAAACGCGCATAACCAGGGTTCCCAAGTCAAACAGGAAAGCGTGAGGCCAGGTAATGTTTCTCAATGGTTTCCTACTGTAATTAACAGGGATACTCAGTTCTATTCATCTCAGAGGTGTGAAAGCCCAGCCACACACGTGTTTGCGGGCTATATACGTTGGAGATGGATTGGAACCGCCTATGAAATCCCCACTTTTGGCCTGGAAATGCCCCGGGATGACAATGTCATTGTCTTCCGGGGCATTTCCAGGCCAAAAGTGGGGATTTCATAGGCTTTATATTTAAGACTAGCCTAAACTGTACTTGTTAGACAGGTGCGCGTATGCAGTCAATGTCAGATTTTGAGCAAAAAAACTAAGAGTCACGAAACCGCCCCAGGGATGATGGGGTCTGTGCGGGGGGTCAAGTAGGTCAAGGTAAAGCGCGTAACCGGGGTCCTAAAGTGGTGCGGATAGCGGGGGCCTGGATTTTGCCTTTCAGGGGTCCCAAATATGAAAATTCTGCACTATTGCATTCATGGCGGTCTGACCCCTTTAAAACAGGTTTTTAGGGCTAACGTCCACCTAGGACGCTGTAGAAACTTATATTTGGACCCGCTGGGACCTTTTTAGGCCAAAACTGGAGAAATTTTTTTTTCGTGAAATTTTGAACTTTGCGACAGGTCCGATTATGCAGAAAATGTCAGTTTTTGAGCGAAAAAAATTAGCGTCAGGAAACTGCCCCAAATATGATGGGGACTGTTCGGGGGGTCAAGTAGGTCAAGGTAAAGCGCGTAACCGGGGTCCTAAAGCCGTGCGGGTAGCGGGGGCCTCGATTTTGTGTTTCAGGGGTCCCAAATATGAAAATTCTGCACTATTGCATTCATGGAGGTCTGACCCCCTTAAAACAGGTTTTTAGGGCTAAGGTCCACCTTAAACGCGGAGGAAACTTACATTTGGACCCGCTGGGACCTTTTTAGGCCAAAACTGGAGAAAATTTTTTTTTGTGAAATTTTGAACTTTGCGACAGGTCCGCGTATGCAGAAAATGTCAGTTTTTGAGCGAAAAAATTTAGCGTCACAAAACTGTCCCAAATATGATGGGGACTGTTCGGGGGGTCAAGTAGGTCAAGGTAAAGCGCGTAACCGGGGTCCTAAAGCGGTGCGGATAGCGGGGGCCTGGATTTTGTGTTTCAGGGGTCCCAAATATGAAAATTCTGCACTAATGCCTTCATGGCGGTCTGACCCCCTTAAAACAGGTTTTTAGAGCTAAGGTCCACCTTAAACGCTGTGGAAACTTACATTCGGACCCGCTGGGACCTTATTAGGCCAAAACTGGAAAAAAAATTTTTGAGTGAAATTTTGAATTTTGCGACAGGTCCGCGTATGCAGAAAATTAAAGAAATTGCAAATTTTGGTGCGGAGGATTCAGAGTCGCCAAACGGGCCGGTTGGTGGGTGGGGTTGGTCGGTGATGTCAAATCCGTCAAGGAAACGCGCATAACCAGGGTTCGCAAGTCAAACAGGAAAGCGTGAGGCCAGGTAATGTTTCTCAATGGTTTCCTACTGTAATTAACAGGGATACTCAGTTCTATTCATCTCAGAGGTGTGAAAGCCCAGCCACACACGTGTTTGCGGGCTATATACGTTGGAGATGGATTGGAACCACCTATGAAATCCCCACTTTTGGCCTGGAAATGCCCCGGGATGACAATGTCATTGTCTCCCGGGGCATTTCCAGGCCAAAAGTGGGGATTTCATAGGCTTTATATTTAAGACTAGCCTAAACTGTACTTGTTAGACAGGTGCGCGTATGCAGTCAATGTCAGATTTTGAGCGAAAAAACTAAGAGTCACGAAACCGCCCCAGGGATGATGGGGTCTGTGCGGGGGGTCAAGTAGGTCAAGGTAAAGCGCGTAACCGGGGTCCTAAAGTGGTGCGGATAGCGGGGGCCTGGATTTTGCCTTTCAGGGGTCCCAAATATGAAAATTCTGCACTATTGCATTCATGGCGGTCTGACCCCCTTAAAACAGGTTTTTAGGGCTAACGTCCACCTAGGACGCTGTAGAAACTTATATTTGGACCCGCTGGGACCTTTTTAGGCCAAAACTGGAGAAATTTTTTTTTCGTGAAATTTTGAACTTTGCGACAGGTCCGCGTATGCAGAAAATGTCAGTTTTTGAGCGAAAAAATTTAGCGTCACAAAACTGTCCCAAATATGATGGGGACTGTTCGGGGGATCAAGTAGGTCAAGGTAAAGCGCGTAACCGGGGTCCTAAAGCGGTGCGGATAGCGGGGGCCTGGATTTTGTGTTTCAGGGGTCCCAAATATGAAAATTCTGCACTAATGCCTTCATGGCGGTCTGACCCCCTTAAAACAGGTTTTTAGAGCTAAGGTCCACCTTAAACGCTGTGGAAACTTACATTCGGACCCGCTGGGACCTTATTAGGCCAAAACTGGAAAAAAAATTTTTTAGTGAAATTTTGAATTTTGCGACAGGTCCGCGTATGCAGAAAATTAAAGAAATTGCAAATTTTGGTGCGGAGGATTCAGAGTCGCCAAAGGGGCCGGTTGGTGGGTGGGGTTGGTCGGTGATGTCAAATCCGTCAAGGAAACGCGCATAACCAGGGTTCGCAAGTCAAACAGGAAAGCGTGAGGCCAGGTAATGTTTCTCAATGGTTTCCTACTGTAATTAACAGGGATACTCAGTTCTATTCATCTCAGAGGTGTGAAAGCCCAGCCACACACGTGTTTGCGGGCTATATACGTTGGAGATGGATTGGAACCGCCTATGAAATCCCCACTTTTGGCCTGGAAATGCCCCGGGATGACAATGTCATTGTCTCTGGAAATGCCCCGGGATGACAATGTCATTGTCTCCCGGGGCATTTCCAGGCCAAAAGTGGGGATTTCATAGGCTTTATATTTAAGACTAGCCTAAACTGTACTTGTTAGACAGGTGCGTGTATGCAGTCAATGTCAGATTTTGAGCGAAAAAACTAAGAGTCACGAAACCGCCCCAGGGATGATGGGGTCTGTGCGGGGGGTCAAGTAGGTCAAGGTAAAGCGCGTAACCGGGGTCCTAAAGTGGTGCGGATAGCGGGGGCCTGGATTTTGCCTTTCAGGGGTCCCAAATATGAAAATTCTGCACTATTGCATTCATGGCGGTCTGACCCCCTTAAAACAGGTTTTTAGGGCTAACGTCCACCTAGGACGCTGTAGAAACTTATATTTGGACCCGCTGGGACCTTTTTAGGCCAAAACTGGAGAAATTTTTTTTTCGTGAAATTTTGAACTTTGCGACAGGTCCGCGTATGCAGAAAATGTCAGTTTTTGAGCGAAAAAAATTAGCGTCAGGAAACTGCCCCAAATATGATGGGGACTGTTTGGGGGGTCAAGTAGGTCAAGGTAAAGCGCGTAACCGGGGTCCTAAAGCCGTGCGGGTAGCGGGGGCCTCGATTTTGTGTTTCAGGGGTCCCAAATATGAAAATTCTGCACTATTGCATTCATGGAGGTCTGACCCCCTTAAAACAGGTTTTTAGGGCTAAGGTCCACCTTAAACGCGGAGGAAACTAACATTTGGACCCGCTGGGACCATTTTAGGCCAAAACTGGAGAAAATTTTTTTTTGTGAAATTTTGAACTTTGCGACAGGTCCGCGTATGCAGAAAATGTCAGTTTTTGAGCGAAAAAATTTAGCGTCACAAAACTGTCCCAAATATGATGGGGACTGTTCGGGGGGTCAAGTAGGTCAAGGTAAAGCGCGTAACCGGGGTCCTAAAGCGGTGCGGATAGCGGGGGCCTGGATTTTGTGTTTCAGGGGTCCCAAATATGAAAATTCTGCACTAATGCCTTCATGGCGGTCTGACCCCCTTAAAACAGGTTTTTAGAGCTAAGGTCCACCTTAAACGCTGTGGAAACTTACATTCGGACCCGCTGGGACCTTATTAGGCCAAAACTGGAAAAAAAATTTTTTAGTGAAATTTTGAATTTTGCGACAGGTCCGCATATGCAGAAAATTAAAGAAATTGCAAATTTTGGTGCGGAGGATTCAGAGTCGCCAAACGGGCCGGTTGGTGGGTGGGGTTGGTCGTTGATGTCAAATCCGTCAAGGAAACGCGCATAACCAGGGTTCGCAAGTCAAACAGGAAAGCGTGAGGCCAGGTAATGTTTCTCAATGGTTTCCTACTGTAATTAGTTTGTTTGTTTGGGTTTTACGGCGCACCAACACAGAAAGGTCATATCGCGCCTCCTACTGTAATTAACAGGGATACTCAGTTCTATTCATCTCAGAGGTGTGAAAGCCCAGCCACACACGTGTTTGCGGGCTATATACGTTGGAGATGGATTGGAACCGCCTATGAAATCCCCACTTTTGGCCTGGAAATGCCCCGGGATGACAATGTCATTGTCTCCCGGGGCATTTCCAGGCCAAAAGTGGGGATTTCATAGGCTTTATATTTAAGACTAGCCTAAACTGTACTTGTTAGACAGGTGCGCGTATGCAGTCAATGTCAGATTTTGAGCGAAAAAACTAAGAGTCACGAAACTGCCCCAGGGATGATGGGGTCTGTGCGGGGGGTCAAGTAGGTCAAGGTAAAGCGCGTAACCGGGGTCCTAAAGTGGTGCGGATAGCGGGGGCCTGGATTTTGCCTTTCAGGGGTCCCAAATATGAAAATTCTGCACTATTGCATTCATGGCGGTCTGACCCCCTTAAAACAGGTTTTTAGGGGTAACGTCCACCTAGGACGCTGTAGAAACTTATATTTGGACCCGCTGGGACCTTTTTAGGCCAAAACTGGAGAAATTTTTTTTTCGTGAAATTTTGCACTTTGCGACAGGTCGCGTATGCAGAAAATGTCAGTTTTTGAGCGAAAAAATTTAGCGTCACAAAACTGTCCCAAATATGATGGGGACTGTTCGGGGGGTCAAGTAGGTCAAGGTAAAGCGCGTAACCGGGGTCCTAAAGCGGTGCGGATAGCGGGGGCCTGGATTTTGTGTTTCAGGGGTCCCAAATATGAAAATTCTGCACTAATGCCTTCATGGCGGTCTGACCCCCTTAAAACAGGTTTTTAGAGCTAAGGTCCACCTTAAACGCTGTGGAAACTTACATTCGGACCCGCTGGGACCTTATTAGGCCAAAACTGGAAAAAAAAATTTTTAGTGAAATTTTGAATTTTGCGACAGGTCCGCGTATGCAGAAAATTAAAGAAATTGCAAATTTTGGTGCGGAGGATTCAGAGTCGCCAAACGGGCCGGTTGGTGGGTGGGGTTGGTCGGTGATGTCAAATCCGTCAAGGAAACGCGCATAACCAGGGTTCGCAAGTCAAACAGGAAAGCGTGAGGCCAGGTAATGTTTCTCAATGGTTTCCTACTGTAATTAACAGGGATACTCAGTTCTATTCATCTCAGAGGTGTGAAAGCCCAGCCACACACGTGTTTGCGGGCTATATACGTTGGAGATGGATTGGAACCGCCTATGAAATCCCCACTTTTGGCCTGGAAATGCCCCGGGATGACAATGTCATTGTCTCCCGGGGCATTTCCAGGCCAAAAGTGGGGATTTCATAGGCTTTATATTTAAGACTAGCCTAAACTGTACTTGTTAGACAGGTGCGCGTATGCAGTCAATGTCAGATTTTGAGCGAAAAAACTAAGAGTCACGAAACCGCCCCAGGGATGATGGGGTCTGTGCGGGGGGTCAAGTAGGTCAAGGTAAAGCGCGTAACCGGGGTCCTAAAGTGGTGCGGATAGCGGGGGCCTGGATTTTGCCTTTCAGGGGTCCCAAATATGAAAATTCTGCACTATTGCATTCATGGCGGTCTGACCCCCTTAAAACAGGTTTTTAGGGCTAACGTCCACCTAGGACGCTGTAGAAACTTATATTTGGACCCGCTGGGACCTTTTTAGGCCAAAACTGGAGGAATTTTTTTTTCGTGAAATTTTGAACTTTGCGACAGGTCCGCGTATGCAGAAAATGTCAGTTTTTGAGCGAAAAAAATTAGCGTCAGGAAACTGCCCCAAATATGATGGGGACTGTTCGGGGGGTCAAGTAGGTCAAGGTAAAGCGCGTAACCGGGGTCCTAAAGCCGTGCGGGTAGCGGGGGCCTCGATTTTGTGTTTCAGGGGTCCCAAATATGAAAATTCTGCACTATTGCATTCATGGAGGTCTGACCCCCTTAAAACAGGTTTTTAGGGCTAAGGTCCACCTTAAACGCGGAGGAAACTTACATTTGGACCCGCTGGGACCATTTTAGGCCAAAACTGGAGAAAATTTTTTTTTGTGAAATTTTGAACTTTGCGACAGGTCCGCGTATGCAGAAAATGTCAGTTTTTGAGCGAAAAAATTTAGCGTCACAAAACTGTCCCAAATATGATGGGGACTGTTCGGGGGGTCAAGTAGGTCAAGGTAAAGCGCGTAACCGGGGTCCTAAAGCGGTGCGGATAGCGGGGGCCTGGATTTTGTGTTTCAGGGGTCCCAAATATGAAAATTCTGCACTAATGCCTTCATGGCGGTCTGACCCCCTTAAAACAGGTTTTTAGAGCTAAGGTCCACCTTAAACGCTGTGGAAACTTACATTCGGACCCGCTGGGACCTTA
Source organism: Mactra quadrangularis (assembly GCA_025267735.1). Lineage (NCBI taxonomy): Eukaryota > Metazoa > Mollusca > Bivalvia > Venerida > Mactridae > Mactra > Mactra quadrangularis. Next base: position 21,205,044 of record CM046307.1, on the reverse strand, counting down.
TTAGGCCAAAACTGGAAAAAAAAATTTTTAGTGAAATTTTGAATTTTGCGACAGGTCCGCGTATGCAGAAAATTAAAGAAATTGCAAATTTTGGTGCGGAGGATTCAGAGTCGCCAAAGGGGCCGGTTGGTGGGTGGGGTTGGTCGGTGATGTCAAATCCGTCAAGGAAACGCGCATAACCAGGGTTCGCAAGTCAAACAGGAAAGCGTGAGGCCAGGTAATGTTTCTCAATGGTTTCCTACTGTAATTAACAGGGATACTCAGTTCTATTCATCTCAGAGGTGTGAAAGCCCAGCCACACACGTGTTTGCGGGCTATATACGTTTGAGATGGATTGGAACCGCCTATGAAATCCCCACTTTTGGCCTGGAAATGCCCCGGGATGACAATGTCATTGTCTCCCGGGGCATTTCCAGGCCAAAAGTGGGGATTTCATAGGCTTTATATTTAAGACTAGCCTAAACTGTACTTGTTAGACAGGTGCGCGTATGCAGTCAATGTCAGATTTTGAGCGAAAAAACTAAGAGTCACGAAACCGCCCCAGGGATGATGGGGTCTGTGCGGGGGGTCAAGTAGGTCAAGGTAAAGCGCGTAACCGGGGTCCTAAAGTGGTGCGGATAGCGGGGGCCTGGATTTTGCCTTTCAGGGGTCCCAAATATGAAAATTCTGCACTATTGCATTCATGGCGGTCTGACCCCCTTAAAACAGGTTTTTAGGGCTAACGTCCACCTAGGACGCTGTAGAAACTTATATTTGGACCCGCTGGGACCTTTTTAGGCCAAAACTGGAGAAATTTTTTTTTCGTGAAATTTTGAACTTTGCGACAGGTCCGCGTATGCAGAAAATGTCAGTTTTTGAGCGAAAAAAATTAGCGTCAGGAAACTGCCCCAAATATGATGGGGACTGTTCGGGGGGTCAAGTAGGTCAAGGTAAAGCGCGTAACCGGGGTCCTAAAGCCGTGCGGGTAGCGGGGGCCTCGATTTTGTGTTTCAGGGGTCCCAAATATGAAAATTCTGCACTATTGCATTCATGGAGGTCTGACCCCCTTAAAACAGGTTTTTAGGGCTAAGGTCCACCTTAAACGCGGAGGAAACTTACATTTGGACCCGCTGGGACCATTTTAGGCCAAAACTGGAGAAAATTTTTTTTTGTGAAATTTTGAACTTTGCGACAGGTCCGCGTATGCAGAAAATGTCAGTTTTTGAGCGAAAAAATTTAGCGTCACAAAACTGTCCCAAATATGATGGGGACTGTTCGGGGGGTCAAGTAGGTCAAGGTAAAGCGCGTAACCGGGGTCCTAAAGCGGTGCGGATAGCGGGGGCCTGGATTTTGTGTTTCAGGGGTCCCAAATATGAAAATTCTGCACTAATGCCTTCATGGCGGTCTGACCCCCTTAAAACAGGTTTTTAGAGCTAAGGTCCACCTTAAACGCTGTGGAAACTTACATTCGGACCCGCTGGGACCTTATTAGGCCAAAACTGGAAAAAAAATTTTTTAGTGAAATTTTGAATTTTGCGACAGGTCCGCGTATGCAGAAAATTAAAGAAATTGCAAATTTTGGTGCGGAGGATTCAGAGTCGCCAAACGGGCCGGTTGGTGGGTGGGGTTGGTCGGTGATGTCAAATCCGTCAAGGAAACGCGCATAACCAGGGTTCGCAAGTCAAACAGGAAAGCGTGAGGCCAGGTAATGTTTCTCAATGGTTTCCTACTGTAATTAACAGGGATACTCAGTTCTATTCATCTCAGAGGTGTGAAAGCCCAGCCACACACGTGTTTGCGGGCTATATACGTTAGAGATGGATTGGAACCGCCTATGAAATCCCCACTTTTGGCCTGGAAATGCCCCGGGATGACAATGTCATTGTCTCCCGGGGCATTTCCAGGCCAAAAGTGGGGATTTCATAGGCTTTATATTTAAGACTAGCCTAAACTGTACTTGTTAGACAGGTGCGCGTATGCAGTCAATGTCAGATTTTGAGCGAAAAAACTAAGAGTCACGAAACCGCCCCAGGGATGATGGGGTCTGTGCGGGGGGTCAAGTAGGTCAAGGTAAAGCGCGTAACCGGGGTCCTAAAGTGGTGCCGATAGCGGGGGCCTGGATTTTGCCTTTCAGGGGTCCCAAATATGAAAATTCTGCACTATTGCATTCATGGCGGTCTGACCCCCTTAAAACAGGTTTTTAGGGCTAACGTCCACCTAGGACGCTGTAGAAACTTATATTTGGACCCGCGGGACCTTTTTAGGCCAAAACTGGAGAAATTTTTTTTTCGTGAAATTTTGAACTTTGCGACAGGTCCGCGTATGCAGAAAATGTCAGTTTTTGAGCGAAAAAATTTAGCGTCACAAAACTGTCCCAAATATGATGGGGACTGTTTGGGGGGTCAAGTAGGTCAAGGTAAAGCGCGTAACCGGGGTCCTAAAGCGGTGCGGATAGCGGGGGCCTGGATTTTGTGTTTCAGGGGTCCCAAATATGAAAATTCTGCACTAATGCCTTCATGGCGGTCTGACCCCCTTAAAACAGGTTTTTAGAGCTAAGGTCCACCTTAAACGCTGTGGAAACTTACATTCGGACCCGCTGGGACCTTATTAGGCCAAAACTGGAAAAAAATTTTTTTAGTGAAATTTTGAATTTTGCGACAGGTCCGCGTATGCAGAAAATTAAAGAAATTGCAAATTTTGGTGCGGAGGATTCAGAGTCGCCAAAGGGGCCGGTTGGTGGGTGGGGTTGGTCGGTGATGTCAAATCCGTCAAGGAAACGCGCATAACCAGGGTTCGCAAGTCAAACAGGAAAGCGTGAGGCCAGGTAATGTTTCTCAATGGTTTCCTACTGTAATTAACAGGGATACTCAGTTCTATTCATCTCAGAGGTGTGAAAGCCCAGCCACACACGTGTTTGCGGGCTATATACGTTGGAGATGGATTGGAACCGCCTATGAAATCCCCACTTTTGGCCTGGAAATGCCCCGGGATGACAATGTCATTGTCTCCCGGGGCATTTCCAGGCCAAAAGTGGGGATTTCATAGGCTTTATATTTAAGACTAGCCTAAACTGTACTTGTTAGACAGGTGCGCGTATGCAGTCAATGTCAGATTTTGAGCGAAAAAACTAAGAGTCACGAAACCGCCCCAGGGATGATGGGGTCTGTGCGGGGGGTCAAGTAGGTCAAGGTAAAGCGCGTAACCGGGGTCCTAAAGTGGTGCGGATAGCGGGGGCCTGGATTTTGCCTTTCAGGGGTCCCAAATATGAAAATTCTGCACTATTGCATTCATGGCGGTCTGACCCCCTTAAAACAGGTTTTTAGGGCTAACGTCCACCTAGGACGCTGTAGAAACTTATATTTGGACCCGCTGGGACCTTTTTAGGCCAAAACTGGAGAAATTTTTTTTTCGTGAAATTTTGAACTTTGCGACAGGTCCGCGTATGCAGAAAATGTCAGTTTTTGAGCGAAAAAATTTAGCGTCAGGAAACTGCCCCAAATATGATGGGGACTGTTCGGGGGGTCAAGTAGGTCAAGGTAAAGCGCGTAACCGGGGTCCTAAAGCCATGCCGGTAGCGGGGGCCTCGATTTTGTGTTTCAGGGGTCCCAAATATGAAAATTCTGCACTATTGCATTCATGGAGGTCTGACCCCCTTAAAACAGGTTTTTAGGGCTAAGGTCCACCTTAAACGCGGAGGAAACTTACATTTGGAACCGCTGGGACCGTTTTAGGCCAAAACTGGAGAAAATTTTTTTTTGTGAAATTTTGAACTTTGCGACAGGTCCGCGTATGCAGAAAATGTCAGTTTTTGAGCGAAAAAATTTAGCGTCACAAAACTGTCCCAAATATGATGGGGACTGTTCGGGGGGTCAAGTAGGTCAAGGTAAAGCGCGTAACCGGGGTCCTAAAGCGGTGCGGATAGCGGGGGCCTGGATTTTGTGTTTCAGGGGTCCCAAATATGAAAATTCTGCACTAATGCCTTCATGGCGGTCTGACCCCCTTAAAACAGGTTTTTAGAGCTAAGGTCCACCTTAAACGCTGTGGAAACTTACATTCGGACCCGCTGGGACCTTATTAGGCCAAAACTGGAAAAAAAAATTTTTAGTGAAATTTTGAATTTTGCGACAGGTCCGCGTATGCAGAAAATTAAAGAAATTGCAAATTTTGGTGCGGAGGATTCAGAGTCGCCAAACGGGCCGGTTGGTGGGTGGGGTTGGTCGGTGATGTCAAATCCGTCAAGGAAACGCGCATAACCAGGGTTCGCAAGTCAAACAGGAAAGCGTGAGGCCAGGTAATGTTTCTCAATGGTTTCCTACTGTAATTAACAGGGATACTCAGTTCTATTCATCTCAGAGGTGTGAAAGCCCAGCCACACACGTGTTTGCGGGCTATATACGTTGGAGATGGATTGGAACCGCCTATGAAATCCCCACTTTTGGCCTGGAAATGCCCCGGGATGACAATGTCATTGTCTCCCGGGGCATTTCCAGGCCAAAAGTGGGGATTTCATAGGCTTTATGTTTAAGACTAGCCTAAACTGTACTTGTTAGACAGGTGCGCGTATGCAGTCAATGTCAGATTTTGAGCGAAAAAACTAAGAGTCACGAAACCGCCCCAGGGATGATGGGGTCTGTGCGGGGGGTCAAGTAGGTCAAGGTAAAGCGCGTAACCGGGGTCCTAAAGTGGTGCGGATAGCGGGGGCCTGGATTTTGCCTTTCAGGGGTCCCAAATATGAAAATTCTGCACTATTGCATTCATGGCGGTCTGACCCCCTTAAAACAGGTTTTTAGGGCTAACGTCCACCTAGGACGCTGTAGAAACTTATATTTGGACCCGCTGGGACCTTTTTAGGCCAAAACTGGAAAAAAAATTTTTTCGTGAAATTTTGAACTTTGCGACAGGTCCACGTATGCAGAAAATGTCAGTTTTTGAGCGAAAAAATTTAGCGTCACAAAACTGTCCCAAATATGATGGGGACTGTTCGGGGGGTCAAGTAGGTCAAGGTAAAGCGCGTAACCGGGGTCCTAAAGCGGTGCGGATAGCGGGGGCCTAGATTTTGTGTTTCAGGGGTCCCAAATATGAAAATTCTGCACTAATGCCTTCATGGCGGTCTGACCCCCTTAAAACAGGTTTTTAGAGCTAAGGTCCACCTTAAACGCTGTGGAAACTTACATTCGGACCCGCTGGGACCTTATTAGGCCAAAACTGGAAAAAAAATTTTTTAGTGAAATTTTGAATTTTGCGACAGGTCCGCGTATGCAGAAAATTAAAGAAATTGCAAATTTTGGTGCGGAGGATTCAGAGTCGCCAAAGGGGCCGGTTGGTGGGTGGGGTTGGTCGGTGATGTCAAATCCGTCAAGGAAACGCGCATAACCAGGGTTCGCAAGTCAAACAGGAAAGCGTGAGGCCAGGTAATGTTTCTCAATGGTTTCCTACTGTAATTAACAGGGATACTCAGTTCTATTCATCTCAGAGGTGTGAAAGCCCAGCCACACACGTGTTTGCGGGCTATATACGTTGGAGATGGATTGGAACCGCCTATGAAATCCCCACTTTTGGCCTGGAAATGCCCCGGGATGACAATGTCATTGTCTCCCGGGGCATTTCCAGGCCAAAAGTGGGGATTTCATAGGCTTTATATTTAAGACTAGCCTAAACTGTACTTGTTAGACAGGTGCGCGTATGCAGTCAATGTCAGATTTTGAGCGAAAAAACTAAGAGTCACGAAACCGCCCCAGGGATGATGGGGTCTGTGCGGGGGGTCAAGTAGGTCAAGGTAAAGCGCGTAACCGGGGTCCTAAAGTGGTGCCGATAGCGGGGGCCTGGATTTTGCCTTTCAGGGGTCCCAAATATGAAAATTCTGCACTATTGCATTCATGGCGGTCTGACCCCCTTAAAACAGGTTTTTAGGGCTAACGTCCACCTAGGACGCTGTAGAAACTTATATTTGGACCTGCTGGGACCTTTTTAGGCCAAAACTGGAGAAATTTTTTTTTCGTGAAATTTTGAACTTTGCGACAGGTCCGCGTATGCAGAAAATGTCAGTTTTTGAGCGAAAAAATTTAGCGTCACAAAACTGTCCCAAATATGATGGGGACTGTTCGGGGGGTCAAGTAGGTCAAGGTAAAGCGCGTAACGGGGGTCCTAAAGCGGTGCGGATAGCGGGGGCCTGGATTTTGTGTTTCAGGGGTCCCAAATATGAAAATTCTGCACTATTGCATTCATGGCGGTCTGACCCCCTTAAAACAGGTTTTTAGAGCTAAGGTCCACCTTAAACGCTGTGGAAACTTACATTCGGACCCGCTGGGACCTTATTAGGCCAAAACTGGAAAAAAATTTTTTAGTGAAATTTTGAATTTTGCGACAGGTCCGCGTATGCAGAAAATTAAAGAAATTGCAAATTTTGGTGCGGAGGATTCAGAGTCGCCAAAGGGGCCGGTTGGTGGGTGGGGTTGGTCGGTGATGTCAAATCCGTCAAGGAAACGCGCATAACCAGGGTTCGCAAGTCAAACAGGAAAGCGTGAGGCCAGGTAATGTTTCTCAATGGTTTCCTACTGTAATTAACAGGGATACTCAGTTCTATTCATTTCAGAAGTGTGAAAGCCCAGCCACACACGTGTTTGCGGGCTATATACGTTGGAGATGGATTGGAACCGCCTATGAAATCCCCACTTTTGGCCTGGAAATGCCCCGGGATGACAATGTCATTGTCTCCCGGGGCATTTCCAGGCCAAAAGTGGGGATTTCATAGGCTTTATATTTAAGACTAGCCTAAACTGTACTTGTTAGACAGGTGCGCGTATGCAGTCAATGTCAGATTTTGAGCGAAAAAACTAAGAGTCACGAAACCGCCCCAGGGATGATGGGGTCTGTGCGGGGGGTCAAGTAGGTCAAGGTAAAGCGCGTAACCGGGGTCCTAAAGTGGTGCGGATAGCGGGGGCCTGGATTTTGCCTTTCAGGGGTCCCAAATATGAAAATTCTGCACTATTGCATTCATGGCGGTCTGACCCCCTTAAAACAGGTTTTTAGGGCTAACGTCCACCTAGGACGCTGTAGAAACTTATATTTGGACCCGCTGGGACCTTTTTAGGCCAAAACTGGAGAAATTTTTTTTTCGTGAAATTTTGAACTTTGCGAAAGGTCCGCGTATGCAGAAAATGTCAGTTTTTGAGCGAAAAAAATTAGCGTCAGGAAACTGCCCCAAATATGATGGGGACTGTTCGGGGGGTCAAGTAGGTCAAGGTAAAGCGCGTCAGGGGTCCCAAATATGAAAATTCTGCACTATTGCATTCATGGAGGTCTGACCCCCTTAAAACAGGTTTTTAGGGCTAAGGTCCACCTTAAACGCGGAGGAAACTTACATTTGGACCCGCTGGGACCATTTTAGGCCAAAACTGGAGAAAATTTTTTTTTGTGAAATTTTGAACTTTGCGACAGGTCCGCGTATGCAGAAAATGTCAGTTTTTGAGCGAAAAAATTTAGCGTCACAAAACTGTCCCAAATATGATGGGGACTGTTCGGGGGGTCAAGTAGGTCAAGGTAAAGCGCGTAACCGGGGTCCTAAAGCGGTGCGGATAGCGGGGGGCCTTGATTTTGTGTTTCAGGGGTCCCAAATATGAAAATTCTGCACTAATGCCTTCATGGCGGTCTGACCCCCTTAAAACAGGTTTTTAGAGCTAAGGTCCACCTTAAACGCTGTGGAAACTTACATTCGGACCCGCTGGGACCTTATTAGGCCAAAACTGGAAAAAAATTTTTTTAGTGAAATTTTGAATTTTGCGACAGGTCCGCGTATGCAGAAAATTAAAGAAATTGCAAATTTTGGTGCGGAGGATTCAGAGTCGCCAAAGGGGCCGGTTGGTGGGTGGGGTTGGTCGGTGATGTCAAATCCGTCAAGGAAACGCGCATAACCAGGGTTCGCAAGTCAAACAGGAAAGCGTGAGGCCAGGTAATGTTTCTCAATGGTTTCCTACTGTAATTAACAGGGATACTCAGTTCTATTCATCTCAGAGGTGTGAAAGCCCAGCCACACACGTGTTTGCGGGCTATATACGTTGGAGATGGATTGGAACCGCCTATGAAATCCCCACTTTTGGCCTGGAAATGCCCCGGGATGACAATGTCATTGTCTCCCGGGGCATTTCCAGGCCAAAAGTGGGGATTTCATAGGCTTTATATTTAAGACTAGCCTAAACTGTACTTGTTAGACAGGTGCGCGTATGCAGTCAATGTCAGATTTTGAGCGAAAAAACTAAGAGTCACGAAACCGCCCCAGGGATGATGGGGTCTGTGCGGGGGGGTCAAGTAGGTCAAGGTAAAGCGCGTAACCGGGGTCCTAAAGTGGTGCGGATAGCGGGGGCCTGGATTTTGCCTTTCAGGGGTCCCAAATATGAAAATTCTGCACTATTGCATTCATGGCGGTCTGACCCCCTTAAAACAGGTTTTTAGGGCTAACGTCCACCTAGGACGCTGTAGAAACTTATATTTGGACCCGCTGGGACCTTTTTAGGCCAAAACTGGAGAAATTTTTTTTTCGTGAAATTTTGAACTTTGCGACAGGTCCGCGTATGCAGAAAATGTCAGTTTTTGAGCGAAAAAATTTAGCGTCACAAAACTGTCCCAAATATGATGGGGACTGTTCGGGGGGTCAAGTAGGTCAAGGTAAAGCGCGTAACCGGGGTCCTAAAGCGGTGCGGATAGCGGGGGCCTGGATTTTGTGTTTCAGGGGTCCCAAATATGAAAATTCTGCACTAATGCCTTCATGGCGGTCTGACCCCCTTAAAACAGGTTTTTAGAGCTAAGGTCCACCTTAAACGCTGTGGAAACTTACATTCGGACCCGCTGGGACCTTATTAGGCCAAAACTGGAAAAAAATTTTTTTAGTGAAATTTTGAATTTTGCGACAGGTCCGCGTATGCAGAAAATTAAAGAAATTGCAAATTTTGGTGCGGAGGATTCAGAGTCGCCAAAGGGGCCGGTTGGTGGGTGGGGTTGGTCGGTGATGTCAAATCCGTCAAGGAAACGCGCATAACCAGGGTTCGCAAGTCAAACAGGAAAGCGTGAGGCCAGGTAATGTTTCTCAATGGTTTCCTACTGTAATTAACAGGGATACTCAGTTCTATTCATCTCAGAGGTGTGAAAGCCCAGCCACACACGTGTTTGCGGGCTATATACGTTGGAGATGGATTGGAACCGCCTATGAAATCCCCACTTTTGGCCTGGAAATGCCCCGGGATGACAATGTCATTGTCTCCCGGGGCATTTCCAGGCCAAAAGTGGGGATTTCATAGGCTTTATATTTAAGACTAGCCTAAACTGTACTTGTTAGACAGGTGCGCGTATGCAGTCAATGTCAGATTTTGAGCGAAAAAACTAAGAGTCACGAAACCGCCCCAGGGATGATGGGGTCTGTGCGGGGGGTCAAGTAGGTCAAGGTAAAGCGCGTAACCGGGGTCCTAAAGTGGTGCGGATAGCGGGGGCCTGGATTTTGCCTTTCAGGGGTCCCAAATATGAAAATTCTGCACTATTGCATTCATGGCGGTCTGACCCCCTTAAAACAGGTTTTTAGGGCTAACGTCCACCTAGGACGCTGTAGAAACTTATATTTGGACCCGCTGGGACCTTTTTAGGCCAAAACTGGAGAAATTTTTTTTTTGTGAAATTTTGAACTTTGCGACAGGTCCGCGTATGCAGAAAATGTCAGTTTTTGAGCGAAAAAAATTAGCGTCAGGAAACTGCCCCAAATATGATGGGTACTGTTCGGGGGGTCAAGTAGGTCAAGGTAAAGCGCGTAACCGGGGTCCTAAAGCCGTGCGGGTAGCGGGGGCCTCGATTTTGTGTTTCAGGGGTCCCAAATATGAAAATTCTGCTCTATTGCATTCATGGAGGTCTGACCCCCTTAAAACAGGTTTTTAGGGCTAAGGTCCACCTTAAACGCGAAGGAAACTTACATTTGGACCCGCTGGGACCATTTTAGGCCAAAACTGGAGAAAATTTTTTTTTGTGAAATTTTGAACTTTGCGACAGGTCCGCGTATGCAGAAAATGTCAGTTTTTGAGCGAAAAAATTTAGCGTCACAAAACTGTCCCAAATATGATGGGGACTGTTCGGGGGGTCAAGTAGGTCAAGGTAAAGCGCGTAACCGGGGTCCTAAAGCGGTGCGGATAGCGGGGGCCTGGATTTTGTGTTTCAGGGGTCCCAAATATGAAAATTCTGCACTAATGCCTTCATGGCGGTCTGACCCCCTTAAAACAGGTTTTTAGAGCTAAGGTCCACCTTAAACGCTGTGGAAACTTACATTCGGACCCGCTGGGACCTTATTAGGCCAAAACTGGAAAAAAAATTTTTTAGTGAAATTTTGAATTTTGCGACAGGTCCGCGTATGCAGAAAATTAAAGAAATTGCAAATTTTGGTGCGGAGGATTCAGAGTCGCCAAAGGGGCCGGTTGGTGGGTGGGGTTGGTCGGTGATGTCAAATCCGTCAAGGAAACGCGCATAACCAGGGTTCGCAAGTCAAACAGGAAAGCGTGAGGCCAGGTAATGTTTCTCAATGGTTTCCTACTGTAATTAACAGGGATACTCAGTTCTATTCATCTCAGAGGTGTGAAAGCCCAGCCACACACGTGTTTGCGGGCTATATACGTTGGAGATGGATTGGAACCGCCTATGAAATCCCCACTTTTGGCCTGGAAATGCCCCGGGATGACAATGTCATTGTCTCCCGGGGCATTTCCAGGCCAAAAGTGGGGATTTCATAGGCTTTATATTTAAGACTAGTCTAAACTGTACTTGTTAGACAGGTGCGCGTATGCAGTCAATGTCAGATTTTGAGCGAAAAAACTAAGAGTCACGAAACCGCCCCAGGGATGATGGGGTCTGTGCGGGGGGTCAAGTAGGTCAAGGTAAAGCGCGTAACCGGGGTCCTAAAGTGGTGCGGATAGCGGGGGCCTGGATTTTGCCTTTCAGGGGTCCCAAATATGAAAATTCTGCACTATTGCATTCATGGCGGTCTGACCCCCTTAAAACAGGTTTTTAGGGCTAACGTCCACCTAGGACGCTGTAGAAACTTATATTTGGACCCGCTGGGACCTTTTTAGGCCAAAACTGGAGAAATTTTTTTTTCGTGAAATTTTGAACTTTGCGACAGGTCCGCGTATGCAGAAAATGTCAGTTTTTGAGCGAAAAAAATTAGCGTCAGGAAACTGCCCCAAATATGATGGG